>OX637583.1:13172079-14372079 GCA_951800085.1 Comarum palustre
ATATTGGTTAATGTGACACGTTAGGTGTCCATAGTAATTCAACGAATTAATGCGTGACACCCTAACGTCAAGTTAAAAGTAATAAAGGAAAGTTCGGAAGCTGAGTCGGACTTCCGGTAAATTGAGTTAAGAGTCGATAACCGGGAAAGAAAGTCAAAAATGTTAAAGTGCCATAAAAAGGAACTTGGTCAACACGTGGTCAAAGAGGAATTCCTGGTCAAACTAGGAAAAGACCAAGTCAACTGTGAACGACTAATATGATGATTTGTTGTACAGTCTCTGGTCGGACGTGAGACGGGCTCGACTACGCGGGTAGTTCGAGGGTTTCGCTCGAGGAGCTTTCCGAGCGGAAATGTCGCAATAGTACTGTGAGTGGAAATATTATTTTAAATGAATGCATGCTTTAATTATGGATTTAATTGAATGGTTTTTATGATGGTTTTCGAGAATTATATTTTTTCTCGGGTTCTTGGATGTTTTATCTGGATAAAGTTTAGCGGGAACCTCGGTTGATGATTTTTAACATGTTGAGGCATTGATTTTGATGATTGAACGTATTTACCATTTTTACTCCAATTTTCTATTTCTTTCTGAAAATGGTTATAGACGGGGATGGCCCGTCATCCGAACGGAATTGAACCCGAGACTTTATTTGGAATTGGATTTATTCATATATGACAAGGATTTGTTTTACTTAATTGTTTTGGGAAGAGATTTATTTGGATAGAGAATTTGAGTAATTTATTTTATGAATTTTATTATAAGGGTTGACCAATAAATATGCTAGCTAGAGTAGCGTGAGGGCGCTACTAGAGCTCTTAGCTCCGACCCTAGCCTGAGAGGTCAGGCAAACTACGTAGTGCACTATGAGGGTTGACCGTATCATTTTATTTAGAGCTCTTAGCTCCGACCCTGGTCTGAGTGGACAGACAAGCCTGAGAGGTCAGGTTGATATTATAAGGGTTGACCGTATTATTTTATCTAGCTAGCATAGCGTGATGGCGCAACTAGAGCTCTTAGCTCCGACCCTAGTCTGAGAGGTCAGACTTATTATTATTTGTGAACATTTTCTCTTCCATATTCTTTATTGGTTTACCTTGTCATGCATTTGCGGGAAATTCAGTATTTTGGTGGGCATGCATAAATGGTATTTAAATCAATAAATTTTTGGGAGAACATTAGCGGATTGTAGAGCTTTTATATTTCATTTTTTGTCCACTCACTCTAACAGTTTTTTCAATGTTTCTCCCCTGGGCCCTTCGTTTTTATATGCCCAGTGATGCAGGGTTCTTGAGAGGAGGTCGTGCGCGTACAAGAGTCGAGGCATAGTCGATCAATCTGTCGCTGCTGCAAATTCATTAGGATAATCTTCTTTATAGTCTGCTCTGATTAACCTATTTTAGCTAGTTTAGTAGGTTAGGGAGCAGGATGCCTTCATGAGTTAGGGTTTATTGTTAGATACTCATGGAAGTGCTGAGTTGGAGTGTAGGAAGGGTTGGCCATTTCAAGGGGGTTTCGGTAAGAAGTTCCCTTGAGGTGGTCCCCGCAGGATTTACTTCGAGTTAAAGGGGTTTAACTCGGGGTGGGTCCTGACAATTTCATTAGTGTGGATACTCTACGGATGCTTATTTTGAGGCATATACAAGCTGCTAGTAGATTAGCTACAGGTTGTATTATGTTTAACTCTTTGGAGGAGTTATGGGTCCTGAAGAATTATGGTATTTCATGTCGTCCATGTAGAGCTCCACAAATTATTGAATTTAATTGACATCATCCAGTCGTTGGGTGGGTGAAAATTAATGCTGATGGTGCATGACAATGTGTATCAGGAAGACCTGCTTACAGTTGTATTTTTTGTGACTTTCATGGTTCTTTTCTTGTTGTTTTTACTTCTAATCTTGATATTTGTAGCTTCATTGAGACAGAGGTCATGACAGTGATACAAGCTATTGAGCTAGCTTGGGTTAGAGAATGGAGACATATCTGGCTTGAGGTGGACTCAACTTTTGTGTTGCACTATCTTCGGGATTCTCATCTTGTTCCTTAGAGGTTACGTGTGGCTTGAAATAATTGCTTGCATTATATCTCACAGATGCACTTTCAGTCTTCTCATATTTTCAGAGAATGTAATCAAGTGGTGGATGCGCTTGGTAATATTGGTTTGTAATTGACTGGCATGTCATGGTGGGATGATCTTCCTCCTTCCATTGTTGATCATTATCAACGAGATGCTTTTGCTCCTACATTTTGGTATTTGTTAAGCATCTTAGTTTGTTTATAATGTTTTGACTTATGTGTTCTTAACTATATGGTTTTATGTGAGGTCTTGTTTCTCTATTTGTTTGTATGGTATTCTCTTTTTATTAACAAATTGGGATTGGAAGTTCTCCTATCACTGTTCTAGGCAAAAAAAGCATATCTGCTCTAATCTCGATCTGAATGTAGTAGCTGAAGGGTAGTGGCCAGTTTTGCATTTGTGATGTAGCTTCATTGATCAGTTATTTATTATTTGTAGATGATCGTCTGTTGTATTCATTAGCATCTCCACAGAACTGTGAATTTATTCGTGATTTATTGAATTTTATTAAATTTGTACAGAAGACCTTTCGGTAAGTAGGTTAATTTGCAAAAAGGTAATGTAGTGTTTAGTTAATATCCCTAATATGATACATCAGGAATTTGCAAATGTCCTGGGGGTGCAGTTGATGGAGATACATGAGAAATGTGTTGGTTGGTGTTCCAACTTTGGTTGGAAAATCCAAGTCAGATAATTTATCTAAGAAACTCAGGCTGGAGATCGAAGCTTCTCAGTGTAGCTGACCAGGAGCTATGATTAAGATTATTGCCCAGACTGTCTTTATTGTATACTATGAAGTATGAAGTAGTATCCATCTTTGTTTCGCCAGCATAGCAAGATTAAAAACAAAAACAGACCGAAAACCCTTACCTCCTATACTATTGGTATACACAACTCGTCTCAAGCCCTCCAATGCATAGCATACGTACTACCCACCAGAATTGGGCACAGAGGTGGTGAAGTTCCTAAATCAAATTCTGAGGCAATAGATAACAATTCATAGTATAAGAGCGTCTGGTATGCACCACTAGTGTTTTCAAAGGCGACGCCAAGGCGTCGCCGAGGCGCGCTTCAGTGCGGGGCGGGAGGGAAAAGCTCCGCCAGTCTGAAAGCAGATGCGTCGCTGGAAAGACGACAACCAAGGCGTCGAGGCGACGCTTTTGCAGGAAGCATAGGCGCGGTGCGGCGAACCCAGAGGTTGAAGACGAACTTTTTTGTTCTGTATTTGTCATATGACGTCGTTTGATGTACTCCCCCTTCATTATTAACCTTCTTTGGATTTAAATCACCTAGTATTTTAAATATATGGGCCTTTTTTATGGACTTTTGCTTTGAGCTGTTTTTACTTTCACATTTTTTTTACAAAATTCTTCATTTGTATTTTGAGGAAGCTATAAATTGATTAAATTCATCATATATTAAAAAGAAAATAATATATATATATATATATATATATATATATATATATATCTAATTAAAATAATCTTGTTGGAAAGGCGGTCGCCTCGTCTCTTTGAGGCTCTCTCCTCACAGGGCTTTACCAATTCGCCTTCTTCTTCGTTTTCGCCTTTGAAAACATTGTGCACCACTACAGTGTTGGAATATTCCATTTTTATTTGAGCCTTTTCCAGCTAACATTGTAGAGCGTATTTTAACTCTTTAGGTTAGCAACTGTAAGGGTCGGTTTACTGTTAAGTCTGCATGTCATGTGCACTGATGTCAGATTCTAGAGGAGGAAGATGCGCCTAATCATAGAGAGCGTATATGGAAACAAATCTGGAATGTTCATGTCCTGGGTAAGATTAAAATTTGTGCATGGAAAGCTACTTCTAAGATTCTTCCTACACAGAATCGACTTAGCCAACGTGACATTGATATTGATCCCACCTGTCTATTTTGAGATGAGGAAGTTTAATCTCCTTTGCCTATTTTGAGGGATATTGGAGAATCTTTTCTCATCTTATATATCTAAAATTTTTAATTGAGGTGATTTTTTAAGCTATTGAATATTCAATGGAGTTAGTCCATTCTATCCTACTCACTGGTACAGATCGATGATTGTGTTCATGCTAATTTTCTTCCAGTAAGTGAATCTTCCAAGCCACATCTTGACACCTACAGTTGTAGATTGGTTAGTGTCTAATACTCAATCTAGTACTTCCTTTGCTAATGTGTTGATAATCATCTTGGCCATATGGATGAATTGTAATTCTAAAGTACGAGATAATGAGGCTAAAGAAACTTGAGGTTGTTCCTTCGAATTTAGGGTGACTAGCAGATTTTCGAGTCAAACATGAGTAGTACTGCGCCCATTTAGGTTTCTATGATCAGATGGCATAAACCTTCTTTTAGAATGGTAAAACTCTTAAACTCAATGTTGATGCTGCTTTTGATAATCCAAATAGCATGATAGGAGTTGGAGGAGTTTTTTAGGATGCCTATAGTGTTTTTTACGGGTTTTTCGTCATTTGTTTTCTCGTTCTGTTTCGGCTAGCCATACAAAGCTACTGGTCTGACAATGGGTGCAAGAGTGTGCTTTGTCGTGTAAAAGTGTGCTTTGTCCCTTACCGTTCCCCGGGCTGTGGTGGTCGGAATCTGGAATATGCAACAATGTTAAAATAATCAAAAATAGAAAATTACTACTTTTAATAACTTTTGTATTTGAGTGTAGAATGTTAAAATCAGCAAGTGTGACAAATTATTACTTCTAATAACTTTCAAACTTAGATGCAAAATGTTAAAATCATATGAAAAAATATTAACCCTAATAACTCATACTCAGATGCATTATGTTAAAATTAGCAAGTGTGAAAAATTACTAATCCCAGTAAAGTTTTCACTAATAATAAATTTATTACTAATAATTCTCATACTTGGGTCAATAACGTAAAAGAATATTTTACTACAGTCAATAAAGAATTTATTACTCTTGAACTTTCGTTTTTCAAAACATTAATCATGAATTGAAAGAAAAAATGGAAGGGACAGAATTGTATTAATCTTGAGTAATAAATTTATTACATCAATAAAACAAAAATCTACACCTTCATTCACTTCTCTTCGGATCCAAGCTTGCCGCCGAGAGAAGCAACAATCTTCGGTCGCCTTTCGTTAGCCCAAGGCCGGTCCTGGCCCAGTGACAACTGTACGAGGGCATCAGGGCCCATGACGACAAGCTAAGGATTCCTCGAGGGAAAAATAGAAATGTCTCCTACATTACCCATAATAATAATAATATGTGGAAGTATCGACGTAATTTCATAGAGTCATTCGGTCATGAAGAACATAAACCAGATGAAGGAACTAGAAGACCTAGAATGTAGATCATAACATGCATGAGTTATTCGGCAGATTTTGATTCCTATTTCATTATAATTTTATTCACTACCTTCATGTACATTTATTTATTATGAAAATATCATGTTTTATTTTTCTATGGCATGTTTCAATAGTTTTCTTCCAACACTTTCAGACTTATTTTTCAATTAAGTGATAAAATTATTAGAGGTTTTTAAGATAAAAATATTAAGATTTAAGAGTATATTAACAGATTTGGAACCCAAAAATAGGTATTTTTTTATTAGAAAATTTTGATATACCAATAAGAAAAAATTGATGTAAAGGGCCCATAATTTTTCTTCGCACTGGGTCTTTAATCATTCAGGACCAGCCATGGTCAGCCCTATCCGGTGCAAAGCCGTCTCGAAGCAGAGCATCGGTCATCGAGGCCTCAACGAACTACGAGCGACGTGAGCAAACTTTGTGTAAGCTAGCGCCGACCGGCAAACGCCCAACGACGACCCATCAAAGCAGAGCGTCAAGCACATAGTGCCAAGTGCAAAGCATTGGGCGGCAGGCTTCGGGTAACAAGCGTCGAGTAACGACATGAAGATGCTTGGAAATCAGAGTGGCTTGCCAGCGACGACGGTGAAGATATTAGGAGATAGAGAAGATATATAATGTCAGATCCAAAATCAGATGCGAAGAGTTGGAACTTGAAAGAGAGAGATAGTTACGTTTAGGGTTAAATTTTCTTTTACGTAAGATTTATTAGAATGAGATTTTGAATTTTAATTTCATTAGATTGAGCAAGGTTCTAAAAACGGCCTAGGCGGCCGTCTAGGCGCTAAGAGGAGCATGCCGTCCTGATTCCGGCCACAAAGGAGTTTCTGGGCGGATGCTCGATTTCTGACCGACTAATTGATTGGGCGGCCGACTAAACGACTTGGCAGCTGGGCGGCCGACTCGGTTGTTGCCTTTATATATTTTTATAGTTACTTGATGGAATATTTATGAAAACCAAATACCAAAATTGCAAAGTATGGCTAAAAGAATACTTAGTTTGACAACAAGTTCATCCGGATGTGAAAGGAATTAGAGTGGTTTTGAGGGGGTAATTATTATTTGCTTATTTAATTTAGTTATGCAATCATAGTCTCTTAATAATTAATATTTATGATAATTTACTCTTTTATTTTTAAATTTAGATTCATTCAAAGAAAATGAATAGACTTGATATAACAAGGTTGAACAATTTAGTCTATGTCCAATTTAATACCAAGATTATGAACAAAAAGAAAAGAGAGAAAGGTGGTTGTTCTTCTTGCTAGTCAAGCTACTATGGCACAAGGTTGGATTGTTGATGGTGATGATGAGGATGTTTTGTCCGATCTTATTAGTGAAATGGTTGGAGATGATTTGGGAGTGGATAGTGGGATAGAGCCTAGAAGAAGTTCTAGGATTCAAGAAATAAGAGAACTTGAAGAAGATTTTGTTTCGGATGAAGAGGAAAAAGAAGCTATGGATTTTGACTTTGAATCCGATAACGAAGAAGTACTTGAAGGATGTGAAGAAGAAGAATTGGAGGAATAGACTTGCAAGAAGCTAAGAATGTATTTTTCATATTTGAATTGTTTTTCTTATTTTACTAAGGCAATTGTTGGTTAATTGTGTTGCTCATTTTCAGATTTTTCTAAGGACATTGTTGTTTAATTACGTTATTTACATGCCGACGTTGTTTTTGAATTGTGATTTTTATTTTCCTATGAACAATGTTGTTAAACATTTTGAAGGACATGTGCTATGTATTTTCATTCTTTTCAGATGTTATATTTTATTTTTTCTTTAATTTCAGATTTTATTATATATATTTTAATAGTATATATATTTATTTGTTATTAAAAATATAAAATAAATATAAAAATACAAAACAGATTAATCTCCGATTAATCCTCTGGACGCTGGTTCCCGGTTGTCCGCCCGACTAGTGCCCAACGATTTTTACAACCTTGAGATTGGTTTTTTTGTGTGTGCAAATGAGTATTTTCCCATTGTTAATAACACCATGCTTAATATATTACTAGCTAGCATCTTGCTCTACATTACATGCGTGTGTGAATTTTTATTTTTTTAATAGTCACAGTCAGTTTAATTATGCTTCTCACTTTTCTCTTCCACTTACTACGTTTTAAGCTTTTTTTCAACATTTACGATTATTAATTTATCCTTTATCTGCTTGAAGACATATTTTTAGATTTTAATTAATAAAAGATATTATAGGAAGTTTAAAAATTTAGACGTTGATCAAAGTCTTAAAAGCCTTATGACTTTATTAATAGAGATTGTAATATATATATACATATATATATATATATTTCAGAACCTATATCAGCATAATCTATTAAAATAAATTTAATAAAATATTGAATAACATAGAAAATTACACACACTAACAACTTTGGTATTTCAAGTTTCAAAACAATCAAAATGGTACATGAACTTGTAGTTTTAACCGAAAATATGTACATACCGTTAAATTCTTCGTTATCTAAGTGTTTTCTGTTAAACTTTGAGGGGCAAATTTGTCACTCTTTAATTTAGCAATAATAAATTATTAAAATTAATAATTAATAAGAAGAGAAAAATAAGAAAAAGAAAAAATTATTATTATCTTTTTTTTTTCGTCCCCGTTCAAACCTAGCATACACAAAAATGGTGATCGATGCATAAAACTGTAGAAAAAATACAACCTGGTAACCTACAAAAACAACGAGTAGTAAAGAAATAAACCAGATCATGAGAAAACAATAAATTTTTTGAGATATGATCTCATTGGTCTGAGTTTACAAGATTAAAAATGTATATAACTAGAAAAAATAAAAAAATAGAGAAAACCTGAAACTGCTCTTTAAAAATATAAGAAATTATATAAATTTAACTGTGTTACTAATGATATATACTAAAAGTATGTTCACTTTTAATTATTTTGATTGTTTTACAACTTGAAACATGTATATTTCTTAAATTTAACCCAAAAATTTAAGAAGTGAGCGCATTGTAATTGAGAAGCAGTCATTGGTCGTGACCAAAACCTATGCTTCCATGGCAGACTATCGCCCATAACCCACCACACTCCGATTCATAGTCCACTCCCCCAATCTCATATGGCCCTTCTCTTCCTTCTTCTCAGACCCATCCTCCTACTCTCCCTCTTCTATTTCGCCCCGCTTTCTCAATCCCAATCTCCCGCCGGCGAAGATTTCTCGGAGGAGTTGCTGCTGAGGCCCTTGCCGGATCGGAAAGTGCTCGCCCACTTCCACTTCCAAAGCCGCGCCCCTCATTCCACCTCCAATGGTCGTCACCACCACCTCTTCCCCAAAGCCGTTTCTCAGCTGGTAAGTCATTGCCTGCCTCTAACATTTTTGTTTTCGAATTTAGCGTAGTAGATTTTGGATCTTGGTTTCTGGGTTTTGTGTAGTGAAGGTGCCTGAGTTTGTGAGCTTGAAAAGTTTTGAGCTTTTGCATTTATGGTTTTTTAGTTGCGTACTGAAAGAAATCAACTTTAGGTTTCTGTTGTTTCTGCTATATATGGTGTGTTTGTGATACGAAACTAGATTTGAAGCAAGAGGAAGCTATGAGCTTTGGTAATTTTTAGTTCTGTAGTATTTGCAACATGAATGTGTCGATGGCGTGGTAGTTTATTAAACTTAATCTATATGACATTCAGTCTTAACTGCTATATGGCGTGGTAGTTTTATATAATATGAAACTAGATTGAAGCAAGAGGAAACTTTGGGGTTTCGTCATCGTAGTTCTGTGGTAGCCTATGCAACCTGAATGTGTCGATGGCATGATATTATATAAAAATTAATCTATATTCCATTTGGTGTTAACTACTATTCAGGGGAAGATCTGCATTGGAACCAGCATTTAAAATGTTGGTCACTATGTTTTAGCTGAGGCGTTATATTCTACTTGTACAAGCTGTGTTCTGTTTTCCTTAAGTCATCTCTTCTATGTTGGTCTTGAAACTGTTTATAGTATTTAAGCTGCTTAATAACTTGAGCGGTAGTGTTCGTTGGACAGGTTCAGAAATTTCATGTTAAGGAAATGGAGTTATCTTTCACACAAGGTCGCTGGAATTATGATCAGTGGGGTGGGTTTGATCCCATACCAAGCAGCAATGCCAAACCTCCTGGAGTTGAGTTGTGGGCTGTATTTGATGTCCCTCATGAACAGGTGGATGATTCCTGGAAGAATTTGACCCATGCACTTTCAGGTCTCTTTTGTGCTTCAATCAACTTTCTAGAATCTTCTACAGCATATTCTGCTCCTGACTGGGGTTATCGCCCGGATTCTGGTAGCCTGAGGTATGGTTCATTGCCCCGTGAGGCTGTTTGCACTGAGAACCTAACACCCTGGCTGAAGCTCCTTACTTGTCGAGATAAAGCTGGGCTCTCTACATTAATGGATAGACCATCTATCTACAAGGGATTTTATCATTCACAGCGGTTGTACTTGACATCAAGTAAATTTGAACAAGAGGGTGGAGGCTCTGGAATTGTCCTGGAACAAACGCTCACAGTGGTTTTACAGCCTTCTAGTCAGAGAACTGTGAGGAGCTATTCTCATGAGACAAATTTGCAACCCAGCTGGTCCTTGACTTCAATTTTTGGAAGGAAGGTCACTGGTAGATGTGTTCTTGCCAAGTCTTCCATTGTATACCTTCAGCTTGATGGCAATCTAGTTGCTGAACTGGATTGTTTGCAGAAAGAAAATAAACTATCTAGCGCTGATAAACATGTATCTGAAGGTGTTGGGAGCAACGCTTGCTTTGAAGTATCTGTTAAGCCTGATAGGGTGTTAGAAGAACTGAAAAGCCTTGACAAAAAGAACCCATCTGTTCTATATGAATTTTCTATTGACAAGTACAGTGAGTCTCGGCCGTTTGATTTAGGCCTAACTTGGAAGGTTCCTGTTGCTTGGTCCTGTCAGAAAGCACCATTACATGTTAGTAGGTTCTTGATGGGAGGTGGGAATGAAAGAGGCGCAATTGCAGTATCCTTGAGATCTACGGAATTGACTGATGAGTTCTTGCATTCTGACACAAGTGAAGGCAGGTGCAAATTGGAAGTACAAGTTTTTCAGGTCGTGCCTTGGTATATCAAGGTTTATTTTCATACAATGCAGGTGTTTGTTGATGAACAACCTCAAGCAGTTTCAGATGTTGTTGAAAAGATGTGTGTTTCTCCCTCTGTAGACAAGCTGTCACCTGGGGTTATGGAGATGCTTCTAAAACTCCCTTGTGGAATGAAATCGTCCGCAATAACATTAGACTTTGATAAGGTATGCTGTGGCATTTTCTTTTCCATTGTCTTATAAGCATGAAAGGTATAATAATTTGCAAGCCTAAAACAGAGGTTATGGAAGCATAGGTGATGGGAACTCCTGCATCTTATGTGCTTGGAATATAGGCCAGAATTGAATGTGCTAAAGTTTAGCTGTTACGGTTTTGTCTTCTTATGACTATTTTATGATAAATTTGTAGGGGTTTTTGCATATTGATGAATATCCTCCTGATGCCAATCAGGGATTTGATATTCCGTCAGCCATAATAAGCTTTCCCAACTTCCATACAAGCATGCAGTTTTTGAAAGATGGTTCTTCGGATAAGTCGGCCATCTTATCAAAATTTAAGGTATTATAGCATCTATATACTGTTGGCTGCAGATTTCTCCCAGTTTTGTATGTTTATACCTATTTTTGACTGTGTAGGAAAATAGCGCTGTTCTGGCATACACGGAAGTATTACTTGTACCCTTGACAACTCCCGATTTTAGCATGCCGTACAATGTTATCACAATTACATGTACTGTATGTGCTTTGTATTTTGGTTCCTTGCTCAATGTACTTCGAAGACGGGTTGATGAGGAAGAAAGACTGGAGAAGAAAGGTGACTTTTTATCTTAAATATTTAGAATCAACTGCAATTGTGTTTAAGTATAATATCGACTCATTTAGTGGCAAGGCCTTTAGAACACAGTGTTGATGTTTATGACAATAACATAAGTAGCAGATGTTTGAAACATATAATATATACTTTTTAAACAGACAATCATTTAAGTTTAATTTCTATCCCTGCAAAGTTGCTTGGGTTGTCTTCTAGGTTCTTGGTGCAGTTATTTGGGTTTGTGGTTAGAGGCTAGTTTCCTCTATGGGATAGTCCTGTTGGATCTTACCCGAAAATGGATGCATACTCCTCTCTCTAAGGCTGAAGTATATATAGTTACTATTTCATAAATAAGCGGATGCATTTTTTTGCTTACGGTGTACATGTGTCACTTAACTGCAGAGAAGGAACCTGGTCTGCTTGGTCAGCTGCTATTTAAGCTGTATGCCAAGATCACTGGAAGACCATCGGAGCCAGTTGAGTCAACCTCCACTTCATCATCCTCAAGCCATTCAAAACTAAGATTCATTATACTAGTGGCTGGAATTGCTGTCTTTTGGCAAGTTTATTATGGATGATCTGTCTACTTAACTGTACAATAGGTGCTAATTGTGCCCTTTACTCAATTTTATACCCCTAATTATGCGAGGGGCAGAATTCCGTGGGTAGATGTAGTCAGCAGAAGATGTTTAAGGTAGGAGCGAAAGTGTGTTTATTAACTTAATTTCAACCATGTCCATAGCCGTTCAATATCATAACTTTAGCTTGTCTCGGCTTTCCAGCATTCTTTTTTCTTCAGTCGAACATTTTAAGGCCAGTTTTGTTCAGCTCAATGTGAGGACCTATTAACCAGGAGTCATTTTGTTAACTTTTCTCTGCTCTTATTTGTTACTCTGCCTGTGAATGAAACATACGTGGATTGGCAATGCTGCAACTGGATGCAAAACAAGAGATAAATGGGATTCAAGAATTATCAGCACTATTATTTTGTTTTGCAAAATTTAGAACTTTGGAAGATCAAAAAGGAAACTTCATCTCATTTTATTTTTGCACGGAGAAACTTCCTCTGTTTCATCTTCTCTCATACGTCTCACTCGTCCACTTGAGTAGCTGCATCAAAATTGGGATTTTGTGTTTGAGATATTGTTGCATAGGTCCTGCTTTTTTTGGTTATCTGCAAAATCAAATTATAAGCATCTAGCAATGGCAGAAATAACAGATTAAAAGCCAGAATCTAATTTAAAGGTTCATGTACCTGAATTAGTATCCTTGATCTTTAGCTTCTTAAGCAAGTTTACATCCTCCAGCAATTGCTTTCTCTTGGTGCAAATTCCATTGTAGTTGGCCACTCCATATCCTGGTGAAAGATACACAAAACACAGGAAACCAGTCGGGTTCACTAAATATGATCAGCCAAAGGCAATTCAAATTTGCAAATTCTACAATGCTAATCATATAGCTGCATGCAGTGAAGATTTATAATGACCAGATAACTTCATGCATCTATAGACTAACTTCCATAACCGAAACTTCAGTAACTTGTGATACTACTGAAGAGTAATAAATACCTAAAAGAAACCCAAAACATGCACAGCAGGAAATTAATACAAGTCAGATCAAGAACCAAACTTATTATTACCTGGGTCACTAGTCTTGGTCTTTTTACTATTGACTGGCTTACTATCACTGTCTTCAGTCACATACCCAATAGTGTTTACAGCATCATGCCCTCCTGAAAAATCAAGATTCAATCTTGGTTCCAAATTGGACCAGATCTATCAATTAGCAAACATATAACTAGGAACATACGACGCTTGTTGCCGACTTTGCAGAGCTTGCCGTCAACGACAAGCGGGGCGGCGTCGTTTTGGCCGGCGGGGAGTCCCTTGGCGGAGAAGAAAGAGAGGAGGGACTTCCATGTGACGGAGGAGGCGACGATGTCGGCTCCTCTGCTAATGAAGTGGCCGTTGAGCCTCACCGTCGAAGGGTCAAGCCCAAACGTCCGGGCTATGGAGCCCAAGTCCAGCCTCTGCTCCAGAGACACCAGAACTCGGGCTGTGCTCGGCACCCAGGGGCAGAAGAGGTTGATCGGTCTGGCTTCGTTTTCGGACATGGTGTTGGTTTGGTTGTGACTGTTGAAGAAAGAAGCTGCTTCTGTTTTCTCAAAGAGGAGTGTATGTTCCGATGGTTTCTCGAAGTGTCTGAAACTCTTTTAAAGAACGGGTCGGGCCAATTTATTCGGGGAAAGTCCGAAAGGAAAACTTCACAATGTGTTTATTATCCTCAATTTGTTCTCCAGTTTTTTTTTGAGTAAAATGCAGCGTTGGTACAACTAGTAGTGTGTCATAGTTAAAGTGACACTCAGACTTAAAATATTGCTAATGTGATATCTAAATTTCGATTTCGTTATTAAGAAAAGCTGAAAGCTAATTTTTGTCACCGAGCCGTCTGTTAGCTGACGTGGCCACCAATCTAAAAAAGGGACAATGACAAAAATTAAGTTCTAATTATAGAAATTGGCTTCTCTACTTGGGTTTCTATTGCTTGAATTTGTTTAAATAATTTAAAACCATTAAATTGAATGAAAATGACATGAGGATGACATCACAGAACCACATTGTATTTGATCAAATAGTTTTAAACCATTCAAGCAAATTCAATCAATAAAAATCTAAGAAGAGAAGTCAAATCCCTAATTCTAATTAGAACTGTTTTCCCTCCAAAATCTCTTAAATTGAATTTTGAGGTGCACATTTCCCTCTTTGATTAAACATCCAAAACCTAGATTTTCATCCTAATATGTGTATTTTATGTAACGTCCTTAATGCATTTCTGACCCTATTTAGTTATGTAATTTCTTTAACAATACTTAGTTTGTGTTTTAGGTCGTAAATAAAGCCGAGGAGCACAAGAGAAGCAAAAAAGAACAAATCTTGAAGGAAAATGAATCCATGTGGTGCGAGGAAATAAATCAGAAAATTTGTTAGAAATCTTTAGTCAACTTCTACAGATAATTGTGATCAACTCACAACGATCTAGAAGATGTTCCATATATCAACGAAAATATACAAGAGTCTACTTTTCAAAACTTTTTATGGATCGTCAATAGATATTTTGGAGAAGTTATGACCGTTTTAGTGGCCGGAGGTCAGTCTGCCTGAATTTCTGGTTTGGGCCGAAACTTCAATTTCAAAGCCCAGACCACAAAGGCAAGTCCATGGAAGAAAATTAGGGTTTCTAACCCTAATAGCAGCTGCTTATATATAAAAGAGTATATGACATAATTCTAGACATCTATCTTTTTAGGGACGCTCAACATCAGTGAATGCCGTCATCATCTTCTCATTCCCTTTCTCATGTTTTATTTTATTTCCATAATGTTTTTCTAGTAAACATTGATAGTTAGGGCTGCCTAAGTCCTGGACATGTGTAAACTAATATTTTGTTGTTAATTTTATTGTTTTTAGATATTAAATGTTTGTTGATTCATTGGTTTCTCATTAATAAATTCTAGTTTCGTTTATTATGGTTGAAAACGTAGTAAGCATGCTAGGGTTTTATTGCTATGATTTTATGATTTGATCATCATGTCAAGCATATTATCTAGAGTAGCACATGAGTGACTTGAGCCTCATTCATATGGATTGACATCTAGGTAGATTAGGGAAATATCAGTACCGAAATTGCCTAGCTTTATTCATAATCATTGCTATCTTAATGACTTATATGTGAAAGTTGTGCAAGAATATCACTCTAGGTTCTATGTTAGAAGCTAATTTAAGTTGATAAATCATTCTCTTAATATACCAAGCGAGAAAGGTTGATAGGTTAAGTTCAACACATCATTGGCTTAGCTTGGATAAAGACATTCGATTGAATATGAGCATGTAGATTGACAAATCTTTGGTGAAATATGTTCTAGTGGTGTATGGTTTTTCCCAGCTATTGTTTTTCTTATATATTTCAAAACCCTAAAACATTATTTTATTTTAGTAGGTTTTTTGTCCTCTGTTTTGTCGAATTTATTTAGCATATAAATTCAACCCAAAAAATCGTAAATCTTTGTCAATAGTTAGTTTATCGAGTCTAGTTCGTTTTTGTAAATTTTCATCATGTTTGGGGTAGCTTAGAGTCATCTGTCGATCAGTTTTTTCTGATTGGACATATTACGTTTTTAAGTATAGATCGAGTTATAGATTTGTGATTTAGACACAATCCTCTACGGGAGACCCCTAATTTCTTATACTACCATCGCCAACTTAATTATGGTTGTAGAGTTTATTTATAAGTCTATTTTAGGCTTATCACATCCCGAGTAGCACATTGATCAGTTCAGTAAAGTTTAGGCACTGCTGTTGTGTTTGCTTGCTTACAAGAAATAATATGTAATAGCTGGCTGGATATGTAACATAGAAATTCAAATAGAAATCCAAAAAGGGATGCCAATAACATTGAATTAAAACAAACAAGAGTTCAACATGAGAAACATACTATACATTAGAATTTAAGCTTAATTGATTTTCAAAAACTCAATGAACCAAATTGTTTGCAAAAAATTGATTCCAAAACATGATGAAGTACACATTATGTTTCTCTAATTTAAAGGCGAGCATATTCAATTTTTTGAACCCTTTAGCATCTCTTGCTGCATGATTTTGGCTGCTTTAAGTATGAGGCTGTGTTGAGGTTGGTGCTCCCCTTTTAGCACCCTTGCTGCATGATTTTGTCTTCTTTGAGTAGGAGGCTGTGTTGAGGCTGATGCACTACCATTTCCAGCAAAAGTACCCTCCATTGCCAACTTCATTTTCTTCCAACCCTTTCTAGAATTTATGACCTAGTCCGTGATATATAGGTCTTGCTTACTTAGGTGGGGATGGTGCCCATTGGACATGTGGAACACAAACAAGACATTTCCAACACAATTCAACAACCACATTTGGCTTCAAAATTCAACAAGACATTTCCAACAAAATTTAACAACATTATTTCCAACATTTAACAAACCATTTCAGTAATATTTGGCTTCACAACAATCAACAATTACCACTTGATACTTATCTTTGCTCTCATTCTTTTCTTAGTGCTTGCTACACCCTAAGATGTTCCTTCCACTACCAGGATTAACAGTTTGACCAACGAAAAGTTTTTGTCAGTCTGTTAACCAAATTCATCGGCTAAGCGCTTAGCCGACCAGTCTTTGTCGGCTATGACTTTAGCCGACAAAACTAGAAGTAGTCGTCGGCTATATTATGCGACTTTAGCCGACGAAAATTTTATCTATTTCATCGGCTAAAGTGCCAGCCTATAGCCGACAAAATTATGTTTCGACAACTGTAGTCTTACACTTTAGCCAACGAAACATTTAATATATTCGTCAGCTACAATATTTAATAAAAAAAATTTAAAAACCATAGCTAACGAATTATTGCAAATTTCATCAGCTATAGTAGTATTTAGCCGATAAATTTTTCTATAATTCGTCGGCTAAACCTTGACAAAAAATAATTAAAAAAATATAGCCGACGAATTAAAGTAAATTCGTCGGCTAAATACCACTATACCGCGCCAACAAAATTTGCTATAATTCGTCAGCCAAACCTTGAAAATAAAATAAATAAAAAGATTATAGCCGACGAATTATGGTAAATTTCATCAGCTATAAGTCCATTCCAGCAAAAAAAACCCTGAAATGTCTAAATTATCATTTCAAGCAACTTACGAATTACACCAAAACAATTTCATATAACCAACAACACCATCAATGGTAACAACACGTTTTTCATTAAAATATTTATAAATTGTTCATAAACACATAAAACTATATAATTATTTATCTACACAAAATGTATATCGTCTAAATTTATATCCACATCAGGAGAAGGTTGCGACGGATGAGGTACGGGTATAGACGTAGGCATGGGCGGAGTCGGAAGTCCCTGAAGCTGGGCAGCTGAAAACTCTTGCAAGTACCGAAACATCTGCTGCTGCTGTGCCTACTGAGTGGCATATACCGTGACATTATAGTCTGATAAAGCTACAGTATAGACTGTCTGGGCGGCTTGCTGTTCCCGTAGCATCTGAACTTCCGTCTCTAGCTGAGTCGTCTTGCTGATGGTCGAGGCTGCCTTTCTTTAAAATCTTGGAGTGGTCTTCCGGACCCCCTCGCCTGTCTTTCCTAGACCCCAGCAGTAGAACTTTTTTCCTTGTGGTGTGAAGGCTGTACCTATGATCCTTGCCCTAACCCTCAGATCCGAAGTGTCGATCCGGGACATGGCTTCAGACATCTCTTCTTCCTGCGTATTCTGCCATGTCTCCCTCACTATAGCAGTCATCACCTCGTCAATAGTCTGCCTCAACTTCGCCTAATTGGATAGGAAAAAAATAATAAATTAACATTTTTACATATATATAAGTAAAAAAATTGAAAACGTAAGATGAGTTATAATATCCTCCTGGGCGTCAGGATATGTCTTCTCGTGTTGCGTTACCGGTTCTGAGTGTTCGCCCATGAAACGGCCTTCAAAGAAAAAATAAAATATTAAAAACTGGACGTACTTAATAACAATTTAACCAATTAATTTTTTTAATTACCTGTCTATGAGGGTTATTGAATTCTGATATCAGAAGCCAACGTCACTCGTACTCCATATACTGGAACTCAACAGGGGTACCAGAACGTGTCTTCCTGTGCGTTGTCCAGTGGGTCTGCAACTCGTTCTTCCACTCCTTGTACCTACAGATACCACAAAAATAATAGAAATATTATTAATATCACAAACAATCTTGTTTTTTCATTAACTTCCTAACGTACCTTCCTCCATGCACAACGTCCGCCCAGGTGTTCTTTAGGTGCTGGGGAACGTCAAACCAAACTTGCATTTAACCGTTTATTAGTTTAGTTTTTCATAAATCAATAATATAATACATAATATTATTAAGGAATAATTTTTAGCCGACAAATTGTTTTTCATCGGCCTGTTTTTTTGTTCGTCAGCTAAACACATTATCCTTGTAGTGTTCTCCCTATTTCAAAAAAAAACAGAATTATACAGGTTCATAAACAAATAAATTTCATATTAAATTCATAAAAAATTTGAGACTTTACTTGACACTTACTGCTTCAACTGTTTTCTTGGCCTTGTTATAGGACATCCAAGCGTGTTGTGTCCTTCTTAGCCACAAAGTTTGCAAGTCATGGTAACACAAGTTCTAGGAAACTTCCCCTCAGTTGGAGCTGGTGGTGCTGGGTTACCATTTTTTTGTGATGACATCCTCTTTTTTCCGGGCCTTCTAGGCAGCTTGTTAAATGAAAGAGGTGCAATTAGGAAGTCAGCTGGTTCCCAATCATCCTCCCTGGTAATGGGATTTATAACAGGGGTATAGGATTGCATAATGGGAGGTTATGGTGATGATGTATCAAACAGCTCAAGTTGGGATTCGAATATAGGATGTATGAACTCATGGTATTGTTGGAAAGTCGTGGCTGCCTAATACAAGACCGTTAGATAATTTGTTAGTGTGATTTGTAGAAATAGCAATAAAAAGAAGACACAATGTTTAACGAGGTTCAACAAATATATCTACATCCTCGAGACATCAGTAGTACTTTCTTCTACTATATTAAATAATGGTATTACAAAAAACATTCACTCTAGACTAACTAAAATAATAACACACCTCTCTATCTTTCTCAAGATGAATTTTCTTCTCACTAAACTTTCAAGTGAGGAATACCCTCACACCTCTCTCTCTTTCTCTAAAGATGAATTTTCTTCTTACTAAACTTTCAAGTGAGGATTACCGTTACTACTATACCACAAACTCTCTCTTTCTCTTGCACTCTGATGCCTTTATATAGGCACCCCTTCTCATGCACAAAGCATATGCACTTACCATGTATGGAAGCAAAGTCAAGCTTCCTCGTTTCATGCTCGATCTTGGTATGCTTTCTCATGCATGTTTCCTTCAACATTCAACAAATGTTGCACCACCATAGCTGTAGATATAGCTAGTATTCCTTTACATTTAATGGGTCATTACAACATTAGTAATTCTTGCTTTCCTCATGTGTATTTCAACCAAGGACTAAAAAATCAAAAATATCCTCAATATTTTGATGATATTTTCGTTTTTCTAATGTGGTGATATAACCATATTTTGTTTGAACACAAGGGAATTTTTTTTAAAAAAAATTGTATGAATTTTACACAAAATGCAAGGGCCCAGACACGACACTCAAACCTTGGTTACCCATAGGAAGCAGCAACGCCTAAGCCATCAACGTTATAATACAATTGTGAAAGCTACTGTAAAAAAGCCATCAACGTTATAATACAATTGTGAAAACTACTGTACCTTTTAGGATATATAACCTTCATCAAATTCATCCTCTTTCTATATATTCACTACTACCAAAATTGTATGAGACCACGACTAAAAAACATCGTATGACCGTCCAAGATTACGGTGTCTTTTTGCGTGTCGTTTGATGTTACGTGCAAAACGTCTTTTGATTGTGTCGACAACCATGCGATGCTGACATACGTTGGACAAAATTTAGTCTAAGAAAAAATTAAAATAACTAGGACACCTGACACTTAAAAGAGCAATTATATTACCGTTAATATCTTTGTTTACCGTATATAGTTTAAAACTTAATATTTGAATTAGTAGACTATGTTCGACACTTGTCAATTACATAATATGAACAATACTAAATTCAATATCCATTACAATATATGAAAAAATGAGGTAGCTGATCTCTTTTTGACCATTTGAAGAGAAAAAAAACTATTACAATAATTTTACCTGAGTGACCAATTAATTATGTTTTTATATTATTCCCTTAAAGTTTTCAATTACCAATTAATTGTGTTTTGTTAAAAAATTAATGACCTAATTATTTTCTTTGACTTTCACTAAATACAATCCTAATTAGAGATTAACCACGTTGTTTAAGACAGTTAATTTTAAAATTCTTTCAAACATTATGCGCGCATTTATGAAGAAGAACAAGTCTTCTTTCTCCTTTCAATTTCTGTCCATTTTAGAGTATGTTTTTAACTAAATTTCTAAACAAAACCATGAAGTTTTTGGTTTGAGGTTAGGCAACTGCCTAATCTCGGCCTAACATGGATCCGCCCCTGTTGACAGCCATGCAATGCCGACATATGCCGACATATTATTTGTCGCGTGACATAAACTCACACCATAGTTACTTTGAGTAACAGTTGTGTGATTGTTAGTTGTACAACATTTATTGTTAAAACGGTTGTCTGAAATAGACTTAGAAGTCGGTTTTAATGAAATTTTTCAGTTTAATTTATTTATAACTATTTATATTATTATTATTATTTATTTTTCTATAATCCAGTTTTATATTAAAGAAATATAATTTCAACAAAAATAATATTCAATGCACATTCATTTCAATCCCATTATATGAAAATGACCTATAAAATATATCCTCACTTTTTTGGTCAAATAAGTAACATTTCCCAAACATTTATACAAAAAATTATTGCATTTGTTCATTGTTCATTCCAAGCATCAAAATTAAATTTCTTCTATCTAAAACTGCCTAGAAACTATACGCAGTCCTTTGATGTCATCTCTTCAGCCCTTGTACATCTTTTTGTTCTTTGACATGTTTGAGTAGGCTATGAATATCAATTCATTGGCTGTTCATTATAGCTCCATTGTCTGTTTCAATAACCAAGAAAGAGAACTTATATTAAACAAAGTGGTAGGAGAGCATTTTGTTAAACAATGCCCAACATACTAACATCAAACCAAAACTCATTGCATGAAGTAAACACTAAGGCTACAAATGACATCAAACATAGTAATTGACATGCACTAACATCTAAGAGTCAGAGAAATAGATTACCACATAGTTTTAAAGCATGAAGAAATGGTTCTGCCTAAGGGCACCTAGAATAAACATTAAAGGTAATGGAAATGAAATTTCACAAACTTAAGAGAAGGGTAGATAGCAAATGATAGGGCAGTAGGAAATTCACATTAATTAGTTACCTGAGAAGTCTAGTACCCTGCAACATACACCACCAAGGTTCCAATAGCAATTAACTTGGAAAAGGACAAATTAATGGCAGACAGGTTAGCCGCCTCAGCATTGCAGAAATTGTACTAAGTACCCATCACTTAAGCTAATAAAGTGATGAATACTTTTGAAACTCTCACTCACTGTAATCTAGAGTGGCAAGACAAACAACAAAAAGGTATTCATCATTCACTACAAATACTAAAACAAAGTGTATTAGATACCACAACAGTTTTTACTGCCAATTTCAACAGATTAAAAAAAGATGTCATTACCCCTATTTTTATTCAACTACCTCTCCCACCCACCCTCCGACTCTCATCTCAAATCGCAATTCTCTCTCTCTCATCACCGGCAATATCATCCACGCCTCCACCATCTCCGGCAACCACGTCCTCACCTCCGCTTGCTGCACCGATCTCCTCCTCGTCCACCACCACACCGATCTGGTGCACATGGAATTTGAGGTGCCAGCAACGCCAGATCTTGATCGAAGGTGCAGCGCTTGGTGTTGAGGAATGAGATGTTCAACCATTGAATCCATGGTTTCACAATTCATAGATCAGATCTGCAAGGCAGCATTGCGAAACTGGCTCATCGACTTTGCTGACTACGGAGTCATCTGGTCAAAGGTATCGCTACATCGCCATTTTGGAAGCCTTAATTCCCGACTCCGGCTTCATCTTCATTCCCGGTTTTGGTTTTTTGAGTTTGGTTTTTGAGAACAGAAGTAAGTTTACTAGAGGTAGTAAACTTAGAATTGAATGTTTACTATGGTAAGTAATTTTGGCCACAGGATTTCGGTCACCAGAGTCAGATAGCCGTCGATCAGATTTCGGCGACCGGTGATCGGAGTCCAACGAACGATGACCGGAGTCCGACGACCGGAGTCGATGAGGTTCCGGTCAATCCTTCTCTCTCTTGCATTTTCTCTCTCTAACTATATTTAAGGGGTGAGGGGTATAATGGTACTAAAATAATATATGTTCTTAAGAGTGTCTTAAAAGTTTATACCTAATGGGCACAAATTCTCTTTTGAAAGTTCAAATGGTCATATTTTTTTAAAAAAGTTGGAATGTAAAGTAGAGTGCCAAATTTTTTAGTGAATGGACATTTTCTCCCACAAAAAAGGACGTTAGGGGATAATTGATGGACCGAAGGCAATATCACATACCAACAAACAAATCAGTTATAATAAATTCCTCTTCCAGTGCATGTACATCATTTCTTATATAACAATGGTGGAACAGCCGCCACGGTTACTAAGGAGCTCGATTTCGGTGTGGCTCCAGCTGAGTCACGATATGAAAAAGCCTATTTTTCCCCTGATCCCTGACAATAAAATGGGCTGACGGGCTACCTCTTCTCTCTCGATATGATGTCTCCTTTCTCTCTCAGGTATCCGAAAAAAAAAAGACTACACCTTCAATCACCACCAATCACCTTCCACCGATCACCCGGCATTTTGAAGGTGGATTTTGGAAATTTAGAACTGATTGTGGAATATATTTATGAGATATGACTTGACGATTTCTTCCTCTTTTTTGTTTCGATTCAGATACAATCAGTTGTTGGGTTTTACTTCCTTTCCTCTCCGTTCAGATTCAGTTCACATTAATATATTTCCGAGTTCTGGGTAGTTGAGTAAGAGAGATTCGGTGCAGGAAGAGATAGAGAGAGATCGAAGAGTTTGCATGATTAAGCCCAGAAGTGTCTATCAGGGAATTCCTCAGGTAAGTTAAGTTTGGTTGTTTGCTTTTGAATTCGGGTGTGGGTCGATTTGGTATCTGCTTTCTTCTTTGCCACAGTCTTATTTCTTCGTCTGTCTTTTGATTTTGGTTTAACTTCTTTATTAGTTCCGATAGAAGCAATAATCAATTGATTTAGCAATCAATGATTGGAAGGTTTTTCTTGATTTCGATTGCAGAGGTAGTGGGTTGTCATCGGTTCGTTCTTGAGTCTCTCAATTCCACCATTTTCGTGAGACTCTTCTTCTCCTTATAATCTGAGCTTTGTGGAAGTTGTTTTTGCCGAGGATAGTTGCATGTATAAAATTTAAAATAATCATTTAGTATTCTACACCAATTAATTAATAACAAATTAATAAATATCTAAATATATATATATATATATATATATATTACATATATATACTAATTACTAATTATATAACAATATTATATATCAATACATCAATCATAATCAACATATAATTAATTCAAATCATGCATCAACACAATATTAATTATAATTAAATTAATTAACATGTATATGCTCAATCAAAATCGACAACTTATTAGCATCAACTTCATATATATATATTATCAAATCAAAATCGATCAACTCAATCACACTCAAAATCCATTAATTCAACTTAAATAAAACTCAAAATCAATATCATATAACTCAAATAAAACTCTTAAATCAACTTAAAATCAAGATATATACACATGCACGTACCTATATATAGCTCCACAAACTAATTTTAGACAGATTTCGACGACACCCAAACCTTTTTTCTTGTTTTTTTTCTTCAAAATGAGCTGCTGTCTAAATCTGCAAATATAAGGACTTTTAGCCGATGAAATCATTTATTTCGTCTGCTAAACTTCTATAATTTCGTCGGCTATAGTTTACAGACTATAGCCGAAGAAAAAATTATTTTAGCAGCTGTAAAAAATTTTCGTCAGCTAAAAGTCCATTTTAGCCGACGAAAATTTAACTTAACCGACGAAATATTTTTTCGTTAGTTAAAGTACTTTAGCCAACGAAAAAATATTTCGTCGACCTGTTTTTTTAATTTCGTCAGCTATGATATTTAGACTTTAGCCAAAGAAAAAATATTTCGTCGACCTGTTTTTTTATTTCATCGGCGATGATATTTATGTTGGTAGTGCATGAGTAAATAAATGAACATATCTAACAGGTAGCCTTTTCAAATTAGCTCAATCTTCTCTCATTTACACTTGAAAAGTACTATACTAATAAAGTAATTTGGTTTGTGTTTGTACCATTTGTATCATATTGAGTCTGTTTTGATTGGTGTTTCATTATAGAGCTTTAATTACATTGCCAATGAACACTTTGAAATGATTGAGATTCTTTGAGGCCACTGCCTTCTGTTACTAATGGCCCTGTGATTTTATTGAATTTCTTAAAAATCAGAGTGGAGTAATTAAGCTCAAACAAGCTTTGTATATCAGGTTCCATATACTTCCCTAGATGATACTGTCTATTAAATTGTATTTTCATGTCTCATGAACTTCTTGGGTTAATTCCAAACTTCCAATTTACAAATTGATGTAAGCCCTCCAAAACAGTGTTTCTTGCCAATAGCAGTTTGGAATTTGTAGTCGAAATGAGTATTTTTTTTTTGTGGACAGTCTCTGAATCAAGCTTTAGTCACACTACAGTCATTTAGGCCAAACTATAACAATTTTGAACAACTTTGGTGTGTGTAGTCTCCGATGAAAACCTAAACAATGTCATGCATTTGAACATTTAACTTCATGTGTAATAGGCTGCAGCCTCAACTGTGTTATGCAACTGTTATAGTCGTCTAATAATAGTTATCGATGATTGATGATTGATAAGAATAATGAACTATCAGACCCGCTCAGGCACGAGATAGCCGTGCGGGATGAAATGAGACAAAACGACGACTGTCGTTCGATCTTTAATGAATTAATCATGTCCATTTAAGTCTGTTTTATTCAGTTCGTTTGATCAATTCATTAAAGATCAAACTGCTGTCGTTTTGTCCCGCACAACTATCCTGCACCTGAATGAACTATAGGCATGTGTGTATTTTTACACTGTGTGAGTCTTACCCTAATAATTAGAGCTAGACAAAAAGTTTTCAAATTTGCGAAACTTCTAGTATATAATAGTAGTGTCATGGCCCATTCCTTCAAATAAGGAACCACGTAGTTTTTTTCGGAAGAATAGTGAGACTACGTACAGTATCTTTTGTAAAAGGGTGATAAGGAGTCTGCACACAATAGAAACTTAATATTCACCATTCACCATTCACCAAAATGGACTGCAAAACGAAGTTAGAAATTAAAATAAAAAGGAGATCGAACGAACAAAAGAGTCAGAAAGAGACTTTTGAGTTTTGATTAATCAAATACTGTATCAATTTTAAAATTTGATCATCTCCCTCATTGCAGATAAGATATGTACCTCTTCTGAATTGAATTTATTTTTTTACATGATCTAGTATGAATTTGAAGTCTAGTGAATTTTGCAAATGTAGCTCGTCCAGATCTGAATTACTATCTTTTGACATTGTTTCAATCTCTCATTTTTCTCCTATTTACAGATCATCAATATAAACTTCATCATGTTCTGTCATTTTCATTTTTACACTTCATTGACTCGGTTATATATATATATATATACACACACACATATATATAAGGCTTTTCCGGTGCGGAGGTCTGCATTTTTTTAAAAAATGCGGACTTTTACAATTTTAACCCACTTTTCGATCATGATTTCTCATCTTAACCGTTCACAATGTAGACATATGTGAGCAGATCATCTCTATAAAATTTTACCAAATTTAGAGATAATTAAGACATCTAAAATGAATCAAAACTATGAACGTAATAAAACTGTTCAACCGGAACAGTTAGTTTTTTGTTCTAAATCACATATTTGAATACCTTAACGATCTACAAATCAAATAAAATTTTGTAGAGATGATCTACTCATATATATATCTACATTGTGAACGGTTAAGATGAGAAATCATGATAAAAAGTGGATCAAATTGCAAAAATCAGTATTTTTAAAAAAGTGCGGACTTCCGCACCTGATCCGCTATATATATATACATGTTCTGTCATTTTCACACTTCATTGACTCGGAATATATATATATATATATATATATATATATATATATATATATATACTATGTAATCCTGTAATTCAAAATGCCATTTGAAAATCCAAGGGACTTTGTATTTGGCAATGAAGTGTAGAGTGATTAGAAATCGTTTCTCATAGTCTGAGAATTCTCGAGTTGTGGAAAATTCAGAGACTAAAACTTGAAGAGCTTCTGGAAGGATGCCGATTGGGCACCCAAAGGTGTTCCACCAATTTTCAAACCACATTGGGAACTTGCCATTGAATTTGTGGTCAAAATTGAGGAACCAAGAGTGACTGAAATCTTCGTTTTGATGCATAAAAATTTTGAACCATGCATCTTCATAATCATAATAATTAAAAGTTAACTCGCCTTCTTTGTGGAAAGTATAAGGGGGATCTTTCCAATCAGATAAATGAATAATGTTTACTATATACAAGGAATGGTAAAGTAACTTAGTTGAATCTTTGGGATCAAAAATCCCTTTGATTGTGACTGATCCTGTTGCAAAGAGAATATCCCTGTAGAATTTGAGGGAATGACTTGGGTGATTAGGAACAAAAAAGAAGCCTGGTGGGCAGTAATACTTGACTATGGAGATTGGGTTTTTCAGGTGACTCATGTTTGTCTCAACACAAAACATGTCTTGACTAGTGCGTAAAACATAAGGTGATGATTTACGAAAATTGGGCCTGAAAGGATTTGGGGTGCTGACTTTGAAAGGATCATGGGGATTAACCACGGCTGACTGGAAACTGGGCTTATAAGGGCCAAGAGTAGTGCTAACGAAGTTGGGCCTAATGGGGTTTTGACTGGAATAGGGGATTAATTCTTGTTTTACTGAGTGCTGACCTTGGGGTTTTTCTTCAGGTGGGCTTTGGGGATTTTTCCCCGTTTGTGATCTGGTCCTCATGGGAGGATGCATGAGTTGAACCCTGAAGAAATTCTCTGGTTAGAAAATCAGGGATATGATTGTCACTGCCTTTGATGAATGCAATTTCAAAATCGAAAATACTTAAAATTGCTTGCCAACGGGCAAAAATTTGTTTACTAGCAATATTTTGAACATCTTTTTCCAAAACGTGTTTAGCACTTTTGCAGTCAACACGGACTAAAAATTTTTGATTTAATAAGTCATCTTGAAATTTACTAATACATAAAACAATAGATAAAATTTCTTTTTTAATAGTACTATAATTGCGTTGTGATTGTGACCAAGCTCCAGAATGGAACCTAACTATTTGTTCTGGCTGGTTGGGAGAGATCTGTTGCTTAAGGATACCTCCATAGCCTAATTCTGAGGCATCAGTTTCTACAATTTTAAAAGAGTCTGTTAAGGGAATTCCTAGACAAGGTAGAGTTTTCACATGAGTTTTGATTTCTTGAACAAGAGTAGTATGAATGGAAGTCCAAGGAGGAGGATTTTTCTGTAATCTGTCAAAAAGCGGTTTGCATTTTTGTCTGAGATTTTGATAGAATTCAGCAACATAATTTAGGGAGCCTAAAAACCTTTGAAGTTGGTTTTTA
This sequence comes from Comarum palustre, assembly GCA_951800085.1. Lineage (NCBI taxonomy): Eukaryota > Viridiplantae > Streptophyta > Magnoliopsida > Rosales > Rosaceae > Comarum > Comarum palustre. The sequence continues at coordinate 13,199,851 of OX637583.1, forward strand.
TCTAAGATAATATCTGGGAATTTATCAGCAAATTGAATAACTCTGTTGATTGGAGTGATTTGGAGTTGGTGAATACTAAATCCTAGAAATCGTATCTTTGTTTGGAATAATTGAATTTTTGAAGCCGAAATTACGAGTCCATTGGTTTTGATGATCTGAAAGAATTGGTGTAAATGTTTCCAATGTTGTTCAATGGATTGTGAAAATATTAGAACATCATCAATGTATACGATTAAAAAATGACTATAAGGATATATTCCATTGAACAACATTGGAAACATTTACACCAATTCTTTCAGATCATCAATGTATACGATTAAAAAATGACTATAAGGATATATATATATATATATATATATATATATATAAACGAGTCAATGAAGTGTGAAAATGACAGAACATGTATATATATATAGCGAGAGAGAGAGATCAGAACAGAAACAGATCGAGACAGACCGGGTCATTCTCGACCCGAACGGACGAACCGGGTCAACCTGACTGGTTATCCGTCCTCCGACGGCGGCTATGAGAGATAATGGTGGCGTCGACTCTGTCTCGTCCTCCTGGTCCTTCCTATGGCCTTTATTTCATCAGAAGAGCTTCGATGAGAGAGATTCGAAAAGGAGAAGGAGAGGTTGGGTGTTTGATCGGGTTTCCGATCGCCACCAAGAAGGCGAGCATGGTCAATGCTGGAAGCTTCGCCTTGACTAGGCAAACCTCTCAGTGGTCTTTGTTTCTTAAGAGAAGCAGCGAGGAGGGAGAACTGAGCAGATGAACATTTCTGTTTTTTTTCGGGTTAAGATTGAGGGTAAAATAGTCTTTCAAAGGTGTCATGGCTCGGCTGAAGCCAAGTTAAAAACCGGCTCGGCTCATATTAAGCCGGCTTCATTTGAATAGGAGCACGTCGGCTTCATTTAAAAGCCCTCTCTCCTCGAGGCAGCCAGGCGCCCCTCACTCCTCGAGGAAGCTGTGGCCTCCGACCCAGGTGGAAGTGTCTGCACCACATATGCCTAAGATACACAGGGCACCGACTCTGGCCCTACCGTTTCGGAGGGTAGGTTATCTGGGGTACAGATGCCGCACCCTCCTATCTACCTTCCTCGGTTGATACCAGCATTACCTGCAGTCGATGACTTAGGGGCGCCGATTTATCCACTGCCACCACAGGTGACCCCATCAGCGGTGTACCAGTTCATGCCTTTTGGTACGGATCTTATTTCTACGAGGGTTACATCATCAGCGACATAGTTGGTATCCGCCGCGTCCGTCCCAACGCCCTCAGGTAATGAAATATAAATAATTTGTTTTCTAATAATGTCATAATAAGAATATCTAATTTTATTAATAATCAATTTGTGATAGGCACCGTCGGAGCCAAGCCGACAAGAAAGAAGAGAGACCCCGTCACAGGAAAGACTCTCGAGAAGACCGTGAGTACCCCAGGAAGGATCGTCATCGATACTGACGGAGATGACAACATAGTATCGCGCGGGAAGACGAGGATGTACTCCGGCCGTGTGGGAGCGTTCATTAGGGATAGAGTCCCTATGTTGTGGTCAGACTGCGGGGAGGTCCCACCTGAGGTTAAGGACATGGTCCACAACGCAATGTCGGTAAGTTTAGTTTAAAAAATTTATAATTAATATTATGTATAGAAATTGTTGATTTATGAAAAATTAAACTAATAAACGTTTTAATGCAGGTGTGGTTTGACGTTCTCCAGCACCTGAGCAACACCTGGGCGGACGTTATGCATGGGAGAAGGTACGTTATAAAGTTACTGAAAAAACAAAATTATATGTGTAATTAATAATATTTATAATTTTTTTGAGGTATCTGTAGGTACAAGGAGTGGAAGAACGAGTTGCGCACCCACTGGACTACGCATGAGAACGCACGTTTTGGTACCCCCTTGAGTTCCAGTTTTGGGAGTACGAGTGACGTTGGCTTCTGATATCAGAATTCAACAACTCTCATAAACAGGTTATTAAAAAAATTAATTGGTTATATTATTATTAATTAGTACGTTTTAAAATATTTTGCTGATATTTTTTTTCCTTTGTAGGCCGTTTCCCGGGCGAACGCTCCGAACCGGCAACACAACACAAGGAACCATCATGCCGGTTCTAGACCGTTTGCATCGTTGATGGACGAGGTGGCCAGGGAACATCCAGAAGTCAACCGGTACGTCTATACGTACGAGAAGGCATATCCTGACGTTCAGGAGGATATTTTAAGTCGTTTTACACTTTCAAAATTTTTAAATTATATATATATATATATACTTCAAAATGTTAATTAATTAATTTTTTCTATCCAATTAGGCGAAGGTGAGGCAGACTAGTGACGAGGTGATGACTGTTATATTGAGGGAGACATGGTCGGACACGCAGGAAGAAGACATGTCTGAAGCCATGTCCTAGATCAACACTTCGGATAGAGGCGACGTAACCATACCTAGTGGAGGTGTGGTTGAGACCGTGGCTCCCTAAGGGAAAAGGGGGATGCCAATTGGTTAGATGAATACTTGTCTAAAATAATTTGGCAAGATAGGCACACTACCAGAGAAAACCTTTTAGTCGACGAAATATCTAAAAACATGCCAACCAAATTTTTTTTCGTCGGCTAAAGTGGACTTTACCGGAGATAGGGCTACCTCTAGGGAGAAAGAATGGAAAATTGAGTTAACCGCAATTATCGGTACCGAGACTTTACCAGAATTAAGTGATTTTTCAACCATAGACGTATTTCACCATTCCGGTCATATCTTATTTCACGACTTTTTTTCGTTTGAAGCTTCTACGTATAGGGTTTAGGGTTTTAGCCGATGAAATTAGGGTAATTCGTCGGCTAAAGTTAAATAAATAAATAAATAAAATAAATAACTATAGCCGATGAAATTAGGGTAATTCGTCGGCTAAGGTTAAATAAATAAATAAATAAATAACTATACCCGACGAAAATCGTCGGCTAAAGTTAATTAAAAATTCAAATTTTTTGGCCGGGATTTTTAAAATTTTGAAATTTTTCGACTAAAGTTCAAAATTTTCTATATCTTTCATTTTTCACCTCCTGCTCCTCCTCTTCATCTTCCTTCCTCCTTCTCCTCTTACTCCGGCGGCAACAACGCACTCCTCCTCCTTCCTCCTCCTCCTCCTTCCTCCTCCTTCTTCTCTAAATTCTTCTCCTCCTCCTCCTCTAAATTCTTCTCCTCCTCCTCCTCCTCCTCCCTCTCTAAATTCTTCTCCTCCTCCTCCTCCCTCTCTAAATTCTTCTCCTCCTCCTCCTCCTCTAAATTCTTCTCCTCCTCCTCCATCTCTAAATTCTTCTCCTTCCTTCTCCTCCTCCTTTCCCTCTCCTAACCTTCTCCTTCTCCTAGTCTTGCTCCTATCCTCTTCTCCTCCTGTTGTCCTTCTCCACCACCGGTGTAAAAACGAAAAAGAAGTAAAAAATTTTAATCAAAAATACAAGAAATTGAAAAAAAATAATAATAATAACTATAGCCGACGAATTACCCTAAAATTCGTCAGCTAAAGTTTAAAAATGAAAAAAAAATAATAACATAAAAATAATAATAACTTTAGCCGACAAATTTTAGGGTAATTCGTTGGCTAAAGTTTAAAAATAAAAAATTAAAAAAATAAATAAATAAAAATAATAATAGCTATAGACGAGAAAATTTGATTAAATTTCGTCAGCTAAGGTCTAAAAATTCGTCGGCTAAAGTCCAGAAATTAAGCGACGAAAAATTTCTTCGTCGGCTAAATAACTGACTTTAGCCGACGATAAACAGTAATTTCGTCGGCTAAAGTCTTGGCCGACGGCTTTTTCCTGACGACTTGTTAGCCGACGACGTTTCGTCGGTTAAGACTTTAGCCGACGAAATTTTGGGTTTAGCCGACGAAAAAATTTCGTCGGCTAAAGTAGTTGTTCTGGTAGTGGCACAACCTCATCAATGTAAAGAATCTCTCTTATGAGATTGTCTCTGATAACAATTATGTTCATGAATAAATATGGGAGGACGCTCCGATGTTTAAAATGATTCCATTGACAAAATTTCACTAGATTACTAGAGTACATATACATTGACGATACATACTGTTGCTCAAGGAATCATAGAGCACGAAGGGATTGAACCATGCTCTATTGAAAAATGTCAATAAAGAGCATATTGGCTTACATAAATGCAATCCAGAAAGAGCTGGATTCTTTGACAAATAGATAGATATTTGGTTTGATAGATATTCTTCGTCAGTTCGACTAAGGTTTTATTTTATCTCATTGGGCTTTTGTTACTTGGCAAGATTTTTAACTAGACAACGACAAATGCACTGTTTCGTCTTTGACTCGGCATAAGGGGAAGTGTTAAAGGAAAAATATGTTTCTGCCTTCGTCAAAGAAACTGACGAAGAATGAATAATGAAATTAAAAATAATGAATCAATTAGACGTTACTAGGTTTTTTTATATTGTAACTTACCATTGTAACACATATACTTCATCCTTTGTATAAGGAAGAATCTCTAATAAGAAATAATAGACACATTCTAATCTCATTTTTACGATTCCTAAAATTTTTTCATTCGTCAAAATTTTATTACATGCTTGTTAAAATGTTCTGTCCCCACTTCCAAAACTTCATCCGCCACTGCCTACCAACAAATACGTAAAAGAGACCGAAATACAAAACGGAATCAATAATTGTTGGATTCCAGCTCACATTTTTATTACTAATTAATTTGTTCTTCCCTCCACAATCTATTTACCTTGACATAGTCAAACAATATTAGCTTTCTTTCAGGTCTAGGCGTATGAAGCACCACACCCCATTTTACCACCTACATCATCAAGAGAAACACCAGAGAAAACATTCTTTGAAAGTAACTGAAAAGGCAACAAATATTAACATGCCATTTGATCTCTAAACTGAGAGATTTCTTCGAAAATGGGGAGCCTCTTGGATCTAAAAGGACCCCATTCATTCATCAACTGCTCAAGCCCCTTGACAAAATCATCGTCTAGCGCCAATAAGTCCAGTGATTCAGGTAGATCATCGTGCATGGTCCTCAATTCCATGAGCAGTTCATGTGCCCTTCTCCTCGACTTAGTCTCATCGGCACCCGGAAGTCGATTTTGCAATACATCCTCAAGAACTAACTGAGCATCTTCATAGCGGCCCTGTTTGATCAGGCAGAGTCCCAAGTTGCATGCCTTGTTGGAGTCAGGATCGATCATCTGAGCTTTCCGATACACTACCTCTGCCATCATGTAGTTTCCTTTCTGCATGTATGCCCAACCCAAATTTCCCTGAATATTGAGTCAACAAAATTTGTTCAGTTCATCAATGTGATGTGGCTAGAGAGGTGATTGATTAGGGTTTCACTCCCCAAACATAAAAATTTAACCCTAAGCGATAATGAGATAAGAACAAATTGAACATGGCTTGTGCATCAAGCAACTCTATCTTCGTTAATATCAAAATTACAGAATAATTCGTCTCACTAGACACTAGACACCTTTCTAAGTGAGTACGTACCAATAATCTGGAGGTTTCTTGCTTAACAGAGACTTGGAACTTCTTCCCATGAGAGCGTGCAGTCTTCGTCGGTCTGCCATTGAAGGCTGCTCCTTGGTATATCAACCTCAGCTTCCTCTTGAGCAAGTCAATCTGCTCCTCAACCTTCCCACATTTCTTGTACAAATCGATGAGGACATTATCAAGTGAGTCTTGTGCTTGTTTAGAGCAAAGGCATCTGAAGGACTTGACAGCTTCAATGGCTTCTTCAGTTCTGTCTAATTGCTTCATCACCACAGCCATATCCTTTAGGGCACTGTCTACTCTATCTCCTGCGTTTATTGCCTTCCAAAATAACACTATTGCAGCCTCTGGATCCTTTTCAACAAGCTGAAAATTGTTATACAAAAAATAGGATTAGATTGTTAGCTAAGGGGAAACAAAAAAATAGAACACGAACCAATTCAATGGATGTGTTTATAGATAATTGTAGGGTATGATATTATAATTGATAAGCTAATTATAGGTCACACGTACTATTAACTTTGATGAATATGAAATTAGATCAACAAGAATATATCTCCAACTAGTATATAGAGCAACTTATTAAACTATACGCTTCTAGATTTTTATTCATTATAGAAGTTTTTCAAAAGGCAGACACATGCAATAGCAATTGTGAACATTTCTGGTCAGATTCACCAGTCAAAATAAACAAAAGGTAAAACATTCATATGCCTTTTGTTCAGGTCTATACAGCCCCTTTTTAATGAGAGGTCTTTTTTGACATATATGAGAGAACAGGGTTTACATCAACTTTTTAATTACAAAATCACATCTCTACCGCTTAATATGTAGTTCGATATGAGTATATCACTTCTGCAAAATTTCATCCAAATTAGTTTTCGTTAAGGTACTCAAAACTGCGAATTAAAAGTTAAATCATGAAAGATTCAGGTTTGACAAATTTGATCCGTCAATTGATTTCAGTTAGTTTAAAGCCTTAACGATCACCAAATTAGATGAAATTTTACAGAGATGATCTACATATATGTATCTAAATATTGAATGGTGAAGATGTCGATATGTGATCAAAAAGTTGATGCAATCTCAATTTCCTCATATATGTCAAAAAAATGATCCCTTAGTGGAAGAGTGTTATATATAAAGGTTGGTGTAATCTCTAATCATTTGTATATGTCAAAAAAAGATTTCATAGTGGAAGGGTCCTATATATATTCCAATGAAAGATCTCTTTTTTGACATATATGAGGAATCAGGATTTACACCAACTTTTTTATTACAAAATCACATCTTCACCGTTTAATATGTATATATATAGCCTCTTTCCAATGAGAGGTCATTTTTTAACATATATGAAGGATCGGGGTTTACATTAACTTTTTTATTACAAAATCACATTTTCACCGTTCAATATATAATTTTATACGAGTAAATCACTTTTGTAAAATTTCATCAAAATTAATAATCGTTAAGCTGCTTAAAACTGTAAATATGAACGGTTCAGGTTTTAACAGATTTGATACGTCAATTAATTCCAGTTAGTTCTAAGCTAGTCTTAACGATTATCAAATTAGATGAAATTTTTAAAAAATGATGTAAATATATGTATCTAAATATTGAACGATAGAGAAGTTGATATGTGATAAATAAATTGGTGTAATCTTCAATTTCTCATATATGTCAAAAAAAGATATAGTGAAGACTACAATAATAGCACACCGTTTTTGCTCTGTTTCTCATCGGACTTTGAGATTCCGATCAAATTTTCTTCATTATTGTCAATGCAGATGGTGTGGTTAACAAGTAGGAAGGCCCCTAATTGAAACATATATATGCAGAACTAATAGAAAAGAGGTCTTGATCAAAAGGGAAGTCAATGATGTAATGGTACTACAGGATTATTACCTGAGCATGCTTGGCTCTAACATAAGGAGTATCACCAGAAGGCACCTTGTGAATGACATGATAAAGCTCATCCTTCTTCCCTTTCGTACTCGCAGTCGTCGTAGGGCTCATCTGCAAACTCATAGTTCCCTCCATTCTACTTTGTACCTTTATATTTCTCTATCCGAAATGATTAGAACACAACCACGCTCTACTTGGGTGCTGTGTTCTTCTGAATTTTCTGTAGTAATCAACAAGAATATAGGAGCAGGAACTGTGTCTGCTCCATCCCTGTGAGTGTGAGAAAGAAGGACAAATGGAGATCGATTTATACAAGTCAATAATTTAAGTGTAAGGGATGAGAATGAACAAGGTATCGAATGAAGACTCCATTCATTCTTGTAGCCTTGTAGGTTTGTGTTCCAACTCAAGAGCCAATCGACGTGTCGACTGCCACACGTGTCGGGATGCAACTGAACCCTTCTGGGATCCTAACTTGCCTTTTTTTTATTTATTTGCCATTTTAACAGTTCTCTGCTTCTATTGAAAAATAGAACATCATTACCTTCTAAAAGAATTATATTTAGGAGGATTATAAAGTGGTCTCGATAAACCTAGCTAACATACCAGCAACAGTACCACACTCTTAATCTTGCTTCTGAATTTAATATAGAAACTAAACACTCAAGTATCATTTACCACCAATAAATAGAATATGAAAGAAGTGCATCTGGGGTGCACCTGTTCTATATGTGCTGATATTTTAATAAAGTTACAAGTTTTGAAAGGAACAGAGAAGAAAAAACGAGCTCAGATTGACGATAACGAAACCAAACCAAATAAAAATAAATAAAATAAAAAATTAAATTCATAAAAAATATCTATTATGCATATCCACCAGGTGCACCATAAAATTTTCGATATAAAAGAGACAAGCAAATTTCACAACCTCATAGCTTATGGTAATCTATTGCATACTCTGGGGACTTACATACCCCCAACCGCACACCTCAAGAGATCGGATAAACTCTCTTGCCACATCCATGAGGGCACCGGACTCATTGAGATTTTCCAAAGCCTCATCCAGCCCTGTAAACACATTCAATGCATCGCCTTCGATTTCCAAATGAGAAAAGCCAACATTGACACAAAAATGTAGACCATGAACTAATGAACTAACATATGAGCAATGTTTTAAAAGGCTAAGGCGTAGCCGAGAGAGCCTCAGCCAAGCGTAAGCCTTGAGGCAAAAGGCGTAAGCCTTGCAAATAAAAGAGCTATTTTTATACAATTCAATCATCATAGATATAGAACATGTATTGTAAGTTTGTAACCTAATCAAACATCATAAATTGGTATCCATTCATAATAAGCACATACTAAATCCTTGCAATACAACCAAATCACCATACACAATAAAAATTCAAAGATGAAAGTTTACACAATTTATGACTTCCTGACTCCCTGCATTACAATCCATTGTCCTTGACTCCCTGCATTAACACAATTTATGAAAGTATAACATTAACATCAACGGAAGCATTTGATCATTACAGGAAGCATTTGATCAACTATGAGACATATTATGAACATTAGTATCAAACTATCAATCTGATCATTACAGGAAAGTAGGAAACTAACCGAAGCATTTGATCGAACATGTGGTGGGCAACTAACATCAACTCAACAAAACCAGCACTTAATGCAAATACTAGCCTAAAAGTATACATCAATGGCCATAGAAGCAAAAACCATAACAATATATCATTGATTTTAAGCAAAAACCCAAACACCCAAACACCTAAGTGACCTAACAGAAAACTCATACCTGCTCTTTTAATTCGGTGAAGACTTGAGGAGGCAGACTTGTTCGTTGAGGAAGAATAGGCTGAGGCAATTCGGTGAGGACTTGAGAAGATTGAGGAAGAAGAGGCAATTCAATGAGGGAGGCAGAATGAACTAATCTTTTGTTTTATCAAAAGTTCAAAACGACGTCGTTTTGATTCCTACTAAAAAAAACTAACACGTTCGCTTTCAACGCTTTGCGCAGCGCCTAGGTCGCCTTGTGCAGCGTCTTAGCCGCCTGGGCGCCTAGGCAACAAGGCTGAGGCTAGAGACTGCCTGCCTCGCGCCTTTTACGCCTTGAGGCGCGCCTTAGGCTCGCCTTTTAAAACCTTACGTATGAGGACTTAAATAACTTGTTCCTGGCGCGGCTATCACTCCCAAACAGGTACCATTCTTGTCACGACACACAACCCTAGTCCCATAAACTCTTCTAGAAATATTGATAGCCCCATCTATGTTCAACATCACTACTCCACTCCTTGGTTTAACCCATCTAGCCATTGTTGGTGTAGGCACTAATATGCCTATACTGTCAAGCATAAGTAACACTCTTTGTGTGGGTCTACAAGCAATAATTAGACCCGACCACGACATATGTCACTAAACATGTCATACAAGCTACCCAACGGTACCCGGAAGTCACCGATACGATGTCAGGAAGTCACATTACCGGCCTCACCAACACACCCTAACGTAACACATTAATTGGATCTCTTGTCCCACATCAGAAATATGTAAAAAGGCGGAGTCTCCTCCCCCTCTCTTAGTAGTCATTATGATTACTACTTGTAATACCTTGGAGAGCTATTTCGGCACCCAACACTAGTATATGTTAAGTGGACGTAGTCTTACCCATTTAAGGTAAGGTGAACCACTATAGATCTTGTCTCTATTTTGTCGTTAAACATACACACATCACACCCATAACAACTCGTATTTAACATTGACGCCGTCTATGGGAATTTGATACAAAATGTTTTGTCAGCGTCAAAAAGCTAAGACTTGTAATATTTTTATTCTCTAATTTCCTTAAATAATGACTTGTCAGCGCCGATTATTATCTAGTGGCGGTTACAAAAAAATTAACAATCTTTGTTTACCATTTTTATCTTGTGGCTGGTTTAAAGATATACATGAATAGGCCACTTAACACTCTTTTCCTTGAATGCATGCATTGATAGAGCGGGTTTCTATGAACAACAAAGGGTGGAGCTCATCCATTAGCACTCTTTGAGCCAAGTCTGCAAGAACACAGCTTCTCTACTCAGAAGCCAACGCCAATAAAAGCTTAGGACACACACAGGAACTGATCAGTAGTTCAGTACAACAAGCAATCGATCTCGCCAAAAAAAAGTGCAGACCAATTTACTCTAGACTCCCAAAGCTGCTTGATTTTCTCCATGATCTGGAGACCCAGCAGCGCCACATCTCCGGCATGATCTCATTATGTCAAATTGGATACAGCGGTTTAGTTTTCACGACCACTGCTTAACGTAAGGAGAAAAAGAGAGAAGACACCACAAGAGGAACAAAGGCGCTATATGCAGCGATGTCGCCGTCAATAGCGACAACGCTCTTTAGCAGCCGCAGCGGTCATCGCTTATCAGCACGCCATGAACAATTCAAGCAGCGCCATCCCATTCGAAAAAAAGGAAGAGAAGAAGGGAATCCGCCACTTGATACAACACCAGCAACAGCGGCACCACCGTCCATAGAGGAATCACCATCAAAACCGGCTTCTCTAATAGCGGGGTCGATCATCAATACCGGCTTCTCTAACAACGGCATTGTTCATCAAAACTTCAACAGTGATATCGTTGTTCAATGGTAACATCCCCCATCCCTCACCAAACAGCGACATTGCTCTTGCAGCCCCACCACTTATTTACCTTTCAGATGTCACACACGGTTGCTTGATACCGCCGCTCGTCGACAACCCGCCTTCTGCGCAAACAGCCATTTGAGAAAACTCTTGTTCACTATGAGAAAGTAAACGCCATGAGTTTGCACGGCACTTGCAACTGTGGCGGGAAACTTCAAACTGATAAGTTTTTCAAAAACTCAAATTCATTATTTCATTGTTATGCTTAGTATAATCGTCTAAAACATGTTTACAACTACATAACATATCGATGTATGCCATGATTCACTGATGACATGAGCATATATATGCTTCCACACACCAAGTGCGTTGTACGCTACGCAACCTTATATATGTTTTCAGGATTGATCACTTAGCTCTCAGCCACAATTCAACTAGATTATGTTTATGAAATGCATGACTGATGTTAGCCCACATATCGCCACTAGCATGATATACTTGACTTACTATCTGCATAAATGTACTCGTATAGTTAATCAACTCATAAGCTACAGCCTATAAGCATTACAAATATTGCTAGGTGATTAGTATATTTGACCAACCGTATATATTCTGCCACTTGAAGGGAAATTGATGACCATTTATACATGAGATTACTTAGATTGCTAATCACTTTTATTTTGTTCGGAGGGAATTAAATCACTCCAAATTGGGTGTCCTCATGACTATGTGCGCCCTTGGTGCCCAGGACAACGCCCTTTGGTGCAACTCAGCGTGCATCCCTCTTGAGCCCCAGAGCGTCCTTTGGTGCACCCCAACATGCACCCCTCTCGAGCCCTAAAGAGCGCCCTACGTGCACCCTAGATAGCGTCCTACGCACACCCCAGAGAGCACCCTCTGCGCACTCAAGATAGCGCCCAACCCGCACTCAGAGAGCGCCCTCCGCACACCCCAGATAGAGCCCTTTAGTGCCCTCGAAAAGCGACCTTTGGTCCCCCCCATAGCACCTTTTGGTATCCCGCCCTTTGGTCTCCAGCCACTGCAACCTAGGTGCACCCCCATAGCAACCTAAGTGTCCAGACGCTGCACCCTTTTGTCTCAACACTTATCAGCATAAGATGAGTAAAATCTAATCTTGATACACGCTCTTGCAAAGAGCTAGTGTCATGCTTTACTACTTTCAAGTATGTCTAGCTACAAAATTGTGTCCAAACACTTGTCATGATTATATGATATTATGGCTAGTGATGTTGTGACATTAAGACATTAAACTAAACTATGATGGAGCTACAAAGTGTAAGCGGATACGAGCATGACTATGGTTATAGCCGTAAGAATACAACTACCTTAAGGGATAAGTGACAACACACACACGCTCATAACACCTAATTAACTTACAACTTCATCATTCTTTAGTTAAACATTGATCATTACCTCACAATTGCATTAGAACAAGATATATGCATAGACTTTACTATATCATCCACTATGTTATCCGAGCACTCCCTCATTAAATAGCGGAACTCGGGGACTTATACGCATTTACATGTTTAAATGAAACAGGATTATCCAAACTATTATTCTTGGATAAACTCTTGTTCACCAAGCTTCAATACCAAGAATAAAGATAATCCTCTAATTATTTCATTTAGCAATAGGTCAGCTCTCTTATCGTCGTAAGAGTGCAACTACTTTACGGGATAAGTCTCTAGTATTACCTTATCGTTATAAGAGTGTAACTACCTTACATGATAATACTCCGGATAAAACTCTAGCTCCCTTATCGCCATAAGAGAAAGACAGCACTTTCTTTGTTACATGTGTGTAGGAAACAAGTATATTACACAAAAGAAGACGATAAGGCAACGAATGCAGTGAGACTTCGTCATCTATGATAAAATGTGACATATACTGCCGAGATCCTTCTTGATTGATGAGCTCAGGGACTAATAGAGTTGGGCGACACATTGACATTATTTATGTTTGATGACTTGGTTTTAACTCCCCAACCAAGAATGATCTCTTACTTATGGACTTCAGAGACTTGTTGGGGTATGCATTAATATGTCTACACCGCCAAGCATATGTAACACTCTTTATGTGGGTCCACAAGCCGTAATTTGACCCGAACACGATATATATCACGAAGTTTATCATACAAGCTACGCAACGGTACATGGAAATCGCTCATACAATGTTGGGATCACATTGCCCTCCTCATTAATACGCCCTCAAGCAACACATTTTAAATCTCTTGTCCCACATCATAAATATGTAAAAGGGCGGAGTCTCCTTCTATAATAGGAGACTCTTCCTCTCTTAGTATATACATTATGATTACTACTTGTAATATTTTTGGGAGTCATTTTGACACCCAACATTAGTACATGTTAAGTGGATGTAGCCTTACCCACTAAAGATATGGTGAACCACTATAGATCTTGTCTCAATTTCACCATTAAACACATACACACATCACACATATAACAACCTGTATCTAACAGCCACATCCCTCTCCCTACCCACAGTTGCTGGGCTCTGACCGTCCGCAGTATTTATTTTATTTGAATCCTCCCACAACTCCCACCAAGGAACAATTCTGTTAAAAAAGTTCTCACCTAGAGTTGACCCTTTTGCCTGATCGTCTCTTGTTCCGCTCATGCCAGACATGCCATAACACCAAACAGAACCATTCGAGCTCCTTGTCAACAGCAACAGTCCTCTACTTTCAATAATTAAAAAAAAGACAGTCCTCTCCAACTCCTATTATTGCCTTCTTGGTATATATGCATGTATCCGTTCGCTTCTTTGTCTAAATCTCCAGCTCTCGTGACCCCTTCGTTTTTGAGCTTGTTTATAAACCACTTAAGCATGATTACGGTTGGTGCTGTTACTCAAGTTTGATAGATCTATAGTATGTGGAATATTGATTAATTCCACTTCCCATCTCATATGTATATAACCCTTTTACTGAATGATCCCTATTTTTAGTTTATTTATAAGGATAGGCATTCGACAAACTTTTCAATCACATAATAACATCTCCACCGTTCAATATGGAGATGCATATATATAGATCATTTCTGTAAAATTTCATCAAATTTGGTGATCGTTAATACTTGAAATAACTGAATTCATTTGACGGATCAAATCTGCCAAACATGAACCGTTAATGCCAATAATTTTAATTTGCAGTTTTGAATATCTTAACGATTACCGATTTGGATGAAATTTTGCAGAGGTGATCTATATATTAGGACCTAAGAATTGACCGGTTAAGATTGAAAAATATGATCGAAAAGTTTGTCGAATGCCTATCCTTATAAATAAACTAAAAATAGGGATCCCTTAGTGTAAGGGCCCTATATATATAACCTTTGTAATGGAGAGAACCGTATGTGTTACATTTTGGTCTAGAAAATACAATAGAATCTTGATAAATTAATACTCAATTAATTAATAACCTCATTATAATAATAATTTTTACTGGTCTCGAATTGGAGATAATAATTTTTACTGGTCTCAATTAATTGTGACTTGTTTCTTCTTAAAAATTGAGGTCATCTTGATCACTTGATCGATTTTATATTGTTCTTTGATTCAGTTGACAGTCGAACTTTTCTAAAACCCAATGCACGTTGCAAATACTTCTGAGTTAAGTTTCTATGTTATATTCACACAGTTTAGTATATATCGTCAATTTTTTTACTCTTTTGAGATGTGAAGTCATTTTTATTTTTCTAATGTGGTATGTGACTATTATTGTCAGTATTGACATTATTGTGTATAACAATATTAATTTTTGTTGAAAAAAAATAAAATAAAAATTCATATTTAAGAAATAAATTAAAAAATTATAAATTAAGAAGTTATTAAATTATTAATAAATTAATAATTTATTAATTTATCAATTAATTAACTAAATTAATAAATTTTACAAGTCTAGACATTGTTAAGTTGTAGAGGTTTAACTATATGTAGTTTTTATAGAGGGCTATTCCAACCCATGAAACAAACAAATTCATATGTTGGTGATCTCTCTAGGGCTTGCCGTTTTGTTAAATGTCACATAAATCACTCAACCTGATTTAGTTTATCTTTTTAGTGATAAACTAATTTGATAAGAGTTATACAAAACTACTACATGATTATCGATGAGATAGATTTTGATGCATTATTGTTAACTAATCTTTCATCATCTTAGTATCATCGCTTGTTTAATTAATGTCACTTTTAGTGAGAGAAAATATAAGGTGGTGTTTGGTAACTTTTTCATCAATATCTCTTTTTCGTTTTCTAAAATGAAAATAACTTAAAATCTTGTTTGTTAGCATATTTTCAAAAATGCAGACAATGGTTTTTAAAAACGTTAAATTGACGTTTTCACATTTTCATTTTTTAGGAAACAAAGAAAAATATTTTCTAAAACTCAGACTCAATTTTATCACATAGTAAGATCATATTACTCTCATGTATATACAGTAAGTGATATTCATTCAATTTGGGAAGACTTGATTTTTGAAATCTTATGTATGATATTGAGTTCTTTTTTTTGCTCCACCGTTTGTTCTTTTTTGTTTGAACTATAATATAAGTCTTTATTGGGGTTAATAATATCAAGCTTGATCTCTATATGTGTAAAGGATCTGAATCCTTACATGATATTTTCTGTTTTTTTAATATAGTATTAGCAGGCACGTTTTCGCAGTTAGAGTTTTTTTCAAACAAAACTATCGAACATATTTTCGAATCGTGAAAATGAAGTCTCGTTTTCTCTTTTTCATTTCTAAAAATCATTTTTGAAAACGTTACCGGACAGGGTGTATATTCCGTTATCTTCCACATTTTTATTCATAATTGTTTCTAAAATTGGAATTAAGAAAAAAAAAGTTAAAAAATAAAAAGTAGGCAGAACGTCAGGAACTGCCCCCAAACTAGTGAAACAAGGAAAGCTGTCGATAAATGGTAACGTGCGTTTTCTTCTTGCTGTAATAATCTAATCGCATCTCATGTATCTATCTCTTGTTTGGATAAGTTAATTGTATGAGAGGCAAGTGTGCAAATGAACCTGAACTTTAAAGCAGCCGGATACATTTGGTTGGATTCACGTTTTTGTATTTAGATGAAGAAAGCGTACGAAATGCAGATCATGATTGATTACTAATTAGTTCCTTCTAAAGCTTATAATGATGAAAAAGAAATACTGAACCTGGACCAAAACAATTGCGTTCGATATGTTTTGGAAACAAAAGATGAACCTGGACCATCTTCATAGATATCATTCTCTCGGATAAGTTAAATAGTGTATGGTTGATGATGATGATAGACTAGCTAACTATTTCAGATGATGATGATTGATTTGTATACAAAAGCCTATTTGTCACACTACGAAAAGAACAGGAAATTGTAACCAATACAAGCCTGCCCATGTCCACATGCACTTATCAACATAACGCTAGAGCAGCAAAAGATCAAAATATAAACTGTTTTAACAACGCCAAATATTGCAAGCCACATTTCACGCTATTCAAACAGAAATCTGCTAAAACTAACCCTCATGGGCAAAAGGCATGCACATAGCAGAAGCAAAAAAATATCACCTATTGTGAATTATGCCTGGTTCGCACCACCTCTAGAGCGTCCACCCATCCGTCCCCTCCCACGGCCATATCCTCTTCCCCCTTGACCTCTGCCTCTTTCATACTCACCAGACTCTCTTTCAAGGCCATATCCTCTTCCCCCTTGACCTCTGCCTCTTTCATACTCACCAGACTCTCTTACAAGGCCATATCCTCTTCCCCCTTGATCTCTGCCTCTTTCATAATCACCAGACTCTCTTATAAGGCCATATCCTCTTCCCCCTTGACCTCTGCCTCTTTCACCATATCCTCTTCCCCCTTGACCTCTGCCTCTTTCATACTCACCAGACTCTCTTTCAATGCCATATCCTCTTCCCCCTTGAACTCTGCCTCTTTCATACTCACCAGACTCTCTTTCAAGGCCATATTCTCTTCCCCCTTGACCTCTGCTTCTTTCATACTCACCAGACTCTCTTTCAAGGCCATATCCTCTTCCCCCTTGACCTCTGCCTCTTTCATAACCACCAGACCCCCTTTCAAAGCCAGTACCTATAAGAATAGCAAATCAAACACATTTAGTCCATCACTGCATGTAAAACACATTAATTTATATAGCATAACATGGACCAATTATTTACTATACAGCACATTTTGTTTCCTGAAGTTGGAATTTCTCCCTCATAGTAAGTGGATTCTGTCAAAAGACCTTAAACCCCCATCTTTAAAGGAAACACTTCATCTTTAAAGATGAAGTGTTTCCTCATTTACGTTTGAATGAACATATGCAAACATAAATCTAAACACATTAGTGTGAAAGTTATTACACATGTACAGCCACTAATGGAAGTTAACTTACCACGATTACCCTGACTTCTACCTCGTCCACCACCTCTACCCCGATTTGGGTACCCACCATCATCTATCAGAAAAGAAGTGCAAGTCAGTGACAGGTTGACAATCAGAATCATACAGGGACTTTACGAAACTACCTAGTAAATGAAAAACATAATTTTTAGTTCCCAATGGCTACCATAAACAATTACTATACCTTGATGGTTTCCATAATCATCCCCTTGATGGTTTCCATAATCACCGCCTCTACCCCTATTCGGGTACCCAAGATTATCTATCAGAAAGGAAGTGCAATTCAGTGGCAGGTTGGCATTCAGAATCATACAGAGACTTCATGAAACCATGAGTAAATGAAAAACAAAACTATTACTGCACGTTTGGTACGCTGGATTGCACTGGACCTCTATAGGTTCTTATACTATACTGGCCTCACTTAAGTAGACATAAGCTAAACTAAGATGAGACTAAGTTAATCCTATGTTTGGCAACACAGAACTAGGAATGCTGAATAATTGAAATAGTTGAATTTTGACAACCATCTCTTCAGTTTAGTAAGAGCGTTTCTTCTGAAATCATGCTCTCCAAAAGCATCTCCCCAATCCTACTAAATCCTGTCCTTGCATCCATTGAATTCAAAGCCTTCCGGCTTCAAATCCCTAATCACCCCCCAAATTTGTTATCCTCCCGCCCCGATCTGTTAAATATATATATATATATATATATATATATATATATATATATATCGATTTTAATAAATGGGTTTTCGTCGGTTTTTGTTTCACACCTGCTCCTGTAACCATTGATCCTTCTTCGTTTCTTCCATCGAGAATTGTATTTCACTTGTGTGCTAATCGCTGTGAAGTTGGACTAGGATCCAGTGATTGCAATTTCTTGTTGGCTCTGCATTTATTTGGCTTTGGGGATTACCGAACCAAATACCCACGGATCAAATTCAAACTTTTCTTGTATTTGAGTGTGCAGTAGGCAATACCCATACCCAAATTCACTCTTGAGAGCAAATGAAGAGATTGGGGAATAAAAGAGAGATGAGGAACGAAGAAAAGATGAACATGCGAGGAACAAGAGTGAAGAAGAGAGAAAGCAGGAACAAGAGTGAAGAACACAGGTGTTGAGTTGAGACACCAAAAAGGAGTACTCACGTTAACACTGGTTAAGGAGGTCAAATTGGAAATCAGGTGGTAACTAGTACCATTTAAGTTTGTACCTCTTGCCACCAAACGTATTCCAAACTTCTTATCTAAGACTTCCTACTTAGTACTGTCAAACAAACGTGCACTTAGTTCCCAATGGCTACCATAAACAATTACTATACCTTGATGGTTTCCATAATCACCCCATTGATAGTTTCTGTATCCCCCTTGATAGTTGTTGTATCCACCGCCTCTACCCCGGTTCGGGTACCCACCATTATCTATCAGAAAATAAGTGCAAGTCAGTGGCAGGTTGGCATTCAGAATCACTTCATGAAACTACCGAGTAAATGAATAACAAAACTTTTAGTTCCCAAAAGCAACCATATACAATTACTATACCTTGATGGTTTCCATAACCACCCCCTTGATAGTTGTCGTATCCTCCACCTCTGCCACGACCTCTGCCTCTACCACGCCCCCGTCCTCGACCATATGAATCTAAAAATCAAATGAATAAAACACATATTTAAAAAGAACAGAAAAGATTCTACAAAGGTTCAAAGTTGATAAGTTGTCAAGGGTACCACCTTCATTGACAGCATTGTATGGACCACGAGCATGTCTTGGTTGCTGTTGGTAATTGGGCTGTGGCTTTGATTGGTCTGGGAGAGATAGAGCTTGATATCTATGGAAAAGAAGAAAGAAAATTTACATGAGCTCGATATTTTTTGTGCATAAATAGCAGAGAAAATAATCAAGTTTTGATCCATAAAACACAATCCAGTTTGAAATTTGAGGGCACTTCAATACTTACCCCGCAGAGGTTGTGTTTAACTCCTTAGTTGATAGTGTAATTGCAATCATTGATACATGGCGAGTCATCTCCACACTGCAAAATATGTAAATACATGCATGCTTAAACAAAGAAACAAAGGTCTACATATGGAGATCATGCACACAATCTTACCGTCATCTACACATAAATCGAAATATAAAAAAAATGAAAAAGATAGACTTACGGCACAAGACCTTCTTCAATAGGTTCCCATACATCAGTTATGCTTACAGAGCTGATTGCAGTATCTTGATGCAGCATTGGAACCCTTTTCTGTTTTGAGACACATGTGATTGGTTAGTTGTGAACTGAAAAGTTAGAAACAAGGCAGAGGAGATGGTTCATGATAAAAACCTTTATGATCTCAGCAATGGCCACTGTCTTGCTGATTGCCTGTCCCATTGCTTTCAAGACGATTTCATTGACTTGTTTATCCTGAAATTAAGTAACAAGCCATAATATATTAGCTCATAACTTCAGATGGATTAAAAGGAATTAGAAAACTACACATACAACCCGTAGAATAGGCGCCTCATGGTCTAGCTGGGAAGTATAAGTAACAAGTATTTAACTAAATCATTCTTATTGCCATGACAATCATGTTACAACAAAAACAAATATTACCAAATAGCTATCCAAGAAAACTAGATACCACTCATGTACATGATTTTCAATGTAAGAGTTCAATATTATGCAAGAATATAGCTTCACTTTGATAAAAGCAATTGTTGGCTCATTTATTAGATAAAATATAAGAAAGTAAGGAGAACTTTTCATTGTTTACGCAAAAAAAGTAAGAAATGAAGAAAAGACAATTGTCCCCAGAAACAATGGGAAACAATACCCTCACCAAAAGGGCCAAGTAGCATATGATGTTGATGTTGCCAATAAGGCCCCTACTAATCAAAACACAACGATCCTAAAACCTGAGCTTTTAACGGCCAAATTGAATGGTTCCAAGGCATTGTAACAAAAAGATTAGTTGATTATACATGCGCTTATACACAGTCTCTTGTTTGGTGAATTGAATTATTTCCACATACACAGATCAAGACTTAACCACCTTCCATTGAAGCTAACAGACCTATCTGTTAACCTAAACAATTGATTTGGGGTCTCGTGTACAGGGTTAAAACTAGTAACACATAAATATGTCCTCTCTCATAATCACAAGGCCATGAACACAAGACTCGGCCGCAATATCAAAAAACCCATAGGGCACTCTTTCACTATACACAACCTATCTGAGGATGACAGTAACGGATTCAATCAATTCGGCAACAAAGCCAACCTAACAAACCAAAAACAGAAAATCATCAAAATGCCATCACAACAAACACATGCAAAATCTAAACCGAAAATTCAAAAACGCAATCACAAGCAATCCACATGCAAAATCCAAACAGAGCGAAAACGAATCGAAGCACCAAAACAGTGACGAGAATAGAGAGGATTGAAGAGGGAACCTGGAGCTGAGTGGTGGCGTAGCTGATATAGTTACGGATGGCGCCCTGGGTGGTGATTCGGATCTCGTTCTCGCTGATGGGGAGCTCCGGCTTCGGCTTCTCGACTCTCCGGTAGCTTTCCATTCTCGGAAGATTTGGATTGCGGAGGCTGAGATGGTTTTGGATGAAGGAGAGAAAACCCTGAAACCCTAGCGGAGGTGAGGAGGAATGGAGTGAGTGAGTGAGAGTGAGGTACTGAGAAGGTTAAAAAAAGGGGTGAATAGGCCAACACAATCAAGTTCAGGCCCATAACCGGACCCGACCCGGTTTATGCCTCCAACAGCACGATTTCCGCCTCCTTACGTGTCACTCTCACCGCCCATCTCAACCGTGGATAGGTTCGATTTTTGGCTTATTCTTTTTTCTAAAAAGGTAGAAAAATTCAAATGAGGATTTTCTTCGATAGTTTTTGTAAGGTGCGGTTCAGTTCGGATCGGTTTGAGACTTAAATAGTAATCAAACAGTTTTTTTAGTTTTATAATATTTTAAACCGTAATTAAACCATTTTTTTGTTTTTAACTAATTTGGTTACATAATTTTCAGCATTGTACGGGTCAATTTCGGTATGAACCGATTTATTTATTTTAACAAATAAGAGATGTCTAAATTTTCGCCTAAAAATTCCTATAAGGTTTGAACAAATTTTAAATTCATTTATAGTCCATATAAGTCTACAAATATCATCAAAATATCAATTAACTAACAAAAACATCATAATTGATAAATTAGTAAATTAACATATATCAACTACCATGCAAACATAGCAACTTGCAAACTACAAACTTGAGCATAAATGATTTTATATATATATATATATTACTAATATATTACAAATCATGATCCATCAATCAAAAATTTAAAAAAAATAAGAAAAATGTAATTTGGTGTCGTTCAGTTGAATTATAACCTCAAACCACAACTGAACCATTTTTATGCAGTTCGGTATGGTGTGACCATAAAACGACACCGTTTTAGTTTGGTGCAATTACTGAATCATGTTTTTTGGTGTGGTTCGGGTCGATAACCGGATTTTCGGTGCAAAATGCCCATCCCTAAGTTTTTGTGTCATGTTTTGGAGAATGAAAAATAAAATGGCAGTGTAGATAATGTCACTACCTGGACAACTACTTTAGCCGACTAAATTTTTTGTCTGCTAAGAAGTCATCGGAAAAAAAATCGTCGGCTAAGGTTTTAGCCAACGAAATAACAGTACATCGTCGCCTAAACTCTAAACTTTAGGCGACGAATTTTTAGAATTTGGGCGATGAAATTTCGTCTGCAAAAACGTCCCATATTGGTCAAAATGGTTGACCGAGTAAACTTATTTATTTTATTTATTTAACTTTAGCCGATGAATTTTAATAAATTTTGTCGGCTATTGTTATTTACTCTATTTATTTTATTTTTTTATTTAATCAAATGGCATCATTATCTTCATAATTTCAATCTCTTTTTTTTAGAAAAAAAAAAATAATCTTAATAAAATGACACATTAGTCTTCTTTCTCCCAAATTTATGTATCTATCTCATCAATTATGGAGAAAAATGTTGTAACAACAAAGATGGTGATCTATGTCCTCCATAACTAAAAATATTTGCTTTGTTCATTATAAATTGCTCAAAATCCTTCGATATTTCTCGTCTTTTCTTCGTTTCTCATTTATCTAATAATCTAATTTTTCATGAAATGTTGGTTTTAATTTTATGTCCCATTTTATTTATACTAGTCTCTTAACATGTTTGTGAGCTGTGACTTGGTTGGTTAAGGTGTTTAACTAATAACCACGTATGTAGGGTGCGTGAGTTATTAATAAAACTTTTTTTAAAAAAATACTAGTCTCTCAACATGTGTTTCACATATGTCAATTTGCTTTTTTATAAAAGATGTGTAGTTGGGCAAATCTGCAAATAGATATTTAATGGGACAAATGTGCAAAATAGAAATAGATACACCATATTTACTTTTTTAATCATGTCTAATATTTTTAATTTTTTCAACCATTTACAACATCATGAGTAAATTTGGAAGTTCAAATTTCTGGTGAAGCCTTGACACCAAAACTTAGCTTCTCATTATATGGGTTTAGATCATGTCATTTGAGATGTTGTAAAAGATTTCTTCAATTTTATTTTATTTTTTATTTTTTTTGGAACTATGCATCTCATATATATAAAATTAATATATAGAATTGATAAACGAAATTTATATATGAAATTGTGCGCGTGATCTAACTGTGTCTATGTATTTTTTTAAAAACTGAAAAAAAAATTGATAAAAAATAATTTTACGTAAGGGACCCATTATTTTTTTCACATCAAATCTTAAATCTTTCAGGACCGACCCTGACAGTAACTTTGTTTCGCCAAGAACAAGTTGGGGGCGGGCGTGTTTCGCCCAAATCAAACATGGATGATTTCTCGCATGTGGGGAAGCAAGGAGATGGTAACGAAGGTGTCTAGCTGGAATAGAGGTAGCATTATCGCGCAGTTACTGGGTGTACGTACATTTAGACATCTCATGTTGAGCCCTTCATCAATGCAGTTCGACTAGAAGTGGTCGTTGGAGAGTTTACCCCGATCGTCCTTCTGGTTTCGGTTGCTCCTTAGGAGCGGCGTAGGGCTAAGGCAATGACGGGTTGTGAGTTGTGACAAGATTGGGATTGACTTCGGCCGGAAGCATCGACAACCTTTTGTTTGAAAACCCCCCTCGTTTTTCACTTTTTTGGGTGGGATCTAGTCTTGGGCCTTCTAGTATGTGATGTACCCTTTTTGATGGACTCGTAACCTTTGGGCCTGAAGACAGGGATGTCTTTAAGCTATACGAGATATTTTCTTTATTTTTTATAAAATAAATCGAGGTAAAATAAGTTTGGCTTGCTCGTGTGATAGCGTCATGGTTTTGGTTACTTCTGAACTTATGGACTAGCGTGCTGCTACAATGCGCCCTTCGTAAATTATACCTTGGCAGATTTTTCATAGGACAAAAAGTTACATGATATATGCTTAAAAAATTAAAAAGTTGTCGGCTGAGAATGCTTGTAGTGTCTGAGAAACAAAGTCTAATAAAATTAAGTAGAAGTTCAACTCTATTTAAAGGTAGTCTGGAGACTCAACGATAGAGTTAAGAGTTAGTCTACATTCGACGTGTAAATACGTTACTATATCTAAAATTGACATTGTAAATGACTTTAGGCAAACACATTTTATTAACTCATAACGAACTTTTGACCAAAAAACAATCACAAGTTTCTTAGTACAACCACTCTTAGTAGCTTTGTTTGGTGAGAGATATGTTGGCTTCATAATTCCATTAGCCATTTGGCCAAAACCAAAAACTAGACATGTAAAAGTTGCCAGTAGTACTGAATATACCTGGAAGAATTGAATTCGATTAATTGGCCCCGAGTCCCCGACTGACTAGCTACATATCTATTTTTGAGCAAAGCAATTCATAGCTACATATCTATTTTTGAACATGGTATGTATGCATCTACACCAGAAAATCTGACACATACCATGAATTAGTTCCACAAGTAGTCTTTCAACCCCCCAATATAAATATTGTTGGTTATATATATATATATATATATATATATATATATATATATATAAGGGCTATTTCATTAAGAGATTCATTTTTTTGATATATACGAGGGATCAAACATTAGACCAATTTTTTGATCACATATCAACATTTCCATCGTTCAATATTTAGATTCATATATATATATAGATCATTTCTGCAAAATTTATCCAATTTGATGATCATCAAAACTTTAAACTAACTGAAATCAATTGAAGCATCAAATCTGCCAAACATAAACCATTCATGCTTATAATTTTAATTCGCAGTTTTGATCTCCTTATTGATCACCAAATTGGATAACATTTTGCAGAGATGATCTACATATATAAATCTATATATTGGACGGTAAAGATGTGATTTAGTGATTAAAAAGTTGGTGTAATTATTGATCCCTCGTGTGTGTGTATATATATATATATATATATATCAAGAAAATGGATCCCTCATTAGAAGAGGTATATATATTGTTGACACTTTGAACGTTTTGCACCAACCAATAAAAGTCTGACATGTGGATAGTGCGTACATTTTCAAAAGCACGGACGTCTGCTCTCGATTCTTTCTATATATATTCCCTCATTGGAAGACCCTTCCAATGAGAGATCCTTTATTATGACTTATATGAGGGATTGAGTATTAGACCAACTTTTCGATCACATTTTTCAATCTTCACTATTCAATTTTTAGGTCATAATATGTAGATCACTTCTACAAAATTTCATTCAAATTGGTGATTGTTAAGGTGCTCAAAATTGCGATTTTCATGAACGGTTCAGATTTAGCAGATTTGAACCGTTCATTGATTTAAGCTAGTTCGAAGCCTTAACGACCACCAAATTTGCTGAAAATTTCCAGAAATGATCTACTCATATATACCTAGAGGTTGAATGGTGGAGATTAAAAAATATGATCGAAAAGTTGGTCTAATGCTCAATTTCACATATAAGTCACAATGAGGGATCCCTTAGTGAAAATGACCCTAAATATATCCCCCATCTAATGAGGTATCCCATTTTTGACATATATGAGGGATCAAGGACTACACTAACTTGTTGATCATCAAATCGCATCTCTACCGTCTAATATATATATATATATATATATATATATATATATATATATATATATATATATATATATATCGTCTCTGCAAAATTTCATCTAATTTGGTGATCGATAAAGTGTCTAAAACTGCAAATTAAAATTATAAGCATGAACGGATCATTGTTTCCGGGTAAACTCGCAGTCCCTTTAGCGGGTTACACGGTTCCAGAAATAGCGAACTTCCTTGTACTCCGAGTTTTCCTGTGTAAAGAACAAACACGTCAAAGAGGCGTCCCCGGGTTTACCGAGGGAAGCCACTCCGATGCTTAAGTCAGACACTGTCAATTAAGCAGAAAACTCTAAGAATAGTCGAGAAGTTGCGCGTCCCCTTACCGGGAGGCCTGCGCTGGTATTTATAGTAGCATTAAAGGCAGCATGCCTTGTCCTTTTCCAATGTGGGAACAGTTTCCCTTGCTTTTGTTTAGCTTTACAGCGAAATGGCCCTGACAAAGGACCCAGAGTGGCTTCTCACATTTAACTGGGCTTTCACCCAATAAACAATAACTCAAGCACAACAAATAACGCATATTTAATAATTAACCAGACATTTAGGGGTTCTTTCTTGAATTGTAACCTGTTAAAGGTGAAATATTAGGTTCCACCTATAAACAAGTCCCCCAAGTCCTCAGTCAAGGGGTACGCTTGGGTGGGGACTTATAATCTTTTCTTTACCGGGTTACAAAGTTAGCAACTAAACCTGGGGTACCCAGTCCCCCAAGTCCGTACCCAAGCGTAACCTGCAGACACTTCTCATCTTGGGAATTTAAAACGACGTCTCCGGGTTGTAGTGGGGGGGAACTGAAAAGTTTTTCGGTTTTGGGACGCGGGATGCGTGACACATGTCGATTTTCTCAAAAAACCGAAACGTCCCTTCAGTGCACGCCTTTAACTGTATAAATAGGGGGTGAGAGTGACAGATTTGTCTCACCTCCAAACACGATAACGTTTTCGAGCTTTTTTGCTTTCGCTCTTTCTCGTCTCTGTTTCTTTCGATTCCAAGACTCAAAACTGCCTCAAAACCCCTTCAGACCTTCGCAGCTAAGGTATGGCTTCTCCTCTCCTCTTTTCGTGGGTTTTGGGATGATATTTGTGCTGTTTCTGGGTTTCCAATAGGGTTTTTCTGGTTTCTGCGTTATTTTGTGTGGGAAATTAACTTGTGGTCGCCGGGTTATCTGGGTTTCTGTTGACGTCCACGTGTTTTTTGGTTCTGCAGATGGCCAATCAAGCAAAGGACACTCACATCCCCGAGTCCAACTTTGTAACCTTCACTGATGGGACCGCTCTCGACCCTCCCGGGTACTCACTGACAGCTGAGGAGATCGTGGAGTTGAGGAGCAACTGGAAGATCCCCGAGTCCGTTGAGATAGGGCCCTTAGAACCCGAGGACCAATTCTTCGCTTCCGGGGATGGGTGGACGCTGTGCCACGAGTATCAGCTAACGTGCGGCCTGTCACTCCCGCTAAAGGTAGAGGTGCAGTACCTCTTAGCTGCAAGCAACTTCGCTATCGGGCAGATTGGCCCGAACACGTGGAGGCAGCTTCTCGGGTTGTGCGTTATGTATAAGGTGTTGAGGCAGCAGATGCCAACCTATCACGAGTTACATGCCATGTACCGGGCCGAGTACTCCCGGAAGGCGGGTTTCAGCTGGACCATCCAACTGAAGTCCAAAACGGTTTTTAAGAAGATCGTCGAGGACCTGCCATCTTCGGTGAGCAGGACTTGGAGGGAGAAAAGTTTCTTAATAAGGAACTTTCAAAAGCCGGACTACGCGCTCCAAGTACCGGTTGATTTCCAACAACTGATGAGTAAGTCTTCTCTCTCAGGGTTTCTTTCTTTTCTCCGTCCCGGGTTATAATAATGTTATGTGTGTTGCAGACGTCCCCGACATTCCTCTGGAGCCGGTAATGGAGAAGAGGATCCGGAGAATGCTATGGGCCTTCCGGGGTCAAGATGACCGGAGTTCATACCGGCTTTATAGGCTGTACGTGTACAGCAGGTGCCGGTTGATGGAGCTCCCAGGTTTGTCCCGTGTCCCTTCAACTTTTTATTGTCATATGCTCTTGTCTAACTGGTTATATGTTCTGTACTTAGCTCTTCTGCCGATGGAGTTTACCAAGCGGAAGAACCCGGTGATATATGACGGGTTTGAAGATAAGGCTGTTTGGGCCGGGATCCGGACGCAAGCAACGGATGGTCAACTATACGACATTAACCTGACCACGAAAGCGGCTTTCCTGCGCCCAGAAGCCGAGCAAGGGGACACTGAGAAATTCTTCGTGGACACCTTGCACTTCAACGAGATCCCCGGGTACCTGGCTGAGGTACTTGGCACGGAGATGTACCAGGTGTTAAGTGAAGAGATTGTGGGGAACCCCACGGAGGAGGTGGCTGAAGACCCGGTGATTGAAGAACCTGTGACTCAATTCCCCTTAGCAGACGAAGAGGTGGAGTTTGAAGAACCGGTGATGAGCGCAGTTCCCTCATCTGTGCTCCCGGGTGAGGAGGAGTTTACAGAAGAGGATGACGACGGGGGTGAAGAGGTTGGAGGGTTGGAAAGGGTGATAGGGAGTGAGAACCCTGAGGGGAGTGATGGGAGTGACGAAGTTCACGAAGTGGAACCCGTTCCCTCTCGCAAACGCACCCGGGAGGCATCCAGCTCTGCGAGGTCCAAGAGGAGGAAGAGGAGGAAGGAGAGGAAAGAGAGGAGGGAGGAAGCAGCACCGGGCCACTGATGAGATAATGGAGGAATTGGCGAGTGGGGGAATGGCGAACGTGGCCATCCAGAGGATGGTAGCGGACTTGAAGAATTATGCCGCCGACTCCTGCGTCCTGGAGCATGAAGACCCGTTGATTGTAGCCCGGAGGACACAGGAGAAACTGATGCGGGTAAGTTTTTCTTCTTCCCCTAACCCGTCCTTTTTTTTTGAATACTAACCCGTTATTTGTTTTATGTAGGCGGTCAGGATGTCATACTTGGCAACTGACCGGCTCATCAACGAAGGTATCCCCGAGAGAGAGAGAATGCTCAGGGACGACCTCAGGGCGGCCCGGGACCAGGTGACGGCGAGCGAAGAATGCTTGGCTCGGTTCCGGGAAGAGGCCAGTGCAGCAGCGGTCTCGTTGTGGGAGGAGTTGTCCAAGGCAGAAGACCAAGTGGCAGAGTTGGTGGCCAAGAACTCGGAGCTTGAGAGGGTCATCGAGGGTCACCGGGAGGACCGGTGTTCTCAAGATGCCGCTATAGCTCAGCTGACCGAGCAAAACCAGGCGCTGCAGCAACAAGTGACTTCCTTGGAACAACAAAAAGGAGATTTAGTCCAGGCAGTTTCCCGGGCCAAGGACTCTGCGATCTCCGAGTTTCTGGCGAGCCCCGAGTTTGACTTGAAGCTGCGGACGGCAAGGGCTGAGGCTCGTGCCGAAATTGTTAGCGCCGGGATTCGTCAAGGCTGGCTCGACAAAGCGGGTTACGATGGTCACTAAGGTCATGTCAGACCCGACGAGGTTGCAGGCGCCTCCCGGCCTAAACCTGTTGTGGCTGCGAAGCCGAGGGGTCCCCCAAACCCGGCTCGGAGTCCCCCGGTTCCTGCTTCCGCGGCCCGGAGAGGTGCATCCCATGGGGGTATTGTGGGGGGTCCTCAAAACCGGCCACTGCCCCGTGGAGGGCAGTTCATCATACGACCCCGGGGAGGACGTGGCGGGTCAAGCACTGGCGGGGGTAGCGGGTCTGCAGCGCCATGAGTTGGAGCTTCTCTCAGAGGATTTTTTGTTTTGCTTTTGTAGACTAGCTTGTATTTGTAACGGTTTGCTACTTTTGTAACTGACCTCTTTGAATGAAAGTATTCAAGCTTTTCCTTCGCATAATTCTTCCTGTGAAATTACACGGTAACCTGATGCATAATATACAAGTGTTAACAAAATTTACACATATAATGCCGGTTTGGTATGAAAATAGTGCCGCTAGGACTTTACGGGTCCGTTAGGACTTCCAAGGACCGCTAGGGCTTTACGGGGGGATGCCATTCTATAACACGGTAATTCTTCCTGTAAAATAACACGTTAATCTGATGCATAATCTGCAAGTGTTGACAAAATTTGCACATATAATGCCGGTTTGGCATGTAAAATAAAATTAGTGCCGCTAGGGCTTTACGGGTCCGTTAGGACTTTCAAAGACTGAAATAAGGCCGTGAAAGGCTTGCAATATTTCAAGTCATATGGAGATTGCCGGAGATTGCCGAGTTTTGACAGTGAAATAAGGCCGTTAAGGCTTGCAATATTTCACGTCATATGGAGATTTTCAGAGATTGCCGAGTTTTGACAGTGAAATAAGGCCGTTAAGGCTTGCAATATTTCACGTCATGGAGATTGCCGGAGATTATCGGAGATTATCGGAGATTGACAGTGAAATAAGGCCGTTAAGGCTTGCAATATTTCACGTCATGGAGATTGCCGGAGATTATCGGAGATTGACAGTGAAATAAGCCCGTTAAGGCTTGCAATATTTCACATCATGGAGATTGCCGGAGATTACCGAGTTTTGACAGTGAAATAAGGCCGTTAAGGCTTGCAATATTTCACGTCGTATGGAGATTGCCGGGTGAGGCACACAAGTAGTGCCGCTAAAGGCTGCATTCATTCAACAAACTGATTGATAAACATAACCCGGTAGGGTTTTATGCATTATGTGGGCCTTAAAGGCTATATATAACATCAAAACACAATAATTTTGGACATTTGTAGATAACTTGGTACCTATTTGGGGAAGAGATGTAGATGTTGTGCGTTCCATGGCCGTGGAAGCGTAACTCCATCTGTACCCTTGATGTAAAATGTGGCCGGGCCTACTATTTTAATAATTTCATATGGGCCTTCCCACGGAGCTTTCAATCCCGTTGGCTTGGGGATAACCTCCTTCATTACCCAATCCCCGAGTTTGAGTGGGCGCTTGATAACCCGGGAATTGTAATGTTTGGTCACTTTTTGCTTCTTGTTGATATTCCGGAGACGTGCACGCTCCCGGCGTTCCTCCAGGAGGTCCAGGTTAAGGTGAATGCCTTCATTATTAGTCGTCGGGTCGAACAGTTGTACCCGGTCACTAGGGACTTCCATCTCTACCGGGATTACTGCCTCAGAACCAAAAGTCATAAAGAAAGGGCTTTCCCCATTGGCCTCTGTTGGTGTTGTTCTAAGTGCCCATAAAACCTCTGGCAACTTTTCAGCCCATAAACCCTTTGCATCCTCCAGCTTCTTCTTCAAAACTTGCTTAATCAGCTTGTTAACAGCCTCGGTTTGTCCATTAGTCTGCGGGTGTGCAGGGGAGGCATATAGCACATTTGTTCCATTGGAATGTAAGAACTCCCGGAACTCGTCATTATCAAACTGTGTCCCGTTATCTGTGACAAACGTTTTCGAGATTCCAAACCGGCAAAAGACATTGTTCCAGAGGAATTTCTTAACATTTGCGGTTGTGATCCGAGCCAAGGGTTGGGCTTCAATCCACTTGGAATTATAATCCACTGAGACAATGGCGTGTTTGAACTGTCCCGGGGCTGTGGGTAGAGGTCCAATGAAGTCAATCCCCCACATGCAAAATGGATACGGAGAAATGATTACTGATAGCGGGACTGATGGGGCCCGGGAAAAGGCTGCAAACCGGCGACATTGAAGACAAGAATCTACCACGACTCTGGCATCCTGTTCTAGGGAAGGCCAGTAATATCCCATTCTAAGGGTTTTGAAAGCCAGGTTACGGGCTCCAAAGTGATTTCCACATACCCCGCTATGAAGTGACTGCAAAACCCGGTCTCCCTCCTCGGGTGTAATACACTTCAAATCAGGGAAAGTATGTCCTCGTCGATACAGCTTCCCATCACAAATACTATACTGTGCCGCGTGAACCCTAAGTCGTTTAGCAGCTACCGGGTCCTCAGGTAAGGTTCCTTTTTGGATGAAGTTAATGAACTCATCCATCCAAGATGGTGGCGGGTTTGCTTCCACTGTAAAAATTTCCGAAAAGGAGAGTGAGATACTTGGTTTCTCCAATGTCTCGATCAGTAGGCTTTTAAACACGGCATTGGGATCCTCCCCTGTTGCAATCCTAGCCAGAGTATCTGCTCTCACATTCTGCTGCCTCAGTATCTGAGTAATCTCAAAGGTGTCAAATTTGTCAAGCAAGAAAGCCGCTAACTTCTGATAGGAGGAAAGATGTGCTTCCTTTGTCTGAAACCCGCCATTAACCTGCTGCACCACTAGTTGAGAATCGCTCAGTATGTGAAGATGCCGGGCTCCCATTTCTTTAGCGAGTTGAAGCCCCTTGATTAAGGCTTCGTACTCAGCCGTGTTGTTTGATGCTTTGAAGTTAAAACGTAAAGCATAGTCAAACATGTTCCCTTCCGGGTCCACCAATGCAACTCCTGCTCCACACTGCTTCTGATTAACCGATCCATCTACGAATATCTGCCACCTCGCCGGGTCACCTTTTGTAGCGAGAGTTTCAGCGACTGAGGACTCTGCTGGGATAAATTCGGCAATAAAGTCTGCTGCTGCCTGCCCTTTGATTGCCGTGCACGGTTTAAAGTGCAAGTCATGCTCCCCTAACTCAATTGCCCACTTGACCAACCTTCCTGAAGTCTCCGGCTTCTGCAGAACTTGCCGTAGGGGTTGGTTGGTGAGCACATGGATTGAATGTGCCTGGAAATAGGGTCTTAGTTTTCTTGCCGCTACCACCAAGGCCAAGGCAAGCTTCTCAATATCTGGATACCGAGTTTCAGGATCAGTAAATCCTTTTCCCGTATAATAGACCGGCAGCTCGTCAGACTCTGGCTTTCTCACCAAGGCACAACTCACTGCTGTTGGAGACACCGCTAGGTATAGATATAGGATTTCCCCCGGGTTAGGTCGGGATTTCCCCCGGCGCCAAGTATTCCTTCAACTTGTCAAAAGCTTGATTGTGCTCTTCCTGCCACGTAATCTGCTCCCGATGTTGACTCTTAAGAATTTTGAAGAAGGGGGCACATTTATCTGTCAACCTGGATATAAACCGGGATAAGGCCACCAGCCTACCTGTAAGCTTTTGGACCTCATTCCTGGTCTTTGGCGGTTCCATAGCCAAAACTGCTTGAACTTTGTCCGGGTTTGCCTCAATTCCCCGAGCGCTAACCATAAACCCGAGAAACTTTCCTCCTGAAACGCCGAAAACACACTTCTCCGGGTTGAATCTCATTCCCTTGCTTAAGGCAATATCAATAACGGTCTCCAAGTCACCCGAGTGTTTGCTTGTCTCCCGGCTTTTCACCAACATATCATCTATATAAACCTCCATAGTATCCCCGAGTTGGTTAGCAAACATGCCCACTACCAGGCGCTGGAATGTGGCTCCTGCATTCCGGAGTCCAAAAGGCATCACCTTGTAGTAATACATCCCCTTGTCCGTTGTAAAAGATGTATGCTCTTGATCCGCGGGGTTCATCGGAACTTGGTTAAACCCCGAGTATGCATCTATAAAACTCAGCTGCGGGTGGCCCGCGGTTGAATCTACCAGTTGATCAATCTTGGGAAGGGGAAAACTATCCTTTGGGCAAGCCTTATTCAGATCTGTGTAGTCGACGCACATCTTCCACTTTCCATTTGCCTTCTTGACCATCACAACATTGGCTAGCCAATCCGGGTATGTTGCATCTGCAATGAACCCGATGTCCTTAAGACGCTTAACTTCTGCTTGGATGATCTTATATTTCTCTGCACAAAATGCACGACGCTTCTGTCGTACCGGTTTAATACCCGAGATAATATTGAGGGAATGTGTCATAACCTCTAGAGAGATCCCGGGCATATCTGCGTATGACCATGCAAATACTTTCTGCTTCCGGGTTAGAAGCTCGATTATCCGGGTTCTGACCTCTGGGTTAAGACCTGTGCCAATGCAAATCTTCCTCTCCGGGTACTCCTCTGAAATCTGAATCCATTCTGTTGCTTCAATTGGGGCTGGCCGGGGAAACTTGGCGGGATACTTCTGGCTTTTCTTCTGTGCTGTCTTACTGATTGGCAATGAATCCAGGTCATCCCTAGGGTCATCAGGTTTGTCGAATGGGGATAGAGAAAAACCCGCTGAAAACATTTCATGCTGGGCATGAGCTGTTGTTATCGAGTTGCATCTGACTGCGGCCTCATGATCTCCACGAATTGTAACCCAGCCCCCGGGTGTAGGTACCTTCATAAGCAGCATATGACCCGCTATAAAAATCTGCAGGCCCCAAAGAGCATCTCTCCCAAGTATGGCATTATAGGATAATGGGCAGTCCACTATTATGAAGGGAACCACAATTCTCGTGGGCTGGTGCCCGGTTCCAACTGTAACCGTTAACTGATCTGACCCCAATGGTTGAGTTGTTTCGCCTGAAAAGCTGATCAAAGGCTCATGGTTTCTATACAGCTTATCTTTTCCTCTTTTGAATCCCTTATAGCAGCTGCTGAACATGACACTGACAGCGGCTCCCGTGTCTATCAGAACTCGCCGAGTTCGCCAATGGTCAATCTGAAGAGTTATTATGAAAGGATCATTATGATGCATTTTCAGCGTGTCTTCAGAGTGAGAGAATGACACGGTATCCTAAGGAACCAGTTCCTTGTGGCATTCCTGACGAAGCTGCATTATTTCCAACTCTGGGCCTCTTGGGCAAAATCTTTTGGCCCGGTGACCTGATACTCCTTGGGTGCCACCCCCGTGAATTGTTATTATCTCCCCATATACTTCAATCATGTTGGCACCTGTAGCGGGTGACTTATACTGCTGTAACTTACCGTTCTGAATCATATATTCAAAGCTGTTTCGAAGGGAAAAGCACCGGTTGGTAGTGTGGCCGGACTCGTTATGATAGGCATAATATTGCCCGTTGTCCGGTCCTGCCTTTTTGGGAAATTTTCTTCGTGGAGCCGGAGGAATGTCATTCCTGTGGCGGTTCCAAATTTCCTCATAGGAGGCAGTCAAATTGGTTAACACTTTATATCGAGGAATGTATTGGGTTTTTGTCTCCTGGGCTAGAGGTCTTGGGTATGGAGCTTCTCTTGGCTTCTCTCTTGGTCTGTTTGAACTTTTGCCGTAGTACCACTGGCCACTCTTATTTTGCCCGTCCTTTCTCCATCCATCAGCTCGCTGGCTCGTAAACCCGGTAATCGGCCGGCGTTCCCCGAAGGTGTCATACTCGGCTTGAGCTTGCCGAGTTACTTCATTAATCAAATCGTCGTAACACCTGAACCGTTGCTTCCTGAGCTCAACCACAAAGCGGGTTGGCTTGAGCGCCTGCAAGAACGCCTCTGATGCCACTGATTCGTCCAAGTGGCCACATTTGGAAGTCGTAGATAGCCAACGGGTTACAAAGACTTTCAGGCTCTCATCATCCCTTTGCTGCACTTTGAACAGTGAAGTGGTGCTTCGGTTGGCACTAGACAGCAAGATAAACCGGAAAAGAAACTTCTGTGTCAGCTGATCATAGCTGTCTACTGACAAAGCTGGTAACTTGAGGAACCAACTCAATGCCTCCTCACTGAGTGTCTCCTGGAAGGCATGGCATGCTTGGGCATCCGTGAACCGGGTTGAATCCAACTGAGACTGGAACAACTCTAGGTGTGCATATGGGCAGCCCGTTCCGGCATACTTCTTGATCTTAAAAGACTTGGCTTCCGGGGGCTTTTTATCTGCTTGAATCCGGGTAGAGAATGGGCTTGCACGGGTAATAAGGGGTTGATACTGCTGTTGCCCTGTCCCCGAGTTAAGACGCTGCTCAAGCTGAGTCACAGTTTGTGTCAGCTGTAAGAGAAGCCGGGTCTGGGCATCAGCCGGGGGAAACGGTTGATTCAATACCGGCTCTGGAGGTGGAGGGGGTCCTGAAAGATTGTGATTAAGCAGAGGATTGGAGAGGTGGATTATTTTGGGATTTGGGGTTGGGTGGGCAATAGGTGAGAGAATAGCGGGTGGGATGTATGCACTGTCAAAAGTTTGCGGGTTTCCACAACCCGGAGGATTCCCTTCTAGGGTTATCACATCAGCGAGTCTGGCTGACGTCACATTGGCATTCGCCCTCTGGGTTAGGGTTGCCTGAAGAAGACCATGCTCGGCCTGGAAAGTCGCTAACTGCTCCCTTAACGTCATTAACTCGGCATGTTCTCGAGAAGATTGCTCCTTCTGAGCGAGAAAGTCCTTTTTCAAGAGTTCAAACGCTGCTGCCAAATCTGTTTGGCCAAACTGGGTCTCGGAGGCCCCCGGGTTATTATCCCCTGAGAAGTTAAGCCTCCTAGTTGGATCTTGTTCTCCTGCCATTTCCACCGTTCTTCAAAATATTAAACGAGAGGTCTTGAGTTCGGCTCTCAACGAGAGCACCAATTGTTTCCGGGTAAACTCGCGGTCCCTTTAGCATGTTCTCGAAGTATAGGAAAACTCGGAGTATAGGGAAGTTCGCTATTTCTGGAACCGTGTAACCCGCTAAAGGGGGTTACACGGTTCCAGAAATAGCGAACTTCCCTATACTCCGAGTTTTCCTGTGTAAAGAACAAACACGTCAAAGAGGCGTCCCCGGGTTTACCGAGGGAAGCCACTCCGATGCTTAAGTCAGACACTGTCAATTAAGCAGAAAACTCTAAGAATAGTCGAGAAGTTGCGCGTCCCCTTGCCGGGAGGCCCGCGCTGGTATTTATAGTAGCATTAAAGGCAGCATGCCTTGTCCTTTTCCAATGTGGGAACAGTTTCCCTTGCTTTTGTTTAGCTTTACGGCGAAATGGCCCTGACAAAGGACCCAGAGTGGCTTCTCACATTTAACTGGGCTTTCACCCTATAAACAATAACTCAAGCACAACAAATAACGCATATTTAATAATTAACCAGACATTTAGGGGTTCTTTCTTGAATTGTAACCCGGTAAAGGTGAAATATTAGGTTCCACCTATAAACAATCATGTTTAGCAGATTTGATGTGTAAATTGATTTCAGTTAGTTCAAAGCCTTATTGATCACCAAATTGGATGGAATTTTGCAAAAATGATGTGTATACATGAATCTAAGTATTAAACGGTGGAGATGTTGATATGTAATGGAAAAGTTGGTCTAATGTTTTACCCCTATGTATGTCACAAAAGGGATCCCTTATATATATATATATATATATATATATATATATATATATTACAGAACTTTACATATTACAGTTGCATCAGATAGTAACACACATTACAGCGTTAACAATACTTGTTAATTACATACATCTAATAAAATCAAGCAGAAAAATACGATATAGAAAAATACGATATTGAATGTCTGTGATTCCAATTCTCCATCTGCAGCATGGAAGCTTCTGATACCTTGTTTTGAACAGGACAGTTGGCTCAGTGCTAGCTGATGAAGATAGGGTACTCTAGCATAATCTACTCATCAATGAAACTTGTTTTCCGGACCACGTATAGTTGGATCCAAATCTATCATCAGATATTCCAAAAAGTTGACTTAACAAATCCAAAACAGTAACAAAAACTATACAATTGCAATCCAATAGTCTCAAAATCATTCGAATCAGAAATGCACAATCATAAATATAGAAATCAAAACAAGAAGAACAGTAAATAATACCGGATATGGAAATCAGTCATCCATAAGCTGCACAGGACCAACGTCTCCCTCATCCTCAGCCTGAAGAATACTACTGAGAGAAACTGTGGAACAAAAGCTTATAACTTGATGAAACTTATTCACCGGTGAAGGCAACTGAGGCACTCTCTTCCAGCTACACTTCCCGGTCTCGCTGCTAATCTCGCAAACACAAGCCGGATACTTCTTATGGTACTCTTCATTAAACACGTAGACAAGATCCCCCAACCCAACACATTTCAAGCTCGCAAACTTATCCTCCTCCTCCTCTCCCTCAAACAAGCTACACAGCAAGTCCTGAGGCATGATCGCTATCTCACTGTACTCCATAGTCTCCACCGCGATACTCCACAAGTTGAAGGACGATCCATTAGGCCTGTTGCAGATTCCAGCGAGGACGAGCCTGTCCCGGCAAGCGATCAAGAAAGAGAAGACAACTCCAGGCGGGCGGAGACTCTGGACGACGCTCCATGCATTTGTGCAAAGATCAAAAGACGATACGAAGCAGGAGTAGATGCCGAAGACGTAGAACCTGCCCTTGAAGAGGGCAGAGGACAAGGACTGGGAGGAGTTCCCGGATCTGAAGTCCGCAGGGAGAGGAGGACCGAGCTGCCAGGAGTCGGAGTCGGGTTTGTAGATCTCGACTGCCAAGCGGTCCTCTATGTCGACGAGGTTACCAATGAACCTAACACCGCCGACGACGATGAAGCTGGGGGAGGAGGAGGAGGAGGAGACGCCGAGAAGAGGGTTGATGCGGGAGAAGTGGAGAGGGGAAGTGAGGCGCCAGGAGCGTTTGAGGATGCGGGAGAAGGTGAAGGTGGGGGCGGTGATGAGGAAGAAGCCGTTGGCGCCGAGGAAAGAGGAGTGGGAGTAGTGGTGGCGGGGAGGGAAGGTGGGGGAAGGGAGGCAGAGCCAGAGGTTGGAGAGAGGGTCGAAGGCGAAGGACTGGTTGTTTTTGGAGGAGGTGTTGTGGATGCCGTAGAGAAAGAACCAAGGGTGGGATTGGGTTTGAGGGGCGGAGAAGTTGGTGGAGGAGATGATGGATTTCCAAAGCTTGCAGACGGTGGAGACGCGGACGAGGGTGGGGATGGGGAGGTAGGAGAGGATCAGCTCCATCACGTCGGAGCTCAGGCTGGTGATTTCGGTCATCGGAGGCAGGTGGAGGATAATAGAAATGTCAGAAACGTGAGAGAGGAGAGGAGAGGAGTTGGAGATTGACTTTGGCTTTGTAGTTGTTTTCTGTTATGGCGCTTTTTTCTGGTTATGGTCAAAAGAGTAACACACGTACGTTCCCTCCACTTATCATGATCCGCTTGGTTGATTTATCCGAACTCCGAAGGATTGCTAAATCTATCGAGCAAACTTTTAGGTGTACACTTTAATTTCTTCGGATTATTTCAAAAATACCATTTAAATGCACCCAGCAAAACTAAACAAATTGCAATCAGGGGCGGAACTAGGATCTAATATTAGGTAGGGCTGATTTGAGGCTTGTTTTTTTGTTGGAAAAAGAAAGAAAAACAGAGGGGAAGGAAGAAGAAATGGGTAAACAGGAAAGAAAACAAAGAAAGGGAAGAAAGAAACAGAAACGGAAGGAGAAATGGAGAGAAAAGGAAGAGGAAATGGGATGAAAAAAAAGTGATTTCAAGGTGATTTGAACCTGTGTCGCCAAAGAAAATCAAGCAGTCACATAACCAACTGAACAAACATCAGCTTTGTGCATTGAGTTGTATATAATTCAAATTTTCGGTAGGGCTGTAGCCGTACCAGCCTCTCACGTGGTTCCGCCCCTGATTGCAATGACTCCGATGAAAGATGAGATTACAATTTACAACAGTTATGGAAGAAGGAATAGCTACTCGTTACCTTGACAAATTTGATTCCATATGATGACATTAAGCATTGGCAGAATGGCAGAAATCCAGCAACGGAGCAACCAATAGTCTTCTGCTTGTAGCTAATAAACTATTTAGAAGAGCAATTCAACTCCATAAATGATAATTATCCATGATCTCCATCAATTTCTAATATATCTTGCTTAATTACGTGCAATTGAGATGAAGCATTTTCATATAAGTTTATAAACAGGTCCTCCAATTCGAATGAACAGATGTTAATTGTCAATTTTTCAATTTCTTCTCAACTCCATAAATCTTACAACAGGGAATTGTTGTAAGGGATATTTTCAGTGCACGACAGAGTTTGTAAATCTATTCGCAGAAAACAGTAGTGTTCTTCGCGAGGATGGTGGACAATTGGTAGGTAATGTCATATCCCACCTCGTAAATAGGTTGGAGTATAGTAAGAATTCGATAATTCGGTATAATCAATGACTCAAGGAGAAGATCGTTGTGATCAGAGGTAAGATTTCAGACGCTTTAGTATAGATACGAGAATAGTGGTCGGACGTTAGAAGGTGATGGAGTATGTTTGAGGTTATCCACGTATGAAGGAGTGTTACGTTGGATAAATGTGACATTCGACTAGGCTACACGAGTTGAGGGATATATCAGATGTCTTGTGTCACGTATATTCATGTTACATGAATAAGTCTATTTCCTTAAATCATGTGTGAAAAGCCTTCCGGTTATTGGGATTTGACATATAAGGAGAAATTGATAAGGATTGTTGATCATAAGGAGCAGGTATGTAGAGTTTTGACAAATCTATTCACGAGGTGATTCAAAAGAGTTCTCATAAATAATTGATACTCGAGAAAAATAAGATTATTGTAAGTGGTAGTATTTCTCACTGTGTTAGACTTCGAGTATAGAAATTTCGAGAACGAAATTTTTATAAGGTGGGGAGAATTGTCACATCACGGTCCTTAAATTATTTTACGGTTAGTTACTTTTACTTTTTATCATTTAAAGTAACTATTTGACCGTATAATGATTGTAATGTTGACTTTTTGTAAAGGTGAGAATTTAGGAACACTTTCTTCATGAAAGTTGTAGAGGACGCCGATACGAGTTCGTGGACACGTAGCACGCTCAAATCGGAGTTCGTATGAAAAATTTATGGCCAAAAAGCAAAAATTACTATGCGGTAAAAAGTCTATATATAGGGGTTTACTGAGGTGAAACGGTAGAAAGTCAGAAAGAAAACAATTACTGTTCACCATCGATTTTCTCCCAAAAACCTCATTTTTCTCAAGATTTTCTTCATCGGATTTCACCTCCGTCAGTCGGAGTTAAGGCGCATGCTTAGTGTCCAATTGAAACCTGTTGTGCCATCTAGAAGTTAGGGTGGCGACTGGAGCTAACTCGCCGTTGTTAGGGAGAAATTACGGCGAGAAGGTGCGACCAGAGCACTGTTCATTGTCACCAGAGTTCTCCTACAGCCATCAATCCAGGCAATCTAGGTATGGTTTTGAAGGTCTCCATTTGTACAACAATCCTGTAAATTATGGTGATTAAATTTGAAGTGTGTAGAGAGAATTAGTGATTTGAAATTCTAGGGTTTTAATAAAATTCAGGATTTTTGAATTTGATTTCGATTGACCTTGTTAGAGTTAGAATTGTCATTCGAGCTGAACTAGAAAGTTGTTCAAAATGAGAAGACAAAGCTACTGTTAAATTTGGTGGCGTTTAGAGGTGGCCAAAGTTTTGCCCGTAATTTCTGTCGGCCGGCCACCGTCGGCGGCGGCGCTGTCATTTTTTTGGTAGTTTTTCATGCCAATTAAATAGTATAAAATAAGAGGAATCTTTAAATTTTGTAATTTTTAGAGTGGTTTTGGTTAGGTTTTAGAATTTTTCAAGTTTAATATTATCAGCGAATAATAAAATATTATTCCGGCTATCTGTTATTGTCGTTTAAGGTTTAAGAAATATTTTAAGGACTCTTAAACTATTGATGAAGCTCTTGAGGTTGAGAGTTTTAACCGAGGGTACCGTTATTGCAAATTTTAAAGAATTATTCGTTTGACGATTAAGATTTACTATTATCTGTTGAACATGAGATGAAGATGTCTCGCTTGAGAATCGATTTGGATTTCGTCAGGCTAAGACCTGAGTCTGTGAATGAACTTTTATTTTAAGACGTGTAAGCTTAAATATTTATGAAAATTTACAAATAACATGATTTTGTCAATTTAATGAGCCGATAGGGCCGGAAAGGTGGGTTGCTCCTCTCTCGTAAACTCCTTTGTTTATGTCGGTTGAAATTTAAGTTATGTTTATTATATTTGGAATGATTTGTTTATGGTCATTGTTTTAAGGACGGTCGGGGAACCGTACCTTATGCATGAGATGCATACTTTATTATGGAGGAAGAGTCATTATTGACTTTTCGTATTTGTTTGTTTTCTTCACCATGAATGGTCATTATATATATTATCATTGCTAGCTAGCCATACGGCCCCCCACTTAAGAAAATGAAGCGGGGCAATAATAGCCTTAGTTGACTCTAACCCTAGCCTGAGAGACTCATTGTCAATGGTGGAATATCTCCATCATAAATGGTTGTTTCATTACTTAGTAGCCTCTTGAAGGCTCCGACCCTAGTCTAGGAGACTCTCCGTCATTGTAGAACCTCTTCCCTATTTTTAATATTGATTTTAAGCTAATGAGATTGGCAAATGATGTTTTGATTTTTGAAATGAATATTTAGGATTTTTTCCAACGAGGCATGCATAAACGAATTTTGGAACATTAAGAGGGAGAACATTATAATCGGCATTTTCCCACCCTTAACTATTATTTTTGTCCACTCACTCTAACGTCCTGTTTTTAAATGTTTTTCCATGGACCCTTCATTTTCAAATGCCAAGTGTTGCAGGATTGTTGAGAGAAGATCGTGCGTACAGAAGACGGGGCATTGTCAACTAATCCGATGTCGCTTGTATGTGTATTTAGGTATTACTTCCATGTAGATTTGCTATGATTACCCCCAGCTTAGCTTAGTTCAATTGATTGGTGAAACGCAGTTGTGATTTGGAGAGCAGGGTGACTCTAGGTGCTGGGATTGAATTATATATTATGTGGAAGTGCTTAGTTGATTTGCAGGAAGAGTTGTCCACTTCAAAGGGGTTTCGGTAAAAAGTTCCCTTAAGGTGGTCCCCGTATGATTTATTTCGGGTTAAAGGGGTTAATCCTGAGTGAGTCTTGACAGATCTCGCATATACTAATAATTACACATGAAACTCAAGTTCATCCACTCTTAGAACTTGAAATTTCTAATTGTGTGGACTCGAACATGAAATTCAGTAAATCTAGAATACAAATGGTTCTTGTATGTGTCACCCTCAAACCTACAGTTTCGAGTGATTTGTTTCTCGCATGAGCTTATACAAATTAAGAACCTCAAGTTCTAAATTTTGAGTCATATATAAACAGAGATGTTACATTGATAACATAATGCAATGATGCTTATGGATTTTTTTTCCAAAATATATGCAATTATCAGGGACCAGAAGTTCCTCCAGTTACACATCGATTGAAGCATCATGTTACGATCTTATCATATAAGGGACTGAAGTTCCTCATTTTACACAACATTATCATATTGGGAAAGTTTGCAAGACCAGAACTCTCTTTGTATTTTCTTCACACATGGAACTAGAAGTTTTCAATGTGAAATTTGTTTATCGTATTCTTTAAAATCTTATTATTTTATCATTTATTTTAAGTATATTACTTTTATTGTTAATCAGTTTGGGTTCCGCCTCTGATCATATGAACTTTGAATGTCATGTTGTTTCACCATAAATTCAAAAACTGTTACAGAACCTGATGTTCTTACAGTAGACGCTCAAACCTAAAGTTTTAAGTGTACAATATAAACTATAAGGTGAAATTAAATTTTTCATTTTTAGTCGCCTCAAGCCTGAAGATTCGAGCACCACTTTTATTTGAACCGTTGTTCAACATAAGCAATTTGAGAACATGTATTTCTAACATTATAAATTCAAACCTGAAGTTTAGATTGCATATGTGAATGCAGGCTCTAGAAGAGTACATATTATCCCTTATTTACATTAATTAAGTGCCTCCAGTATGTTTTCAGAATATATAACACATACCGTGCCGTGAGATCTCACCTCACTCGAGGGAAGACAGAAGATCTGTCTAACATGTTACAAACATAACTTCCCATATTATGACACAATTTGGGTTGCAATCCAAGAACAATATTGTGAGATGAGGCCTAAAGCACGTAGTATCTCGCTATGTGGCCTAGCTATTACATGCTAGATTCATTTTTATAAGTTAGACAATGTCATGACCAAAAGTTCATTGACATGACAAGTTAAATCATATTTTTCATAAGAAGAAGTTACTTGGAATCAGTAAAGACTCTTGATGACTGCTAGCTAACACTACTCTGGGTGAATTGTTCATTTTCCGTATATCTGTTTTGGTTTCTCACCTTAATGAGACACTCTCAGGTCTAGATACACATTTTGTTATGAGGGGGAGAAAAAAATGTTCTTAAAGAACGACATAAATTGTAGTAGGATATTTCCATACTGTCTCATTTCGAGCTTGAGAAGCATCTCAGCCATTGATTTAACAAAAGCTAGTGATGACAAACTTATATGCTAAATGCATCTGCTTAATTAAGTTGAAATCCCCGAGACCAACCATATTGATAGAATACGTAGCCCCATTTGATATGTGAGAGGAATGGATATCTAACTTACATGATTCTCCTGAAGAGATTGTCATTAAAGAATATCAGAGTTCCTAATATGGTTACAATGTTACATATACAAAGGTTAAAGTCACCATCAGAGAATGATATTTGACGATACAATTATACATCAATACGGTTGATACTTATGAATTTGATGTTTTTGACCTTAAACTTGATTTTGGATTCGCCACCAACCTGTGAACATCTTCACTCGAAAGAAAGTGATTGATTTTCAAATGTTTTTTGTCCATGGTCATAATAAGATAATCTTCTTGTCGTTAGAGGGAGTGAAAAGACTATTGTCATTTGAATAGCGGAGTGAATTTGAGTAGAATGTATCCAGCAGGTCCAAAAGTTTTAAGCTCCTGAAAATCAAAGTTTTTACAGGTCCTATAATGTTTTATGATATTATGAATATAGGTCTACATTCGCTACATACAATTCATCTACGAGAGATGTTTGTCCAAGAAGTGACAATATTTTCCCCTAAAGTTGCATGAGTACCCAATATTAATAAGCTCATAGTAGCTAATGCATCTAAGAATGTGCGGAATCTATGAATAAAGATCATCTATGAAAATTTCCAAATGGTAACTACCAAAGACGATTAAGGACTGTA
Source organism: Comarum palustre (assembly GCA_951800085.1). Classification (NCBI taxonomy): domain Eukaryota; kingdom Viridiplantae; phylum Streptophyta; class Magnoliopsida; order Rosales; family Rosaceae; genus Comarum; species Comarum palustre. The sequence goes on from OX637583.1 coordinate 13,244,439, forward strand.
TGATACAATACCACGTTTTCATCTGAATGTCGACAAAAACATATATTGACTAAATTGGATAGAGACAGTTCCAATGAAACTTAATATATGAAACGTGATGAGATAATTAGACCTTTGGCCCTGAATGAAACAAAGGCATTGATCATAGTGAAAATAAATCACTATGACACAATGTCTACAAGAGCCAAGGGCATTACGAATATCTTTCTTATACGTGACAATTTTCTATAAGCATGATTTACGACAATTGTCATCATATACTATGAGGATCTTAAAAGATTTTGCTAAAAACAATTTTTCAAAAATAAAGCGTCATTATAAGCGTATCACTTATCAAATCCTTAAAGGATCCAAGTACATGAATGATTTGATTGTAAATTGATCCATAGATTCTTGAGAAATAGTCTAAATGTGAGATTCCTCATCGACTAAGGTTAATGACACAATGTGTCTTATACATGCAAACACACCTCTCATTAGTGAGACGTGTCTTGGGTTGGAACCAAAAAGAAAACCATGAGGGGGAGGCCCAAAGCTGAGAATATTTTTATATGCTGGGCTATTACACTGAAGAATAACTCATGAAATCGATAATATAAAAATAGCTCATAGATACTCATCATGTTATAGTTAACATGATCAAAATTGCCTCAATGAGTATTATGATTGGACTACAAAACCGAATTCGAATTATGTTGCTCAGATTTAAATTTTCGTGAAGTTATGAATGAGCTTCTGAAGAGCATTTAAGAGATGTATCAATAAATCAAGATATGAATGGTTAGATATGCCATGCTGATTTTTCAATATTTTGAACCATACATAGTTAAATGTGTTAATTAACTTCTATTGTTTAGCTATTACATAATGTATGAATTTGAACACGTGAGATTGTTTCTAACATTACCAAATACGGTAAAACCTATTAAAATTATATAGCTTTGTTTGTATGACTTTAACTTTAAAGGTATGGTAATCTTATGATGAGTTACTGTATGCAAAGCGCACGAGATCTCACTTCAGTGATAGACAAATCAAACCGTTGTTTATGGTACATGAAGCTTGCAACAGTCAGGGGAAGTATCCAGAAGTATGTTACATATGACATATGCGTGTTGCACTTTTTTTCTTTCGACCATGGTTATTTTTTTCACATGGTTTTTATTACCTGGTAAACTTTTTAATGAGGCAACAATATGTGTGTCCAACACCATATGATGCATTTATGAACATCTAAGAGGGAGTATTGTAAATATTATATATGTATGGATGTCCAAACAAATAGTCAATAGCTACGTCCTTATAATGTAAACATTATTCCTATATAAAGGAGTCAAATTAAAATGAAATGGACACATCTTCCTCTCCTTACATTTTGTTCTTCTCATTCTCTCTATCATGTTTTTCAGTTTAATTTATAACAACAATACAAATACAAAAATTTGTTGTTGTGAATTGTTGAGTAGGGCACGGGCCCATTTGTCTTCCACGTCGCTCCGCCCCTGCCCACATGAGAAGTAAGATCACAAAGTCATGTTAGGCAACCCGAGACCTACCTAAAGACACTACCAAAAGTTTAAACCAACGAAATAAAAGACAAAGAAATTGGAACGTACTACTAAACCTTGCTTATATTGAAGCCCGAAACATCCTAATAGAGGTGTCCGGGTCTCCGCAAACTCCTCTATATCCAAGACCACCTACACTGACTCAAAACCTTTATCTGGTTCGAGTGATTTGTTTTCTGAACAAAAAGACCTTGCGTTGCTTCTTTGCATCTACATTGATATTCATCTTCCAAGGGTGCACTGCTTCCTCCGACTTGTTTCGAGTTCTAATAGGATGTCCTACTTTCCGTTTCTTGGGTGGAGAAATCAGAAGAGTTTCGACCATGTTGGACAATAACAGCTCCAAGATTAGCCAAGATCAATATAAACCATGTTGCAGGTCCTACCAGGCCCTTTGCCTTCTTACTGAAGTTTGTAGGCAACAAAGACGCTGCTCCTATGCTGGATATGGAACTCAATCACCAGACGAGAGATAACTGTCGAAATAGGAACTCCCAGGTGAAGAAAGGCCAGAGAGGTTGTCAGCTCCTCCACCTAACCCCCGACTTTGAGATAACAAAACCAGGGGATGCGAACAGATTGATGACGTTGTTAAGAGTGTAATCACTCTTGCTGACGATTTTATGGTTATGATTTAGACCAGTAACCACACACACACTCTCCACTGTCGTTGACATGTCTATGCTAACCTAACTAGGCGGGTGCTAATTAAAGAGCACTGGCATTGTTCGCTAGATACAAGTTGGTTGCCTTTATATGTACATAGCTATCACTTTATACTGAGACGTGTTTTAGAATGAAAGAACAAAATTGTGAGGGTTGATAGGCCTAAAAGGAACGGTATCTCAATAATATGAAATAGACTGTTACAATATCCCATAGGGGCATGTAAATTTATCATACATGAATGTACAATCTGACTCGTTCCTTCACCAAATTCGAAAACCGTATGAGGGTATGCTTGTTTCACTAGAGACGATATTCAGTGCTCTTTACGAACCCTAGCCGTACATCGGTGAGTAACAACCCTAGCCCTACTAAACGTTGCTTAAGAACACTGCCACAATAAGCAAAATAAAACCTTTCCCTTCTTCGTGATAGCAAGCGTTGTTGCAAGCCTAGAGACTTTAATCATCCTGCCGATTAGAAGAGGTGCCAAAAGTTAACCCTAGATAGAAAACCATCCTACCGATTAGAAAAGGTACCAAAAGTTAACCCTAGATGGAAAGGAGACGTCTGTGTACGCAGTACACTGAATACTGCGGTTGTATGTGGACTTTGTCAATCAGATTGAAACGGTAACGTTACAATTTTTTAACTCTCGACTTGAAGCACGCGCAATGAGCGCGACGCGCGTGTGTTTGCATCTTACAATTTTTTTTGATTAAGTCTGCATTTGAGCGAACATTTCACCGAAAACACTATTGTTTGTCAATCACCGAACACACCATCGAGGATAAGAGAGAGTTATGTTTGGATCTGGGATTCATATAAATCCTCATCTGCTGGTCTTTGTATCACCGGGATTGATCCGATCTGAGCGGAGACGACAATTTCCATTTGAGACAGCTTGCAAAGGAATGAGAAACGTAGTATACCAGCCAGTACTCACATCTCTAATCGGATCAGCCTTTCAACCTTTGGATACTGTATATTAAAGGTAAGAACTTCAATCCCCAAAAGTATAGGACGATGCCCAAGGTTTCGAACACTATCGGGAATCCAAAGGTGGTTCCTGAAAATCCTCAACTATAGCTTTGTCATTATCCCAGTAGAACACCGTCATTTATCCAATCATCCCCAGTAGAAGAATGGAATTTCCAAATAGAATTGGATTTCCAGATTTCCTAATTTTCATGTAATATATGATCGACTATCCACGATCTTCCGATCTATATACTACCTCTCAAATTTCTAGATTTTCTTTATGCTTTTGCCTCACAAATATACATGATCGGGTAGATTCTTCTGCTGGTATTAGCAGATGCAAAGCTTTTTCAACACCCTATCACTATTCAAGTTACCCACCTTCGTCAGCTGATCACGGATGAAAAACTACCAAGTCTTATGCACTCACGCCTTAAATAGGATACAAGAGCTTATCCAACTGCTGCTTGACACATGCTAGAGACAACCACAGTACTCAAGGCACTGAGTACATTCTAGAACACACCAGATAGAAAACGTAGGGAGAGAAATACGTTTCTACAAATGTATAGTCGATAACAGGATTAAAGTAATTATCCTTGATAAAAAAAACAGGATTAAAGTTCTAGTAATTCTGGGAGGATAGTTGACACCAATTTTGACTACAATAAAGCCACCAGGTTTGTAAATTTACCAAATTATAAACTGTCATAATTATTCTTATTGTGTTTGGTTAAAACAATCAAGTTAAAAGGTTAGTATAGTAAAAATAAAAAGATAAAAAAGGAGTAGATAATTGTGAAAAGTGAGTATGAGAAGTTAAGATTTTAACTGAAAAACTCTCCACTAACCACACACTAACTTCATAAAAAACAAAAACTGTTACAAGCAACGTTATCTACATGAGAGTTTCACGGGTAAAAGGCTAGTCTCTACTATAATAAAGCCAACATGTTTGAAAATTTAACAAATTGTGAACTGCTATAATTACTCTTATTGTGTTTGGTTAAAACAATCAAGTTAAAATGTTAGTATATTAAAAAAACAAAAATAAATAAAGATAAAAAATGAGTAGATATTTGTGAAAAGTAGATATAATAAGTTAATATTTTTAACTACAAGAAACTCTTCACTAACCATGCACTAACTATATAAAAAAACTGCTACAATCAACATCATCTGCACACGAGTTTTACGGGTAAAAAGACTAGTATTAATTAATCGGGGAAACATCTATAACATATTCCTGCTCATCATACGTCTCTTCAGAAACACCCGATAAAAATAGAAATGTCAACTTCCCGATCAAGGATGGAGTACTATTTGTAGTAGTGATTCTTAATTATATATATATAATAGCAGGCCCGCTCACCTGCAGGACTAAAACTTAGGGACAGAAAGGGCCGAAATCGTCTCAGCCGTCAGATCTTAAATGAAGAGATCGAACGGATCAATTTCCAAACCCACTTATTTTAACCTGCAGCTGATCTCATCTCTCTCTTTCTCTATCGTTTCTTAGATTCCGCGCAACGTATATAGATTGATCTCAGATTGGATCCAAAGATGGGTGTTCTCTCCATTTTTTGTCATTTGATTGTGTTCGAGTAATCAAAGCCTCGGAGTTGGGGTTTCTCTGTTTGGGAGATGGGTTGGTTTCAATTGGGAAAATTTGAGGTTTTCAATTCGGGAAATTCGAGGGAGATGGGTAAAGGGTTGATTTTGTTTTGGAATTTAGATTCATAATTTCTTAGCAAGAAGAATACGACTGCATGTCTGCAGCAATTGAGTTTTGTTATTTTTTTGGATGAATTGGCTGGTTATATTGGAAAACATACCCAAGATCATCCTTTTGATTTTTGAGAAATGAAGACTAGAAATTAAAAGCAACCGAGACCAAATAAAAGAAACCTAGGAAACAACCACAATCCAAATAAAGATGTGACGAGGGAGGAAGAAGATTAAGAAGAAACCAAGTCTGGAATCTTAGAGAGAGAGAGAAAAAAAATAGTTGTTGGCTGGGTTTTATTGGTTTGGAAATTGATCTATTCGATCTTGTCATTTAAGATCTGACAATTGAGATGATTTCGTCCCTTTCTGTCCTTTAGTTTTAGTTCCGCAGATGAGCGGGCCTGTATATAGTAGTGAGGATGATGTTCATTATACAACTTAGTAACATGTGACGTGGTTTTTCCTATAGATAAAGTTGGTTTGGTAAGGAAGGCAATCTAAAATAAGGCATAATGACGGTTGCTTTTAGAGTTCCGTGTGGATTTCTACGTGAAATGGAATGGACTTGTTCGTTGGTAGACCAAAGGCATTTCTGTTCTATCCGGCCAGTTCACCCTAGCTACTCGACGACGATATCACAAACTCAACTAACGCACTATATGTGTGACAAATGCTTAATTAGTCTAATTTTGGAGACATTACTCGGATTGATAAGCCTAGTATTTAGTGGTCGCCGAAGCCAAATTTTCAGCTTAATCAATCGAATGTTTTCCTAATCTAAATCCTTGATTATGTGAACCTGTCCTTTCTACTATTCGTTTGTTGAGCACACTCATTACAACTTGTAAAGATTTTATTTTCCTCTTCAATATGTTTATTTTTCATGTAACAAGACCATCGATCTCACAGTACAATGTGGTAATTAAGATTTTGGAATGAGCTTCGATCAGATCAATCTACCAAGTACATACGGGTAAGGCAAATAGTATGAAATATTTTTTTGTACATCAGCTACTTTTATCTTTGAGAAATTGAGAACTCATTTTGTCACTCGTATTTGTCACTTAAGGACTCATGTTATAACTATGAAAATCAAATAAGCTTTAAATTTTAACTCATGTCACTACTTTAATGACTAATTATTTTGATGAATACATATTTTACCCTTCAAAGATAATTCTATTAACGACTTGACACATTTTAAAATTTCTTAGTGTGGATATGCTCTTTCTAATATGCATGCAGGATTGTGTCATTGTCTAGTGAACAAGTCTTGTGGTATATATATAAACTCAAAGCAATGTGCACAACCATTAATCAATGAGTAATCAATACATTAATTCTAGAATGATAAAGGTGGCTCAACCACATATTAACCCTAGTACATGTTAATGCATATAAATAATATGATGCATCAATTTTGTAATTTGAGTCCTCAAAACTAGTAATATTAGCCCTCGAAGTTATAATATGAGTTAGTACTTAAAGTTATAAATTTTCTAGTTACAATAATAGTCATCATGTGTCCTTAAAATAATAAAATGTGTGTTTAAAAGGTAATTCAGTGATAATTACAACTTTGAAAACTCAATTATCACTTTAAAGTCAAATAATGATTAATAATTTAACTAATTTTTTTACAACTTTAATGACTTATTTACAACTTTAACGATTAATATTACTACTTTAAAGACTCATTTACAATTTAAAGACAAAATTAATATATCATATGCATTAACTCACACTAATCTTACATCCTAACTCACATCCTATCTTACCGCTTCATGTTTGATCGTGGTAGAGACCTCCTATTTTATTCTTCATTTCTTGTTTCATAAACTTTATACCCTCTCCAAGTCACTTCTTCGTTCTTGAATTTTCCGGTTTCAAAGATTTCTTTTTGTAATAATCATCTTGATCTCTATCTCGCGTTAATCTTATAATGTACACATAGAACTTTAATTTATGTATTGAACCATTAATAATTAAATCAAACTAATTTTAATAACTAATTAAACTGAATTAAATATTAATCTTACAACATATCGAGATAGATATTGTTTAGTGAGCGGTCGAAGCTCGACGACGAGACATATTAACGTTATGCAGATAGGCTGATTTAAATATTAACTCATACCTAATTATCAATTACTTCTTATATCTCATGTGTAGATGGATACTGTGTAGTGTATAGATGAAGTGTATCCTTAATCTCTCTCTCTCATAGAAAACCCCCAAGGAAGTCTTCCCTCTTCTTCCCTCTCTCTAGTCCGACGTCGATCAATTTGATCGGGATCTATGGCTGGAGAGTAGGGGGACAGTAGATCTAGCTTTCCCTTTTGTTTGTCCTTTGGGTCTCGTTATCAATCTACTCAGATTCATTGGTACCTCTCTTCTTCATTTGCCTCTGTTCTGTTGCAGCTCTTCTGAGCCTTCCTCAAAGTGTGGATCTCCCAATATAGCATGGGATGATGCAACAAGGGTCTGTGTACCTTCTGTGCCTGTCTCTTCGGTCATTTTCAAGATCTCACCTATTTTCGGTTTATCCGGGTTCCACTCATCCGGTTTATCCAGTTCAAGTCTTTATGTTACCTTTGACAGAGCAAGTTGTTGATTAGGATGATAGATCTGGCGATTTTGGAAGGATTGACTGGTGGTTTCATGGAAATCGGTATAGATTATTAGTTGTACACGGAACAAATCCGACGTGGTTACACTGACATATGGTATTTTATTAATACATCAGCCATATCTTGAACACATCTCTTAACGTTTGAGATAACGTCGTCAAATGAGGAGGCATTTCTGGAGAAAGAGAAGATTGATATCTGTCATGCAAGTTCTTTTCTCTCATCATGGTGTGAAATCTCCAAACTATCTATTAGAAAACCTGTGAGTGAAATCTCCAACGTTTGAGTGATGAATCAATTATCTTTGTGATTCATATAAAACAAGAAACAAAACCATCCTATCTGGGATCTGCCATATTCATAGACCAGTAAAATTGTAGAACAGATTTATGTCAAGCAACCTAACTACAGGCCTATTCTGGATTTAACCAATGCAATTAGGTCCAAGATGGCCTGAGCAATCGATCACCGCCTTCCAAAACATGAATCCAATCTAGATTTTGAGTGTCTCAGTCATTTTTTATTCTTCAGATCTGAATTGATGAACGTGTATATGATATGCTCATAGTACTTAAGCAAAATAAAATTTAAAAAGATTTGATTGATGAAGTAACCATTGCAAAATGGATGAGTTGTAGATCTGAGGGATGGGTGCTCTAGGCTGCTTGTTTGTGTCGCTGGCAAGGATGATCTGAGGGATCGAAACGTCTGGTATTATCACTATTATGATTCGGTGAAGCGTAATGGATGGAAAGGTGAAGCGTTGTTTGAAGTGGAAGAAGAGAAGCATTGCCTTCATATTGTATCTGACGAAATGATTGAGAATGTGAAGAAGATGATCAAACGGATGGCTGATTTTCTAGTCTGTAGATCATCCATGTTGTTCATATATATTGCTAGGTCTGCTTGTCGGATAGCAAGCTGCTCATGATCTCACAGTGTGTGTTTATTGATACAAATTAAGTAATAAGTGGAACATTGAGTTTCTCTATCTATATGTTTATGTGATGAACCTGATGGACATTTTATTGAAATGTTCAAGGCATGCTGAAATGTCGCATGATCGTACATGAATATGTTAGGCATTTCTGCTTTGCGAACCTTATTTTACATGCATTCTTATGCGAACTTGTAACCCAAGCAAGACGAATAGCCTCTTAATATAACCACTAAATGAGTAAAATCTGCACATCAAAAGTACTTTCGATCTGATTGCTAGAAGAAAAGGCTCCCAACATGCTTATGCCTACTTCAAAATCTATATGATATTTGCGTTTCATGTAAAAGAAACTGTAACAAAATTAGCATGGAATTGTCCTACAAACAAGATTTAAATGATATTCAACTGTTACTCTTTTATCTGTAATAAGAGCATATAATATATCTCAAATCCTTAATCATTACATGTATTAGCCCTTATTCAACAAAGAAATTGTAATATTTGTTTTCTCATGTTCGTAATCTCAAATCATCAAATGTTTTTAACGCGAGTTAATACAATTAATGTGAGATGTTGGAGACAATTAAACAATAACACATCTTAAGGGTTGTTGGCAACAATAAAACATTAATATGTAGTTTTGTTATTAACAACGAGAATACGGAAAAGGTTGGGGAAGTTCGGGACCGGCGACCAGGTAAACAGTTTTAGTGGGTATGATCTCACTCTTCATGTTGCCATTATTAAACCTTTTGCTCTGTAAGTGACTAATGTGATTGCTGCTCGGCAACCAAATAACGTGAAATGATGAGGTCTGTACCTAGCTTGTTCGCTAGAAGATAAGTTTGTTTGGAAGACAATTGTCTGATGAACCCATTTTAAAATATGTATATCTATTATTCTATTAACATGGCTTTCCAACATAATATTGAATGTAATGTGATTATCAATTAAGTCAAATTACAAATTGACATGACATATACACGCATTATTCTCTGTAAAACTAAACAAGTATAACGATTATATATTCCACAAAATCATACACATACGGATATACCCCTAAATCAACATATATGGATGAATAACAACCCTTAATGCAGCAAAAGCATGCAAATGATGAGCAAGGAAAGAAATAATCTTCTCCGGCCTCTTCTCTTGTTTGAAGCCCCTAGACAGGAGCAGAGACTGAATCTACATCTCTATGTTTGAAGCTCCTAGACAGGAGCACGGACTGAATCTACATCTCTATATCTGAAATATCAAACAGCTACAAGCATGGCTCGTGGATTATTCTTGTACTGATATTGTCTCAACTTAATCGCATTTTAAGATATTAGATTTTAACCACAAAAAAAACACGGTACAATTAGAAATGATTCATCTACTTATATGTTATATTTTATTTGTTACTTTTCTGATATGTGTTGTCTCATCTCTAACATGAAATACAATCTCAGTGACAACCAGTGGCGTAGCTAGATATCTCACTTAGAATTGTCAAATTTGATTAACGAAAAAATTAAATTATCTTGGGTCCACAACACGATTTTTCTTAAAAAAATGATGCAAACTTAATTTCAATAATGTTCTTTATACCAATTCATAAATGAATATGCACTCTTGAAAAAACCATTAATTCATTTCGAATAAACTTTAGAATTTCATTCATGATAAGTATTGAAAATTATGTTATTTTTTTCATACATAATGTTCGTCATTGTATGATAAACATCAATGTGTTGTTTTTATTTAGCTTATTTATAAAATAAAACTATAAATGAAATTTAAAGTATCAGATTACATATTAATAGGGATTAGTAATCGGTAAGAAACCCTTTTGACATAATTTGTATTAATTGGATTAAGTATTTAAATAGTATAAATTTTAATTTCATTTTATTATTACTAATTAAGGATTTTTTTATGTTTCATTTTTATTAATATCTGATACAGATTAAGACTATTTACTCATTTTAAAAATTAAAAGACAACAATTGACCCTCTTGCTGTCTAGCTAGCTACCCCTATAGCAAGTCTGGACCTGATGCAAGTCCAAGGAATCCGGCGACTCAGGGCCTAGCAATCTAAAGGGTCCATGTAGCAATTAAAAGAAAAAATGATCTAATTAAGCTGATTATAATTACATGCTCCTAATTATATATACATATATAATAAAATGTGAGTCACAGAAGAAAGAAAATAGTGTTAATAGACCATACTATTTAGTTTAGTTCATTATTAGAGCTTAAGAAAGGTCTTAATTATAATCAAAACATTTTGGATATGTTGTTTATAGTTAAGTTTTGAGTTTAAAGTTTTATTTCCTTATAAATAGAAAATAAAAATCTAAATGAAAATTATAATTTGAGGGCCCATCTTTAAGAGTTCGATTCAGACCTGAAAATCTCAGGTCCGGCCTGTCCTATAGTGCCAAAGTTTGTAACTGATATTATTTGTCATGAGTTTAGTCAAAAGTTTTATACTTCAGTTTTATAGATAGTGCCGACTCCACAATTTTTCTCCGTGCCAACTCTATATTGACTTGTATTAATTTGCCTTACATACCAACTCCATATTGACTTGTATTAATTTGCCTTACATACCAACTCCATTACTCAAATCTAATTAGCTAAACATGGACTTGTGATCGACAATGAAGAAAGCAGTTAAAATGGTAAAATTTTCATAATTCCATGAAGACACACCTCAAATAAGACACCAGTTCTAAAATCTTCTGATCTTCCGATCAGTTAGAGTATCAACTGTAAGCAAATTTCATTGCTAAAATAATCGTTTTCTGGATTTTACATTCAAACCTCTCTACTGTCTCAAACTCTCAGAAAATCAAGGATCTTCAATCATTATGTATATAAGGTATAATGACTAACAATACTAGAAAAATATGCTTAAGCGACGGAAGTAGTCAAGACCAGAAAATTTTCGTCGCTTAAGCTTCCACTTAAGAGACGGAATAATGAATTTTCTGTCGCTTAGGCTCTTCCACTTAAGCAGCGGAAATTATTTGTTGAAGAGACAGACATTTATTTAGCGACAGAAATTGATGACTTAAGCGACGGAACTTAAGTAAAAATTCAAATTTATACGTTTTGACGATCAAAAACTGGGTCAAAAAATTCAAACTTTCTTAAACGACGGAAATGATTGACTTAAGCGATAGAAACTTCCGTCGCTTAAGTAAATTTTTAAATTTATACGGTTTTGCGCTCGAAAAATGAATTTCAAAATTTGAAATTTACTTAAGCGACGGAATTGGTTCCGTCGCTTAAGCAAATGATTCAAATTTTATTCTCCCGCTCTTGCTGCAGAAGAGAAGAAGAAGAAGAAGAAGAAGAAGAAGAGGAGGAGGAGGAAGAAGAAAAAGAAAGTGGTGGTGGTGGCAGTGTAGGTGGCAGAGGAGGTAGTGGTACCGTAGCGGTGGCGGAGGAGGTAGTGGTACCGTAGCGGTGGCGGAGGAGGTGGTATGGTGGTTGTGTTGGAGGAAGAACAAGAACAAGAAGAAACATTTTGTAGAACAAAAAAAAAAATCGGCCGGAAATCTGCTGGAGCAATTTTTTTTTTTGAAAAATCTAAGCATTAAGCGACGGAAACATTGCATCGCCTAAGACCTGTTTCCGTCACATAGGTACGTGGCTTAAACGACAGAATGATGGATTTCCGTCACTATAAAAAAATACGACCGAGCTTAGATAACTGAAAGTCGGGTTTAAGAGACGGGCCATTTCTGTCACTTAAAGCTGTTTTTCTAGTAGTGCATATTTGATTGAAGCAACTCTTGAAAGCTACACTAGGCCTTCCTTCTTCCATTCATAGCTCTAGCACAGCAACTGTTCAAACAAAAATAATCTCAGGGTTAGTTTGAAGGAAGCAGGCCTAATAAGCTAGTCTTACGAAAAAAGTTAAATAGAGTTGATTAAGAATTATGACGTACAGTCTGAGTCAGGTGATCCAATTCCCTTTCTTGGGTTGCCAGTGATCTGAGTCTTGAAACTTCGTGTTCAAAGATTGAATGTTCATAACTTGATCATTCTTCAATGAAGATGTTACTGAAATTGCTGAATAGGCTGAGGAAGTGGTGGAGCAGCTTTCCAATTCCCATCTAAAGCTGATCTTTGGGGAGTCATTGCTTAACTGGTCATCATCTGGTATTCTGGTACTGGTTTTAGAGTTCCACGATTGCGAAATTGCAGAACCTGAATTGATGCAACAATGTTTTAAGCCCAAATTAAGCAATTAGCTAGGAAATGATATTTCAGATTGGTAGTATATAGCTATAGAATATCTCCCTTGGAAGGGTATATGAGAAGTTACTTTGTTCTTATATTTCCATGTATGTCAATTAATGATTACATGAACCGTTTCATTTTTTGGTTTATGATCCAGATTCATGGTATGCCAATATATAAGATGCTAGATATAAACTCCAACACTAAAGCTAGTGATTATATACCTTTCTGTCAATGTATTTTCCTCCCTTTTCAGCTGATTTTGCTGCAGCTGCCCATCTTATTAGCTCTTTCACTCTTGATAATGTTTTAGTCTTGTCCCCCTTTTCCTTTCCTTCTTTTCTGATGCTCCACATTGGTCATAGTTTGTGTTAGTTGAGGTTGATAATGTCGAGTCACTTACTGGTAAAACCTTTCTGCCAACATTAGCCGGATTCATCTTGTTACTGTTTTCCAAACCTCTAGCAATATCTTCTTTCTTCATCTTCATGGTTCGAGCCCAACACTGCTTTTGCTGCCTTCTGTTTATGCTATCAAGTCTCCTCAGGTGAACAGTACGGTAAAAACAAGCCTGTGCTATATCCTTTCTACACAGTAAGGCGAATGGCTTGAACTTTTTACAAGGGAAGGTGCTTTCTTCAAATCCTTTTGTTTTTCGATAAACACCAACACCCCCACGCTTAAAGACAATTATGTACTGTTTAGGATCTTGATCTGGAATGAAAAAAGTAGTAAAAAAACATCAGTAAAAACACATGGTATCATTGGAAAAAGGGTCTTCTGAAAACCAAGTTTCTCGAGTATCTTTTTTCTTGTTGGTAGGAGCAGATGTCTGCTGTCTTGCTTTTGCTTGTGTAACTCTAGAAAGCCATCGAAGAAAGTGCTATATTATAAGTCAGCAATAGAGAACATCAGTTTTGATAGGAATGCAAGGAATGAATGTGGTTTGGCTCTGAATTTACACTGTTTTTACCTGCATGATTAGGCTTGTGTACAGAGCCTCCCTTATATAATGCTGTGATTGTAAAGACTGAAGCAGATGACTTATTTGGTCAAATGGACAGCACAGAGAGATCTATCTAAGCTGTCTGGATGCTCAAGATTCCTGCCTCGTCTCTGAGGCCTCGTTTGGTTCTAGGAAAGGAAAGGAATGGAAAAGAAATCTTGCAACTTTCCATTGACATGGGAATTTGCAATTCCTGTCAACTTTCCTTTCCAATGTTTGGAAAAGCCAGGAATGTAGACAGAATTTTCTCTTATGTTTCCACTGCAGTGTTTGGTAATTGTAAGGAAACCAAAGAGAATCTTATCAATTTCTCAATAATACCCTCAGATTTAACCAAGACATAAGCAACACCAATGCTATTAACATCAAAACTTTAACAAGCCGCAATTCACAGAAGACGTGTAAGAGAATTATCAACCAGTTTCTAGTGCAAAGCTAGCAGGTTGATTATATCAGCAGCTCAGATTTTCTCAGGATTAACAGCTGGTTTGCAACTATGAACTCTTTTCCCATGAATCCAGTCTTGGTTCCTAAATTCAGAGACCACTCCAATTGAAAGCCAATCCTCATGAAGCTGGAGCATCCCCTTTGCTTTGGGTCAATAACCCAAAATTTTTAAGTGGCCATAATCATGCAGCAACTGCAATAGACATGTCATAAACTCATAATCAATTCGAGGTAAAGTACATGAATCAAATTCTTTTCATATCACCAATCTAATTTTCAATAAGTCACCATCAGATAAAAAAAAGATCTCTACATATCATACCAATGCATCAATGAAAGCGTTAATAGCTTAGAAGAAGTTTACAATTCAATCACTTCAATGACAACAATAAGAGCTGCATTACATCTGGATAACTCTCCCATCTCAACAAGGAAACTTCAATCCAACAGATAACTCATGTATCCTATCTTGGACTCTTAGTTTCTGCTGCAATCGTATTATAGATAAATTCCTTAATATTTCTAGCTCTCATCTCTTGTAACTAACAGTTATCAGCTTGCTATTCAATTGCAATCTCATCACACAGTATCAATATATAGTACAACGTCAGACACATATTGGTGCATCTGACTGACCTCATATCTCTCTTCAAGTTTTCATCTATTCATTCGTTTGAGCATTTTATCAATCTATTGGCTACTTCGTAGAAGCATTCTTTCAATCATCATACATATGCCCAATCAACAACAATCCACCCATATATCCTATCAAAAAAAACAATCCACCCATATATACAGAACAGTGAGAAAAAGTGACCGAGAAAGTTAGATTTTTTGGAGAAAGTTAGATAATCATTCTATCTATATGTAATTCCCAAACCCAGAAAAAAGAAGAGACTAACATACAACATATAACAGATCAATTGAGCGAAAACCCATCATTCATCACCTCCCGAAAGAAAAATTATCTCTCAAGAGAGAGAACAATCCCAATAAATTACCCATACACCAAACCAAAACCAAGATGTAATTAGACCATACCCATACCCGCAGCCGTAGTACGCTTACATATATACATACAGGATATACAAGAAAGAGTGATCGACATGAATATAACATATCTATTAAACTGGTTGAGAGAAAAACAGCTGCTCTACGAGGAAAATGCTAACAAGAGGGATTTTAGATGGCAAGTGCTTCAGTTATTCAGTTCTTCTCGAGCCAATATCGCAGCAGTACTGAGTAATCACTTTTAGCAGGGGTACTTTCGTAAAACCAATTCGCAATAATTGCGGGAGCGCGGGTGGGAAAGTGAATCCCAAGGGGGGGTGGATGGAAGCATTCTCCTCCCGATTTTCCTTTCACGTGGGAACCAGTTTCCTTTCCTGGTTTTTTCCTCCTGCTTCCAAAACACAGGAAAGTAACAACTTTCCTTTCCCAAGGCTTTCTTTCCATAAACCAAACATGGCCTGAAACCTTTGGAAGAAGACAAATGAAAATGAGAAGTGAATCTAAGGAAGATGGGTGAGACAACTAAGCAGTGAGTAGGAAGATTGGTAAGTGATTCTTTGAAACATGGGGAAAATGTATAAGGATGGCAATGTGACTTATATATGACTTAACTAAGAACCAAGATGTATTTAGCCCTTCTGGCTTTTGTTTTAGCCATACACTTGTAACCCCCATGGTCCATTAATCCCATTGGTCCCTTTCTAGGATTTACCAGTCGAAGATTTACTAGGGCTTTGGGAAATACTTTGCATGCTATCAAAGTGAGTTTGGGAAGTGGTCAAGTAAATTTTCAAACAAGCATTACTGCACTATCAAGAATTAGAACTTAGTTGTTTGTGAGCTACTGAGCTAGAATATTAATATAAGCTGCTGCACAGTGACTTCCAAGCAGGGAAACATGAACACGTAATGAAGGGATTATAAATACAGAGATGTATGAAAAACTGGAATTTGATTGAACAAAATGAAGGAGGTTGGAGGGTACCATGTTCCCTAACAGACTAGAAATGCAGAAATTATAGACTTTATCACTGGCTATTAGATTCCTTACTAATTTTGGCTAATTGGGCTGAGTTTATATTGTAAATCGAAAATAAAAAACAAAGTAGCTGCATTCCAGGCAATTCTCTCATTGTCCCCATCTCCACTCATATATACACGTATAAATGTTTACACCCTAATGTGTATGTGACTGTGTTTCAGTTAAACTAATATTGAACACACATATTGGTTGAGCATGTGGAGAGGGAGATATTTCAGGGCAGCTCAAGTGTTCATGTCTGTGAGCAGAAACAATAACTTGTTGCTCTCATATGGGGGTGAGTACAGACCATATGCAAATATGCTCTTGTAAGATGCACACACTATATTTTAATTACTCGTGTGAAATCTAAACATGAGGTCTAGTTCTGTGTCTGAGCTTCTCTGCACTTTCATTTTCATTGGCTTTATTGAGAATATAGAGACCTGGACAGATTTCATATATTGATATTGTGATTTCTGGCACACAATTAACATGAAGAGTGATGTGTTTCATCGTCCACTTAGCTTTAGATTTTGAATAAGTCGTGTCACGGACAATGCTAATGCCGGGAAGGAATAAGTTTCTCATCAAACCAGTCGCTCTTCTTGCATTCATGTGTTGCTGGGGACTCATGGTTGTGGTCTCATCCACGTTCTGTATTTCTGAGTCTGTAAGCCAGAGACACTAGAGAATGTTTGGCATCACAACCCTACCTCTTGAATACCAAACCAAATTGACATACCAAAAACCAAGTCATACATAGGCCATAATGGTGGTATATCAAATTATCTAAATATGCCCTCTAGAGATCTCAGTTACATACATAGTTGAATCGGTCTTGGCGTACGTATAAGTATTGTCAGTCTTGGCATTTACAAAAGCCAGAAACCTTGACGGACTTTGACAAAGCAAGAAAAACAGTACGACACGTGAACTCCAGAGAATGATAGCTTCTTAGTAGAAAGTATATATAAACAGACGGGGAGATTGGGAACACAAGCAATAACACCAAGGAAACTTCTTTACACAATAATTCAAATGCAAATTTATTGCGACATTCATTGATCTATAAATTCTGAAAGCAAACCAAATTCCTAATAAACTATATTACAAACATGAAGATGAAATAATTAACAATGACCTACAAGTCCAGCATTGACAGCACAAGCATTGAATCAAACCATAGCTCAACTTGGTGATCAATTACTTCAGAAAGAACTGAGCTGTGTAGGGAACATGAACTGAATCCTCTGCAGAATGAAGAGAGCATGCATTTGATAAAACCCCACACATATGCATCACCATAGTCCACACTATCATTTATAATTATATGAACACTCGTGCAGAAGTTCCACAAACTGATGGGGTTTTCGAACCATAGATCCTTGAGCGCATCCCGTCCAAAAGGCAGCCTCAGCAGCTACTAAAACAATGTGAAGACACATGATAGGTAGGTCAGCCAAAACCTATCTGATATAATTCCAGAAGATATCAAGTTTCTGTCAAGAAACAGAAATATTACCAGATTGCATGACATCTCTCAGGGTCGGTCTTCATCTGACCTAGACCGTGTCAAACGCCGGCGCCTTCTACGAATTGGAGATACATCTCTGTCATTCAGCATGAGAATGTTGTCATCCTCACCATCCTCCTCATCATCTTCATCATCATCTTGAAGACCCAACAGATTCTCACCCCAAAGTAGCCGACGTTCAGATAAAGCTCCCGCTGATCGCCGATGTCTAGGCCAAGCCCTGGCCCTTGCCCTTGCCCTTGCTTCCCCAGCACGATCAACTGACCCAATCATTTGAAACAAAAACATGGTAGTCCACCAAGGGCTATTAGCATCACCAGTACCACTTTCACCTCCACCCCCTAACCTATCTCCATTTTCAATCACATAATCCCCTACAACAACAGCTCCTGGTATGGCTGAATGAATAGCACTAACAACATCACCAAATTCTCTCTGGTGCTCAAGGTGTCTCCACGCTCGTTCTCTAGATGGGTCAATATCCGTAGGCCGAGTGGCAGGATGAACTCTCCGAGCATGCCGACGCAACTCCTGGTAGTTACCAGAAAAAGAGCATGCTTCACGAGAACAACTTCGCTTCTTCAGATTAAGATACTTTCTGCAATCTTCCACAACTTCCCAGCCAAGGATGGCTCCTCGGCACAGAGGACATTTCAAACTCAAGTTTGACTCTGATGAATTATCCACATCTAACTCACCATGTTCAACCCTTTCATGAAATGACTCAGAATCAGCCACTCCCATAAGTTCTTCTGGTAGAAGTGGCATATTTAGATCTTGAATAACATGTTCCTGTGGCTGTCCAGGTAAATTAGCAGATGTTACAGCATTGCTTTCAATCAAGTTAGGACTTTCATTAGCTTCATTCAAATCTGTTCCCAATGCCATATCAGAAGTATTATGAGAGCCGTGATGATTTGTAGGTAAAGAACTGACTAAACTTTGACTGTTTGTATTATTTTCCCTCAACTTTTTAAAACGGTCCAGGCAATTTGAGTGCCTGTAACTCGTATCACAAATGTAAGATCTGCAACCCTTGTCATGTGAGCTGCAAAGGAGGAGAACTGCATTATGTGGATGGTCCATGCAGATGGGGCATGAAACAGCATCCAGTTCTTTGTAAAGAGCACGAATATCTGAACCAGTATCTATTCTTCGTTTCACACCAGCCATCTTGCATAAACTGTTTAATATTCTAACTAATTAGGACAAGGACACAAGTACCAATCAATAGGGAGGGCGATTGCAGAAAACAACTTATTTTTCATTTAACAATATATAATGGAAGCATGTATTTTGAATGTATACATCCCTGTAGCCACCAAACACATAGTATAGTGCAAGATGTTCTATATTGCAAAAATAGACGATTTAATCATATCATCCGTTTGCCCCCCTCCATTTTCATTTAATATCTTTAGATCACTATTTAAACATATATGATCCACTGCCAATTGAATTTGTAAAGCAGGAAAAAGACAGCAAACTAGACTCTAGCAGTTAACTTCATATAAACATAATATTCAATCACATTAAGTTTCCATAAAAACTAGCAAAATCAAGTAGTAAAAATAACAGTGTGCTAAGACCAGCTTATCAATCCTACTGCATAATGCCGCACTATGTGCAAATCTAATTACTCTAACCACATTTAAATTCTAACACGTACATTTACCCAGACAAATGTCACATTAAGGCTGCAAAAAGAAAAAGCCTTATAAACATATGTAAGGAAATAGAGAGAATTATTCAAATAAATGTACTTACCAAAAAGGAAGCTTTAAATAAATTCCTACTGATGCTTCTGAATCTCCAGTTGTGTTGGCAATTGAAAATGCTGAGTCTTTAAACGAAATGTACAAGCTCCAAATAGGAAACTAATGAAGCAACTGGACAGCAACGCAGAACTACTCGTATGCCAAAAGGCCCTCAGTGAGTGAGACCTGCAGTCATACCACAAAACAAAAGTCATGTTATGCGTACAGCACCTTAGTCCAATAGTCAAATTTATTCATCCATACATTTCAGAGCAGCAGGTGAATAAATGAAGGCCGAAAAACTTATGTTCTGTAACTCTTTATTATATATGATCCTAGTCCCCTAAACATAATATCTAAAACCCCTTCAACTCGAATGCATTACAGCCAAGCATACTTGCCAACAGATAGGAACCGATCATGATCAGTTCACAGCATCAAATAATGGAAACCATTGTAGTGAAAACAGGTTATAGACAAGCATAAATTGAGGCTTGAACTGAATATCTAATGGAGATTACGAAATCCCAGATATAAATTACAAAAGCTCAGCCAAAAAGTCATACCATAAGAATGTCTACTCAAAGATGTATAGCAACAGAGTCCAATCATGATCATTTCAAATAGAGATCTATCACAGACAACTTTTCCAAGCCTAATCCTCTCAATCACTGGAAGCCCCAATGAAAGCAATCAAATTTACAAGACATTTAGCATCATTAACGATACTGATCACAAATTTTAAATCTTTACCCGATTATAACGATCTGTAAACCTAAAGATAAACCCCCAATTGAATTCAAACCCTAACCCTAACTCCAGACGTGTTTCGAATTTAGAGATAAAAAAATCAAATCAAGGGAAGAAAAATTAGGTAAGCAGAGCGCACCCAATTGAGCAGAGACCGAGTCGAACCGAATCCACCAAAGCAATCAGATGAGCTTTCCTGGAGGGATTGGAGCACGGAGGATTTTTTATCGGATGAAGTCGTCTTTTGAAATCTGTGGATTTTAGGAAATTTTTGTGAGGGATTTGCGTTACTGTGAAGAGGAGAGTTGGTATTTATAAGGTGTTTTGGAGGGTAGTAATTCTCTCTCTTGAAACCAGATTAGACTAAATTACTTTATCTCGCCATAACCTATGTTCCGATCCGGAGCTCTTTTTTTATTATTAAAAAGACTATTAATAAGAGCAACCAACCCAAATTAATACATAATGAAAGATAATGAGAAACTCACGACAGAATATAAACATAATGTAAATAAAATAGATGATCTAAACCAAATGGACTAACAAACAGTAACCTAAACATAAAGCTCAACCCTAATAACACAACAATATCACCAATGTTGGAAAAGTATCCGCCGTCGGGGATTCACAGAGGATCCATCGCCGTCCTTTTTCCTTTGCTCACTGCTATGAAGCTGCGAACCTTCACACCGGCACCCACGGTAGAATCTCGAGAGAGCTCCCCACTCAGTTGTCTTTGTAAAAGACTAGGTCGTTCTAGCATCCAAAATACCAGTCAAATTCGGTTCCAAGAGCTTTTTCTAGAGGCAATAATGGGGTGGAGCTTACTACAACCAGTAGAGGAGAGAGGAAGGTTTTGGGGATTGAGGTGAGACGGGCTGAAAAAAGAGAGAGAAGAAAAGCGATGGGAGGAGGACTGAGGTGTGAACTTTGGCAACCATGGGTGGAGATATTTTGTGAACAGGGGAGGGAAACAAACCACAAGAGAAAAATGTGGGCACTGAGACTAGAAGTCTGAAGAAGATCACACTCCCCCAACCCTCTAGCTGGAGATCTAGATCCGAGAGACGTAGACCAAAGCAAGAGAGAATGGGGAGTACATGGTTCAGATTTATTTTCTCTCTCTAGTTTTTAGAGAGAAGGCATAGGGATCCGGAGTTTGTTAAAGGGACGCATCATATATTGTCTTACATTCATAGTTGAAATATTTAACAGGGATTAATTTCAGGCCTGGAAAGTTTTTATAGGCTCGACCAATTCCTATAGTTAAAATGTAGAGGTATTGACCATTCACTAGAATATCAGGAAAAAAATGTCCACTAAGTCTAAAGAAATTTAGCAGTGCCTATTCCAACTTTTCAGGCGTAAATTACTATTATACTTTCATTCTCTATTCAACAACCTCTGTCTCTTCTTCTCTTCTCGATTTCTTCGATTTCATAACTCTCTCTCTCGTCTGCATCATCTCTCCGGCGAGGCTCGCCCTCGCGCTGCTCCTTGTCCACTGCTCCTTGCACCTTATCTGCATCATTCAGTTCACCTCTTCTCTATCACCTCCGCAAACTCTGTCGCCAGTCTCTCTGCCTTGGCCTCCATCTTCGCCACCTCCTTGACGTGGTCGTCAAGCCCCTCAAACGGGGTTTTGTACGCGATCCTCGACGGCAACGACGCCCGGAATGCACCTCGTAGATATTAGATCTGGTTATGGCGTGTTCAAAAAAATATCTTGTTATGGCAAGGTGATGTCGTCATTTAATATGAGGTCAGTGAAGTCCTCTCGTGTATGCTCTTCTTCTGCCTGTTGGTAGTTTTAAGCTATTAAAGTTACATTCTCATCGTGATTGAAACATGACTACATTACTACCCATTTCAATCTCTTTCTTTTCTTCTTCCTTCTCCTTTTACTTTTAACATCTTTCAGTTTGATTTGGTGTTCAGATCACAGAACCTTTGTTTTTGTCTGAAAAGAATAACTGTGGATGTTAGTGGAATCCTTCAAAATGCAAAATGCCCTCTTCTTCTCATAGTGAAAGTGTGAAACTACGGCTACTGCCTCCTGCTAGAAATATGTACATACTACAACTCCTTTAATTCAAATACATCAACTTCTTTCATTCAGTGAAATCATATCATGCATGATGTTTCAGTTACTGTTGTACTAAACAGAGAAATTCAGAAGTGTTTTCTTTTCCCTCAATACATATCAAAATACATTCATATTCAGTAACTCAATGACTCAAAACACCAAAACCAAGTTTACTTTCTAGTAAACTTGGTTTTGGTGTTTTGAGTCTGGTTTTTGGGAATAAAAGTAAGTTTACTAGGAGTAGTAAACTTGGTTTTAGTGTTTTGAGTCTGGTTTTTAGGAACAAAAGTAAGTTTACTAAGGTAGTAAACTTAGAATTGAATGTTTACTAGGGTCAGTAATTCAGGCCACAAGATTCTGGCAGCCGACGATCAGAGTCCGGCGACCGGTGACCGGAGTCCGACGGCAGGTGACCAGAGTCTATGAGGTTCCGGTCAACCCTTATCTCTCTTGCATTTTCTCTCTCTAAGCATATTTAAGGGATGAGGGGTATAATGGTATTAAAATAATATAAGTTCTTAAGAGTGTCTTAAGAGTTTAAACCTACAAGGCACAGATTCTCTTTTGAAAGTTCAAATGGTCAATATTTTAAACAAAATGTTAGAATGGGAAGTTTGGTGACAAATTTTATAGTAACAAATTCTACTAGGCATAAATTCTCTTTTCGAGACAAAAGAGACGTGAACTTTCTACACTAGGCCTTGAGGCCATGGACGTATTATCTAATGCGTTCTTAGATCAAAAATTCTCATTTCTCATTCCTTGTACCCTAACTTTCGATCACGGGGCTCGAACGAACCTGCATACCACAATGCGATCTCAAAACTGCTCACTCGGGCTGATGAATCCGCTAAGCGACTTCGCGCCAACATGGATGTCATCTCCACATACTCAGTCACAAATGAATTTCATTATCCTACTCTACTCTCGAGAGAGAGTGTTTATAGTAGGGGATTTCACAACAATAAGAGCTAACAAGCTCACACACTAACTCATGTGTGCTCAAGTCCTGCCTAAAGGACAAAAGTTAGCTCAAAATCCTACATGCGTCCCATGGTGCTTCTATAATCAATTCAACTTCACAATCCAATATTGCACCAATCAACATATCTCAAGTGTCACGTCCATATATATTTATTAACCGTCAACCCAAAATCTCCTTCCTCATGAGTGGGTTTCCCTCTAAGAGATACCCCGATCTCTTTTACCAAAATTCAATCGCCACTCATGTAAGCGATCACGAGCAAACCGAACCGTCTTCAACTATACTCTTGGAAACCTGAAGTATCTCGCTCCTAAATTTTATATATTATCCATTACCAGCGTGAACATGTCATCCTCCCACGCTAGGGTTGAAACTTCTCAGACGTGGAAAAATTTAGAGTGAGTGGACCAAAAATCAATGCCAAAAGTAAGGGTTCAAAACCATAAATTCAAACTTTATTCCCTCCGAAAAATATTCCAGGCCTTACGCGAAAAATAAATAAATTCTCGGCCCTCGACAAAATATAAATTCAATCCCGGCATGTAACCAATATAAAACAAATCCTGACCCGCAGCCAAATATAAATCTTCTCGTAGCCTGCAGCCAAATATAAATCAAATTGTGACCTGCAGCAAAATATAAATAATCTCGTGGCCTGCAGCCGTATATAAATCAAATCATGGTCTGCAGCCATATAAAAATCAAATCATGGTCTGCAGCCGTATAAAAATCAAATCATGACCTGCTGCCGTATAAAATCAAACCATGGCTTGCAGCCGTATAAAATCAAATTATGGCCTGCAGCAGTATAAAATCAAATCGGAAAAAGCATTTCATAAATGATCGATCACACATACCAGGGTCGGAACTAAGAGCTCTAGCGTACCTCTTAGTGAGGACGCAATCCCTCGCTAATACTACCATCTCCCCCAAATGAGAGGAGCGCAACTAGTGGCGCACTTTCACTCCGTCGAACGCGGAGCGCTGCCCGTTAGCTAGCAACAAACAATACATATGACGACCCTTCATGATAGTGAGTCTCACAGGCTAGGGTCGGAGCTAAGAGTTCTGGCTTCTCATTCACTCTCTAGTGAGAACGCAAATCCTGCGTTCGATAGGAACCGCTCCTTGTAAATCTAGGCTAGATTGCGAATTCATTGACGTGGATTATTATAGTTCCTATAAGGCCATCTTGGGGCGATCAGCCCTAAATAAGATGAAATGCATTATAACAGGATATATGCGACTCATGAAGTTCCCTACACCCCATGGTACGGGGATGGTCAGAGGGAGCCACACGTTGGCCAGAGAATGTTACATGACCTTCAACATTCAATCCAAAAAGCAAAGAGAAATCTTAACGATTACTGAAGGGAAGGAGTTACCCGACAAAGTTGATGACCCAAGAGAGCATGACAAGAAATACTCCAAAAAAATGCCAGCTGATCCAAAAACATCAGTCAAAACGATATGCATTTCTAAAGAATTTCCCGAAAGGATGGTCAATATAGGGGCTCAGCTGGAGCCCGCCAATGCTAAACAACTTACTCAATTCCTCAGAAAAATGATCAGGTGTTCGCTTGGTCATATAATGACATGCTTGGTATTTCCAGAGAGGTAATCGAGCATGAACTCGCCATCAAACTATCAGCCCACCTAGTGAAGCAAAAACGACGGGCGTTAAGAAAAATATGTCGCTAGGAAGCAAGAAGTGGCGAAACTCCAAAAACGCGGATTCATACGCCAAATCCATTATCTCACATGGTTGGCCAATGTAGTAATGGTTTAGAAGGCGAATAAAAAGTGACGAATGTTTGTAGATTACAAGGATCTCAACAAGGCATGCCTAAAAGATCATTTTCACTACCCAGAATTGAGCAAATGATAGATTCCACAGCTGGACATCAGTTGCTAAGTATGATGGATGCATTCTTCGGCTACAACCAGATCTTTATGAAAGAATCAAATCAAGAGGCCACAAGCTTCACAATAGATAAAAGTATTTATTGCTATAACAACATGCATTTTGGCCTCAAGAATGCTAGAGCCACATGGATGAGACTTTACATAAAAATGTTCTTGGAACACTTGGGCAAAATAATTGAGGTTTACGTAGACGATATGCTAGTAAAGAGAAAAAGGTCTATTGATCATGCCAGCCATTTACAAACCATTTTCACAATCATCCTCCAGTACACTATGCGTCTGAACCCGGTGAAATGTTATTTTGGGGTTACACACACCAAGTTCTTAGGATACATGATCAACTAAAAATGGATCCAGGCCAACCCGAAAAAGGTAAAGACGATAATAGATATGTGAATTCCTAATAAGAAGAAGGAAGTAGAGGTGCTACAAGGGCGCTTGACATCACTGTCACGATTCATTGGCCGACTATCCGACAAATACAGTCATTTCATCAAAACCCTCAGACAGCCAACAGGGAAAAACGTTGATTGGTCCCAGACTGCATGGAAGCATTCCAGGGCATCAAGGAATATCATTATTCGATTCCCCTCCCCTATCCCCTCCTCAGGAGAAACTCTCTATCTTTATCTGGCAGTGTCAAAGACAGTGTTGAGCCCTACTCTGCTACGAAAAGAGGAAAATACGAAATTACCGGTCTTCTACACCAGTAGAGGATTAACAGCCTTATAAACAAGATATTTTCCATTAGAGAAAATGATGTTAGCATTGATTTCAGCGGTAAGACGATTAGGCCACTATTTTCAAGCTCATTCCATCTAGGTTCTTACAAGCCAACCGCTAAAATATGTGCTGTAATGCCCTGAGCACAGTGGGCAATTAAGCAAATGGGCAGTTGAGCTCAGAAAATTTGACATTGAGTTCAAATCACGCACTGCAATGAAAGGTCAAGCGGAGGCTAACTTTATAGCGAAATTCACATAAGGCAAAGACGCCTTTGAAGTTTCAGATCCTATGACAGTGTCAGAGAGCGACGATGCCCAAGTTGAAACCACCCAAGAGGAAATAACCTAACAGTCAGACTGAAACTTGCATGTGGATGGATCATCCTGTGTACATGATAGTGGAGCAGGAATCATACTAACAAGCCCAGCGGGACTTGAGCTGGAATACGACCTTAAATTCAACTTCAAAGCTTCCAACAATGCAGAGGAGTACGAAACTCTAATTACTGGATTGCTCTTAGCCATCGACTCTAGACCAAAGGACATCAATGTCTTCTGTGATTCCTAACTCGTTGTCAACTAGATCACTGACACCTTCCAGACAAAAGACCCCCAACTAACTGCCTATTTGGGGTACGTCAAAACGTTGTTAGGCAGGTTTATCTTCTATAATGTCACTCAAATCCTAAGAACGGCAAACGAGAGAGCGGATTCATTGGATATGGCAGCAACATTCCAGCCACACCAGTGTAGTGCTGACACAAGGTCAAAATCCTAGACGAGCCTTCCACCACCAAAACTCTCGCTGAGATTTTCTAGATCAACATAGACCCCACATAGATGGACGAGATATTAACCTACAACAAGGAAGGCACGCTCCTAGAATTTTAATTGCGGTGTTAGTTGTATATCTAAAAAGCATCAAATTAAGGACTAATATCATTTCTTTGAGGACACATATTACACGTACTAGGATAATTTTAGGTTTTATTAGATTTTGGTGCTTGTTTTTCGCAATATATGTAGTAAAACCTCTATAAATGAATAAGGTCAGAACTATAAAGAATTATTACTTTAGAGAGATTATTATATTATCGATAAATGAATAATCTATTCATTTATCAATAAATGAATAAATAAATTAGTACTTTATAAAAAGTTTGTTATAAAGAGTTTCCTTAATTTGTTACCAGTTTTATTAATTTTTCACAATATAAAGAAAAAACCAAAGAAATATATAAAGATATTTTAGGAATAATTAAATTAAGTAATTAAAATTTGTAAGAGTTTTCTTAATTTGTATTATAAACATTATTTACACTCTTTTTATGTATTTTATCAATTATTAATATTTTTTATTATATTTTAAATATTTAATTATTACTATACTCGCTTGGACCTAAAGGGAGTCTAACAAAATTATTATCTTATACATTTAGCAAGGTATCTAGTAATATAAACTGGTCTTCAATCAAGATAGAAGAAAATTATTAATTAATCAAGGTTCTAAATTTATCGAACATTTATTTATTGAGGTTTTACTCATACGCTAGGGTATATATGAATTGGAAAAAGAAAGAAAAATATGCATACTAGCTATTGCTGAGTTCTCAAGGAACGAACTATGAATATTTATTAGAACAATCGTGTGATGATGTATACTACTAATACTAGATAGCTCCGATATATTGGTGAACCCCTTGATTGCCTGTTTTATTTTCTTCTGGTAATAAGCCTCTTTTTTTTCATGACATCTAGCTATACCACTGGTACGCTACACTCTCTGGGAAGCGTTTGGAACCTCTGCGTATCAGTACAATAGTCATAGTTCATATATTCTCTTCTCACCCTGTTATATGCTTCTAGGTCAGTTGAGTTCAGTTGCCTATAGACTTTATGGTTCCACAAATATTTAGTAGCATAACATTCCCCCACACTGGGCATAGACCTGTCTACTGTGCAGGCATGCATGTCGAACTTCTGAAAATAAGCTCGAAATGGTGCTCGGTTATAGTCGATCTTTGTTTGGCCTCCATCAGTTGTCCAACTTGACCCATCCCATATGCTTGCGGATATTACCATCGGCCTCGTTAGATAGTTAACCTTGATCTTCTTGTTGTTCCTGAAAACCCTGATGGGGATATCGTCGACAAAAAAGCTGCACGAGCAAGAATAAGTTGTATGAATGTTCTGAACTTCTGATATGCATGTAGAAAATCTATATACATGGCTGGAAAGACATGGATCTTACACAACTTGATGATGGTTCCATAGAATCTTGTAGTCATGAAAATCTGATGTTGGGTCGAACCAAAAATCTGTCCTTTGCTCTCTAAAGTTTTGACCATTTGTAATCACATTTGTCTGCAATGTTATTGGCTTGTTTTCTCTATTACCCAAGAACTCAAAGTCTAGCTCATCCTGGTTATGGCTGCCCTCTGATCTTAGCTGAAAACATGTGTAACTTAAGAATTCCTCATATAACCATTTTGGGACTATGATTATTTCAGACGAAAGAGGCATATTTGATTTATGAATGAGATTAGAACATTACTCACATAAAAAGCTAGAACAACTCCAGCACAATCCCTCGCTGGTACCTTGATCCTCATATTAAACCACCCAGAGCCGAACCATTGCTTGGATTCAAACCCAGCTCCTGCATTGATATATCAAGTTAGGTGATATCAATTAAAGAAGAAAATATGGGGTAAAAAACTGTAAGAAACGATCAATGGAATATGGAGAAACTTATTTTTGACAAACCCTAATTTTATAGCTAGAACCCTTGATCGTCTTTGACCTAGTTGTTGGAAGTCCAATGTACCAGTGCATGTCTAGATAACCTTATCGATCCCCCAACGTACTCTAAAACTCCCATGGCCATGCATATATAGGCTTTACTGAATAACTTGTGAGCAATAGTAATAAAATTGATTTAGCCATTTGCAGATATATATTTACCACACAAATACACGTACGTGCGTGTTTAGTTTTTCAACATAATTTGCTAATTTTGCTTGTTATATTTTAGTTATCAATCTTCATAGCCTGGTTGATTGTATGAAATTAGGTACCTAACACAGTAGCGATGTATTATTTGAATTAAACATGCAGAATATACAGTAACATTAAGCTGATCGAATTGAATCCTGCATAGGAAGAGTATCGAACAAAATTAGAAGAAAAGAAAGAGGATTGAAGATGATGATAACCTGTATATTGATCCAAGTAAATTTGCATCTGTGTCCCTCCATTCTCACGCAAGGCGTGATCAAAACCCCAAGTGACTTTATAATTTTCATCAAAGACAACATCCTGACCATTTGCAAGCAGCATCACACCACAAATTAGAAAGAACACAACGAAACCCTCCGCCGGAAAAGCCATAGCCAAAGTGCAGGCTTGTTCTGGTGACAAAACAGAGTTGGTGGTGCAAGTTATAGACTCAAAACTTGCAACTTATATATAGGAAATGATTGTGGAACGTGTTGAGAAGAACTTAAAAGAGCAGAGAAAGAGCGTGACCGTCATTCTCTCTACCATACACCTTCCTTACCTACACGCTATTGACTTCTCTCTACTCTTTCTCCCATCTCCATAACCAAACCACATCATTATTTGTAAGCAACCGCTTGCAAAATTACTTTAGGTTTTGCCCACAGTTTTATCATTTCTAGTCCATAACTTTGATGGATCACAAAGTCGACAGCCATTTGAAAAGAAAGTTAGCACATTGTAGTTGAATTATTCTTCGATCGAAAGCATAATTTTTCCTGCACTTTTGTGATATAGAGATGTACAACTAGTGGAAAAAAGAAGCCTCAAACGATAGGTATACAGTGCACGAAAGAAACTCCAAAACGATAAACCTAGCTAGCTCTTATCTTGGTGTGTACCCAGCTGCTGTGGCAGCCAATCTTGACGTCCAGCAGAAAGATGGATCAAATTCTCTGTTCTAGTTTGTTCAAATTTCAAGTTACAGTCCTCCATAACTATATATATATATATATATATATATATATATATATATATAAATTATGGGGTTTGACATATATCTCAGACCCTGGCATCTATCATATACAGCTCAAAAGAATAACCCCTGCCATAACGGTTTCTCATCATTTCCAACTTTAATTTGTCCTATGGGGCTATATATACTTATGTGATTTAGAGTTCGATTGGTATATTTATTCGTGCCATTTTATATCCACATAGTTTAATCGTGGCAAAATCTATAAACTGGAATTCGTTTATCATATTCACGTACGTCACTATATCATTCAATATTTTTTTAAGGCAGAATGTTAAGGCAGAAAATCATTTGGTCTTTTCTTCGAACAAGATTATTTTTTTTGTAATGGCTTCGAACAAGATTTTAACATGTTAACAAGGACTAAAATTTCGCTAATTATGAAAATATCGACCTTCT
Source organism: Comarum palustre (assembly GCA_951800085.1). Taxonomy (NCBI): domain Eukaryota; kingdom Viridiplantae; phylum Streptophyta; class Magnoliopsida; order Rosales; family Rosaceae; genus Comarum; species Comarum palustre. The sequence goes on from OX637583.1 coordinate 13,274,879, forward strand.
GAAAAATGGATATTTCAAGGAAATATCGATCGCAGTAAAAAAATTGAGAAAATTGATGGAAATTTGAAGAAAAACATGGAAATTTTAAATGAAATTTTAAGAGATATTTGTTTAATATATTATGTACTATATTTGAAAATAAAACCTTGAATAAATATTGATCTATAGGGAGTTGTAGTAATTTAAAATGAAAAAGTAAGTTGAACCGTTAATAATGCTTAAAAGTTTATTTTAAACATTTTTATGGCTGGAAACCCAAAGGAAAGCTAGGTCATCACGCCTTATATACATATGATACATTTTACATGAAATTAAATAACTACTTTAAAACCACGTAGAAGACCTATGAGGTACAAAGTTTTTTTTCTATAACACCGATGCCGGCTTCTGCTCTCCTACTTCCATGATCTTCATCTTGTGTTGCATGTGTGAAGTGTAGTTCACTAGTGAATGGACTCATATGATCAACTTGATTTCCACTATAACCATGAACTCCATCATCGATCACCTCCACCACTGCAGTGTCTTCCACTATCATCACCTCTGATACTTGATGAGCCTCCTAATCTGGTAGTTATAAACATTTAACTTATGGATAAACATTAAAATGCAGGTAAAATAGTTGTAATATGAATTAAGAAGTGTAGATAAAAATAGTTGTAAATTGACCTATGGATTAGAAATTTTTGGAAAAAAATAAACAAATTGAAATTTTTGGAAAATATCAGAAACTTTCAGAAAATATCGAAAAATTTCAGGAAATTTCAAAAATTTCGGACGAGAAAATTTGGAATATGAAAAATATTTTCATGGTCCAAAAAACGAAAATTTCGGCAAAATTTCACTGAAATTTTCGATTTTTAAGACCTTGCATGTTAGTGTTAGACGAAGACTTCGATTTGTTTACAGAATGCCAGGTCTTGAAAATGGGTAAAGGAATGGTAACAAATCAAGGAAAACATGGGTACGTAAAGTCCTTAAATATTGATCGATCATAAGTAGGATTGCAATACATTATTAATGTGCATGGGTTAACGTAGTACATTATTTAAACATATATGAAATACTATATTCAGAGGATTAAAGCATCTACTGCATTATGGGGAAGGTTTATGGAACCTTGTTGAATCAGTACAGTAGCTAGTCATAGTTCGATCATCTGTTCCCTCCTTCTCACTAGTAGAATTCAGGACTTATGAGACGAACATTAAAAATTTTGAAAATAATTTTGACGCTTTAATGAAGACTTATGAGACAAAAATAATTATTATCGCTTAAGGTGTAACTTATGTGACGAACTTATAACTTAAACGACGAAAATAATTTTGTTTGTTATATTCACACTTATGAAACGAAACACTTTATTTCGTCGCACAAGCTTGACACTAAAGTGACAAAATATTTTATTTCATCACATATGTATTTTCAAATTTTTAAAGTGCCTATGCATATATATATATATTTTTTTTTCAAAGAGTATATATGAGTATGTAAAAAAGATACTTTTCCATTTTTTGGTTGATCCAATAGAGTATTCAATTTTGAATTGTGAACATTAATTGTATGAAAAACAGAATTATGATCAATCGATTATATATGAACGTTTTTGTTTTTCATTACATTCCTGGTCAAGCTAACTTTTTGTTGATTCGATCACTTTAGGTCACCAAGTTGTTAAACGTATCACTTAGAGTAGGAAGTTACCGCTTTCAGTGCTCCCAAATATATCAAATCAAACTACTCTTCACCTCTTCTCCGCCAAATATATCAACAAGCCATCTCTGATCCGCAAAGTTCCCATCCCATCCCCGCCAAGAACCCAGTCTTCCCTCACCGCGCCTCCTCATCCTCCATGACTGCTTCACAAATCTTCGACGGCTTTCTCCTCAAACAATCCCGCCAAGCGCTTCTTTAACATGGTCGATCTAGGTATTCCCTCCTCTCCTCTCCCCAAGCAATTCTCGGTTTTCTCTCCTATCCTCCTGCAGATCTGGGCCATTCTCGATCTCCTCTCCCCTCCCCCATCGAATCCGTGTACTCCTCTCCACTCCCTCAAGCACTCCCACGGCAAACCTCTACCACGTGGCGGTGGTGGATTTGGTGGGGAAGAGGTGATGACGCCTGGTGGTAAAAGAAAAAAGAAACAGAATTAAATAAAACAAGAAAGAAACAAAACGAAAAGAAAAGAAAAAATGGAAAAAGAATCAAAAAATTCTCAATATTAAATAAACTGAAATGAGATTTTTTATATTTTATATCACTCAAGCAGAAATTTTGTTGTTGGTTAACCATTAGTTCTTTTGTGACGAAATTATATTCATTGCTTAAGTGGTAACATATGCGACGAAAGTTGTGTTTTCGTGACGTAAGTTTTCATGCGACGGTAAGTATACGACGATACTTATGTGACCAATTTTTTGTCTCATAGATACTTATGCGAATAATATTTCTGAATGCTACTAGTGTCACCTTCTGATATATGCTTGTTGTTAGATTAAGTTTAGTTGCCAATACCCTGATGATTCCACGAGTATGTGTATACATAGCATTCCTTAATCCATATAACATCGGTCTTGGACTTGTCTAATTAATATACAGCCGAAATCATGCATGCAAGCTATCTAGGAGATATAGTACCTTATCCATGCATTCAAATTAACATTGACTAAATTAATAGTGAGCAGCTAATGAAAATAACCCGAATATTTATCCGTGTAAATCTGCATTTGTTTTCCATCGATCATTCGTACACAAGGCATGATCAAAATCCCCATGAGACATTATCATTTTGTCGAAGCCAGTGTTACCATTAATTTGTAAACATCCCACCGCAAACAAGGACAAGAAACCCTAGCCTTCACTGAAGACACCATTTTAGAGGATGACAGTGGACGAACTCGTAAGTCGATCGATTGTTAACTGAGAAAGGATGGCTTGATAACTTAGAACGCGAGAGAGAAACTGAATGGTACGTAAGTAGTGCCTGAGCCATCGATCATTCCCGGCCTCTACCTAACAACGTACCTTACGTATTCATTCTTACTCACACGCTAATGACTTTTCTAGTTGATTCCATGCTCTCTCCATAACCAAGTAACATCACTATTACCTTCTTTTCATAAGCAACTACTTTCAAAAACTACTTTACATTTTGCAAAAATAAAATTTTAACCCTTTCAATTTAATCAAAATTTTCATGGATCACAAAAAACAGCAATTTTGAATAGAAAGGTCATTTGTTCTCCCACAACATTAATTTTCCTCCACTTTTGTTAGTCAGAGAGAAAGATCAGTTTCAAACCTAACTAGCTATTCTTGGTGTATACCCATGCAGAAGATTGATCAAAACTTTGTTGAATTTTTAACGTACAAAACATGCATGCATACGCAGCAATGAGCTTGGGTGATCTAGTATTTTCTGCTCGTGAATGATCGATAGATGAGGGTTGACATCACAAACCCCTGGCATCATAGCTTGAAAAGTACAACGGATTCTCGATCATCATAGCTTTTCACCCAAAATAAAATATTTCAAGGAGAACGAATACCATGAATGATATTGTTGTTTTAACTATAAGCAAGCTCAAGCCACTAGTGCTTCAAATCGACATGATATTTTGTGATTAAAATTACCATGAAAAGTAAATAATGAAAATCAGAATTGTTATCAAAGAGTAATAATTGAATCTGTGCTGTGTTAGAAGAAAATCATCAGTACAGGGAAAGTTGAAACGAAATTTGTTGTATTTGCATCATGTAAAGATTATGAACTTGCAAAGCATGCTAGCTAGCTAGACGTCATGGAAAGCTAGATACCATAATCTAACTATTTTATCTGGCATTCCTTGAAGTCTCTTCCTCTATCATGACAATAGTCATAAAACATGTATTTCTGAGTCCCTTTCTTATAGATTCTATTTTGTTCTGGGGTCAGTTCATAGAACTCCTTTGTATTCCACCAGTAGAGATGAGACTCAGAAGAGCAATTGGCTCCAAATGGACAACCATGTATATCACATTCTTGGTAATGTGCTTGAGACCACTCAACCCTTTTCCCACTTGATGCCCAAGATTCTCCATTCCATATGCTTCCCTCCACAGACATCTCTTGTGAAGGGTACCTTGCTCCCAACCTTGTATTGTTCTTGAACACTCTAATTGGGATGTTATCCACATAAAACCTGAAAACCCAATTAGTAGCTAGTATGAGATCACCTTATATAAGTAAGAGATACATGTAACAAACATAGATATTAAGATCACCCAATTAGTAGCTCGAACTCGATCATGAGCCATATGATTGAGTTTTCCTCAGAGATTCCAACCACAAATTAATATTGGGTTAGGGTCGTCTCTATCATACCTACATGTATCTCATACCCTTATTTACAACTAATTATAACCTATAACAAAATAAATTGACGTACAATATATATATGGAGGCCGGAGAGAATTAAGATCAAGGAAGAACAAGAACAAGAACAATTAGTAGCTAGTTTGTAACTAGTGACTGAATCAGCTTACCCTAATTGGCGATGGTTCCATAGGATTCCATACTTATGAAAATCCTTTGTGGGATCAAACCAAAGATGAAGTCTTTGCTCTCTATTCCCTTTGTCATTTGCGAAAATATTTGTTTTTAAAGTGTATTTGCAGGTCCATCTGTGCCCAAGAACTCAAAGTCTAGCTCATCATGATTTCCAGGCTTATTATCTGGATGTGAAAGCTGCCATCAACCCCAAACTTCAGTTTTGAATTGATTCTTAATTAGTGATGAACGAATTGAGAAAAAAAGTACAATCTATTTAATTTCTTACATAAAATGTGGTGACAACTCCAGGAGAATGTTTTGCTGGCAACTTTATTTTCATCTCAAAGAATCCCGAACCATAGCCACGCTTGGAATTAAACCCCGATCCTAGCATTCATGCATGTCGGGTTCTTTGATAAGAGAACAAATTTCCTAACAGTTTTGCATTCATGGATATCGATTGAGAGATAAAACTATTACCAGAAGCCAAGTCCAAAGAGAGCTGAACTTCTCTTCCTTGGTCTAGCTTGGCAATATGATCGTTTCCGTATCGAACGACGTAGTTTTCATCAAATCGAACATCATAGGAGGCTTCACTCATTACAAAAAGTACTAGAAAAAAGATCACAGAGAGCCGCATCATGTATCATATATTCAGAAAGGTTTCAAAAGCATCCGTAACCTCTAATAAGGCTCTAAGAAAAAAGCTTCTCCAAATATGTATATGTTCTAAAACGAGCTACAGGGCATAAGCAATATCATATCACAGTAAAGATATAAGAACAAGACACTAGTCTAGTAGAAAACTGACAATATTTGCAATGTGTAGAATGAAATGTTGAACCAATCGTCTCATGATTGGAGATAGCAAAGGGGCGGATTTAGCAAGGGTCGAGCTTTGGCAGTTGCCTAGACTCGATATTTGAGGCTAAAGGAAATATGAAGCTCACTATCAGGATAAGCACTTTAGCCGACGAAATTTTTTCGTCGGCCTGTTCACAATTTTCGTCGGCTAAGAAGTCGTCGGCTATAATTCGTCGGCTATGCTTATAGCCGACGAAATAATATAAAAAATTCGTCGGCTATAATCCAACACTTAGCCGACGAAATAATATTAAAAATTCGTCGGCTATAATCCAACACTTAGCCGACGATATATTAATATTTCGTCGGCTAAAGTTTTTAAAAATTAAAAATTAAATAGAGAATAGCCGACGAAATTAGCACACTTTCGTCGGCTATGATACTTTTAGCCGACGAAATTTGCCATATTTCGTCGGCTAAAGGTTGTTGGAAAAAAAAAACTAGCATAGCCGACGAAATATGGTAAATTTCGTCGGCTATAGTACTTTTTATACTAGAAACCCAAACAAAATTTATACATTACCATACAAGCAAGCTGCAAATTACAGAAACAATTTCATAACCAACAACAACACACCATCTAAAGTAACATAAACATTTTGCATTAAATTTTCAATTCATAAATTGTTCATAAACCTAAAAAGTAAATTAATATTTGTTCATAAACCTAAAAAACTAAATAAATAATTGTTCATAAACTTAAAAAACTAAATGAAGTCGATATCGTCTAAATCAATATCTGCTCCAGGATGAGGTTGTTGGGGAGGTTGGGGAGGTTGCGGCGGCTGAGGTAAAACAATAGGCGTGGGCATGGGCGGAAGCGGAAGCCCCTGCTGCTGTGCAGCTAAAAAATCTTGCATGTACTGGAACATCTGCTGCTGCTGTGTCTGCTGGGCGGCATAGACTGCTACATTGTACTCCTGTAGAGCGGCAGTATATGCTGCTTGGGCGGCCTCTTTCTCGGCAGTATATGCTGCTTGGGCGGCTTGCTGTTCCCGTAACATCTGAACTTCCGCCTCAAGCTGAGTCGTTATGCTGCTGGTCGAGGCTCTTTTTTCTGAAACCCAGGAGTGGTTTTCAGTACCCCCTGGCCCTTCTTTCCCAGACCCCGACAGTAGAAGTTATTTCCTCGCGGTGGGAAGGCTGTGCCCATGATCCTGGCCCCAACGCTGAGATCCGAACTGTCGATCCGGGACATGGCTTCGGACATGTCTTCCTCTTGCGTGTCAGACCATGTCTCCCTGACTATAGCAGCCATTACCTCGTCACTAGCCTGCCTCACCCTCGCCTAATTTGATAGGAAAAAAATTAATTAACATTTTAAAATATATATATACATATAATTTACTAAATTTTAAAACGTAAAACGACTTACAATATCCTCCTGGGAGTCAGGATATGCCTTCTCGTACGTATAGACGTACCGGTTGACCTCTGGATGTTCCCTGGCCGCCTCCTCCATCAACGATGCGAACGGTCTAGAACCGGCATGATGGTTCCTCATGCTGCGTTGCCGGTTTTGAGCGTTCACCCGTGAAACAGCCTACAAAGGAATCAAATTAGTAAAATATTTTAAAACGTATTAAATATAATTCAATATAATAAATAATTATTTTTAATTACCTGTTTATGTGGGTTGTTGAATTCCGATATCAGAAGCCAACGCCACTCGTACTCCCTGAACTGGAACTCAAGGGGGATGCCGGAACGTTCGTTCCCATGTATAGTCCAGCGGGTCCGTAACTCGTTCTTCCACTCCTTGTACCTGTAATACGCCAAAAAAAATATAAATATTATAAATTATACATAGTTTTTTTTGTCCTTAACTTTGCAACGTACCTTCCCCCGTGCACAACGTCTGCCCAGGTGTTCCTCAGGTACTCGGGAACGTCAAACCACACCTGCATTTAAACATTTATTAGTTTAGACGTTCATAAATCTACAATGTAATAAATAATGTTAAATATGAATTTTGTTATACTTACCGACATGGCGTTCTGGACCATGTCCTTAACCTCCTGTGGGACCTCGCCCCAGTCTGACCACAACATAGGGACTCTATCCCTAATAAGCGCTCCCACGCGGCCAGAGTACATCCTCGTCTTGCCGCCCGATACTACGTTCCCATCCTCGTCAGTATCAATGACGATCCTTCCCGATGTACTCACTGTCTTCTCGAGAGCTTTCCCCGTGACCGGACCTCTCTTCTTTCTTGTCGGCTTGGCTCCGACGGTGCCTATCATAAATTGATGATTAGTAAATTAATTTTATTACAACATTATAACATAACAAATTACTTATATAATCATTACCTGAGGGCGTTGGGGCGCATGCGACGGACTCCGACTCTGTCGCCGACGATGATACCCTCGCAGAAATTAACTCTGTAGCAAACGGCACGAACAAATACACCGCTGATGGGGTCACCTGCGGGGGTAGTGGATAAATCGGCGCCCCTGAGTCATCGACTGCAGGTATTACCGGTATGAAGCGCGGAAGGAAGAGAAGAGGCGGCGGCATCTGTACCCCGGAAAACCCACCCTCCGATGCACTAGGGTCCGGTGCCGGTGCCCTATGTATCTCAGGCATTCGTGGTGCAGACACCTCCGCCTGAGTCGGAGGCCACAGCTGCCTCGAGGAGTGAGGGACGCTGGGCTGCCTGGAGGAGCGCGGTACGCTAGGCTGCCTGGAGGAGCGAGGGGCGTCCTGCTGGCCGGAGGAGCGAGGGGCGCTAGGCTGCCTGGAGGAGCGAGGGGCGCTAGGCGGCCTGGAGGCGGGAGGGCCATCTGGCTGCCTGGAGGAATGTGTCGGCTCCAGAAGAGACGCCCGTCGGGCCGTCATTGGGCCCTGAAACGAACCTCGAGGGTTGCTAGACGTTCCCTCTGACGATTCACCCCTTTGGCCCTTTGAACTCTTTGATTTGCTGAATAATCCTTTCATCCTAAATAAAATAATTAATATTTTGTTAAATGTATAAAATTATAAAAAATGAACAACATTAACAAAAATTTATTTTTATATACCAATTAATATTGTAATATACGCAAATATATTAAATATACCATTCAATATTTTAATATACCCAACCATATTAAAAATTTCCAATTTACTTAATCCACTCAATTTCCAAATATATTAAAAATCACCAAATACACCCAAATACACCCAAATATACACCCAAATACACTCAAATACACCCAAATACACCCAAATATACACCCAAATTCAGTAAATACACCCAAATACACCTAAATACACACAAATACACCTAAATACACCCAATTACACCCAAATTCACCCAAATACACCCAAATATACACCCAAATTCAGTAAATACACCCAAATACACCCAAATACACCCAAGTACACCCAAATTCACCCAAATACACCCAAATATACACCCAAATTCAGTAAATACACCCAATATAATTCAACATTATCACAACATAATACAATTCAACATTATCACAATATAATTCAACACAATTCAATATAATGCAATATATTGAAAAAACAAATGAAATTTGTTCTATATTACAATATAAACATGAAATTGCATACCTAATTGGTTTGGGAGATGAGGGAGGCGGAGTGGAGGCCGGAAACCGTCGAAAATGGTGAAAGAAAATCGAGAGGAGAGGGAGAAACCGTCCGGCCGAGAAGGAGAAAGTGGGGGTTCTGTCGCTGGGTTCGAATATATAGGAAGAACTATAGCCGACGAAATAAAAAATTCGTCGGCTATAGTTGGACTTTAGCCGACGACAAAACCCTAATTTCGTCGGCTAAAGTCTAACTATAGCCGACGAAATTTTTTAGTAATTTCGTCGGCTATAGTTCAACTTTTACCCGACGAAATTACTACGAATGTTAGTAATTTCGTCAGCTAAAGTATATTTTATAATTATTTAGTAAGTTCATGCACAATTTATTTGTTTTATCTTGTGAAACGAAATGGCTCGATCCGCACGGTCAATCCCGTTGGTCAAACCCCTAAACACAAACAAATGGTGATTTGGCCACCTAAATTACGTATTCTGTCCGGACCTTCAACTACAAATAGTTTCATATCGAGGAGACGAAACTAGCGGTATAAAATTTATAAGAAAAATAACCGTCGGAAATAGGGCGTCCTCTATGGCGAACGAATAGAAAAAATGCAATGACCGCAAGTATTGACACCGAAACTTATCGGAATTACGTGAAATTTCAACCGTAGACATATTTCATCATTCCGGTCATATCTTATCTCACGACTTTTTTTTGTTTGAAGCATCTACGTATAGTTTGTTTTTAAAACGGAACATTTACTTAACACTTAGTAAATTAGTTATACAACATTAGTAGGCATATTTTGATTGTGACAATCCATCTTGTGAAACGAAAAACCGACCGTCAGATATCATCATTATGTTGAAACATGTGTGAGGGTAAAATTTCAGCATCATCAGACACACGTAAGGGCTCGATCCGCACGGTCAATCCCGTTGGTCAAACCCCTAAACACAAACAAACGGTGATTTGGCCACCTAAATTACGTATTCTGTCCGGACCTTCAACTACAAATAGTTTCATATCGAGGAGACGCAACTAGCGGTATAAATTATTATTTTACTCATTTAACTTTAGCCGACGAAATATTGGGGTATTCGTCGGCTATACTTTAGGGTTTAGGGGTTAGGGTTTAGGGTTTAGCCGACGAAATATTAGGGTATTCGTCGGCTAAGATACTTTTAGGCAACGAAACATGTTGTATTTCGTCGGCTAAGATACTTTTAGCCGACGAAACATGTTGTATTTCGTCGGCTAAGATACGTTTAGCCGACGAAATATGATGGATTTCGTCGGCTAAAAGTATCATAGCCGACGAAAAATGTTATATTTCGTCGGCTAAAACTGTCAAATAGATAAAAAAAACAGTTGGTTTAACCGTACCCATAACAATTTCCTGCATATATAACCAACATTAAGATACATTATGAATTGTAGAGCTTTTACCATATAAAACACATCAAATTGTATTACAAATTCAAATAACTAAGAAGGCTCGTAATCAGAATCATCCGATGAGTCTTCTTCGGTGTCAGAATTAATTTCCTGTAATCTATGCATTTCTACATCACAAGAGTCGTCGTCTGTTTCTTGATTTGGATCCACATCAATAAGGCGAGCGTCTAAATCACGAATTCGAACCGAACGACCCGGTTTAAAATTATTAAGGCGAATTGTAGAGGAGTCAGGAATACCTATTGCACTGTGTTCTTGATACGCAACATTTTCTTCCTCGTCTTCGGCCTCTCCAAGTGTAGCCGCCCGGTAAATGTTTCGAGGGTGCACATGATTGACTACTTTCCACGCGTCACCCTTAACAAGGTCATCAAGATAAAACACTTGTTTCACCGATGTCGCAAAAACAAACGGGTCATCTTCGTAACAGCTTGTACCAGTGTTCACCGATAAAATCCCGTACTGATCAATCTTCATGCTCTGCGAGCTTCTAGTATCAAACCATCTACACTTGAACAGGTGCACGGTCATGCCTTGCCCATAAACGAGTTCCACCACTGATTCAAGAACACCATAATAATCAACTCCATTCCGGCCACCATGCGCCATAACCCTAGAATTCTGTGTTCTTCGTCTGTTGTCTCTCATTTCACATATAAATTGCACGCCATTGACCTTGCACATCGGGTAAACTCTTGACATTATCGGCTTCATAGCTAGAAGTCTTAGTTCGTGAGACCAATTTGGGTGACCATCAAATTGAATATGGTTCATCTGCAACCAAAGATTCAATGTATTATAAATATGAATAATTATGCAATCAAGGAGACTTGCAACATACAGAATTAAAGAATTACATACCCAATCGCCAAAATAGTTCGCGAACTCCTTGTTGTGGTAGTCGAGATCACCTTGAATGTTTGGACAGTGTAGATGGATGTCTTTCCAGTATTCAACTTCTTGACAGTTAATCAATACCCACCAATGGGCTATGACGAGCTCATGGGGTTGCAACTTGTAGGACTCTGGTAAAATTCCATAAACTTCAACATCATTTGAGACTATGAAAAGGTTAAACTTCGGTTCATCAACCGGTATGGTTTGTGGAGTTTCCTTCAATGCTCCTAGATACAACTTCATGTAGGTGACGCACTCGTGCGCAATATATGCTTCTGCTATACATCCTTCAGGCGCGGATTTGTTAGCCACATAAGCTTTGTAGTCTCCAAGTTGTCTGTAAATAAATAAATTTGTTGTCATATGTTACGATTATACATTGAACATGTACAATAAAAACATTAGGTGTAAAAAACATACATTTCCATAGGATACATCCAAGTATAGTGTACTGGACCGGTAAGCAACAATTGCTCGGGAAGATGGATCATCAGGTGCGGCATGATGTCAAACAAATTTGGAGGAAATATTCTCTCAAATTTACACATGATATAAATAATGTCCTGTTGCATTTCCCCGAGATCAGATTTTGTCACTTCCCTTGTGCATAACTTCTGGAAGAATCTTGACAACGCTACTAACGGCTCCACCACCTGACGGGGAAGGAAGGGTCGAATGAAAATAGGGAAGAGACGTTGTAGCAGAATATGACAGTCATGACTCTTTAACCCGTACATTTTATTGTCCCGAATGTTTACACACCGGGCTATATTTCCTGCGTAGCCTGAAGGATACTTCACAGAACTCAACCACCTGAAAATTACGTTCTTCTGTTCAGGCTTCACGGTGTACGGAGCTTGAGGCATTTTTTTCTTCCCTTCTTTCAACCACAAATGTCTTCGTATCTCTATTTTTTTAAGATCAATGCGTGCTTTCGGACCGTCTTTCGTCTTTCCCTCCAAGTTCAGCACGGTTCCCACCACACTGTCACACACATTCTTTTCTATGTGCATCACATCTAGGTAGTGCCTGATCAACAACTTACTCCAGTATGGGAGTTCCCAGAATATGCTCTTATGTGTCCAAAATTTATACCTGTCGGGTCTGTCAGGTATTGCCGCCACTATATTGGGATGATTGCTGAGCTGCCCAAAATCATACTCATTAAGCACTGCTAAAATTTCTTCCCCTGTCCATCTTCTAGGAGGCACACCAAGTTCTACAGTCTCATCAAATGCCTTGTCATCGAACCGTCATTCGTGATCATACGGAAGGAGAGTACGGTGACCCAATCTACATATCTTGTTGCAATGACTACTGCTCCCCTCATCGCTTAGGCACTCTGGACAAGCCTTGTATCCCCTAACAACGTTGCCCGACAACATCCCACGAGCAGGAAAATCACTAATGGTACCAACAACCATAGCATGCATCTGGAACATCTCTTGCATGAACTTATCATAAGTGGGATGACCAACGTCCCAAAAAAACTTAAGCTCTTCAATCAAGGGTCTCAAATACACATCGAGACACTTCCCTGGATAACCGGGTCCCGGAATCAACAAACTCAACATATTGTATTCCTTCTTCATGCACATCGATGGAGGAAGATTGTATGGTACCAAAATCACCGGCCATACACTGTATTGAAGACTCATGTTGCCAAAATGATTGAACCCGTCGGATGAGAGCCCGAGCCTCACATTTCAGACCTCAGACGCAAAATGAGGAAACTCCCTGTCTATATGCTTCCAGGCCTCCCCGTCAGCAGGGTGTATAAGGGTATCTTCGCCTTGCAATTCCCTATCAGCGTGCCATCTCATAGATTTGGCCGTGTGTGATGACATGTACAACCGTTCCAGCCTATCCCTCAATGGGAAATACCGAAGTACCTTCATAGGTTTCCTATTGCCTGCAGGAGTCAACTTATACCTGTCACTCTGACATACTGGACATGTGTCAAGGTCACCAAGGTCATTCCCTTCTGGATCTTTACCCCAGAAGAGAATACAATCATATCTGCATGCATGGATCTTGATGTAGGAAAGCCCAAGATCTTTCAGTATACATCGGACCTTATGATGAGTGGTAGGAAGACGATGACCGTGGGGCAGCATCGAAGCAGTGTACTGTAGATACTCATCAACAGCCTTCACAGTCGATTTTGTCTCAACTTTAATCTTCATAACGTCCATCACACTTTCAAGAACCGTTTTCTGACAACCGGGGTACACAGGGGTCTGTTGGAAAGCAAGTAATTTGTTGTACCTGTCAATACCAGCAGTGTTGACAACTCAAGGGAAGGGCTGCACCAGGTCAGACATATACGGTCCTTCAGAGCATACACCCCTCTCATAAGGAAACATATCGTTGATGAAGGCCGTTGTTGGATCGTTGGATGTACTGCCCGTCTCAGAAAATTGCCCATGATCATGCGGACCCCTTGATGATGTTTCACCGTGATATATCCAACATGTGTACTTCTCCCAAAACCCATTACTTTGAAGGTGCTGCCAAACCTTGTCAATTGGAAATTGATACATATCGCTGCGACACTGACATTTAGTGCACGGACAATAGAAAATTGTATTCCCTTTAGCATTATTGATCACATATTCAATAAAACTAACAACTCCTTTAGCATATCTTTTGTCCCATTTTGGAAGCGAAATCCAACTCTTATCCATATCCTGAGAAAATAACATAATATATATGTATAAACGCTAATTAATTAAATTTACGAATCATTCAATTTATATTATATCTGCAGTTAACGTACAATTAATATATATACATGCATATATATAATAATTACTAATTAATATAATCAAATTAATATATATATATATATATATAACAACAACTTCATATATATTATCAAACCCAAATCGATCAACTCAATCACACTCAAAACACAATATAATCAACTCTAATTAAAACTCAAAATCAATGTGCATAACGAAAATAAAACTCTTAAATCAACTCAAAAACAAGATATATACATATACGTACCTATATATAGCGCCACAAACTAATTTCGGACAGATTTCGACAACACCCAACAATTTCGCCAACCCCAAAACTTTTTCTCCCGTTTTTTCTTTCAAATCAGCTACTGTCTAGATCTGAAAATATAAAGCATTTTAGCCGACGAAATTATATATATCGTCAGCCAAAGTTTTAAAATTTCGTCGGCTATAGTTCACAGACTATAGCCGACGACAAAAACTATTTTAGCCAACGACACAACATTTCGTCGGCTAAAAGTCCACTTTAGCCGACGAAAATTTCACTTAGGCGACGAAAGTTTTTTTCGTCGGCTAAAATAGACTTTAGCCGACGAAAAAAAATTTCGTCGGCCTGGTAATTTTTTTTTCGTCGGCTATGATACTTATTCTGGTAGTGAAGGTAATTCCTAAAAATTGGCATATAGAATGGACAAAAAGGGCAAATATGAAGGTACGTAATTCCAGAAAATTTGCATAAGGAATGAGCAAACAAAGGCTAAATATGAGGAAGGCGAAGCAATTTACGCCATCTTTCCAATCAGTCATATTTTTCTAATACTAACTATTGGGTCTATTGCATTTTAAGGCCAACATTCAATTAATGACCCATGAAAACACAATCAAATGAATAGAAATTAATAAACGATACCTTTAATGGCCATTTTATATTTAGAGAAAATATCTATTTAGTACTAATTTAGCTCATTCTTAGCCCATTTCAATAAATTTAAAAAACATATGCCCATTTCAATACAAAATGTCATGAGTTGTGCCCAAATGAACAAATTTTTATTAAATCTCTAAAGAAGTTATATTATTTTAGTATCATTTTACCATCACTCCTTAAATATGTTTAGAGAGAGAAAATAAAAGAGAGTGAAGACTTGGTCGGAACCTCACCAGCTCTGGTCACAGGTCACCGATCACAGGTCGCGGACTCCGATCACTGGAATCTCGTCAGAATCTTTAAAACATCACAGGAATATCTTTAGACAATGCTGGAACCATTTTTGTACCTTCGTTGGATGTTTTATTAGGGCAGTAATATTGAAAAATAATTTATTAAATATAATAAACTTTATGAAGATATTTTACTAGGGGTAGTAAACTTTATAAGAAAACTTTACTGGAAACAATAATGATGAAAAATGCATATTTAGAGGTAGTAGACTTTATAGGAAAAATTTACTGGAGACAGTAAACTTTATACAGACTTACTATTTAGTTCATCAAATGAGAATTGAAAAGTCACAAATTGCTATGCTTTCATGTTGCAATCAAGCAACTAGGAGTTAAGTTTAATACTATAGGAAAATGTATTTATCAAAAGATTTGTCTCTCAACCGGATATCTCTACGAACGATCAACTCGAACTTAAGGGTATAACACTTGCAAATGTAATGTTAAGATATATGCTCCACAACTATATATATATATATATATATATAGTTTTTCTTAGGTAAGGATGTTCTTATTTTGAGTTTGGTAAGGATTTTTTGAATTGGCTAACTTTTATATCAAATTTTATCATATTAACCGTTCATAATCTAGATATGTATATATCATCTCTGCAAAACTTCAGCTCATTTAGTGATCGTTAGGGCATTCAAAACTGTGATTTACAGAGGAGAACATGAACGGTTCCGGTTGAACAAATTCGGTTCGTTCACTGTATTTATACCTTTTCAAGGCCTTAACGATTACCAAATGAGCTGAAATTTTGCAGAGATGATCTATACATATATATATCTAGATTCTGAAAGTGAGTCAAATTAAGAAAAAACACACCAAATTTATGGTAAGGACATCCTTAGCCAAGAAGGGCAGTATACATATATACATGGCCCTTCTATTGAGGGGTCCCTATTTTTGGTTTATTTATTGGGATAAACATTCGACAAACTTTTTGATCATATAACAACATCTTCACCGTTCAATATGTAGATGCATATATATATATATATATATAGATCATTTCTGCAAAATTTCTTTAAATTTGGTGATCGTTAAGGCTTTGAAATAACTGAAATCATTTGACGAATCAAATCTGCTAAACTTGAACCGTTAATGCCTATAATTTTAATTCGTAATTTTGAACATCTTAACGGAACCGATTTGGATGAAAATTTGCAGAGGTCATCTATATATTAGGACATAAGAATTGACCGGTTAAGATTGAAAAATATGATCGAAAAGTTTGTCGAATGTCTATCTCTATAAATAAACTAAAAATAGAGACCCCTTAGTAGAATGATATATATATAGACCGTATCAGGTGCGGAAGTCCGCACTTTTTAAAAAATACAGATTTTTGCAATTTGATCCACTTTTCGATCATGATTTCTCATCTTAACCGTTCACAATGTAGATATATGTGAGTAGATTATCTTTACAAAATTTCATTTAATTTGGAGATCGTTAAGGTATTCAAATATGTGATTTAAAACGAAAAAAACTAACGGTTCCGGTTGAACAGTTTTATTACGTTCATAGTTTTGATTCATTTTGGATGTCTTAATGATCGCCAAATTTGATGAAATTTTGTAGAGATAATCTGCTCACATATATCTACACTGTAAATGGTTAAGATGAGAAATCATGACAAAAAATGGGATAAAATTGCAAAAGTCCGCATTTTTTAAAAAATGCGGACCTCCGCACCAGAAAAGCCCTATATATATATACACCATGGATCAACTAGGTGCATGTTAGGATATAAATTTAGAAAAAATGTCATGTAGATATAGGGTTTAATAAGTGTTTAGGAATAGGGTTTAGGGTTTATATCTTAAATGCATGTGATCCCATATTCATGGGTAAAGAAGAAAATTTAATTTTTATAGATTAGGATTTGCGGTTTTAGGGTGAAATAAAAAATTAATTAATTAAAAAGATAATTAAGAAAAAAAGTGGGTAGTGGGTAAAAGGCTAGTATCTTATCCCGAAGTCCACGACGTGCAAAAAGAAACCTCTTCCTCTTTCTTTTAGGGGTGGGTATATTCAGATCGGATCGGTTTTTGGTCCAAACCGTATCCAATCCGAATTCGGATTTGTAAAACCTCTATCCAGAACCAAATTTTAAAATCGGATCAACCGTTATTCGGATCAACCGGAAACCGGATCGGGTTGGATCGGTTTCAGATTTAACCCGAATTTAAAACAATAAGATGAGACATTTAAAAAAAATTATTATTTTGCCTTTCTTCCCTATAAAAATTAAAACGTATATAGTTCTAGGTTTTTCTCTTAATTATTTTTTTTTCCACGAATTTACAATCATGCTTAAATTATATGTCAAAGTATATATATATATATATATATATATATATATATATATTTAATAGTACTTGTTCAAGAATGTGAATTCATATGTGTGTATATAAATATATATAATTTGATAAATCAATTTTGTCTTCTTAAGGTGACACATAATAAGAAATATATTGACTAATAATAAAGTAACACGTATTAAAAAATATATATAATACAAAATATAAAAATATTCGGTTAATTCGGACCGGTTTTTAGGCTAAACCGGAACCAATCCGATTCAAACCGGTTTTGACCGGATTACGTTATTTTTTGACCCGTTTTAATCGGTTCGGTTATTCGGCTCGGTTTTTCAGATGGTTTTTCAGTTTTCGGTTGAAAACCGGATATTTACCCACCTCTACTTTCTTTGACGTCAACCCTAGATCTCGAGATTCATGCGTGCAAAATTTGAACCCACAAACAAAGTAGTCTGATAAGAAATCTTCCCAACTACAGATCAAGTAATATGACTAACATCTGATTGATAACCGGGAAAGAACAATTGAGAAAGGAAAAATTTTAAAAACAATTCATCAACTTTGTAACACTGATAATTAAAGGTTCTCAACTTTTTGAAATAGCATATTAGTACATGAATTAACAAATCATACATCATATTTGTACACGCCGTTAAGTTTTCTGTTATGTGGTATATTAAATATCATATTTTGAAGGAAAAATTGGTCCGTTCAACTATTCATGTATTCCATTTATACATATATGGTTACGTCAAAACTACAATAACCGTCTACAATAATAGATACAAAGATTAGATGTCATTTTAAATTTTAATACAAAATAATAATAATAATAATATATGGATAAAAATAGAGTTATAGTTTCAAAATACTATTTTACCCTCGTATACTATTTTAAAGCAGCTTTACAAATAATCAAATCATCTATCATATATTTTTGTTGGGTTCCCTTGTGCGGATGTTTATATGCAATACAACCCTACAATTAATTTCTGATTAGAAGAAGGAAAAACGAAGAGGGACAAAAAAGTTTCACGAAAGCAAGATTCAAATAGGGGTAAAAATGGCAAAAAAACTGATGTTGGATACAATTTGAAGTTTACTGGGTACATTTAGCAACACCTTTTCCCTAATGTACACATTAGTCCGGCTAATTGTGAGCTCGAATCTTTCGGATAGAATGAACCGTGTTAGGGCATGCCGAACCCTTCCGACTATTTCAGTCCCAAACCGGCAAAAAAACCCAGATTCATCGTAAACATCTCCTAGCCACCCCACCCCACCCCACCCCAAAGTCTTAGTTGAATTTTGAATGGATAAGCATAAGCTCACAAGAAGAGAAGAATCCAATCCAACAAGAATCTTCCAAAAGAATCATTGAGCAGCGCACAAAGTACACATCAATGTCACTTCACTAGTAAAAGCATGGCATGGATAGCCGAGTCCATTCCCACCGCCCTTCCCGTACGATTCCCTCTCCTCCTTCACTCTCAGCCGTCAATCGTACCCTCCACAAACATCGATTCCCTCCCTTTTCCGGAATCCAAATCCCATTCAAATCCAGTTCAATATTTCCCGAGAGCAAGAACAAGAGCTAGCACACATTAATAGCGTGCCTACAACGCTAGCTTAGTCCATCCCTGTGCCTTTTATATGTGAACACTACTCTCTGTTACTCTGTGCTTGAATTGCTAAGCTATACACAGAAAACCCAAGCTAACCAAGAAAGAGAGCAAGAGAGAAAGATGTCAGGAACAACAAGAGGAGGAGGAGCTCCTGAGGAAGATAAGAAACCCAGTGACCAATCTGCCCACATTAACCTCAAAGTCAAGGGTCAGGTATGTTCAACATATGCACTTCTTGTTTTGGATTAAATCTGGGTTCTTTTTGTTTACAAGATTAGCTTGTGTATATATGTGGTGGCACTGAGGGACTTTAGAATTCTATAACCTAAAACTAAACCTTCTAGCTTAACTTGAACCTGGGTCAGTTTCACAGAGAGGTATAGTGTGTACATTGGTTAGCCAATATATTGTTCAAAAGAACTAATACCCCTCCTTGTATTTAAAGTTTTAGGCCTTGATGCCAACTGTGTTGTTGTTCAGACTAAATCTAATTTTCCAGGAGTATGCATATAATTATTATGCAAGGTCTTGGCCCTGTTTTATATCTAATTAGATTCAAGGTATATTGGAAGAAGAATGGAAGCAAGCTTCCAACTTCTGCCTTCCATATGGTTTGTTGGGAATTTTTCTTCGATTTACCGTTCTTGGGGATTGGAGAAGGCAAGTTTCCTCCATAAAATCTTACACCCTCTTCGTTCAAACTTACATTACAAGTTAGCCTCTGCTTCATCCTTAAATCTAATTACTAGCATATCCAATCCAATGTTGCACACCTATCAGGGACCTGGGAATGTTTTCTTACCCTGCTTCCTTTTTGGGGTTTTATTTACAGGATGGTAATGAAGTGTTCTTCAGGATCAAACAAAGCACCCAGCTGAAGAAACTCATGAGTGCATACTGTGATCGGCAGTCAGTGGACATGAACTCTATCGCATTCTTGTTTGATGGACGCAGGCTCCGGCCAGAGCAGACTCCTGATGAGGTAAAACCATTAAATTGACGCTTCATTTTGCTATCTAAATTGGTTTTCACACCTTACACTTTCTTTTTGGTGTCTTGTTTAGCTTGAGATGGAGGATGGTGATGAGATTGATGCAATGCTGCACCAAACCGGAGGGCGGGCATGAAACCCTCTCGCTGCTGCCGACTGGATTCCACAGAGGACCAAGTTTCTTGCTTTGTTTCTTCCATCAAAAGAAGCTGTAACTTTAGCAAAAGGATATGGAAGTTAATGTTTCGTATGTTGTTATGTAATGGAATCCTACTGAATGGTTATTGCTGCTCATCCAGTGTGCTGATGCTAGGGTGGTTGCAAATATTCTACATTACTTTCACCATGGTCTTAAAAAACTACTTCACAGTTCTTGTGTTAATACATTCGTCAACATATATTGGGGTTAAGAGAATATCATGATGCCTCAAACTCAAGTCATTTCTGAGAAGTATATATCAGGATCAAAACTTATGACACTCGGAGAAATATACAATCCTAGTACTGAAAACAGTTGCTTCAAGAAGCTGAAACAGGCTAAACTGGGTAGAGAATAAAAACGGCACAGCTGTGAAACTGTAACCCTATAAGCCCCTGATCCTTTTGCATATCCTAAAGAAAGGACTGAGTAAGGGGTGGCTGAACTCAAGCAGGTATCTGAAGCTTCTGGTTGTTTTTCCAACTGCATAAATAATCACAACAGATAATGAGGGAAGGCACACATTACTTCAATTAATCATTTGAATCTAAATATATGTACTCGTAACATTACCTGTGGAAATAATAGTAGAAGAAGTCGGCATAAAGCAGTGTTTGAACAGTCCCAGCAATCCATGCTGCAACAGGCAAATAGCAAAAAACATAAGAATATATATATTTGTCTGGTAGAAAGCAAAACCGCAGCTAAGCAATAAAAACAATCAAAATCAAGCAAGCTAACTAATATTCCCATATATTACAGAGAAGAAATTGTAATGCAAGGGGATACGCTGAAAACATTAGACTTGTGCTCTAATTGGTGACAGGAACTACTGATTTTATGCGTATCAAGTGCTGTCGGGTAATTAGTGCATATTCAGGTTGATCATTCCTTTACAAATGGGAACAGGAGATAGAAGCACAACTTGAAGTAGGTGATCAGAGCCCTCAAGAATTGGAGAGAATTTAGTCAGCGAGAAGATCAGATCCAAGTGAAATCGATACAAAAACTCTTCAAAAAGCTTGAATGCTACGGGATGACCATAATATTCTGACTTTAAAGTCAACAATGTCATGAAAGAGTTTAAAAGTGTAGAGCTCATGATGTATATAGACACTAAATCAAATGATGTCAACATGCATGCACAAAATCACACAATGAAACTCAGTGGAGCCATTTTTATATCATAGTTCACAAAATCTGTTAACATAGCATCATCCACAATATGCATCCGAGGAAGACAAGTTACAAAAATCAATACATCAGGTCTAATCTCTATATAGTAATGGGAGAAATGCAAGTAGTTAAAAGGGAACAGAGATACAACAAGTTTATAGCCATGAGAGAGAAGGGAAGCGTACGCGTCCAGTGGACATAGTGTGGTTCAGTGATGTAGCGATAAATCCAGTTGAGGATGTATAATGCTCGGTATGCACTGCACGGGTAGTTTACCATATTAGCAGAGCAAAAAGGATATACAACAAAATATTGCATAAATCTGAGGTTGATTATAAGTTGCATCTACAAAGGATACTTCTAAACTAATATTAATGTAACATAAATCCAGCATTAGCTGTTTATAGAGGTCTAATGAAGGAACCAAAAATTTAATATATTGTATTTGTTAAGATAATATCAAAGAGTTAGGAATACCCAAGGAGGAAGACATATTGCCCCGTCAAGTTGTCAATATTTCTCGTTCTCTGCAACAGCACGAGCTGAGGAAGGATGGCAACGGCTTCTAAAAATAATGAAAATGACCACATGACCTGGTTCATACTAAGAGATTTAGAAACCCAGAATTCAGGTAGCATAGTTACTTCTATGGCACAAATTCTCTATGAAAAAGAGATACAGGAAGATCATATGACTAAACAGAAACATAAAAGAACATGGAAACGGACCTCCTTAAAAGTAAACTTCTCATTGAATATAAGGGCCAAAAGTAGACATGGACCCAGCAGGAATAAATGGCGGAAGGTGTCTTGGTCTCTATCATAAGACCTACGAACAATCCTGTGCTGCCTGATGTACCAGACAATTGAAAAAGAGCTCCCCAAGAAGATCAGCTTCATGACTGTATTATATAACGATACGAAATCGGTGAAAATGTCCAAGTAGCGAGTAACAAAAACAAGGGAGTAGAGTTCTTGAGTCTTCAAAGAAACACCTGCATACGATAAACAACATCACCAAAAAAATCAAAAAGGTGGTGCTAAGTAAACTACCCAATGAAAGGCCACAGATAGAAAGATACAACAGCCAACAATCTCCCGGAAACCAAAATATTCAACAGCCAACATTTTAGGAGATTACATTGTTAGCTAGACTAACCACACCAATCAGAACCCAAAATCCCCTCCACAACAAAACCCAAGTTATAAAGGTAAATTAAACACAATGTCCTCCAAACAACAGCTTCAAATGCAGCCACACATTGTTACCTCAGGTAATTCAAATTAAATATGAGTTGAAAGAGAAAGAGGAGTACCAGCACAGGATTTGATGGTGTGGATCTTGAGGAGCAGGACGAGGACGCTGGCGAGATGGGTCATGTCACCCGCTAATCTGAATATGTTCATTTTTGACGGATCCGTGGGTTGAATCCGGATCTCTTTTGGTACAGCCACGCCTCAAAGCAGAGGACGGAGGGCTCTCTGCAACTCGTTTATTCAGTTATGAGCCATTTGTGCATCTTTTTTATCAAACATATGTGTCCGATGTCTCGCATACTTTTTTTTATTTGTATATTTTTAATAATGTCAAATGAATTAATTAATTAAAATTATTTCTGCAAACAATTAATATAATGTCGGCCGCCTTTTACTGGTCTAGTCTCTTCTTAGACTGTCACCACAAAAATGAACGCAGAGTAAAAAGAAAGAGAGAGAAGCACTGAAAATGCAATATATAGAGACACTGAGAGAGCGAGCGAGACTCCGCAAATCGGTAACGGCTACTTAAAGTTAGACAGAGAGAGTCTTGTTTCTTTGTCTTTTCGTCATCTTGCCGTGGACGGTTTTCCGTTGCTGCCCGCTTGCTTGCTTTGCTTCATAAATGGGTTACAATATTGACAAGTAAATACCCCCTGTCTCTTCATTTGCCTTCTGGGTTTTGAGATTTATGTCATGGGTTTTTTTGGGTTTGTGTTTCTTTCACAATGCAGGCTTCGATTTTTATTCTTTTTGTTTGAATTTGTGTTGGAGGATTTGATTTTTGAGTGTGGTAATTGGGTTTTGATTTTAAGGGTGGGACGAGGATGATGTGGAGTGGGGGTTTCTGATTCACTTGGTGGGTCTTTGTTCTTTGCCTTTTGTTTTTCTTTATCGTTGCTTGATTTCTGTTTTGTGATGTTGCTTCAAGCAAAATGCCCAAATGTAGATTCTGAGGGTCCTTTTTATTCTAGCTGTTCTATTGCAGAAAGATGTCTTATTGATGTTGCATTGGTAAAGTTCATTTCTTTTTTGATTGTTGGGTAGATTGACTAGGTTCTGGTTCTGATTTTTGCTGAATGAACTTCAATTTTGTAATTATTACAAGTCGTAGCTTTGCCGATTGCATTGCTTGTTCTTCAGCCTCATGGTAAGCACTTAGCATCAGAACATAAAAGAAATGGAAGATTTGCAATGTGCGTGATGGAAAACACTGAGTAATGCACGTCCCTTATCGTGTGCCTTGTATATAACTTCTTCGGTGTCGTTTTTACTTGAGAGTCGAGTATCACTTGTTTGAGGTAATGGTGAACTTATTGCTGACCGTGTTTTTCCGTTGTTTGTCAACCAATTATAGTGGGCGTTGGGATTGGCACCGCAATCCTCATGTCCAAAACGACTCCACTCCCGGTAAGGTTTTGCTGCAGTTTATAATCTGCTAGTAAATAGCTGTGCGATAAGTTAATGATTTCTGTCCTGTCACTACTGATTCTTGCAGACATATCTGAATGCCTGTGGAATGGAGTGCCTCAGAATCAAGAGGACCTTTCCTACATGTTGGATGATGAAACAACCCCAGTTAAGGCTTGTGGAGATTTGGCCTATGAGGTTAACCAAAGAGGTTAGTTTGCTTGTTGTTTTCACTCAATTTCCAGCATTCTTGCTTTTCCTGGATTTGTATTAACAAACACTGTCCTTTTTCTTCTTTTAATATCAGAAATTTTGGTTTCAGATAATAGAAACAAGGAACCAGATGAGGAGAGGGAAACTTTCTCGCAAGTTAAAAGGCGTCGGATGCTACAATTTGACACTGAAGCAATAGATTCTTCCCAATCAAGTGAAGACTTAACGTCTGCATTCTTGAAATCAAATGTCTGTGCTGGGTATCTATTTACATTTATTAATTCAATGTTATATTATTGTTGGCTGATCAACCAAAACCACAAATAATGTTATTGTCTGCATTCTTTAAATCAAATGCTGTGCTGGGTATCTATTGACTTGTTTGAATTCAATGTTACATCATTGTTGGCTGATTACCGGAAAACACAAATAATTTTGCATACACAATTACTTTTACACTAGTGATGAAAGCGTATACTTGCATTTCTTCGATTTATTCTACAGAGATGCTATAGTATTTCATTAGGAGAGGAATGGCTCAGTATATCTGTGGTAGATATTTCATATCAGTGTAAGCCTAACGGTAGTAACTTTGTATATACCTTTCTCATATAATTAACGTTGTCTGTGTGAGTACAGTTTTTCTAGTACCCTAGCTTTGGGTTTGATTTTGTAAATATTAGAAGGGAGCTTAGGGTTTAGTTTTTTTCCTTGAGATCTAATGTTTCCTTCTTAATGACAAAGGATAGCAGTACCAATACAGAATATATCATTGAATATGCCTAGATTTACTTTTCTGCTCTTTATTCAGGAGGGGATTGATTCAATTGAGGCTTTTGAAGCGAGAAATTGGGTATCTGGGTTTTCAGGTTTGTCTTTTTTTGAAGAAAACTTGCTGGTTGTTGCTACCCTGTGTTGATCTTCTTTGCTTCCTAGGAGATTCTTATAAGCAATATATTTCATTTAAAACAGAAAATACATCTGCCTCTGGCTATGAATGCCTAGATGAGTCACCGGATAGGTGGATCGAACAGTGCTTTAATGATCCTGACCGTATGCAGTTCAGCCCTGATGATATGTATGCTTCTTGAAGCTCTATATTTCTGGTTCAGTCATATGTTTACAATAATCTGATTACTTTGTTTCTGCTACCCAGCGATTTCTCTGGGGCATCTGATGTTCATATTGAAATTCCAAGTAAGTTGTATTGGTTCTTCATTAGTAGTTTGTACTTTCTCCTTTGTCCTGTATATTTTAACCCCTCTATCACGTCTGAGTGTGTAAGCTTAATTTTTTTGTTCTAGAGTTGTGCGACATCCGACCTGAGCATCATCATGCAAATGTGAATCAACATCGAGTTTCTCGATCACCTCAAAATGTCATATTTAGAGGTACTTGTTCTTGACATATCTATGTTTACTGTTCTCCACATTCTTGAAAATAGATCAGCTTTCCAATCTATCTTGAACTTATTGAATGAATATATGGTAACTTATGACCCGGCATGAATACAATAAACAACCCCGATGAATTTACTAGAGGTGTTGAATATATTGTGTTCTCCTGCAGTCTCTAATCTAGGTAGTATGTGTCGCCCAAACCCACCAAGATTCTGTGCGTGATCAGTATAATAAACAACCCATGATTCATTAGAGGTTTTGGATTTATAGTGCTTTAATCTAGATATTATGTTTTGCCCAAACCCACCAAGATTCTGTGCCTGATCACATGAATATAATAAACAACCTATCAAGGATCATGTTGAATTGAAAAGCAAGTACTTGAGGAGTTGAGGCTCTCTGTTTTTGTGTATAGGTAGGAAGTCTTACATTCATGCTCCCATGAAGTTGGCTACTTCTGTGGCATATCCATTTGCATTCATAAAACCCTCCGGAACCCATGGAGCTGTAACTCTGAAGGACATAAACCAGCGGATCTGCACACCGCCACCTTCAAAATCAAAGCAAATGGATCCTGAACAATATCCCACTTCAGCCTTTTCTGGGAAACCTGTCGTTGGGAAAACTAAAATTCGTACTGAAGGAGGAAAAGGCAGCATTACAATAATGAGAACCAAAGGCTAAGAGTTACAAGACTTTCCTTTCTGTTCCCCTTCTGCTTTGCCTGCTGATTTTGTGGATGAATTTTTCCTGTAATATTCTAGAGCAGTCAGGTATAGAAGTGAAGCTGCTTTGTTTTTTTTGTCAACTTGTTTCGGGAAATCATAAATCACAGGAGTGTTTATGTTGCCAAGTATGTTTTAGGCTTCTAGCTGTCAATAGTAGTATTATACATCGGATGACTGAGAACAAAAGTCTACCAGATACTAATTTGTCTCAAAAACCTTGTTATGTTTCCCAGGAATTCCAGTATATGCGAACTTGCGTATCTAGATTATGTTTCTGGAAGGTGTATATTTAACCTCTGGAAAGAATGCTGAGACTCAGATTTGCATGCATTGAGGCTTCACTTCTCTCGTGTAAAGCATTTAGAAATATTCTTGGAGCATAATCTGGATACCTGAACATCTTATAATTTTATAACAGGCTCTGTTGATCTTATATCCCCATGTTTTTGGTAACATTGTAAGCGGAGTAAACCCATTCTACATCTTTTATTTCATATCATTGTTATCAAAGTTTCTTTCACTTGGTATATGCAGTAGGAAGCTAAGACCGACTTGGATCCTGAGCCTGAATTTTCTGCTCTGGTATTTGCTAGACTTGTATTCCTAACCGTGTATCATATTGAGCCAATAAACAACTTGTAACGCCATTTGGGTGTGTTTGCTATGGATTGATTGAAGCAGACGATCCAAAGTTATGACCTGGTGGAGCAATCCTACATTGAAGCTGGAAGATCGTTTCCCTGAACTTCAAGTTGTCTGAGCAGTTTATAATCCAAAAGATATTCGAAAGGCCCCCGGGAATTGAGACTGCTCGTTGATGCAACCTATCACAAACTGAGAGTTAGAGTCCCCTTCAGCTAATGCCATTTGAACCAAGCTAGCGCTGGCAAACCAGCATCAACCTTCTGACATTACCAAAGAGAAGCTTCATAAATATTGACAGTCGTCGAAGTTTAGCTTAGTAAAAGACAAAATCGTTCTTATTAGTCTTTCAATAAACTGTTAAAAGAATACAATACATGTGCGTCCGGATTTACGTATGTTTATTAATATTAATTATGATCTTAACCATTTAAATGTTTGATTAACCAATCAATCGCCAATGCCTGCAGCACACTCGTCGGCGTAGTTTCCAGCTCTAAAACCTCTGCCACCACTCCCGACTCCCCGGTGGAATTTCGGCATCATACGCCCGGAAGAAGCCAGCATGCACCACTTGCAATCTAAAGCGATCACCAAAAAGTCATCCTCCCGGCTCTCTGATTCAAAGCCGATCTCTGATTCCCAGCCGATCTTCTTCAACATGATCAATCCAACGTGGTCCACCATCAACTAGAACTAGATCGGTATTCCAATCCCTCCATGCCATGCAGGTTAGAGCTTGGCGGCATGGCAGTTGGAGCAAAACTAGGATCGGTCTGGGAACTCCTAGATATGTCTTGTATTCTCTTGGTTGATTACAAATCTATGTTTCTAAGGGGGAGTCTAAACTAACAAGATTTATACGAGGTGGATGCATTTTTATTGTTGAAGATCTAGTATATCTAGTAGCCATACAGAGTAATTTTTATATGACATGTGGAAAGGTGGTTATGTCACACCCTGAATTTTTTGAAAAATAAATTTTTTTGGAGGTGCAACTCATTCCAAATATGAAATAGAAATTTCATATTCAAAATATGAAAGAAATTGAAAAAAAAAACAACTAAATACTAAACTAGAATTTTATTCTTTACTACAAGAATCTCAAATCAAAATTTACATAAGATAACCTCTTCCTAAAGATACTCTTACACAAAGAAATTCAACTAACTCTAATGACTTCAATCACTAACCCTCTTGTCTCTCTTGTTTCATAACCTGCAAGACTGTAAAGGGGTGAGCTCAACCTGCGACTCAGTAAGGAGCTAATCATCTCAAAAACAAAAGACAATTAAACAATCAATAAATGGTATGCATATGAATGCACATTCTACTTCAGATTCACATACATGTCTCATACCATGTATTTTACCAAGAATGGGTGGTTACCTCAAGATTGTCTACTACAGGCCATCTTTGTATTCTGTTGCATTGATAGACACACAGGACAGAAAAGGAATTGCATCTTTACCGTCAAGATTGTCTACGTCTGGCTGTATTCTATTACATTCATATACGACTGAAATGTCTGTAAACTACTGAATCTCATTCATGTGTCAAATATAGACATGATTAGACAAAGTTGATGAATTTTTATCTTAGAATACATGATTGGTACAATGGTTTTGGTAGAGATTTATGACAGTGATTATTCAATCCCCCCTGTAATCGATCATAGCTGTTGTCGACCAAAACCAGAGTTGGTCAATATTCTTCGGATCCTGATTCATGAAGGGACTCAACATTGTCGGATCGTCCATAGAACTAAGAAGTATATCACCAGACCATTAGAATATGTTCTCTTGAAGCATAAAACGTCAATATTAAAGCCAAGTTTCAAGGAAAAATGATAACCCAATTTCCAGATTGTGCTAACAGTTTATAACCATTGTCTTCTAATGTAGTGCACATTGCTACGAGACAAGATCATACAGCATCTGTCTTGGGTTTGAAATTGAAATCTTATGAGTTCAAAATTCTTCAGTACTGGTGTAAATGTTTCTTAGATGCCAGGAAGGGTAATCGAAAATATGCGCAATATGTCCCAAATTGAGATGTACAGATCCCAGAAAAAAGCATTCAACTGAAGCTATTGATGACAGAAACAGATGAATCACAACACAAAACTCGAATTGAAACATAGAAATATAAAAATAAAAAAATGTAACAACTGCAATGAAGAAAACAATGCTGGTACTGACAGTGAGAGAAAAGGCTTGTATACCAATCTGAGTTTTCCTTGTTTCACCGGGAATGTAAATTCTCTTTCAGAAAATGTCAAGAATTTCCAAGATGAAATTGTTGCAGAGGGGACAATTCCCTCTCTGAACCCAGAGCTCTCTGGAGCACATCCGGCAAAACGTGTGTCCGCAGGGGATAAACGCCGAGCCTTTATGCCTCACCATGCACACGCAGCAATTGTACTCCACTCCCCCACCTTCTTCTTCCTCCTCCGCCTCCGCCGCTACCTCCTCCTCCTCTTCTTCATCGTCGTCATCCATGGTGTACCTCCCCCCTTCCAGCCCCATCTGTCTGTCCGTCTCCTCCAACAAGTCCATCAATGACATCCTCACCGGCTGCTCCGCCACCGTTTCACCGGAAGCCTTCTCCGATGAAGATGCGCCGCTTCCCTCTCCTCCTTCCTCCGCCTCTGCCTCCTCAGCCGCCGCCGCGGCCTCGGCTGCTTGTTGGGCCGCCACAGCCTCCCGGGCCGACAGCGACCTCTCCTCGCTGATGGCTGTCTCCAGGCGGCGGCGCGGCAAGTCGACGTCGTCCACAGGCGACGTGATCCTGACGGAGCTCCGCCGCGTGAAGCTCGGGCAAGGGCGGTTGGCGGCGGCGGGGTTGTCTCCGGACTCAGCCATGGGCTCTGGCTCCGGCGTGACGTAACGGACGGAGTTGCAGCGGGCTCGGGTGCGGTTGTAGCCTTGGAGCTGCTGGTGGCGGTGGTTGTTGAAGTGGAGGGAGACGTCGGAGGTGGGGACGCGGATGGAGGAGGCCCAGGCGGCTCTGTTTTTCTTAAGGCGGATGCGGTCTTTGAAAGTATTCCACGGCTTCTTGTCTTTCTTTCCGATCAGGGCCTTGTACGATTTGGGCTCTTCGTCGCGGATAATGTCGAGCAGGGTCCGACCCGAAATGGAGGCGGGTATGGCCGGCGCCGGCGGAGGGTGTTTTGGTGATGACGCTGCTGCTGGGGTCAAGATGTCGTCGAGGCTCAGTCCGGCTAATGCTCTGCCGTTCGCACTTGCTGACATCTGATCGAGAAGCGTTAGCCTCCGGCGACCTTCCATTTCCAACAAAACAAACACAAACTTTCTCAGTCTCAAACTTAACAAGAAGACAAAGAAGCTCTATTGGGTTTGTGATTCCCAGATCGAACCATCTTCTGCTTCTTGGGTTTGTTTTTGTTTCTCTTTTGCTTTCTTTCTTGGGTTCCGAGAGCAGAGATTCAGATTTATGGGAATTATAAGTGAACAGTCAATTACCATGGGATCTATAACATTTTTGTACAATCATCCATCCACATAATTTCAACCGTAGTATTTCGAATCACATATACAGATTTTCGCGTATTTCATACTTAAATTCAAGGATATTTCAAATCTTAGCTGTAAATTATAGTATAGAAATAGTTATGCATTTGTTAAACAGAAATTATATTTTGTTATCAAGTGAAATGAAGGGGTGCAATAAATGGAAATACCTTACGTCCCGTGACCGCTGCTTCCTGTTGAAACGTCTCCGCCAGCTTTCAATAATTGAAGTGTCTCCCTCCCCCTCTTTTCTTCTGTGTGAAAAATAAAAAGCTTCAGTACCCCCAAACACGAGGGAGGAGCAAGGGGACAAACAAACATGCACATATTCATGAGATCGATGAAAGTAACAAAGATGCATAGAGATTAAAAGGCAACGAGCACTGACCAAAAGGGTAAAAAGAACTCGGGTAAATGGAAGTGGTAAAAATCAGCAATAGCAAAAGGTTAGCTAGGTCGTTTGGTGACTTTGTTTAAGTGTTTGTTGGATTGGTGGTGATGGTTTATCGGACCTCTTTTTTTCTCTGCTTTTGCTTTTGGTTTTTTGTGTTCTTCCGATTTTGGCTCTCGAAATCAAGGACGGGGGATAGCAAAGGATGTTGGTTTCTGTGGAAGAGCGAGTCTCGTGGGAGCAACCGCTAGACCGTATTTGTGGCTTTTACGACAATCGTTCAAAACTACAACAATTTTTTAGGCTCTTTGAAAAAAAATAATATACGTGTATATATACACGTATATTTGTAAGTGCCCATTTGAGAGATATGCACAGAATAAGAAGGAAGACAGAGGGGAAAGGCTGAAATTGAGACTATATGGAGTAGAAGACAGAACAAAACAATAGTATTAGTTAGGACTTGGGAATAGTTAGACATAGAATTGGTATTTGGTAATGTTTGGGCTCATTTATTTTCAAGACAATATGATTGGAACATTTTTTAATGATTACAAATATGGATCAGGTTGAAGCTGCTATAGAAACGACCATACAAGTAACAAAAGAAAGCAAATGTAGGGGGTTTTGGTTCCAACGACCATACAAGTAACAAAAGAAAGCAAATGTAGGGGGTTTTGGTTCCACCCGCCCATCCACTCATCTCTGTTACAAGAACATGCGTATGTAGATACGGGACTACATTGTTTTTTTAGATCGTATGGTTTTTTAAAGGCTTTTTAGGTTTAACGACTAATCTGTGTCAGAAGCTTATTTCATAATGTTTTCACTTTCGACCAACTAAAAATAATTAAATTAACTTTAATTATCATCAACAAAATTTGAACCTACCTTGACTCTTACATGCTCAACCACCTATATGGTGGTTAGATATCGGCACTAATCGACCAACAATTATACAAATTTCAGTCAAGAGGTTAACAGTTACCGTCCACTTATTGCATTATTTTTTTGCCAAAACTTTCTCGATACAATCATGAAATAACTCGGTTTAAATCGGCTGAATATTTAGTGATTTTTTATTAAAATTTTGTTTGTTTTGAGATGGCAAGAGGATGTTCTCGGATCGAGATAAAAATTGGTAAAGACTAACCTTCCCACACACCCTCGCGCGCGTGCGGGAGTGTGTTTTGATGAGAAATTATCATTTATGAGAAATTGATAAATTATGAGAAAATGAGAAATTGTTATAAGAAATTAATGAAAAAAATAGAAATATAAAAATTGAGAAATTAACAGTTAGAAGAAAATTACAAATTGTTAGTTAGGAGAAAATGAGAAATTGCTAGTTAGAAGAATTTGAGAAATTGTCGGATATGATAAATTGTGAAATTGTCACATTTAAGAAATTAAGAAATTACCAAATATGAAAAATCGTGAATATAAGAAATTGACAATTATAAAAAAATGAGAACTTATCGATTGTGAAAAAATGAAAAATTATCATTTATAAGAAATTTAAAAATTAAAAAAATAGCTGGATAATTATGCACCTTAAGTTACTCCCTGAATTTACCTCCATTTTTATTTTGGAGAGCGTATTTAATTTTTTTGATATTTTCAGAGCTCCAACAAACTTGCCAAACTTAAAATATTTTAACTTTCAGCTATCTCGCTAGTTATATTTAGCTAGCGAAATGACTCAAGTGAGGCTAGCTATAATTTAATATATTATTTTAAAATAGTTTATTTGATATATAAATACATTTAAATTATTTAATATTTATTTAAAGAATAGTGTTATGTATTGCTAGTTAAAATAAAGAATATTAATGCGTGCATATTTTTAAAGTGGATAACCAAAATAATATTTTAATTATTTTAAATTAAATTTTACAACAGCGATGAATTTGCTCGTACCTTAATAACGGAAACTGAGACCGGAGTGGGCCTGCAACAAATTAAGCGGGGCGACAAGGTCATCATCATATGGGTCCATTCGCAGTGGACAATAGTGCCAAGTTTTATCGATGAGCGAGGCAAAATCTTTTTGGCACTTGTGTGTGACACTACGGATGTCTTTTTTGTGAGGAGAAATATTAAGAAGTTTTATTTAATGGACAACTACGGATGACTTTATTATCAAAGAAATCGGAAAATTACTACTTTACTAGCCAAATTTCCAATGAATGACAATTTGTACCCAGCTCAAATAGCCTTTCATATAATGCTCAACTTAATCTTTGATTGATGTCGATAAACAAAACATGATGATCTTCCAAACCAATACATACACCAAGTCTTCGCCTAGCGATACAGACCACCTCGGTCATATGTCGAACACTTAGGCGATTAACCACTCGCTGAGGCTTTTTCCTTTAGCGAGTCCGCAAGGAAGTTGTGCAGCTTCACCAAAATTGCATTAAGATCGAACATGTTCTCTCCTAAAAAAAACACCTCGGCATTATCACTAGGCGATGATAGGGAAATCATAACGAAGGACTTTCTTAACGAAATGAACAAGAAACACACTATCATCACGTATTGCATTGTTGGTGAAACAAAAATGTCAAATAAAAGCAAGTACATTGTCTGACAGTGCAAGAACACGTACACTTTTCCGGATAAGCGTAGATATAAATAGAAATTGGTATTAGTAGTGGGAGATGCTATTTTTCTACGATGTGGAATCTGGTGAAGAATATACAACGAGCTTAATTTCGTTAGAACATTTTTCGACACACTTGCTTGGATGCAAATTTTATGACGGATAAACCCACAAATTTGACACATACGTCATTGTTCTTCTCTGTAGTGCTATGGCTATTTTGTCTGGTCATTGCTTTACCCTTAGGCCCCGTTTGATTCACGGAATTGAAGGGAAGCGAAAGCAATTCTTTGGATTTTCTTTTCCTAAAGGAAATTGAAACTCCTACTAGCTTTCCTTTCCAATGTTTGGAACAGTTAGGAATGTATTCAAAATTTTTGCTTTACTTTCCAATGAAATGTTTGGTACCCGTAAAGAAAGGAAATATAATCTCATCGGTTTTTTATTAATACCCTCATAACAGTGTACTTAAAATAAATATTGAACATCAAAACTTGAACTACAAAGCTACAATACCTAAATCCCTATTTAGTTCTAATTTTCCAATGCTCAACAGTAATACTTCAACAACAAAAATTGATCTGAATAGATAAAGCAATGACTAAGTTAAAATCTGAAGATGAAACAAATTCATATATAACATCATAATAGATTACATTACAACTTCTAAAGAAGTGTCATCAAAATATACATTAGGTTGGCCATCACTTGCATTCCAAAAAATACAAAAGCAACTTTAAGGCCAACATTAGGCTTTAGCACCTATTTCTCTAGTGGTGTAGCTTTCAAATTCATTGGCTCATTGCCAATGAAGCTGAAATATACATTAGGCTGGCCATATCCTGCACTCCAAAATAAATACAAAAGCAGCTTTAAGGCCAACACTATTCTTTAGTATCCATCTTCTTCCTCACCCTTCATTATAAGTTTAAAACATATTCCAAACAACTTGTTGATAAGAAATTAATAGGGTAATAGTTAAATATTAGAAGACAATAATTAGATATAAGATGCCATAATTAGTTCAAGATCAATTTCATACTTATACTGGCATACAAATAAGTACAAATAGTTCAAAACATAAGTTTTATACAAAACAAAAACAGCCTACGAAACTTTAAAACAAAGCCACAACTTCAAATAAACAAGCACAACTCCATATGGAGCAACAAAAGTAAAAATCTAAATCAAGCACAGTTCCATCAGATTTTCATCTTGTGTTCCTATTTCCTCTCTATTCATTGAACATTTGTGTTGCTAACTCATTCCTCCGATCAGTCCATTGTTCTGATGTGTCGATAAAATTGATCATATCATCATCATCATCTTGGTTAGCAGTAATTGCATTCAATTCATTTTCCAAGGGATCAATTCAATTTTTCAAACAAACAATTGCAATCAATAGTAACATCAACCATATTTCTATCAATCTATTATCAACTAGCTCACATGCCCAATACATAAGAAAAATCCACAACATCGATCCTACCCATGTATAAAACATAGTGGGAAGAGAAACAAGAGTACTCATCCTCACCATAATAAGCCCTGTAAAAATTCCTAAATTCAAAAGAAATAAAAAAAAGGGACAAACATACAAAAAGCATTTGATCTGAGCATTCCTTACCTCCCAAAAGCAAATCATCTCCTCTCCCCCTCTCTCTCTCCCTCAAAAGAGAAAACAACCCAAACAAAATACCCATACATCAAAATTAAAATCAAGATTTGATTAGTAACAATGCCCATAAAGTGATTATATACAAATATAAGAAACAAGAAAAAAGGATTGATCGACCTGGAATACCATATGTATTGAACTGTTTTGAGAGAAAAAGAAATCATATAAGGTTCATACCTTGCAATTGTTATGCGAGGAAACAGAGATGGAGGAATTTCAATTCGATACTTCAGGTCTGCTCGAGCCCAGCAGCTTCCAGTTCTTCAGTTCTTCTTGTTGTTGGAATTAGGGGTGGGAATTTGGACCCGAAATCCAGATCCCGAACCCGTCCATCCCGTACCGATACCGAACGGGACTGGACAAAAATTTCAGATACGACGTTCTGATACCGAACCCGATCCCGAATTTCTTAAATGGGTCGGGATCGGTATAGGCTCTATCCGTCCCGATCCCGAACCCGTCCCGAAAATCTCGTCCCGTCCCGAACTTTTTGTTCCGATCCAAACTTACCAAGACAGAAGAACCAAATTAAGGGGTCCAAATTCCCACCTTTTTGGATTGGTTGAATTGTGAGGATATTCGGCTATACTTTCTTAATCACATGCCTATTTATTCCAGCATTGCTGTGTACAAGGCATTGTACAAAAGCTTTGGAGGCTTTGCTGCTGATGTTGTTGCTGCAATAGACCAGGTACCCTTGCAATATGCTAGGCATTTCTGAAAACTATAACCCATCAAAAAGCTGATGAATCTTCAGTGGGGTGTCTTAACCAAAACGAAAAACAATCTTTTATATATGTATGACTTGCCAGTTTCTTGAATATTAGATCTTGACAATGTATTTGCATCCCAGGCTGCTCAGGATGGGGTTGACATAATAAGCTTATCAATCACTCCCAATAGACGTCCTCCCAGGGTTGTAACATTTTTCAACCCCATAGATATGGCATCACTATCAGCTGTCAAGGTTGGCATATTTGTATGAAGCAGAATCTGCAACATATGTGTATGTATATATTTATAAATGTATATACTATATAGTGAAGATTGATATGTTCGGTACCTCATGCTGCCCGATATATCTTTATGTCTACTTGAACTTTGAGATAACCTACTAGAAATTAAGCAGATGCAGGTTTTTGCCGTTTTGCTTTTGGTTCTGTCCCGATTGGTCCCGAACCCGTCCCGAACTATTCGGGATCGGGACGGTTCGGTACCAAATCTCAAAAACACCAATCTCGTCACGTACCGATCCCGAAAAAAACATCGAGATCGGTTTCGGGATGGGGTGAATCCCGAACCGTCCCATCCCGATCCCACCCCTAGTTGGAATCGTAAGGAAAAAAATGGAAATTGGATTTGAGGACAGACTTATAAAGACACAAGACTACGAGTGGAAGAAGAAATTTTAAACAGGGATAATTTCGTAAAAAACCAAGTGCAATTATTATAGGATTTTGAGAGGAAAGATGAATCATGGGGTTGGGTGGAGGGAACCAAATTCCACCCAAATTTCCAATCAATTGGGTCCCTTCCCTCTCTTTTTCTTAGAGTTCCAAACAAAGGAAGGTAAACATTTTCCTTTCCTACCACCTACTTTCCTCGAAACAAACACAGTGTTATGGTGCGTTTACTAATATGGAATGTGAATGTGAATAATGGTTAATCAGGATGGGAGTGAATACGAATAAAAAGTCATTTTTATTATTTTGTTTACTTGTCATTCGGAATAAGAAAGAATAGTATAATTATTTTCATTCAATTACAATAATACCCTCTTATCACATCACACAGTTCTCAAAATTTTCTCATTCATTCCACCAGAATTGAAAAAGCTATTTGTTTAAAGTCTCAATCCATGTTATCACCAATTTAATCAAAAAAAATAAGTCAAAATTGAAGCAAGACAAGGAGAAAACAGTTTGGCGATGGAATTTGTCAACATGCCTAATCCAATTGAGCTTTAAACATTGAATCATCCAGACCCATATCTCACTTTGGTGAGTATCGAAATGGATTTTGGCTTTGCAGTCACCGATTGGCACAAGTCTCATGCTCCTAAATCTGCAAACTGATAATCATCAACTTTATGTTCCTCTCCCTTAGTCGTCCCACTTCTCTTCCTCAAAGACCCATCCGTCTCAACCACTTCTTCTCTCATCATTACCCAGCCCTCACTCTTTTCCTCTCCACCAAATCCGCCCTCCGACCCCTCCTTAGCATCGTCTGATAGTCGAACCCAACACCAAATCAGTCTTTACTCTCTCGACGTCGTCAGCGAGCGAGTGGGAAATCGTCTTCGATCTAGATCACGGTGTGGTGGTTAATAGCCAAGTTGTGGTCTAGCGGGTGTTGATCGAACATGGTGGGTTGAGAGGTTAAAATGAGAATATGTCTGATTCAGGGGTGAATCAGAACCAATACCTACCCTCTACACCGGAAAGAAAATGGGAGAATGACTCCGGGTCTGATGCTAGGGCCCACACACTTGATTCTGTAATGGTTAGTAAACACCCTTTCTATACGAAAAGAGAATAACTCCCAAACGAGATGATTCCAATTCTGCCAAAGTAAACGCGTTCTTATTGTTCTTTCTAGTTGGATCAGCTAAGAAAAAGTGTTTTAAAAAATTGTGTTTTGGAGTTGGTTGTTTGACTCATAAAAAAGAAAAATTGACAAAATTTGCAATTAGGTGAGTCTAAATAGTTTTTTTAGAGATTTTTATATGTACGACTTGTATATACATAATATAATATTAATTATTTATAATAAATAATATGATTGATTATTGATCACACAAACATTAATATTACATCCCTTAATTTTAACCGATTCCTTGAAGATGCTCGGTCTTTTTTATCAACAAAATCAAATAATTATGCGTTTCCAAATAGAAAAATAGTGAAATTCCGCGGGTTCTCGAGCCTTCCATAGATTGTTGGGTTCCCAATAACCTCGTCCTTTATAAAAGGCCTCCACCTCTTCTCCATTCCGACACATTCATCTCCGATAAGAATCTATCTTTCTACCTTCCTCTTTCGCCCTTCAGCTCTCACATCCTCAATCAGGTAATTTCCCATCTCCAAAATTCTCCGTCTTCTTCTGTGTTTCAAAATCGTCTAATTGATTGATTGTGCAGATCTTGTTGACAGGGCTTGATTGTACTTGTGATCTTGTTTCGCTGTTTCAGCTTCATTCACAACTCAATATGTCCCATATCCTTGTATCTATGTTTCTCCCACTTGTTTGAATAAACTTTTGAAATTTCGGATGATTGCTTAGAAAACCCAGGAAATTTATTCGACTTTTCATGAACTTTGAGGTTCAAAACGATTAATTTGGGGAAGATTTAGGGTTTAGGAGGGGATTAGTGTTATGTTTTTGATGTTTTTGTGTTTGTTTGCCTTAACTGAAGCGAACGCGGTAACCAGAGAGACCGAGATCGTGAAAGGGCTCAGGCCAGGTCCGGCAACAAGACCAAGCAGCCCAAAGCCGATGGCCTAACCCCTGAACAACGCCGAGAAAGGTCTCTATTTTCTCTCTTTTTCTTTCTCTGTTTGTCAATTTCAAATCCCTATTTCGTCAATTTCAAATGTTAGAAGGTGAATTTGGTTAGAGACTGTATTGGAGTGTTTGATTGATTTCAGGGACGCTAAGGCGCTGCAGGAAAAGGCTGCAAAGAAGGTTGCGCAGGCACAGGCGGCCGGAGGGATCAATGCTGGCGGCAAGTAGAGCTATGTGAAGGTTAGGGTAGAAAGTTGGAGGTAATGTATATTCTAAGATGAGAAGTAGATGATTTGGGAGTGTTATGAGTTTGGGATTTTGGTGTGGGGTTGAGATGATCTGTCAGATCAAGTGTTTGTCTTGGTGAGAATTGGGATTGGCATTGATCTGATGTGTATTGTTGTTTCAAAACCTTTCAGCTTTCTACCCAATGAAGGAATTTCAGTTTACATTATATACTATGGCCTGTTCTTCTCGTTTGGATTTCAATTTAGAGAGTAGTGGTTTAGGGATTGCATCTGAACCCTTGGCCTCAAGTGCTTAGACGGCTGAAACCACTCTTTAGTTTACTTTCATATCAGCATAACATGCGAGTATGACAACATTAGAGCCTGCGTACTAGTAATGCAAACAAGACTTCCATATCTCTCTTAAACCACTAATCATAACATGCGAGTATGACAACATCAGAAGAAGAACCAGTATTAGTAATGCAAACAAGAATAAAGGAGCTGTTGTCCATGTGTTTCACAAGATGATATATGACTTGGTCATTCAACTTGATGAGCCAGAAAATCCTAGGATGAGCTCTGATACCATGTTAAATCATTTTGGTTGTAGAAACTCTGTAAGAAGCAAACTTTTTATCCTAGACAATGTATTTTTCATATATTTTGATATTTAATTTCAAGTTAATGTAATAATTCTACTTCTCAAATGTAACTCGCATCATCTTGGGTTTGGTTTTACAAAAAAAAAACAGAACAAAATGATAAACGTTGGTGGCTACATACATTGGTCATTCATGTCTTCTCTGACCTCACATCGGTCTAAACTATAGCGACACTACATGCAAATTGATAAACGTCCTGGCACACTAGTCATTTAGGTTTTCTCCAATACCTCACATCGGTGTAAACTATAGTTACACTAAATGCGAAGCGATGGTTGTTTAAACCATTATATAGTACATCACAGGGATGGTATGAATGATAATGCATATCTGGATGTAGATTAGAATAGCATGAATAGTCAGTCACAAGAGTACAATTTATAAAATCAGTAGTATATGCCAATCACTTTGTGATGATATCTTATCGAAGAGACCTTTAATCATAGGTGTACATATTACTGATATTACATTGTATAGGTAAACAGTTACCCATGTTGCCATGTTGCCATGTTGGAGAAGGGGAACCCAGCAGGAGCTATTTTAGAGACCCAGTAGGAACAGGAATCCAATGCAACTGGAGTTCTACTTCACCACGCTCCACATTTCTGAGTCGGAGAACCATGTTTTGCACAAGTTTGCCATTGAACCAAAAGATACAGCTCTCTTCAGCAAGGGAGTTTTGCCTAGTTGGTTGAACTTTAGCAGTTATGGTTCCCTCTGGGAGACCTTCCAAGCGCATCTGCACTACGTCAACGAATGTAGCAATCTCAAACTCTGCATCTCCCATTTTGTCATCAAAAGTGAAAGTATCTTTGTCATACACAGCTTGACTGGAAATATTTGGGTCTGAAACAATTAGAGTCAATTTTTCGTCCCACTCAGGGTTCACATTCCGCTTCACAAGGCCAGTTTTCAACTTGTGCCTTGGGGTCACTACTGGCCCTGTCCATTTTTACTTTAGTTGTATTTTTTTATACTGATTACATCATATTTCACATGATTTTTAAAATTTTTGTTTTCTATGTATAGTTTTTTTCAAAATAATATACTTTTGTGTATAATATACTTTTATGTATAATCTACTAAACAAGTTATATCATATTAGTATGCATGTTGTGATTTCAATGATTAAAATTCACAAAATCAAAATTTGACTGTCTGATGTGATCATTATAATGGTATACGAGAGAAAAAATTCAATTGTATTTGTCAACATTTGGGTCTCAGGTCAAACCTAATTAAATGTCACTTATTGCATGAAAAAGCTCTTTGTGACTTTTTTTGGTTGATTCTTCCACACATACTCTCTCATAGATGACATGTAACCACCTATGTAAAAATTTAGAGACATTTACCTCCTAAGTATAGGGCTTCCCATAGGAAAACATAAGCGTAAATAAGGTTGACCTTCTTGATTAGGGCCCAAACGTTACCAGAAACATGTGATTTTTCTAACATAGACGAATTTCACTATAACGATTACATGCTATTTCACAAGAATTTTAAAACTTTTGCTTCCTCTGTGTAGTTGGTTCACAACGATGTACACTTTCATATAACGATTAATTTCAGTTTTCCCTCTTGAGGTTTAAAGTTAACATCATTTCACCCCACAGACTCTCAATTTTGAAAATTTACCTCCTTAAGTTTCTAATTTTCGTAAATCATACCCCAATTACTGAAATTTCACTTAATCTGGATGTTTTTTTGACTTTATTACTCGTTTGAAGGGCTAACATAGTCATATAACAACAAAAATCATATTTTGAGACCATTTTTTAAGATTTTATATCAGCATTTAACGTTCAAATTGGACGGAATTTCATCCATTTAGCAAAATTTATGAAATAATATCAACTTTATGGGGTAAATTTTCAAAATTAAAAGTCTGAGGGTTGAAATGATATTAACACCAAACTTCAGAAGGGGAAACTGAAATGAATCTTTCATATAACCTACTAAAAAAGTTATACCACATTGCGAACGAGTTTGCTCAAGTCTATTTTTAATATTTTCTCGAAATGTCAAGTCATTGATACAAGGTGCGTCTATTGTCACCCCACAAACCACTGTTCATCTCATATTTTATTCCCATCCAATTTATATATTTTTAATTGTAATTCTACTTTGTCCACCTACTTACAATACCTAAAATATAATTTCTTAATTATGCTTTGTTCACCTTACATTCTCTTCTCACCCCACATATAGTTTTGTCAATTTCTATTATGTTTTGTTCAAATGACCATTACTTGAAAAAAAATCGGACGCTGATGAAGAAAAACAAAAGCAAATCGAATATAAGTGAGCAACAAAACATAAAAATATACATACAAAATCAACAAGAAATAATTAGCAAATAGATAGACGAAGCATTAACATAGAAAAAAAATACAAATAGTTCACCTTATTTCAGATTGATTGATGATGACGTCTTCAGACTACATAGAACGATCGGTTATGTTAAATTTTATGAAGTACGTGTTCATAAAATTAAAAGATAAAAAAATAATTCATAATAACTAACTGTCTCATGCGGTAATTTTACATTAGGATCTTTTAGTTTTTCAATAAATAAACAATGTATGACGTGAGAAAAATGGTTTGTGAGGTGGCAACAGACACAACCAAATTATAATCTCTTATCTTGGACAACTTGAGAAGATTAAAACATTGATAGTTTTGACATTTTCACACAAAAATGGGACATGATGTGTGAATTGTAATTTTAGGTGTGTAAATTTGACTACCCTAAAAAAATTGTGACCTATTAGGCTATTACTGAACCATGTTACACATGCTGTAAACCGAAATGTTTACTGATCGGAAAAAGAAAAAAACAAAATGTTTGGACGGTCTTATAGAACCACATAATTTTAACTAGCCTTCAACTAATAGATGCTACGAGACAACCTCTACTCATTTCTAAGTCATTTCTTGTACAAATTTCTTTGAAGTAGTCTTTCTTCACTCTCCTGGAAAACTAATACACTACGGAGTTTCCTGTTTAGATTTTACCGTCACACCGATGACATATATAGTATGATGAAGCAAAGCATTTGGGTCAAGTATTGAATGATATACTATTAGAGGAGCAGACTAAGAATGGCATAACCAAAACTATATGTTATGAAGATCCCCAGATTAAGAATTTGCAATTTTGAGGGCTTCTTGTTTATTGAAAAAATGTATGTCTTGTACATCTGCCTTGAAAACGTGATATGGGTTTTTTCTAATTGTTGTACTATCTAACATATAATCGATGATCCAATTTCCCACAATTGCAAATGTTCTATTCAAAACTTCGGTACTCTCCAAGAAAAAGAAAAAAAAACCTTCAGTGCATGAGTACATCCTCCTATGTTCTTTCGAATTCACAACGAATGAAGCTCAGTTTAAGAAGCTTACACACTAATGCTCGAGATCTGATCAGTGTCTTTATGACTAATTCCAAACTGGTTCCTTCAGTATATGCAAAAGCATTGGGATAGTTTAGTGATACAAGGCTTTCGAGAAAATAATCCATAAAGTAGTAACTCACGTACTGCTGATTCAAAATTCTGTGGTGTTTTTGGTCTTAAAATCCACCGATATCTGCAGTTCAGCACCCCCTTATATTTCTGGAGCACTAACTCAACACTGTTTCTGAACCAAAGCGGATCTATCATAGGATCTTGGTAGTGCAAAACTACAAGCTTACTCTATCATCCCGGCGGAGGGTAACACTAGGCCTGGCCAAAACTTCAAACTTCCCAATACTAGGGTTCTATATCAACACAGTAAAGTCTTGAGCAGCAGGACAGACAAGTCCCGACCACATTGATATGCATGCTTGCTAGACTTCTATATTTTCTTTTGAAGCCAGCGGCTTAGTATACTCATCGAATGAAGGGTTATCTCAATCCGACGAGGAGAGCTTTCCATGTGAAAGTGAAGCCAGTAGCAGGAGTTGTCCGTCGACTCTACGGTGGGTGTCAGATGAAAGTAGAGGTTGTGATTATAGACCTCCATG
Source organism: Comarum palustre (assembly GCA_951800085.1). NCBI lineage: Eukaryota > Viridiplantae > Streptophyta > Magnoliopsida > Rosales > Rosaceae > Comarum > Comarum palustre. The sequence continues at coordinate 13,318,731 of OX637583.1, forward strand.
AGTTGCACACGCTGCTCGGAATTTGACGGGGTAACTTCAGCAAGACTTCAGGAAGGGCTTCTGTCGATATTTTTATTCGTTTGGTTCACATTTTCGATCTAATGCTAGAATCATGAGCTGAGGTGTTTCCATAGCCTATATCTTCTTAAAAGTCCTAATTCCCCTGTAATTCTGATGTCTGAGATATGATGACTCGTTCACAAGTGATTTCATTCATGAAGAGTAGAATAGCAAGAAACAAAAACACACTGCAGTTCTAATCTGGTCTTCTCTTCAATTCACATCATATCAGTCTATACTCCCCTGTATCTACGATGAAACAAAGAAACCAAACACCAGTGATTTCAACAAACATGGTTTGATCCACAGCAAATTAAACGTTTAACACAGCAACCATTAATACAATAATGGCCAGAAAACATCGGTGCAACTTTAACAATGTCAAAAGTCATAACTAGTCAGCAATCCAAGTAATAACAACGTATGAACAAAAGGAGAAAATGCATGCCTTTTGCAGCATGGGTTTCTATACATTTGATTACAAAATATACATAAACCCATAACTGAAAATCCATGCAAACAATGTACATCTGAGTGAAGGCATCTCCACAAATTACCGCGATAGAATTGAAACGGGAAACCCAGCTATGAAACTTGAACCACTTTAAAGAAGCAAGATGCATTCAAGCAGAGAAACCAGCTTCCATTGTTTGTAAGAAAGCAGTATTGAACCTGAAGTTTCTGTAGCTCTTTCCAGGTCTGTTGTCAGGTAGATGGACATCAGGCTCGGGTTTAGTTGATTGGTTCTCCATTATCATGTTTCTGAAGCTCTTTCCAGGTCTGTTGTCAGGTGGATGGACATCAGGCTCAGGTTTAGTTGATTGGCTCTCCATTATCATGTTGCTACTCCCAATGGAGCTGTTTTTCGCTCTCCACACACTGAGTCCTAAAAATGATGAAAAATAGAGCTCATCAGCAAAAGTAGTAAGAAAAAAAACAAATATCTACAACCATCACTATAAAAACCAAAGGCATCGTGGAATCAAAACAAATCTAATGGTGGAGCTGGAAACATCAGAGCATTCAGTTTCATGTACTCAGCTATTGAAACCAGAGTCTATAGTCACTATACCAGAACAAAGAAATTCAAGAGATATCTTGTCAAGTCATTCATGTTCATATGCTTCAGTTTCTCCAAGATTATGTCATCCATCCATTCTTTGGATTTTCTAGTTTTATTTCAGGAGTTTAAAGTAAACATGTATAGGTTAAAAAAGACGCATCAAAGGGAGTAGGAAAACCTCTCAAAGGCATATCAGGTCTTGAGGCATTTGGGGGTCGATTTTTAGAGATCCATGACTTCAACGATCTGCATGAAGACAACAGTCACATTACACAGTAAAAAATGTGAGAACACTTGCGAAGATGAAAGTACTTACGCCAGAAAAGGGGACACCATGTAAAGCTTGAGGCCGGTGATGCCACGAGATATCACATCGTCACTTGCTGGTTGAAGATCATCCAGCCGATGCCATGCGATTTCCTGTAAACAGACAACAAAAGCTGTGTGCTTAACATATGATAATGTTCACAAAACAAGGCATTTATATACTATAGAAACAACGAATCAATTAAACAAAAGCTTAGATATTTAGTTACACTTTGTCTACTGAATTATAACTTTAAATTAAAACTACAAGTTCTTTTCTTCTCGAATAAATTTCGCCTGCCATTGTAGTACAGTAGTCATAACAAGAATTGATTTAAAATGTGGTTGCATTAAAAATCACATACACTGATCTCCTTTTTGGTGAGTGCTTCAAAGGCTGTGTCCTCCCTTACACCAGCAACAATGTAGAGTCGCACCCTTTGCTGTCCAAATATAACTTCAATGTAATCATCTTTTTTGAGAAGTTTAGTAACATCAAAGCCTGTTTCTTCAAGGACCTGTGCATTCAAAGCAAAAAACCAGTCTACTAAGCAAGAGAGGAGAGGAAAAATCATATGACAGTCTAGGACCATGCTTACAGAGAGAAAAAGTGACGCAACAACAGTTTCCAGAAGACAAGAACTTGTAGCTAAGACAATCAATGGTAAAAATTTACTAAGCTGACATAATCCATAGCAAGTTATGCAATTTCCCTTAGGATGAAGCCATACACCAACCCCCTTTCCCAGATCTCTCATGGAGTGCCGCACAGTCCTACTCCATGTCACATACTTGGGGAAAAATAAGTTGGTTAAATCCCATATATGTTGTTAACATGTAAGAAAGTATCGGGCAAGAGTACTGCTACAGAGTGTGTGGATTTTTTTTTTCTGAAAAGAAACAGACTTTGACTTAGAAACAAAAAAATCAGTGTACAAGAAGGCGGACAAGGAGTCCGCTTTAGATAGCTAAAGAGGGTAGCTAAGGACAGACGTTTAGCAGCCCATCTGTTAATGCAAACTCAAAGCTTAGGGCTTTGGGATTTCTTATGCAACTGCATGCCAGTTAAGAATAACAGAAGAAAGAGGTTTAGCAGCCCATCTGTTAATGCTAACTCAAAGCTTAGGGCTTTGGGGTTTCTTATGCAACTGCTTGCCAGTTAAGAATAACAGAAGAAATAGTATAATCCTTAAAACCTTAAAAGTACAATCCTGATGCCCAGAAGTTAACTCTCCCACAGGTCATTCCTCCCCACCCCGCCATAGATTTCAAATAATCTTTTTATTTCTTTCCACCCACACCATCCAAACTATAGCTAGCACCCCACAACCCCAAAGGATTCTGGCCTTTTTCCGTTACCAAAAGCTGAAGTATTTTCTTTTAGCACGTGGCCCTTCCCTAATGGAGCTGTCCATTCCACTCTTGCATCCCTATATAACTTCTTCCATAAGAAATTAGCCATTTCACAGTGCACAAAGACATGATCAACACTTTCTCTTTAAGCTTTGCACAAAATGCACCAGTGAGGAGAAAAACAACATCTTGTTCTTCTCTTCTGAAGAACATCACATGTATTTTTCTTTCGTGTGTCACAAGCCATCCCAAAATCTTCACCTTAGCAGGACAGTAGGGGCCTTTACACTTCAAATAAACTTTGCAGGACCACAGATTGGATCTGATTAACCACTAATTAAGAAGATATGGAATGGTTTGCAAGGGAACTTTCCACCAGGCTCAAGCTTCCATCTCCTTTCATCTGGTTTCAACTCCAATAATCTAATATTTTCTAGTTTAACCATCAGCAAGGCAAACTCTTCAGTCTCTTGGTTATTTAAATTTATTCTGAAACCAAAGTCCCAGCTCACTGGAAAATTGAGCTGGTTAGCTAACTTTCCATGGAAGGATTAATGTGCAAAATAATCTGAATAACCTTGGAAAGTAGAATTTCAAAGGTTGATCCTCTAACCAAAAATCTTCCCAAAACCTAACCTTTTTGCCATTGCCTACAACTAGTTAATGGCAAAATGAAATTTTTCTTGTTCCGACTAAAATGTCCTTCTAAGGATTTCTACTTACTTCACCCAGAACTGGTTTTGTGTCCCAACTGCCATTTCCCTAAAAAGGATTTATTTGTTGCTAAGAGATTCCCAATTCCCAGACAGAATATATATGAATCCTCAAGCCATGGTGCACGCGGTTTATATGATGTGCTCTGCCTAAAGCAGTTACACTTATCACCTCAGGCAGATAACAGAACTTACGTGATCTTAATCTAAAGATCCAAAATCAATATTAGGTTTCTAAACTATACTTAGCCTCTACCCTAGCAGCACATCCATAGGTGCATTACAAAAAAAAAAAGAAGAGTTAAACTACCTATTATCTCACTGGAAAATTTGCAATAGAAATAATCTTACTTCTCTGATGGCACATGCATGGTCTTCCTCATCTTTATTCTTTTTTCCACGAGGAAAACTCCAACTTGATCCCTTCCAACCCTTCACTAGTATGCACTGTCAATTGCACAAACACAATGAAAATAAGCACAGGGCCAAATGAAGTTCATATTTTTTATGTTTAGTAACTCACTGTTCACCACTACACATCAAGATATTATCATATCAGATTATCAGCCACTCATCAAACTCAGAATGATGAAATGACTAGCAGCATTTGAGATACAACAAAAAGGAAAAAGTTATTTTTGTTAAAATTAGGAGTTTAAGAACAATTCAAAAATTCTCACCCTTTGATAAGTTTCATCCAAAATGATCGCTCCAGTAACAGGAACCTTAACCTTGTACGAAGTGAAGTCCTTAAATATGTCGTCTATATGGGCCACATAGGGTTTAAGAACATCGCAGCTGTTAAACACTGCAAGATATTAAGGAAAAAACTGAATACACTATCGAGTCCTCCTCTTCAAATCAATTACGAGATCCAAGAACAAGACAAACAGACCAACATGGACACGGGATATAATTTGAGCAGCCTCAAATTACAATGGGGTGTCATTAAGACAAAACCACCAGAGAAATGTAAAGTAGATCATATCGTGGTTTAGTATGGTGATGAATATATCGAATTTGTTTCAATTATATCAAAGCAGTTAGCTATTCAGTTGACAATACATAGAGAAGTGAACTCCTTGAGATTAAAAGACTTGAGGGACGGATTTTTCTCCACCGAGTTGTCTTCATAGAACCAATGCGCATACTCCACCAGGAATAAGATCCTCTCAAATGATTGCAGGTCTTCTTTCGGCACATTTAGAACGAACCGACTACAATGAGGATGAGATTAGTAAAACAAATTAGGCACTGTAGAAAGCATAAGCAAAAAACAAGAAAACCTGCAGAGATCGTCGAGCAGCTCCTGGGGAGGAAGGCCGTTGTTCAACGGAGCACTTGAAGAGCGGGGAAGGCCGGACATGGTTGTGCTTTCGGTTAATCCTCAAATCAAATAGCAATGCCAAAATTAGCATCTCTTATTCTTAGAGGAGGTTACTCAATGGAGGACGACGTACCTGAATCGACCAAGAACGAAGAGCCAACCTGAAGCTCAGATGTTTCGTTTAGTTTGATTTCATTCTCGAGGAGCAACCAACATTTAGGTCTTTCATTTTCTTTTCATGTTTTTCCTTCATTTTCTTCCTTTTAGTGTTAAAGGTCATGTTTAAGCCGATGATTGTGACAATTTTTTTTGAAAAATGGTTAAGATATTTATGAACGTCATTTATCCATTATGAATTTAAATAGTTTATGGTTGAGTTTGTCATTAAGTTTGTTATATTAATAATTACTAATTTAACTGAAAAATTTGTATTTTTAATTATAACTTAAAAAATCTTCAACTATTGAGGTTCTTATTAAAAATGTTATGACCAAATAGATGGTTTCATATGAATTTGAACTATAGGTTAAAAAAATTTGGTTTTAAAGATAAAGAACTGATGTATCTAAAAAAATAATGGATGAGATTTCGACTCGGTTAAATAAGATGAAACTAACAATAAACGATTAAATCAATTGAATTCACTAGATAATATTTAAGATCTAATTTTTTTTGTAGATAATATTTGATATTTTTTGTTTAAATTTTTTTTTATAGGATCGTTTATCTTTTAGCTATAATGTTAAAAGAAGTTGTTTGACAACTCTAATTATAATAAAATACCCCTAATTTTTCACTTTAAAAAATAAGACTGTTTTAATTACAATCTAATAAAAAGGTAGCCTAATATCTTTTTAATGTTAAAAAATAGTTGTTTTGGCTTTTTTTTCTATGCCTGTTATACCCTTGCGTTAAATCCCCTTCCTCAACCTGCGCTTCTTCTCTCCACAGCCTCGACCTCACCTTCTCCTCTCTATTTTATGGTGGTTCTTTGGAATTAGTATCATGTTGTGTATATGGAGGATCCTCCCACAAGTCTCAAACAAAGAAGTTAAATAGAGGTCAGGTTGACATCATTGTTGGAACACCTGGCTGTGTAAAGGTATAGGTCCATCTAGTACTTTCCTGTATTTAATGTTGAGTTCTTGTAGTGTTAGCTTTGGTGAATTTCCATGCTGAAGTAATGTGGGTTTGGTGTAGGATCAGAAGGGCAACTTAGACTTTGAGCAGTTTGAGGTTTCGGGTCCTTGGTGAAGCTGATGAAGTGTGGAAGTCAGAGTTAGTTGAAGATGTTGAATTCATTCTAGGTATACCTTAATTGCTCGATGGTGTTTTTAGATTTTTACATAGCTAGATTACTTATCTTTTATATCTATTTCTGTTTCAATTTGCAGGCAAGGGAAAGTGTGATTAGAGCTTCTTGGGAGTTTATTGCTCAACAAAGGAGGCTAAGGAATCTTAGAGATGTTGTGCATTAGGGGTTTCTCTAAAAAAACTTATTGAATTTAGGATCGAAATTTGCTGCTTTTGTATGTGTGAGAATCTTAGGATCGAAAGCTTATTGATTGGTCAATTACACGGTAGTTACTTAACTCATTACACGGCTAGTTACATTGCTAGTTCCATCACTAATTACATCTCTAATTGAGAGAGGTGTGTGATAAAATGGAGTTGTGTAATGATCTGACTGTGAATATTGTTGCTGAAAGTTGTATTGTTTTTGATTATAAGAAACCGAAAGACTATTTGATTTGAAGTTTGTTACTTTCTCGGAGTAATTTTGTCATCACCGGTTTCAATGTTCATAGTTACATTGATAGTTAATTGGTTACAATTCAGTTACTCAACAACTTTTGGACAGTTCATTTTATCAGTCATGTTTATTGATAAATCTTACATTGCCAGTTATGTGGGTTTCAAAAGTTATAGGCATAACTACCTATGCATATTAACAATCGCAACATCAGTTCCATATTACATTGCAAGTTACATGGACAACATAGTTACATAGAAAGTTATATGAATTGGTTAGGTAAAACGAATGTAACCATCTATGTAACTATTTAAATATAGTAACATTGATATTTATGCAACTATCTACATATAATTACATAAAATAGTTAGATAATTACAACTATGTAACTATCCATATATAGTTACATGGATATCTATGTAACTATCCACATATAGTTACATACAAAGCTATATGAATTGGTTAGGTAGAATTGATGTAACTATCTATGTAACTATGAATAGTTACATAGAAAGGTTTGTGTAACCATATATGTAACTATTCAAATATGGTTACATGGATATCTATGTAACTATCCACATATAGTCACATAGATAGTTACAAAAAGGGTTGTGTAAACATCTATGTAACTATATGTGGATCTATGTAACTCTACATATAGTTACATAGAAAGGGTTGTGTAACCATCTATGTAACTATCCAAATATAGTTATATAGATATCTGTAACTATCCACATATAGTTACATAGATAGATATATAGAAAGGGTTGTGTAAACATCTATGTAACTATTCAGATATAGTTACATGGATAATTAAAATATAATACTAACATGTATAACTCGTTACATGTATTGACATACATCTAATGCTAAAGAAAGCAAGACAAAGCAATGTCTATTAATTAAAATTTGTTCACAACAAAGAATCTTTCATGTAACTATTTAAAAAGAATAAATCACTTTGCTCTTAGCTTTCTGAACTTACTGCTTCCTATTTGAATCTCATCTTGCATCTGTGCTTCAACATATCATCTGCATTTTGCTTGTAACTATGGATGTTGTTTTGCCTGATATGTCTGACGTCACCTTGATCAAGTAAAAAATAAATAATGTTAGTTACGAGCCACCTCACATCTCTGATACATGTATAGTCACATAGAGAGAAATTCTCCGGTGCGGACGTTCACACCAAAGGGTTTGGTGCTGATGTGTGATTTTGCCTCACTTTTTTATTTTAGTTTTAGATCTGAACCGTTCAATATCTAGGTATATATGTATAGATCATCTCTGTAAAATTTCATTGTATTTGATGATCGTTAAAGCATTCAAATATGTGATTTACCATGAAAAAAAACTGACGGTTCCGGTTAAACTGTTCAGGAACCGTCCGTTTTTTTCATAATAAATCACAGATTTGAATTTCTTAAAGATCACCAAATGAGATGAAATTTTACAGAGATGATCTATACATATATACCTTAATATTGAACGGTTAAGATCTGAAACTAAGATCGAAAAGTAGGGCAAAATCACACATCCGCCTGGATAACATCTTTTTATTTAGGCCAATCTGCTCTACGTTCACATTCACGGACGAAGCGTGGTTTAATATCATCGTGGTCAATAACCATAAGCAAATACATCATCGATATGCGTGAATGATCGGTCTAGCAATTCAACTGTGTTCTTACAACACGAGATTTCTATGTTCTCTGATACAGACACAGGTGTCGGGGCGTCGTTTCTAAGACATAGGCGTAATCAGAGATAATCTCATGAGAAGGATTCTCAGTATTGATGAGTAAAGAGTTAGTTTGTGCCATAGAAAGCCTTTTTCTTCCTGGGTTGCATATCTTTCGAACCAAGTGGCCTACCTCTTTTCCTTTGGGGAGCCACGGCCTTCACCCATCCACTAGGGTCGGCGGTGCCCTTACCATGGGCAACACAGCACGGACCCGGGGTGGTCATACCCATCATTGAGACTTATAGCCTTGCAGAGATATTTGCAGCTGGTATGTCCGCTCTCGTGACCTTAGCAATCTCAGCAAATAAGTCGGGCATCCAATCTGCCACTTGTTGGAGCTCTAGGATTCACTTCACTTCTCTCTCAACATGAGAGGTGCGGGGATCATAATGAGCAAGAGTTGGAACTGACCAGGACAATTCATGTCATTCTCGTTGAGCATGCATGCTCTCATCTCTCCCTAACGACGAGAAGACAGCCTCATCAAAGTGACAATCAACGAATTGGGCCTTAAAGAGATCACATGTCAAAGACTAGGTATCTGATAATAGTTGGGGAATCATGGCCAACATAAATACTCAAACGTCGTTGCAGATCCATTTTCTTACGCAGTGGTGGCGTAATAGGTACACACACTCCACAACCGAATATGCGCAAGTGCGAGATGTCAGGCTCATATCCAGTAACCAATTGGTACACACTAAACGCTTGTTTGGAGGCGTGTTGAAAACGAACTAATACGGTTGCATGCAATATAGCATAATCCCAAGAAGCAATATGGAGCTTTGAGTCCATGGCCAGTGCTCTAGCTATCATCTAAAGCTGCTTGATCATAGCCTCAACCAAACCATTTTGCGTATGCACGTGTGGGATGGAATATTCAATCTCAATCCCAACCAACATGCAATATTCGTCAAAAATCTTTAACGTAAACTCACCGGCATTGTCCATCCGAATAGACCTGATTGGATGATCAGGGTGGGTAACCCTCCGCTTAATAATCTGTGACAGGAGTTTAGGGAAAGCACCATTCCTTGTGGACAACAAAGCAAAATGCGACCAACGCGTCGATGCTTCATCCAAAACCATGAAGTATCTAAACGGTCCACATTCTAGATGGATGGGTCCACATATATCACCTTGGATACGATGGAGAAATGAGATGTTCTCTGTGTTTGTCTTGACATCAGGAGGTCTGGTCACCAACTTAGCCATTGTACAAGCCTTGCAAAGCAACTTATGAGCATTAGAAAATGTCATTGATGCATCAGGAGAGGTCCGGATCCTCATATCTGAGTAAGGACCGGCGGAGCTGCCTTCTGGCGACCCAAGTGTCAGCTGGGAGCTCTCTTTGGTGACAACGGCAGCTCTACCCTCTTTGGGGAGGATGTGTCCCAAACACGTTCACTTTGTGCGGAAGAAAGGATGTTCATACGAGTTACTTAGAATCCTTATCATCATATCTCTTCTGGGGTGACCGAGGCGGTCATGTCACAGCTTGTACAAGTCATAGTCCCACTAATCATGTTTGGCGACCACATAGGATTCAATAACCCTTATGGTGGTGTGGTACAAACCACTAGATTGACTCATAAGTTTTTTCAAGATGCGCTTAGTGCCACACTCATTGGAAGTTACACAGAGGAAATCGAGTTCATTCTCACAATGCATCTCCAAGTGGAAACCATTGGCGCACATGTTCTTGAAACTCAGTAGTGTTCGATGATCTTTAAGGGCATACATGGCATCAGAAACAATGATCAAGGTCCCATTTGGCAGCAGGAACCTAGCAGATTCGTGTCCTTGAATGACGGGGGATGAACCGATCAAAGTTTTCACGAAAGTTTGACACGACGTAAGCTCTGAAATAATAGCCTATTCCTCAGGATGTTGTGGGTAGTCCCACTGTCTAGAAGACACTCAAACTCTTCATGTGACATACCTGTCGAAACGAGGTAGATACGTGAGGAAATAGACATATGGAAGTTTGCAATTAAATTGCAAACTCATGTGCAAAGAAGATTTTCTGGCAGCATGACCTTTGCTCACTCAAACAACCATAACACCTTCGTTATAACGGATATGAATGAACCGTGAAAATTGTTGAAAACTAGACAGACGTAGATATCCAGTGATATAAGGTTTACATTCTAATTCATCCAGAGCTGATCATAAAGCGCGAAGGAAGTTACTATACAGAAGGAGGCAGATTCACTATTTTTGTTTTTGGTTGAATTGTCCGCATTTGCAGCTTGCACGTATGCCAATGCACTAAGCTTTAGACAACATTCGGCAGCACATTGCATCTACACATATGCAGGTACACTAAGCACTTGGCAACATTCAATAGTGCATTTGGAGTCACTCATATGCTGGTGCACTAAGCACTCGACAAGATTCAGTGGCTACACAACCGCTAGCGCACATAATGCACGGTATTGGGCAGCAGAGCTCGACAACTTGTGTCTAGTGCTCGGTATCTGGTGCACATAGCTTTGGTAGCTGTTGCATAAAGCTCAACCACTAGTTCACAGTGCTCGGAAGTTGGTGTTTAGTGCACGACAACTAGTGTTTTGTGCTATGCAGCTGATGTGTAGTGCTTGGCCTCTGATGCAAATGCACGGCCAATGGTGGTCAGTGCACGGTTCCTGGTGTTCAGTGCTAGGCAGCTGGTGCTTAGTGCTTGGCAACTAATGAACAGTGCTAGACAGTTTGTGTGTAGTGCACGGCAGCTGCTAGACAGCGGCTAACAGCTAGCACGCAACTATCGTGATCTGGCATATAATGTCAGAATTCCACACACAACATACAACGTCTTGCACACAGGGTCGGCAACTGACACACAATGTCAGTAAAAAAGTCAGGGGTCGGCACTTAACATATAATAGTAGCAAGTAGACACAGATGGTCGTCAACAGGCAGCCAACTGTCGGCAGCTGGCAACCAGTGCACGGCAGCTCAGCAGCCATGTCCAACAGCTTGTTGTAGTGCTCGGTAGCTCCTAGGCAAGGCTAAGTAGCTGCTTGCCTTTGGCCTAAAACAATGTTGATCAGCTTTTAATCGCTATTTGAGAGACTTAGAGTGGCATCCAAGGGTCAATATGCATCGGAAAGTGTCAAGTATTGTATAACATATTGAACATAAGAGTTAAGAACATCAAAATTTTACTCCACACATTAAAATGGTTTACAACCAAAGGTCTCAAGAACAAATTGTCTAGAAAATAAAACTAATCATGGCATATTAAAAATGCCTTATTACACAATTCTTGAAAGGAATCTAAAAACTCATGGAGATAAGAGCAAACAAGAGCTCAACGACTTCAAAAGTCAGGTGCATCCAAGTCGGTTTGTTCTGAAAGTCCTCAACCGTGGGGTTGACATTCGGCTCTGTGTCTACCTCCTCAGTGAGGTGACTCCACAATTTCCTTATACTTCTTGTATGCAGCCACTATATCGGTATGTGATTAGCATTACTTCATCTAGTGATCCTTAGACCCACAATGATGTCATTCATTTGCCTTAGCCGTTTTCTTGGCACACCTTTGAACCGGCATGGGAGCACGGCCCCTAGGGGCAAGTGCATCATCCTTCTTTCAGGTATTAGAACGGCCTCTAGAGTGTTTAGAACCTCTAGTGTCTCTCCTCGTCCGGGTATCTTGACCGAAGCCTTGCTCATTGTTGTATGGTTCATGACTATCTCTTGCTTTTTGCCTCATGCTTTCTCGCCTCTGACCCTGTTGTAATTATTTTCTGGAAACGCTAGGGTCCCAACAGGCTGAGCAGTGGTCTTAGTCAAGAGCTTAAGATCCTTCTCCTCAGTTAGCAATGAAGTGATAAGAGTGTCAGGACCCATCCCGAGTTAAACCCCTTTAACCCAAAGTAAATCCTGCGGGGACCACCCTAAGGGAGCTTCTTACCGAAACCCCCTTGAAATGGATAACCCTTCCTACAAGCCAACTCAGCCTTCCATGAGTATTTAAAAACAAACCCTAACTCATGAAGCCAACCTGCTCTCCAAATCAACTCTACGCTTCACTAACCTATTCAACTAACTAAGTTGGGTTAGTCAGAGCAGTCTATATGAAAGTTTTACCTAAAACAATGTGCAAGCAGCAACGAATTAATCGACTATGCCCCGACTCTTGTACGCGCGACCTCTGCTCAAGAACCCTGCAACACTGGGCGTTTGAAAACGAAGGGCCCAAAGAAGAGACATTTAAAAACACATTAGCGTGAGTGGACAAAAATAAAAGATAAATATCTTTTACTGCTCTTCCGTTAGTGTTCCAAAAATCCACATGCACGCAATTCATAGTAAATCAATAGATAAATCATAAAATAAATCCATTGGCTCAAATCCATAATTAAATGTGGGGTATTAACCTCAACCACGAGAAAACAACCGGCCCGCTCTACCACGAGAGGGTCTATTGACCAGCTCATCGGAGAGGGTCTCATGACCCGCTCTATTCGGGAAGGTCCAACCGACCAGCTACCACCGAAGAGGGTCCTGACCTGCTCTATCTGGAACGGTCTTACTGACCAGCTACCACCGAAGAGGGTCAGACCAGCTACTATCCAGAGAGGGTATCATCTCCTTCTGGAGAGGGTCCATGCTAGCATGCAATACATAACCATATCCTTTAAAATCCTTTAAAAACCTCGTGGTAAAATAAATCGAAAACCAAGTCAAAACTCCCATGACTTTACCCCAAATACATTGGATTTAAAACATTTCCAAGAACCCAAAACAGGTTCTCTGACTTTACTTTAAAACACTACCAGAATAAGTATCATAGCCGACGACAAAAAAATTAACAGGCCGACTAAAAAGAATTTCATCGGCTAAGAGAAATTTTCGTCGGCTAAAGTAGACTTTTAGCCGACGAAATGTTGTGTCGTCGGCTAAAATAGTTTTTTTCGTCGGCTATAGTGTGTGAACTATAGCCGACGATATATATAATTTCGTCGGCTAAAAGTCTTTATATTTCCAGATCTAGACAGTAGCTGATGTAAAAGAAAAAACGGGAGACAAAGTTTTAGGGTTGGCGAAATTAATGGGTGTTGTCGAAATATGTCCGAAATTAGTTTGTGGCGCTATATATAGGTACGTATATGTGTATATATTTTGTTTTTGAGTTGATTTAAGAGTTTTATTTTCGTTATGCATTGATTTTTAGTTTTAATTAGAGTTGATTATATTGTATTTTGAGTGTGATTGAGTTGATCGATTTGGGTTTGATAATATATATGAAGTTGTTGTTATATATGTATATATATATATATTAATTAGTAATTATTATATATATGCATGTATATATATATATATATATATATTAATTAATTGTGCGTTAACTGCAGATATAATATATATTGAATGATTCGTAAATTTAATTAATTAGCGTTTATACATATATATTATGTTATCTTCTCAGGATATGGATAAGAGTTGGATTTCGCTTCCAAAATGGGACAAAAGATATGCTAAAGGAGTTGTTAGTTTTATTGAATATGTGATGAATAATGCTAAAGGGAATACAATTTTCTATTGTCTGTGCACTAAATGTCAGTGTCGCAGCGATATGCATCGATTTGCAATTGACAAGGTTTGGCAGCACCTTAAAAGTAATAGGTTTTGGGAGAAGTACACATGTTGGATATATCACGGTGAAACATCATCAAGGGGTCAGCATGATCATGGGCAATTTTCTGAGACGGGCAGTACATCCAACGATCCAACAATAGCCTTCATCAACGATATGTTTCCTTATGAGAGGGGTGTATGCTCTGAATGACCGTATATGTCTGAGCCGGTGCAGCCCTTCCCTAGAGTTTTCAATACTGCTGGTATTGACAGGTACAACAAACTACTTGCTTTCCAACAGACCCCTGTGTACCCTGGTTGTCAGAAAACGGTTCTTGAAAGTGTGATGGACGTTATGAAGATTAAAGTTGAGACAAAATCGACTGTGAAGGCTGTTGATAAGTATCTACAGTACACTACTTCGATGCTGCCCCACAGTCATCGTCTTCCTACCACTCATCATAAGGTCCGATGTATACTGAAAGATCTTAGGCTTTCCTACATCAAGATCCATGCATGCATATATGATTGTGTTCTCTTCTGGGGTAAATATCCATAAGGAAATGACCTTGGTGACCTTGACACATGTCCAGTATGTCAGAGTGACAGGTATAAGTTGACTCCTGCAGGCAATAGGAAACCTATGAAGGTACTTCGGTATTTCCCGTTGAGGGATAGGCTAGAACGGTTGTACATGTCATCACACACGGCCAAATCTATGAGATGGCACGCTGATAGGGAATTGCACGGTGAAGATACCCTTATACACCCTGCTGACGGGGAGGCCTGGAAGCATATAGATAGGGAGTTTCCTCATTTTGCGTCAGAGGTCTGAAATGTGAGCCTCGGGCTCTCATCCGACGGGTTCAATCATTTTGGCAACATGAGTCTTCAATACAGTGTATGGCCGGTGATTTTGGTACCATACAATCTTCCTCCATGGATGTGCATGAAGAAGAAATACAATATGTTGAGTTTGTTGATTCCGGGACCCGGTTATCCAGGGAAGTGTCTCGATGTGTATTTGAGACCCTTGATTGAAGAGCTTAAGTTTTTTTGGGACGTTGGTCATCCCACTTATGATAAGTTCATGCACGAGATGTTCCAGATGCATGCTATGGTTGTTGGTACCATTAGTAATTTTCCTGCTCGTGGAATGTTGTCAGGCAACGTTGTTAGGGGATACAAGGTTTGTCCAGAGTGCCTAAGCGAAGAGGGGAGCAGTAGTCATTGCAACAAGATATGTAGATTGGGTCACCGTACTCTCCTTCCGTATGATCACGAATGGCAGTTCGATGACAAGGCATTTGATAGGACTATAGAACTTGGTGTGCCTCCTAGAAGATGGACGGGGGAAGAAATTTTAGCAGTGCTTAATGAGTATGATTTTGGGCAGCTCAGCAATCATCCCAATATAGTGGCGGCAATACCTGACAGACCCGACATGTATAAATTTTGGACACATAAGAGCATATTCTGAGAACTCTCATACTGGAGTAAGTTGTTGATCAGGCACTACCTAGATGTGATGCACATAGAAAAGAATGTGTGTGACAGTGTGGTGGGAACCGTGATGAACTTGGAGGGAAAGACGAAAGACGGTCCGAAGGCACGCATTGATCTTAAAAAAATGGAGATACGAAGACATTTGTGGTTGAAAGAAGGGAAGAAAAAAAATGCCTCAAGCTCCATACACCGTGAAGCATGACCAGAAGAACGTAATTTTCAGGTGGTTGAGTTCTGTGAAGTATCTTTCAAGCTACGCAGGAAATATAGCCCGGTGTGTAAACATTCGGGACAATAAAATGTACGGGTTAAAGAGTCATGACTGTCATATTCTGCTACAACGTCTCTTCCCTATTTTCATTCTACCGTTCCTTCCCCGTCAGGTGGTGGAGCCGTTAGTAGCGTTGTCAAGATTCTTCCAGAAGTTATGCACAAGGGAAGTGACGTTGAATTCATAATGTATCTTAATGTTGGTTATATATGCAGGAAATTGGTATGCCTATGGTTAAACCACCTATTTTTTTTTATCTATTTGACAGTTTTAGCCGACGAAATACAACATGTTTCGTCGGCTAAGATGGTTTTAACCGACGAAATACAACATATTTCGTCGGCTAAAAGTATCTTAGCCGATGAAATATGTTGTATTTCGTCGGCTAAAACCATCTTAGCCGACAAATACCCTAATTGGTCGTCGGCTTAACTGTAAACCCTAACCCCTAAACCCTATAATATAGCCGACGAATACCCTAATTATTCGTCGGCTAAAGTTTAATGAATAAAATAATAATTTATACCGCTAGTTGCGTCTCCTCGATATGAAACTATTTGTAGTTGAAGGTCCGGACAGAATACGTCATTTAGGCGGTCAAATCACCGTTTGTTTGTGTTTAGGGGTTTGACTAAAGGGATTGACCGTGTGGATCGCGCCCTTAAGTTTGTCCGATGATGCTGAAAATTTACCCTCACACATGTTTCAACATAATGATGATATCTGAAGGTCGGTTTTTTGTTTCACAAGATTGATCGTCACCATCAAAATATGCCTACTAATGTTGTATAACTAATTCACCAAGTGTGAAGTAAATGTTCCGTTTTAAAAACAAACTATACGACGAAGCTTCAAACGAAAAAAAGTCGTGAGATAAGATATGACCGGAACGATGAAATAGGTCTACGGTTGAAAAATCACATAATTCCGATAGCTTTCGGTGCCAATACTTTTCGTCTTTGCATTTTTTCCATTCGTTCTCCATAGAGGACGCCCTATCTCAGACGGTTATTTTTCTTATAACTTTTATACCACTAGTTGCGTCTCCTCGATATGAAACTATTTATAGTTGAAGGTCCGGACAGAATACGTAATTTAGGCGGCCAAATCATCGTTTGTTTGTGTTTAGGGGTTTGACTAACGGGATTGACCGTGCGGATCGAGCCCTTAAGTTTGTCCAATGATGTTGAAAATTTACCCCCACACATGTTTCAACATAATGATGATATCTGACGGTCGGTTTTTCGTCGACGAAATTGTACATGAACTTACTAAATAATTATAAAATGTACTTTAGTCGACGAAATTACTAAACATTTGTAGTAATTTCGTCGGCTAAAAGTGGGACTATAGCCGACGAAATTTTTTAGTGATTTCGTCGGCTATAGTACCACTTTAGCCGACGAATTTAGGGTTTTTTCGTCGGCTAAAGTTGGACTATAGCCGACGAATTTTTTATTTCGTCGACTATACTTCTTCCTATATATTCGGACCCGGTCGACAGAACCCTATTTTCTCCTCATTTTCCTTCTCGGCCGCACGGTTTCTCCCTCTCCTCTCGATTTTCTTTCACTTTTTTCGACGAATTCCGACCTCAACTCCGCCTCCCCCATCTCCCAAACAAATAAGGTATGCAATTTCATGTTTATATTGTATTATAGAACTATTTTCAATTTTTTTCAATATATTGAATTATATGATAATTAGGGTTTGTGATAATGTTGTTTGTGATAATATTGTTGGTAATAATGTTGAATTATATTGAATTATTTCAATTAATTGGTATAATTTAATATATTTGGGTATATTAAGTAAATTAGTGATTTTTAATATATTTGAGTGTATTTACTGAATTTGGTATATTTAGTAAATTGGGTGTATTTGGTATATTTAGTAAATTGGAAATTTTTAATATATTTGGGTATATTTAGTGAATTTGGTATATTTATAGTATATTTAGTCAATTTGATATATTTAGTAAATTGCGTATATTAAAATATTAATTGGTATATTAAATTAATTTGTGATAATGTTGTTCATTTTTTATAATGCTATATATTTAACAAAATATTAATTATATTATTTAGGATGAAATGATTATTTAGTAAATCAAAGAGTTCGAAGGGCCAAAGGGGTGAATCAACTGAGGGAACGTCTAGCAACCCTCGGGGTTCGTTTCAGGACCCAATGACGGCCCGACGGGCGTCTCTTCTAGAGCTGACACAGCAACAGCTGGGGGCCACACATTCCTCTAGGCAGCCAGTCGCCCCTCGCTCCTCCAGCCAGCCGGACGCCCCTCGCTCCTCCAAGCAGCCTAGCGTCCCTCACTCTTCGAGGCAGCTTTGGCCTCCGACTCAAGCGGAGGTGTCTGCATAACGTATGCCTGAGATACACAGGGCGCCGGCTTCGGGCCCTACTGTTTCGGAGGGTGGGTCTTCCGGTACAGATGTCGCCGCCTCTTCTCTACCTTCCGCGCTTGATACCGACATTACCTGCAGTCGATGACTGAGGGGCGCCAATTTATCCACTACCCCACAGGTGACCCCATCAGCGGTGTACCTGTTTGTGTCGTTTGATACGGATTTAATTTCTGCGAGGGTATCATCATCGGCGACAGAGTCAGAGTCCGTCGCATCCGCCCCAACGCCCTCAGGTAATGATTATATAAATAATTTGTTATGTTATAATGTTATAATAAAAATAATTTATTAATAATCAATTTATGATAGGCACCGTCGGAGCCAAGCCGACAAGGAAGAAGAGAGGTCCCGTCATAGGGAATGCTCTCGAGAAGACAGTGAGTACCTCGAGAAGGATCGTCATTGATACTGACGGGGATGAGAACGTAGTATCGGGCGGCAAGACGAGGATGTACTCTAGCCGCGTGGGAGCGCTTATTAAGGATAGAGTCCCTATGTTGTGGTCAGACTAGGGCGAGGTCCCACAAGAGGTTAAGGACATGGTCCACAACGCAATGTCGGTAAGTATAACAAAATTCACATATAACATTATTTATTACATTGTACATTTATGAACGCCTAAACTAATAAATGTTTTAATGCAGGTGTGGTTTGACGTTCCCCAGTACCTGAGGAACACCTGGGCGGACGTTGTGCATGGGAGAAGGTACGTTGCAAAGTTAATGACAAAAGAAAATTACGTATAATTAATAATATTTATAATTTTTTTGCGTATTACAGGTACAAGGAGTGGAAGAACGAGTTACGGACCCACTGGACTACGCATGGGAACGAACGTTCTGGCACCCCCCTTGAGTTCCAGTTCAGGGAATACGAGTGGCGTTGGCTTCTGATATCGGAATTCAACAACCCACATAAACAGGTAATTAAAAATAATAATTTATTATATTGAATTATATTTAATACGCTTTAAAATATTTTACTAATTTGATTCCTTTGTAGGCCGTTTCCCGGGTGAATGCTCAAAACCGGCAACGCAACACAAGAAACTATCATGCCGGTTCTAAACCGTTCGCATCGTTGATGGAGGAGGCGGTAAGGGAACATCCAGAGGTCAACGTCTATACGTACGAGAAGACATATCCTGACTCTCAGGAGAATATTGTAAGTCGTTTTACGTTTTAAAATTTTGAAAATTATATGTATATATATATATTTTAAAATGTTAATTAATTATTTTTTCCTATCAAATTAGGCAAGGGTGAGGCAGGCTAGTGACGAGGTGATGGCTGCTATAGTCAGGGAGACATGGCCTGACACGTAAGAGGAAGACATGTCTGAAGCCATGTCCTGGATCGACACTTCGGATCTCAGCGTTGGGGCGAGGATCATGGGCACAACATTCCCACCGCGAGGAAATAACTTCTACTGTCGGGGTCTAAGAAAGAAGGGCGAGGGGGTACTGAAGACCACTCCCAGATTTCAGAAAAAAATGAGCCTCGACCAGCAACAGAACGACTCGGCTTGAGGCGGAAGTTCAGATGTTACGGGAACAGCAAGCCGCCCAGACAGCATATAATGCAACAGTATATGCCGCCCAACAGGCACAGCAGCAAATGTTCCAGTACATGCAAGATTTTTCAGCTGCACAGCTTCAAGGACTTCCGCTTTCGCCCATGCTCACGCCTATTCCCTTACCTCAACCGCCGTAACCTCCCCAGCAACCTCATCCTGGCGTAGATATTGATTTAGACGATATCGACTTTATTTAGTTTTTTAGGTTTATGAACAATTATTTATTTAGTTTTTTAGGTTTATGAACAATTATTTATTTACTTTTTTAGGTTTATGAACAATTTATAAATTCAAAATTTAATGCAAAATGTTTATGCTACTTTTGATGGTGTTTGTTGTTGGTTATGAAATTGTTTGTGTAATTTGCAGCTTGCTTGGATGGTAATTTAGAAATTTTGTAATTTTTTTAGTATAAAAAATACTATAGCCGACGAAATATGAAATTGTTCGGCAATAGTAGTTTTTTTTGCCCCAACGTTTAGCCGACGAAATATGGTAAAGTTCGTCGACCAAAGTTGGACTATAGCCGACGAAATGTACAATATTTCGTCAGCTTTTCTCCATTTAATTTTTAATTTTTAAAAATTAAATGGCCGACGAAATATAGTAAATTCGTCGGCTAAAGTATTTTAAGTTGGTCGACGAAATATTAATATTTCGTCGGCCAAAGTCTTATGTATAAACCGACGAAATATTGATATTTCGTCGGCTAAATTAAGACTTTGGCCGACGAATTTTTTTATATTATGTCGTCGGCTATAACCTTAACCGACGAGTTATAGCCGACGAGTCTGATGAACATGCCGACGAAAATATTTCGTCGGCTAAAGTGCTTATCCTGGTAGTGAAATCGTTAAATAAAAGAGCCAAGTTTCCCCTTTTTAAAAATCATCCCCCTCCATATCCCAAAATGGTGATAACAAACAAAAACCATATTCCGGGAAAATCCTTTAAAATCACGGGAAAGGTATGAACCTCTTCCCCGGCTCACTTATCTTTAAAAAGTATTAAATTCTCATTTTCCCAAAATCACCATAAACTTAAAATGGAGGAAATTCATGAATAAAAGAGAAACTAAATAAAGTCTATTGCATGCATTAAATTTAAAATAAAAGTCCACTCACTGTACTTAATGCAGCCTCCTCAAAGATCGGAACACTCCTCGAGCGCCAACTCGAACTATCCACATGGCCGAGTCCAATCCCACGTTCGACCATTGGCTGTAAAATTAAACCAATATATTAGTCTTTCCAACGTTGACTTGATCTTTTCCTAGTTTTACTAGGAAATCCTATTTGACCAAGAGTTGACCAAAATCCTTTCTTTTAACAATTTTTCAATCATTACGCTTAATTCTGAATATCGACTCGAAGTTTGGTTTCCGACTTCGTAACCTCAGCGTATCGACTTTCCTGACTATTTTATTGACGATAGGTTATCACATAGTAATTTATGGAATTACTATGGACACCCAATCAACCATTTAACCAATTTACGGGTTATGAGTCGATATATCCGGTATGAAATTATCTGAATTATTTACAGCGCCCAACTCGGTTTCTGACTTAGATTCCTGAGTTGCCTAGAATCTCACTTAAAGATCTGGTTGTCTTAATTTAACCGGTTAACTAAGATTGACCTTTCCCTCTTTCCTTTTATCGGTCAACTTCCCATAAATGGAAACCTTCCAATAAGGGAAAGTTTCCCAAAATGGAAACTTCCCATTTACGGTAAGTTTTTCGCAAATACTCGATTTACGAATTAACAGAAACTTTAGGACTTATGGCTTAACGAAGGAATCGATTTCTACCTCTTCGGCACTCTACCGGAAAACTGTTGCTTTTGCCGGATTCCGGTGACTTGCTGGAACCTCATGCCGGATTCCGGTCGACTTGCCAGAATTTTAGGCAGAGTTTCCCCGTTTTCTCCTAATCACCAAGTTCTCGACATCAACAACCAAAACACACAAAAACAACAGATTAGTCACCAAGAACAACAACAAAACACAGGACTCCTAGTAATCAACCCAACCATAAGATCAAATTCTCTCTAGATTAAGGGATTCACCTTTCGATCCCAGAAGAAGCAAAACTGCCCTCACAATACTCTTCACACCCAAGGATCTATTCTCGGCACTCAGACTTCCACTGCACACTGCCGAGATGGCTTCTCTGCTCCTCCTACTTCGAGAATCACCAGAAGTGACCTCTGCACCCACAATGTCACAATCTCTCTCCCTCTCGGCCAATCCTTCCCTTTTCTTCTTCCTCCCTCAACTCCTAAATCCCTCAGCTCCTGCCCCAAGCGCCACCAACTTCAGTACCTCCTCACAGCACCTCAGTTTCCACTCCCAATCGCCCCAGAACCCTGCCTCTGTTCGTGTCAGCAACAGACGTGCTCACAACCTCCAGAACCACTCGAGTTGTTCCCAGGAGGCCAAGATGACGCCCAGGATGAAGAAGGGACGCCAAAAGTTGTCCCCCGTGAAGAAACTCGAAGAACAGAAAACAGAGAAAAAGGGGTAATCCCGATTAGGCTCAATCTCGACTGGCAGAAGCTTAGGAAGGAGGGGAAAGACAAGAGGAGCAAGAAAATACCTTCAATTTGTCGAACCTCTGCCTGAGTCGCCAGATTTCCGTCGAGAACAGTCGCCGTCCTCCGGTGATCTCCGTCATCGATTGATAAATCTCGGATTGAGTGACTGGGTTTTGTAGAGGAGAGTGAGAGGATCAGTTTGGTGGGGGTGCGCCGGCGTGTGGTGGCCAGACGGCGGCTCACTGGAGAAGGCAGATTTGAGAGAGAGAGAGAGACGCAGCGAAGAGAGAGAGACTCAGGGGGGGTCTGACCCGAGTCAACCCTCTCCCTAACTATTTATAACGAAACCAACGACCAAGATTAAAACCCTAAACGATCTGACGATCCAGATTTAAAGAATGTAAAAAGTAAAAAGGTTAAATGGTAAAAACTATTTACCGGAATAGTAATTGGAAATTATCATAAACTTCAAAAATTCACAGAAAATAGACGGAAGCTCTGAAAAATATTCTGAAAATACCGGGAGACTCGTGTCGACACGTACTACAACATCGAGTCATTAAATGAGGAATTTGGAGAGTTTAGAAAAAACTCGAACGATAAATTATCAAATTACCGGTCGCAATTAAAAGTTCTCGGTAACTCACAAGCCCTTGTAAAAATGTAACTTTTAGGTACGAGGTGTTACATAAGAGAGTCAAACGTTGGAGTAAGACCACTCTTATAATCATGCTTATATTGTTTCATTAGCGTGGCTGACGACCTGGGGAAGGTGAGCAATTTTTTTTTCTATGAGATCATCTTCAGACTTCTCCACTCCATAAAAGTGCAGGCAAGCACGCAAAGCTAGTATGTCTGTCTGATATTCCTCCATAGATTTGTAATCCATTAGCCTTATGGAAGCCCATTCGGTCTGCAACTCTGGTAGTAACGCAATATGGACATTGCCAAATTGTGCCGCGAGCTTATTCCATAGCTCTAGTGGGTCGGCAACTTGCTGGTACTGCCACCTCAATGTGGAGTCCAGGTGCCGGTGGATGAACAGAAGCGCCTTGGATTTAGTTTTATCGGTAGGCAGCTCGTCACCCTCTTTGGGAGGATCAATGGTGGAAATATAGTCTTTGCCAATGAAATTTTGTCTCATGTCAAGGACCCAGTGGTGGTATTCACGACCCTAGGCGTCCAGCGGATCAAACTGTATTTGTTTGTCCATTGACTCTGCATACAAGAATTCAAGCAGTTAGTTTGAGACCATTTGGATTTAATGCTTAATTCTTTTTAAAACAGCTATGGATACAACACCATGCTGACCTAGAGAGTATATTTGTTGCATAGGTGCACACCATGCATTCGACAGCTGTGCTCGGCAACGCCTGATAGTCGATGGTAGTTGCGTGTGCGCTCCAAGGCAGGGCCTCGGCAGCAGCGCTGGGCTGCGCCTGGTAGGTGCCCATGTAGTGCTTGGCAGCAGCTCACGCTTGCACAGGGACATGCCCTGGCAACAGAGCATGACAATAGCCTGACAGGTGCACATATGGTGTCTGGCAACAACGCAAGCGCGCATAAGGACATGCCATAGCAACAGCACACGACAACGGCTCGGCAGGTGCACATGCAATCACTCCATCCAGGGTTTGTAAACAACAAAATAACCTGCAAAATTTTCAAACGTCCCAAGCATAGAAATGGGATGAAGAAAGGAGGAACCGATTTTATCCTCCCCGAGTTAATTTAAACTTTGAACGAGTTTTAAGGTTCAAAAAACATACCTTTGTCGATAAAAGCTTCAAAAACCTTAAAGAATCAACAAAAGATGGTGATTGGCGGCAACAACTATGAGACATCTGCAGCTAGGGACATCGGCGGCCGCAGAAAACAAATAGGGTGGTAGTTACAGCAATCTAAGGAGGAGGGATGACCGAAAAAAGCTTTTGTGTTTTAGTTTTTTTTAGTGGTGGGCGGCCTTTTTGATCTAAGGTTAGAGCTAGAGTGACTGATAACGTCTTCTAGAATATACATGGATGAATAGCGATGTGTATTATTCATTATTTGAAAGACCTCTTATATAGGGGTTTACATGGAGCCAAATAAGGAAACATACTACATGTACTATGTGTAGTACAAGGAGACATATATGGTATATACTACAATTTTTCTATTATAAATAAAGGCTCACGGGCTAAGCCTATATACACAGCATAAGACCAAGTGCACACACGCACATGTCATATTTCCTATAACAATTGCAAGATTTTTGAACATTGACCTTGAATTAGGTTAATATTTGATTTTTATTTAGAGGAGTTTGTTTGATGTGAAAGTTATCTAACGTTTTATAGTTTAACCTCATTAAATAAGTTTTTAATTTGTTCTTTGCCTTGTAGGTTCTTAGAACTTGAGTGAATGATCCTAACTTGACTTTTATGAATACGCATCACTTTAATGTGATCCATTTGATGAGGTGCAAATCATGCATTACACAAATCAATTTATATTAAGCAAAGGTTGCAAACTTGCATTCATCATTACTTAGAACCTTTGACATTCAATAACCCCTCCAGAGTCCTTCCATGCAGTTAATTATAAAGGAAACATACCAATCAATAACTTTGAGATCGATTAAACCAAGTGGTATAATGGTATTGTAAAACAAAACATGCTCTCTGACCTCTCTCTCTCTCACCCTTACCCTAACCCTTCTTTTTAATGGCGGTGGCTTTGTGGTGTTGTTGTGTTGAAGACAATGTTTCAGTTGAGGATAGCCCCAACTAGACTTATGCACTGAGGTGGAATTTGCTTCCTCTCATCTCTCTTCCCTCTTCTACCCATTCTCTGGCTATGGAAGTGGAGGTAGATCCAATCTTGCTTCAGAGCACCCGTTCTTTTTTGGCGTGGCTAGTGGGTTGGGTGGCTGTAGATCTGGCATTGTTGTTCCTGATGTTGGTTCCGAGTTCTCTGATGGTGACTTTAAGGTTGAATATAGTGGACTTGGGTTGACTATGATGGGTTTGGTATCGTACACGCATGGAGGTGATCAATCTGCTCATGCTTTGGTCGATACCGTACCTATTTCTGGGTTTGATTGGTGGCATCAGTTAGATTTGAATGGCGGTGCGTGCATTGGGGGTGGTGGTGATGCCAAGAATGATAGCGGCGATGTTAGCTTTGGCCAACGACTACAATGGTGGAACCCGAAGATTTAGATTATGCCATGGGTGCCCTTAGCTACTTGGGCCGGTGTGCATAGGCCTAGGGTTTGTCCTTTGTAGTTTGGACGTGGCTTTGTCTAGTCCTCTTAGGCAGCTGAGTTGAGTCAAATAATTAGACTTTTGGTTTGATTAGTTCAAAATAATATAGTTTAGAATAAATGAGGTTTTTCTAGGACTTTTTAGTTTGTTTCAGATGTTTGTTAATGTTCTGCTCTGGTTACTTAGTTACTATCTTTATAGTCGATCGCGTCTTTGAGTTGCAATATAGAAATTATCTAGGGTAGGTCCTACGTGTCTTGCATGATTCTATTCTAACGTGCCTGTTAAGGGCGTTTCATGTTGATGCTGTAATCTGATTTTTAGTTATCAATACATTGTGTGACTAACGTCATTTATAAAAAAAGTGGTATAATGATAAACAAAAAGTTATCTTGTCTTCTAAACTTATGTATCTTATCCCCTCTCCTCTCTCTAAAAAAACCCTAGCCTCCCTCTTCTCTCTCTAGCACACCAACTAGCCTCCCCATCTTTGTCCGGCGACAGTCTCGCATTCGCTGGCTTTAGGGCTTTACCGACATCGGGATTTGTTGCTGGGCGGGAATTCCTACATCCTATTTAGTCTCTTGGAAGGTATTGGCTAGAGATGGAGGGTTGGATTCGAGATTTCTTTTTGGGTTTGTGCAGGTTGTTGGGATGAGCGTTGTTATCGCTTTCAATCGTCGCAATGGCGAGGGTCGTCGAGGTGTACTAGATTGTGCTAAAATGCAAGTGTCTGTAACGCTTTGAGCCGCATCGGGA
Organism: Comarum palustre; assembly: GCA_951800085.1. Taxonomy (NCBI): domain Eukaryota; kingdom Viridiplantae; phylum Streptophyta; class Magnoliopsida; order Rosales; family Rosaceae; genus Comarum; species Comarum palustre. The sequence continues at coordinate 13,344,950 of OX637583.1, forward strand.
ATGGTCGCAGTGGTTGTCTGCAAGTCGACGGCGACAGAGACAAGTGGTGGTGGAGGAAACAGATGTTGGGTCTTCTCTATTGGACCTTAGGGTGTGCCTATTCCTTATTTTAGTTGTTAATTAGATTGTTTTGTTTTGGGTCGTCCATTCTCTTTTTAGGGAGGGTTTAGGGTTTTGGTAGGGTGGTGTTAGCCATCCCTTCTCTTTTGGGCAAGGGTTATGGTTTTAGTAGGGTGATGTTGTTGTGTCGTGGGGTGAGACATGTTTTGGTGTCGTTTTTAGGGACTATTTTAATGTCGGTTAGATCTTGTTGTCAATGTAATGGGAAGGTTATCAGTGCATATATGTTGGTAGTTTTGGTATGTAGTGTTTGAAAAAGTTGTTTCTTGAGGTTGGCTGTAAGGATGTATCAATACTTCTGGATTAGGTTTAGGTACAGTTGAACTCTTATCAGTTCTTGTCTACTGTAACCACTGGTGTTTCGAGTAGGTAGGGTGGAGAGTGAAGAATTTATTTTCACCATGTGTGTCCCTCATGGTTGTAATATTGCATTTCCGATTAATGAAATTCTTGATATATTTTTTAAAAAAAAATAAACTTATGTATCTTATCAGTTAGAAATTAGAATTAATACAACCATAATCGATATGTTTTTAATCGTATCAAACATTATTTCACATTATATTTTTGATATTTACTACTTTAAATTTTTAGTTTACTTACGACTAATTTCTGTCCCTCGACCTCTTTCTTCTTCCTCATCGACCCCAAATTGAACTGAAAAAAGCACTTAAAATAATAAAAAGGCCCAAAAATTGGACAAATTGTGCAAAGGAAGAGACACACAGCCCTCTTTGTGTTCGTCTTCTTCCCCCATGCGTTTAGCCCACTATTATTCTCAGACGTCTCGCAGCATAGTCCCCCAATTTTACACCAAAACCAAATCAATCCCTCTCTCTTCACAAACCCCCAATTCCCAGCGAGAAGGGACTCAATTTTCGATTCTCTGCATTGCCTGACATTTTTCCCCCTGGTTTTTGATTTCTAGGGCACAATTTCATTCCCCACCTTCAAAACCCTAGGAGACACAATTGAACTCCCCCGCTGCTGCCCCTGCTCTGCCCTAGCTCCCAATTTTGATTCCCCTATCCCCAATTTCAGGTATTTCCCTCTCCTTGCTCTGTTTAGGTTTTGGTCCCGGAAACCCTAGAATTTCAAATTTGGGCGTTTTGCTGGAATTAGGGTTTCGTTCGTTGGGGGAGTTGTTATTTGTGAGTGATTGTGTAATGCATTGTGATTGAGGGCTTCTGATTGAGTCGTGTTGGCATTGAATTTAGGGGTCTGAATTTGAGGTTGCACATCTGCAGATTGTGTTTGAGTTGTGTATGTGAGTGAGGGCTTCTGGTTTATAAGGCTGAACATATCTGAATGCTTATTTGGATGGTCTTACACATTGCTAATGATATGGTTTTACTTATTTTGTTTTACTGTTATTGCCAGGGAGTGCCTTTTGGCATTTTTGCACATTTTAGTATGATAAGTCTTGAGCTGATTCTCATTTGATCTAACTAACTAGTTAATGAAAATTTTATTCAGCATTTAACACATAATTCCAAAGGTTTATATGGTGCAGCATGCAGTATTTAGTTAATAGTTATTATTTGTGTATTGGCTTAGCATCCTTATTTTGATTCGTTCAGCGGATTCATTAGTCTCATATAATAATTTTATGATTTCAGAGATTCTATAGATTTTGGATAAGATGGTAGATTAAAGGTTGTGAGCATTGAAGTCGGAATGCATGGATTTGACTCAGGATCTGCTCTCCTAGTAAATGCAGAGGTGGATTCCATGGGTGGAGTGGTTGACGGTGGAGTTGGTGTTGGTTTGAAAACATCTCCTCGCCGAGCAGCAATTGAAAGGGCTCAAGCAGAGCTTAGGTATTGTTCTCTTATTATTTCTTTCAGTTCATACACCTTGTCACTTATTCTTCCTAAGTGCATGATGTATATAATGACCTTTCATCTGCTGCTTACAGACTGGAATATGATGTGAGGGAGGAAAAAAGAAGAGAGCTAGAATTTCTTGAGAAAGTATGCAAGTTTCATCCCTTGGTAGTTATTTCTTCTTCACTTCTATCTGTAGTGATCATGGTCATCTGATTCATCTCCTTAATTTCAGGGTGGCAATCCTTTGGACTTCAAATTTGGGAATGCAGCTTCTGTTAGTGTCCAGTCTACTTCACTCACTGATCAACATCCAGAACAGTTTGTGACCAGGTAGATTCAATGGTACATAGTTGGATCATGTTATTGCATGATGTTTTGTTGTTGATTGGCTAAATTGTATTCATCTTTTCTTTTCACAAATTGTGGCTGCTACCTCAGTGAAGCAAAAGGTAGTTTTGCATTGACTGCATCACCTCGTGGGGACTCTGTCGAAAGTAGTGGTCGACCAGAGGTTCCTACGCTTTGTGAAACCAACAGTGCTGATAATCTGTTACTATTTGATGGGGACAATGATACTTTAGAAGGGGAAAGGAATTCTTTGCATATTAGTAGAAGAAATAAAGTTGCTCCATCAGAACAATCTTCCCAGATGGATGGGACTCAAAATACCAAAGAATCAGAAGATTTGGCAATTTTCCGTCCTTATGCTCGAAGGAACAGGTCCAGACCAAATCGTGATGGTACTCGTTCAAGTTCAACTGATATACAGGGCCGTAGTGGTCAAGGGTCTTCAGTACATTCTCGCGGGACGTTAAAAAATCCCAAGGGACAGATATCTGAAAAAATCAACCGAAAGGACCATAATCTACCTTTGGTTACTAATATAAAGTCTGTGAAGTCTAATGGTGATTTTTCTCCTAAGCTTGCGACTTTTGACAATCAGTTGGATATGGAGTTTGTTGGGGTACAGGTTCCTGAAATACATACTAGTCCTACAAACGGTAACCCTGAAAGCAAATTGGATGTTACAGCTCCTGGAAGTTTGAAAGAGAGCCAACACATTCAACCATCTCAGACTGATACTCAGGATATGCCAATTGCTACGGTTTCTGGGAGTTCTGATGAGAGGGAGCCCTTAGCATCATCTATTCTTGAGTGTCTTCCTTGTGAAGCTATAACAAAGACCGAAAATGATATCAGTTCTGTCCAGGTGAATGGGTTTAGTAATTTAAATAGAGAGAGTAAAAGTGTACCAAATGAAGGTCAAATTAGCAGTGCAGCAGGCACAAGGGGGTTAGATTCAGAATCTTCTTGTACCCAAACTAGTTTAGGATTAGATGTAAATAATGATACTGATATATGTACTACAAGGAATGACAATAATGCAAATATCAAGGAAACTTCAGATATTGAAGGGGCACAAAATCCTGCTGGTGATGAAATGATACTAGAAAAGAATGAAGGGAGAGCTGTTGACAGTAGTTCCATGATTAATGACCCCCAAGCTTCTGCTTTTCATAGCAACCACTCTGGAAATTCTGAAGCCATAGTTGAGGACGATATGAATAAAAGTAGATCTGAAGTGCGTAATGAAGTAAAGCTTCATCCAAACACTGAGGGTGAGCATCATAGTGGTTGTACTGTAGCAGTAGCTGAAAAGAAACTTGATGTGGTTGATTACGGTACCATAATTAAGAGAGAGAACTTATCCGACAGATCCCAGACTCAGGATTTATCTATATGTCAGCTTCCCGAGACTATTATGTCAGGGATAGACTCTACAAAGGGTTCAGACTGTCAGGCTTCTGATGATCACTTGAAAGTGGTAGACAAAGCACATGAAGATTCAATTTTAGAAGAGGCTCGGATGATAGAGGTTAGTTCTCCCTGCTAATATTTATGATGTATTATTTTGAAACATTGAGGGAGCTTCTTACTTAATTCATGATATGTATTAATCAGGCTAAGCGTAAAAGGATTGCAGAATTATCCGTTCGTTCTTTACCCTCGGAGAATCCCCAAAAGTCTCAGTGGGATTTTGTGCTTGTGGAAATGTTGTGGTTGGCCAAAGATTTTGCGCAGGTATGACAATGTGATTATAGGCATTTGGTGGAACTTTTCCATGCATCATATACCTTCCTCCTATCTTTTACTTTTGTGAATATATTTTATGTGATGAGTTTCTAAATGTTTATCCATGCTTTTTTGTTAAATAGGAGCGTGTATGGAAGCTAACTGCCGCTGCTCAGATTTGTCACCGTGTTGCTTTTACATCATGGTGCAGAACAGAAGAGAAACAACAAGAATGGGGGTTAAAGAAAGTGGCTCATACCCTGGCAAATGCTGTCAACCAATTTTGGCATTCAGCTGAGACCCTCTTGAATGGTGATGATTCAAGTGATCGTATCGTCAAGAACAATTTGAATTGCAGTGAAGTAAGATTGCTTTCTTTTGTGCTTTAAACTACTAGATTGCTGCTTGATTTTGAGTTCATTGGCTAAAACTTTTTGATGTATAATAATTTATTCACCATTGATATTGTGCATATAGGGCCAGAATATATCAAATGTATGTCTTTTTTCTCTGTTCATATGCTGGTTATTTACCAGTTCAAAGAATATGTTCTAAGTCATGATCATTGCAGGAGCCTAACAAAGAGTTGGAGCTACAATGGAGCAAAACCTTTTCAATTCCTATGCAGCGGTATGCAGTGAGATTTTTGAAGTATAATGACTCTCTTGGTCCTCAACTTCAGGCACCAGCTCCTGCCACTTCTGATAGATTGTCTGATTTAGGCACTACAGAAATGTCATGGGAGGACCATCTTACGGAAGTATGTTCAAGTTTCTTTATGCTCTTTCAGCTAGAAATATAAGTGTTGAAGTCTGCCACCCCACTCTCCTCTTCATCTTTCTCTTCTCTCTGTCTCACACATACAAGAGCACACAAGAATGGTGATTATTACTACAATTGAAGAACAATTAGCTCAACCTATTTCAGATTTCTGTCTTATATCTCAGAGAAATTGTGGTGTTTTGTGCTTTACTTGCGCATAGAAATTCGTATTTCAATTCATTAATTTCATGGGGATTTGCACCTAAGGACTACTTTTAAACTTACACATCAGTGGTACAGTTGTGAAGTCATTTTTAAAAAGTTGAGTTTTTCCCTTTGGCAGGAAAACCTCTTTTATGCAGTTCCCTCTGGTGCAATGGAAACATACAGAAGATCAGTTGAATCTCATTTGGTGCAGTGTGAGGTAAATGCACGACCATCAATCTGACTTATGTCCTGCCTCGATTTGGTCCAAAAAAGGGAAATCTTTACAATTTCAAGTAGCAGTTGGTGCATGAACTGTGTGCATGTGTGGATAGGTTGATGGCATCTAGTAATATTATGTTCTAGAATTTCTGTTGTCGGTTTTGTTTATTAATATTTTATTTATAATTTTTATGTTTCTACTATATAAACCATTTCTTTTGCGAACAGTTGCTTACAATGATTTGATAATACTAATAAGTTATTTTTAATTATTGTTATGCTTGCTGATTAGTGACCTGAAACTTTCAGAGAACCAGCACTAGCATGCAAGAGGAGGTTGAGACCTCTAAGTATGATGCTGGAGCTGGTATATGCTCTTGCTTGTTTGAATAATTAACTATCTCATTCTGTGGTGAATCTTTGTGCTCATTCATGTTTTAACTCTCAGTCTCAGAGTTAAGTCAAGAGGGTACCTACGATGAGGATGAAGGAGAAACAAGCACCTATTATTTGCCTGGGGCCTTTGAAGGCAGCAAGTCATCGACATATAATCAGAAGAAGCGGAAGGGTTTTAAGTCTTCTAGGACATATGAAGCAGGAGCCGATTTGCCATATGTACCATGTACAACAGCAAATCAGCAGTCCATGTTGATGGGGAAAAGGCCTGCTAGTCTTAACGTTGGTACAATCCCAACAAAACGCACACGCACTGCTTCCAGGCAGAGAGTTGTCAGTCCATTTGGTGCTGGAGCTACTGGGAATGTTCAGGCTCAAATTAAGACAGATGCTTCAAGTGGAGATACTAATTCTTATCAGGACGATCAGAGTACCTTGCATGGCGGATCCCAGTTCCAGAAAAGTATGAAGGTTGAGTCTGTTGGTGAATTTGAAAGGCATCTACCATATGACCATGCAGAAACATCAATGAAGCCTAAAAAGAAGCAAAAACATATGGTACATAACTAGTATTTTTCTTTTGAAAAATAAACTTTACTTCTCGTATTTCAACTGTACCGTCCTTGGAATGATATTGGAGCTTCTGCAGTTTGTTTTCCTAAAATTAATTTGTTTGTATATACTTGCAGGGTCCCACTTATGACCAAGGGTGGCAGTTGGATTCACCTACTCTTAATGAGCAGGTAATTTTCGCTATTTTTATTTTCTGTTTTCCATACTTCTGTCTTTAGATTTTACTGTTTAGTCTCTTTCTGTTTTACTCTTATTTATATGCTCTATGTTTTATATAATAGACGATCAATTATTTTGCAATTCTGATAAACTTTTTTGTATTCTTCATCATTTGTTCTCCTTTAATCAAACGTTATATTGCATTTTATGAACTATATTCTGAGGTGGTAAAAAGAAGCTGATGGTGCCATTATTATGCAGAGGGATTATTCAAAAAAGAGAGAAAGTCATCATTTTGAGTCCAATGGAACAATTGGTAAATGTCCTTACCGCGATACTTTCAATTTTTATTCTTTAACATTTTATATGACATACAGCCTGCTATTCTCTCCCTTATGTAGATGTGTTCCTTGTAGGTTTATACAGGCAACATAACACAAAAAAGCCAAAGATATCAAAACATTCTTTAGACAGTACTTGTGACGGTATGACTCCAATGACTGGGTCCCTTCCTTCTCCAGTGGCATCCCAAATGAGTAATATGACAAATCCGAGTAAATTAATCAAGTTGATCGGTGGTCGGGACAGGGGGCGGAAAGCCAAGTCATTGAAGGTACTCTTTGGTGATTTTGTTGAGATATTTATCTCACATCGGAAAAATGGGTCATTGCCTGTGGGTTTATAAGAGTTTGGGTTACTCTCTCCATTGCCAATTGGTTTTGGAGTTGAATCCCTTATCATGGTATCAGAGCGGGTTACTCATATTCACGTGTGTTAGCGTTACCGGTCACACGCACTCCACGCTATCCATAATGTTGTTCATGTGTTAGGCTTGAGTAGTCGCCACACGTGCGAGGTCGTGTTGAGATATCTATCCCACTTTGGAAAAATGAGGTCTTGTCTGAGGTTTATAAGGGTTTAGGCTACTCTCTCCATTACCAATTGGTTTTGGAGTTCAACCCCAGACTACTTTATCAGATTTTCCATTTGAGATTTTGCAAATGTTCTACTTTTTGTAGTTATCATTGATTTGTTAGAACTATATTGTTACCTTGTAGTCTAGTACTGTTGCCTTATACTCTGAGTTTGCATTAAACCTTGTTGTAGATCCCTGTTGGGCAGCCAGGTTCTGGAAGTCCATGGTCACTATTTGAAGATCAGGTTAATACAGAACTTTTTCTTTTTCTCAAATCATTCCTTCAGTTGTTGTCAATAATACTCTAAACCTTACAACTTTTGCTACTTTAGGCACTTGTTGTTCTTGTACACGATATGGGTCCAAATTGGGAACTCATAAGTGATGCTATCAACAGTACTCTGCACCTAAAGGTTGGTACTAGTAATGCAACATCTTCTGTAATTATCTTCATTGAAATCTATGATGCATTTGAAGAGTCTAGAGCAGAACACTGTTGTCTTTATAGCAATACCGTTCTCTGTTTCTATCATTGCCTCTTTGAATTAGTTTCTAGTCTATTTTTGGGTCTCTCTCTGATTGACTTTGTATAATACAGTGTATCTTCCGCAAGCCTAGGGAATGCAAGGAGCATCACAAAATTCTAATGGATTTGAACACTGGTGATGGGGCTGACAGTGCTGAAGATTCAGGGTCATCTCAGCCTTATCCATCTACTATCCCTGGCATTCCGAAGGCAAGAGTTTTTAATTCTTCCTCTTCAGATCCTTTGAAGTACAAACTAGCAGAATGTTGTTTCACGCCTCATGAGAACTACTTGCTATAGTTCTAATAAAGCTACGTTTGCTCATTGGTATTTCTGTGTTCAGGGAAGTGCCAGACAATTATTTCAACGGTTGCAAGAGCCAATGGAAGAGGACACTCTCAAGTCACATTTTGAAAGAATAATTAAGATTGGGCAGAAGCATCACTATAGGAGTCAGGTTCGTGACAATAACTATGGAATTATTCTCTGTAGATTTTTTTGTGGTTGATCAATCTTGATTAAAATTTGTATAGGCGTATGTGTGTAGCCCATCTTCAAGATCATAACTTTCACTTTGCTACCCAGAAAGCTCCAAACCCCCTTTGCATTCTTCTGCTGAGCTGTACAATTCCCATTACAATCTTTAGGAGACAGGAAACTCTTGCAAGTAGCTAGGTTAGTACTTTGGAGGGGTTCAGACCCCAGATTACATTGGAGAAAACCATGGGCCTGACGATGTATTAAAAGATCAGAAATATTCCATAAATATCATGGACAAATCTTTGTGACTTTGGCTGTTTGTTGCACTCGAATTGCATAATTGAAGTTGTGAACTTAATCATGTTAATCTTATGGTGGATTACATTTAACATTCTACATGTGTGAAATGTTTCAGTCTAGCTAAAGTGGCTGTTCTCAGTAGTTCTAAATCAAATCAGTATTTAAAAAAATCATAAATAAATTATAAGATTTTGTGTAACAATGATTAATGTAGCATCATAATAAAGTACAATCACATTGTTTGTTTCCTGTCAATAATCTCATTTCTAAAAAAAGGCGCTCGAGCTGGTTTGGAAAAAGTAAATTGAGCATTGAGATAATATATTGTTAAGTTGTAGAGGAGAATTTTCATTGTTGAACCTGGAAGGTAATACTGTTCTCTTACGAGTATTATAGAATTTGTTCCTGACTACAGTTATATGTGCCTTTTTATTGTGAAGAATGATAACCAGGATCCTAAACAAGTAACAACGGTCCACAATTCTCATGTTATCGCTCTTTCTCAAGTATGTCCGAATAACTTGAATGGAGGTAGTCTAACGTAAGTTATTTATTCACGTCTTATTAACTTTTGTCCATATTCATGAGTACATTTTTGCATATTTCTGATTCCTATGCTTGCTTTTTGTTGGTGGCCATAATATGCAAGTGTTTGAATTTGTGTGTAGGCCTCTTGATCTCTGTGATGCCACTTCATCAAGCCCAGATGTTCTTTCCTCTGCATATCAAGGTTCTCACGGTGGTGGCTTACCAATGGTGAATCAGGGTGCTATGGCGTCATTACTTCCCTCTGGGCCAAATGCCTCATTACAGGGAACTTCTGGTATGGTTCTTGGCAGCAACCTGTCATCACCTTCTAGCCCGCTTAGTACGACAGTCAGGTAGTGTGTGGTTCAAATAGTGACTTTGCCTATGGGATTCAGATTATTTATTTAGACTGTATTCTTATTTACTTTTAATTTATTTATTGATGACTGATGTGCTTTTCATTATTGGTAAATAGGGACGGTCGGTACAGTGGTCCAAGGGCATCTGCTTTACCAGTTGAAGAGCAGCAAAGAATGCAATACTACAATCAAATGCTATCTAGTAGAAACATTCAGCAGCCCAGCTTGTCTGTACCTGGGGCTCTTCCAGGAACTGATCGTGGTGTTCGAATGGTACCGGGGGCAAATGGTATGGGCATGATGTGTGGAATGAATAGAAACACAATGTCAAGGCCAGGTTTCCAGGGGATGGCTTCTTCCTCCATGCTGAATAGTGGGAGTATGCTTTCATCCAGTATGGTGGGGATACCAAGCCCTGTAAATATGCACTCTGGAGCTGGTTCTGGTCCAGGCAACATGATGTTAAGACCTCGTGAGAGTCACATGATGCGGGTAAGTTATTGATTAAGGTTGTTTCCTCTAATACAAATATATAGTATGTTACTCTCTCCATGACTAACTGTAATAGGAAGTATATATCAGGTGCATTGTTTTTATGACTTAATTTTTTTCCCACGTTTGGGGTGGGAAATGGGAGAATGGATGCTGCCATCAAATGAGCAAATCTCTCTCTCTCTCTCTCAGTTTGCAAATATATATGGTGTTGTAGTCCATTTCGTTTGTGTGATGACACCTCAGCTCTGTTGGCTGTGTAGCATTATAAAAGTTGCTCATACGCTCCCAAGCGACTCTCATTTTTGTTCTGAAAAAGATACAGATACTTGTGCATATATGTTTTGACTTATGATTCTGGAATGTCCCGTGCCTTTGTTGCAAATGAATTTAAGGTCTTTCAACAGCAGTCTTTTGCATTTGCATCACGCAAGTGTAATGGCTTGCCAGTTGAATCATGCTGAAACACGACTGAGGATATATGAGCCTCAGTTTTGAGTGGAGACTTCTTCTTTTCTCTTGCATCAAATACAACACAAATTCTGAAGTTGTGGCATGTACTCATTTACGTGCTCATTCCAATAGAAAATACTCGATTTATTTCATGGATCAAAAGGTGTTGATTCATATACCTTTTTAACTTAAATAGTATTTTGCCTATTCGATGTTTGTGGAATGTTATGTTGTGCTGAAGACGCAATGTTGGTAGATTGGTAGATCTCCCTTTTTCCCACACATACCCCTTATATAATTTTTTATTGCATTGTCTGATTACAATTAGTTGACTAGTTTTTTTTTGCTATCACAGCCTGCCCATAATCCAGAGCATCAAAGGCAACTTATGGCTCCAGAGCTTCAGATACAGGTAACACAAGGGAATGGCCAATGTATTGCTCCATTCAATGGATTGAGTTCAGGCTTTCCTAGCCAGACAACTCCATCAGGTGGACAAATGTATGCAGGCCATCCCCAGCAGCATCAGTTATCCCCACAACAATCCCATGCTCTTGGTAGCCCTCATCACCCTCATCTTCAAGGCCCCAATCATGTGACAGGGTCGCAGCAGCAAGCCTATGCCATGCGCGTGGCTAAAGAAAGGCAACTGCATCAACAGCGGTTTTTGCAGCAGCAGCAGCAACAGTTTGCAACATCCAATTCTTTGGTGCCGCAGGTCCAACCACAGGCCCAACTCCCCATTTCTTCAAGTTTGCAAAACAGTTCCCAGATTCAGTCACAAAGTTCACCTCACACAGCATCTATATCCCCTAGTACACTGTCTTCCCCATTGACTCCTGTATCATCCCAGCACCAGCAGAAACATCATCTGCCACCTCATGGGATGAGTCGGAATCCTGGTGCAAGTGGATTGACTAATCAAATAGGGAAGCAGCGACAAAGGCCTCAACAACACCATCTTCAGCAATCTGGGAGGCACCACCCTCAGCAGCGGCCATTTGGGCAGTCTCAGCCACAGGGTAACCATTCCAAGGGGATGGGAAGAGGGAACTCAATGGTGCATCAGAACCTCTCCATCGATCCTCTTAACATCTCCATTGATCCATCTCATCTGGATGGGCTTTCGATGCCACCGGGAAGTCATGCTCTGGAGAAAGGAGAACAGATCATGCAGTTGATGCAAGGTCAAACTGCATCTTCTGTGTCTGGTATCAACCCCACAACATCAAAGCCATTGGTTCCTCAATCATCAAGCAATTCTCAGTTGCAGCAAAAGTTGCATTCTACCCCAGTCACCACTTCATCAAAGCAACTCCAGCAAAAACCGTCTCATTTTGATAATAGTACTCAAGGTCAGCCACCAGCTGTACCTTCTGGTCATGCAATATCAGCTTCACATCAGTCTATGTCTCCAGCAACTGTGTCTTCCAATCCCCAGCAGCTGCAGCCTCAGCAACAGAAGCAAGCTAATGAGACTCATGTGCATAGAGTCCAGCAGAATTGTCAAGTGAATTCGGAAGTTCCAATCAAGCCTCAAAGCGATCTAGCTCTGGCTGAAGAGCAGCCTTTGAATAGTACGTCTCAGGTGGGTCCGAGCATGGCAATTCGTCAGTCTTGTATTGATTTATCTAATGTAGTACCGGTTTCTTCTTCCATTTCTCAATGGAAATCATCAGAAGCAGTATATGATTCTAATCTGCCAAATTCAACAGCTCAAGAGGCTTCACTCGGGAGCCCATCACTAACAAATTCATCTGGGAATGAACCAATGCCACCTTTTAAACAAGGTTTAGGCCCTAGGCAGTTATCTGGTAACTTTGCTTCTCATGGACATATTGCTGGAGCGCAGTGGCAGCAGAAGCAGCTACTGCAAAAGCCACCTTCGCTACCACCCCCATCCCAACAACTTTACGATCAACAAGAGAAACATCAGCAGCATGAACAAGAATTACCCCAACATCCACTGCCTTTGCCACAGCAGTCTACGCAACATATGCAGCATCTGGCAGTAGTGCAAGGTAGTTTGTATATGATGCCTAGTAATTCGAAATCAGAATGAGTGATTTTATGGAATTGAGAAGCTGCAGCAACCAGTACTGCCAGGGTTGGATCCGCATGCCCTTGTTACAGCAGTGTACAGGTAGTTGCTACACTTGAATTCCTCGTATCTTCACAATGTTTAGCCTGATATGTTTCAGTGTGGTATAACATTCAAGAAATTAGGTGGTTAACATATGATAGGGAATGCAGCACACACTTGAGTGCAGCTAACGTTTTCAGCTTGCCTAGTAATTGATTATTTTAAAATGTTTGGCAATGAAGTGACGTAGCTTTTCCCTTTCACCTCTTGTGGATTTTCCTTTTTTTTGGGGAGGGGGGGTTCATTTTGTCAAGTTGATTTGTTGCTCCACATTTCTGTACAAAGTATCTGATTCAAGGGTTGGGTTTAGTGCAGATGAAGCTTACTGTTCCATAGGGGCATCAACGGGATGAGGTGGTGGTCGCATTGGCAGGCTTCATTATGGTTTAAGCTGAACTGCTGAAGTGATACTGCGGGAATTTTCCTTGGTGTTCTGGGAATCTTGTAAATTACCACTGGGCTAGAGCTCTGGGAAGAGAGACCAATATAGAGGTGTGTACAGGGTCCTCTCTTTCCCTTTCTAGTGCCTTTTTCATTTATTTATTTTTATCTTTTAGTTTATTTTCCCTGGTCTCGCTAATTTGTGAGGGAGACCTTATTTCTTTTTGGCCCAGTAGATTAGCGCATGTAATATTACCCTTTCAGATTAAGGGGGTGCAATCATTTTTATGGGCAAAGCCTTTGGAAATTTTGTGAATATGGTGTATACATTGGTCAATGGAATTAGAAACTGTCACTGCCATGTGCCCCTGTGGAACAATTGTAACGTGTACCGGTTCTCAAATCTATGATGCAACTGAGTCTGTAGAGTTGGTTGATCCAGATCTGAAACTTCTCTGTGAACACCAAAGCATTTACCTGTTGAACACAATTAATAATAACAACCACTGGGAGTTGGGGTCTATTGCATCGAGTGTTTTGTGTGAGGCGAAGCATTGCGTTGGTTTGTGCTTGGTGTATCTTTAACAGGGTAGGCACTCAACTAGTGAGCCAAAATAATCTTTTGTTTTTTGGAAGTTATGCATAAGTCACTACAAGGTGCCTTATCTTTCTAGCAAAACAGAAACCTGGCAAAGACCCTGAAAAGTGAAACCTACTTAGTATCGGAATAAATTTTCCAGGACTGAAAAAACAGAAATCATTGGGGGAGCCTTATATACTGTTCTGTGTACAGAGTAGAGACTAGCCTGCTTGCTCTTCTCATGCTTTGCAGCAGCTTGCTTCTTTTCTCTTTCCTAATCCTTGCCGAGTTCACGCAATGGGAGATGAACTTACTCGCGGAGTGGCTACAAGTTAATCCCAGTCAATAATTGAAAGTCGTTTAGCTCTTATCTCAAAGAAACAGTGTTTCCGGACAATGAAACTGACTTGATTGTAAACAAATGAAGGGGTGAACAATTAAAAATGGATGTTGTGGAACCAATGTTCTAAAAAGCGCTAGGTGGTAGGCGAGCGGCGACCCATAGCCTAGCGCCTGGACAGCCTAGGCGGGGACTAGGCGAGGATTAGGCGATTTACTTTTTTCATATTTATTAATTAAAAATATATATTTTATGTACTATAATATTTGAAAACAGTCAAATATGGATAAATTATTCGACATAACTCTTGTTAGACCTATTTATAAAATAGATTATAGCTAAAATTTAGCATAACTTCATGTAAAAGTGAGCAACAACAATAATAAACACATATATTTCTAATTCTAAAAACATTATTTACTCTTATACTCGCATGCTCCCCACAATGTAACAACTCCACCACTAAATGTAAATAAAATTAGCCGGAGAGCTTAGAACCCTAGGCGGCTAGGCGGCCTCTAGGCGGCGATTAAGCGGGCTAGGCGACCGCCTAATTGCCCACAGCCTGGCACAAAGGTCTTGAAGAAAAGCGAGGCGGCTTGTTGCAGCCTAGAGCCTAGGCGGGGACTAGACGGTACTAGGCGGGGCCTTTTAGAACACTGGGTGGAACCAAAAGGTACTAGCTTCGATTCCTTCGAATGCAAAAGCTAACTAGTCACTCTAGAGTCAATCACACCATATGCAAAAGAAAGAATACCAAAAAATGAAGACCTTCGAATCTTCCATACAAGGTTAAACGTACCCATATTACTCTGATGTGTGTCCAATTTAGTTTTGTTCCTACCGAGGCTAGGACAAGTTTTTATTCCCCCGAGGGCAGATCATTTTACGTGTCCAAATAATAATCATAATTAGACATGGATTGGAATTGTAATACCTATGTGAAATGGATTGACATGAGTTACCATATAATTTGGTGAAGAATCAGAAACTACAAATCTTAGTGACTGGCCTCTGTATATTACTCCTAATGCGAGTAGTACTTGCAATTGTTCTCTCAAATCAACCTAACAATCTCCTGGATTGAAAGCCCTAACAATCTCCTCTCGAGTGCTTCTCAAGAAACCTCAAAGCTCTGAAAGAATTCTTCTTCACAAATTTGTCATCAAGTCTTCTTTAGAACTGAAAGCCAGCCCTAAAGATCTTCCATCTTTCTCCCACCAAGTAAACCATACCGCATACTCCTTTCTTGAGTGGTTTCCCGGATCATCGGCTTATGGCGTCTTCATCTGATCCTGGTTTTAACCTTCCGTCAGGTTTCAAGTTTCTTCCAACCGACCAAGAACTACTGGGATATTATCTTCTCAACAAGGTCCTCGGCAAACACTTCAAGTGTGACTCTAGGGTTATGATTGAGCTCAATCTTTACAAGGCAGAACCCTTGAATCTTTGGAATACGTATGGAGGGCCAAGACTCAACCAGGGTGAAGATCTCTATATCTTTACTGAAGTGAAGAAGAAGAGTGACAATGGTTCAAACGTGTCTCGCACGACAGGTTCTGGTACCTGGAAAGGTGACACTGCTGAGGAAAAAGTACATGATTCAGAGGATAAGAAGAAGATCTTAGGATCATGCAAAAGGTTTCACTACACGCCGAATGAACCAAATGAGACTGGTTCTTGGATTATGGTCGAGTACAAGCTTGACGATTCATTGATCCCCAAATCTTGCAGGGGTCGTGATCTTGTGCTGTGCCGGATTCGGAAAGACCGAAAGAGAAAGATGATCGAAGATCAAATGAACAACACTAAACAGTACCCCCGTAGAAAGGTTCCAAAGGTAGAAGAAACACATGATGTGATTTCTTCTCATGGGATCAGACCTAGTTTGAATGATGATACTAATCTGCCTGCTTCTTTTACTCAGTGCTTAGCTACTGAGGAGGAACAACCACAACACCAGCAAGAACTTGATTCTTGCAAGATGTTTGAGGAGCAACAAGATCCACAACCGTTGCCTTCACCTTCTCATTTTCATGAGCAGCAGCAGCAACTCCTTGGTAATGAGCTGATGCTCCCTAGTGATAATTACATATTTCAAGGATCAGGAACTTATGACCCTATGAATATTGTTCAATTCATGAGCCCTAATGCTGTCACCAGTCATCAGCCAAACAATCTTGGCATTCCTTATTGTCATGATCAGCAGCAGCAGCATCAGCTCCTTGGTGATGATCTGATGGTTTCTTATAATCATGACAACTTTCAGGTAAACGAGCATGAATCTTATGTCACGTCTTATTATGAGAATCAGATTTTCAAGGAGGAAAATAACCCCATGGCTTCATGTTTTACTCGATGGTTATCTAGTGATGAGGAACAGCAACAACCACAACTACAAAAATTCGAACTTAACAATATGTACGAGGGACAGCAATCCTCGGTGAGCTTTGAGCATGAAGAACAACAAGATCAGCAACTGCTGCCCCCTACCTCTCATTTTCATGAACAGCAGCAGATCATCGGCCATCATCTAATGGCTTCTAGAGATAATGAACCCAGGAATGCTCAACCTCACCTGCTAGATAGCATCACCAGTCAGCAGCCTAACCATGTTGGCATTCCCACCGAGATAGATGAAGGCCAAGTTAATGATTATTTCATGCTGAATGAATTATTTTCGGGTGATTTAGTGAACGAACTTTCTGATAATGCTGCGCTCAATTTTAGCAGCCTTGATGACGACGTGTTCAATGGAATTGATCCGATAAACTTTGATAGTTTCAAGTGTTAGACTATTGTACCTATCTTTGATCTATGAAAATGTAAATGATGATAGGGAACTTCAGTATTTTTATTGCACTGCAATTGTAACAATTTCAGTTGAGCTTCTAATTAATAAGCTAAATTTTCTAATTAAATGTGCACATTGCACACTTGTAGAATCTGAGACCTATGCGACGAAATTAAACAATTTCGTCTCATAAGTTTCAAGTTATGTCACGAAAACAATTTCGTCGCCAAAATTATAACTTATGAGACGAAAACAAGGTTTCGTCACTTAAGTTGGCACCTATACGACGAATCCAGAACCTAAACGACGAAAATAAGTTATGCGACGAAAACATAGTTTTCGTCGCATAAGTATAAATCTTATGCGGCGAAAATTTAATTTTGTCGCATAACTTTTGAAACTTATACGACGAAAACATAATGTAGTCACATAAGTGTTGTACTTATGAGACGAAAACATAATTTCGCCGCATAAGTTTAAAAATTTGAAAAAAAAAATTCAGAAATTCTCCATTCTTTCTCCTTAGAGGTAGCCCTATCTCCGGTGGTTATTTTTCATAAAATTTGTATACCACTAGTTGTGTCTCATCGATTTGAAACTATTTTCAGTTGAAGGTCCGGGAAAAATACGTAATTTAGACGGTCAAATGACCGTTTTCATGCTTTAAGGGGTTTGACTTACGAGATTGACCGTAAAGATCGAGCCTTTAACCTTGTCGGATCAAGTTGAATTTTTTTCTATAGACATATTTTGACATAATGATCATATCAGACGGTCGGATTTTTGTTTTTCAAGTTTGATCGTCGGAATCATAACATGCCGACTAATGTTGTATAACTTGTTTACTAAGCTTTAAGTAAATGTTCTGTTTCAAAAACACTCTATGTAGAAACTTCAAACGCAAAAAATTCGTGAAATAAGATATGATCAGAATGATGAAATACGTCTATTTTTGAAAAATCACGTAATTCCGGTAAAGTCTCGGTGCTGATAGTTGCGGTCAATACAATGTAAGAGTTTGATTTACGAGATTGGCCGTTTGGATGTAGCCCTTAAATTTATCAGATCAAGTTGAATTTTTTACCATAAACATATTTCAACATATTGATGATATCTGACGGTCGGATTTTTTTTGTGTGAATTTTGATGAGCGGAATCACAACATGCCTACTACTTACCATTATTTATCAGACATCAAAATATCCGTAGTGCAATTTTGTAAGTAAAATGTACTTTAATAAATATCGATCAGTAATCTCATTCATATTTGATGGTAATCAAGGTCAATTAATTTGCGAGATTTAAGTGATCTAGATTTATAAGGTAATTAATGTTTTAATTTAAAAATATATATATATATATATATAATTATTATTTTTTTTACTTAGGCGACGTGAGCTACCAATTTCGTCGCATATGTCCAAATATTTACGACCTGTTCCGCCAAAATTTTAGGAAATTTTCAAATCAAATATTTTGAAAAATTTCTAACCCTGCTTTATAAACTCTCTCTCTCATCAGTTCTTCCTTCATGTTCTTTTGTTCCTTGTTCTCTCCTTTTCTTTCTATCCATCGTTCTCTCCTCAGTTCTTCTTCCTCATAACCCAGCCCTTAACCATGCACCTCTCCTCTTCTTCCTCTCCACCAGATCCGGCCCGAATCCAACCCCGCTCTCTGTCCAACTCCACCTCGACGTTGCAGCCTCCTAGAGTCGAACCAAATCACTCTCTACTCCCGAAGTCGTCGTCGACGAGCGAGGTATTGTATGAATCCGCGCTTGCTTCCTCACATTAAATCTATGTATGTAGTGTAAATTTGTATGAGTACCGGTGTATTTGTTTTCGCAGCGGGTCGGCTCGGTTTCGTCGATGTGGTGGTACGTGGCGGCGTAGGAAGGAGGAGAAGGGGCTGAATTAGAACTGTGGGAGGGGTGAATGAAATTGGGAGTTGTGGAGGGAATTGTAAATGTTTGTGTGGTGATAGTGGTTGTTTTGGTGGGTGGAGGTTAGTGGTTATGGTGGTGATGGTGGCTGTGAGCAGTGGTGGTGGTGGGTGGTAGCAGTTTCAGTCCAAACTAAAATTCCTGTGAAAAAATTTCAAAAAATTTTGGCGAGCCATTTTTTTTGAAACATTGAAATACTAAAGCGACGAAATATTTGGTCACTTAAGTTGAGAAATTTCATTTCTTAAGACTATAGCGATGAAACATTTTTCGTCCCATAAGATTGTTCTGTTGCGACGAATACTTTATTTTTGTAGCATAGGTCCTAGTGCGACGGTAAGTATGAGACAACACCTAAACGACGACGTTTTCGTCGCTTAAGTTCTTATGCGACGAATATGTGCTCTTATACGACGAAATAGTTTCGTCTCATAAGTCCCGGATCCTACTAATGGCACCAATTCATAGAACGTGTTATATATGTATAGAGGAGACGTCTAGAATCTACCTGAGGGGACGTCTACCCGGGCTGCCTGGGACAGATGTTAATGGGCGGTTGTAACCCGTGTAGACACCGTTTGTTGGCAGTTAGTTGAGGTGGAGGGTAAATACGGGGATGTATTTTGGGAGTTCCTGGTAAATACGGGAAGTTGTAATTGGAGAGTGAAAGCAAGATTCGAGACTCTAGCCGTATGACGTCTCTGTCTCTTTGAATCTATTAAGATGACCAGGCTGCCCAAAGGAGCAGATCACTTGGAAAGCTACATAGTTTATCTTCTACAAGTTAATTTCTAAACCAAATCATCTTGGAGGAAATTCTTATATGTATTTGTTTTACATTTTGATAGCTGCTTGATTGAAGCAAGTATAGCTTCCAGGGTTAGAGTGAAATCGACATACTTTGTCATTTAACTGTTGGGTTTTAATTTATTTGCTAAAACTTTGATCTGGGTTTTCATGGTGTTTTTCAGTTAGGATTGTTTCTTTGGATTTTTATGTTTATATTGATTGGTTATGAGTGAGGTTTTTACAACTGGGTTATTGCTATAGAAGTCATGAAGTACTGGACCAATTTGACAAATGATTTACATATCTATTTGATTAATTGCTGTTTTATTGTTGCTATGTTAAATTGTAGATATTTTGATTCAATTGCCAATTGCCCATTTAATGCTCAACATTTATGTTCGGTTGCTGGGAGAGTGATTACATGATCGCTGTTACATGCTAGTATTTGCTGTTTTAGTTGAAGTTTTGAAATCTTTGGAAAATGAGAGTCATGCCAACTAGTTCTTCCATACTTAGCTGAGTACACCATTTTGTTTTCGGATTATGTTCCTGTGATCTTTGAATTTCGGCATCATAGTTCCGTGTCTGTGTATATCAGCTCTGAAGTTAAGCTATAAGGTGTGCAGAATATAGAACTTCTAATTTCAGATACTAAACAGGAATGGTTCATACTGTCTTTAATCATTGTAGATTATAGCACATTGCTCTCTTTGTGATGGATTGACAATTATTTGCTACCGTTTGATTAACAATTTGCACAACAAGATTTGTGCTTTACTTTTCATGGGCTCTATTGTGTTTTGACTTTTGAGATAGTAAGGATGAGGCTACCTTTCTTAGAATAAGCATATCAGATAAAATCATGGATAATAATCAATTTCGGTTTATGATGTAGTGAAATAACTTGTTAAATTTGTACATACAGTACTTGTTTTCTGAAAGGTCACAGTTAAAACCTTGTAACAGAGGCTTAAAGGAACTTTCTTTTTGGATGATAACTTTGTATATGTCTTATACATCATATAATTACTTCATGCTTTGTGAAGCTTCCCCAAGTACTAACAATTTGTCTCAACTTCATTTCGCAGGTTCAGAATAAGAGATGAGTACATTGGATGAAACTAGAGCTGAACTTGCTCTTGCAGTTCTTTATCTGAACAAGGCTGAGGCCAGGGACAAGATATGCAGGGCAATACAATATGGTTCAAAATTCTTGAGTAATGGGCAACCTGGGACAGCCCAAAATGTTGACAAAACGACTAGTTTAGCACGAAAAGTGTTCCGTCTTTTCAAGGTTAGAAATAGAAGATAATATCATGCACTGACTGACATCAAACTATAGGCCAAAATACTATTTCTGCTTTATATGATACTCTTTCCACAATCATCTGGAAGAACCAGAATGAATAAGGATGACGCTTAAATGAATCCCTTCTTGCTATTTCCATTCCTCCACACTTTATAAGGAAGCAAATGGACCTTTAGTACTCCAATTTTCAATACGACATGGAAGCTGCATTTCAGTAATTTTCATTCTTGAACATTTTATCAATTGTCTGCTTGGTTCCAGTTTGTGAATGATCTTCATGGTCTGATTAGTCCAACTGCTCCTGGAACTCCTCTTCCTCTTGTTCTGCTTGGAAATGTATGGTTTACTTCTTATCGGAACGTGATTTATACCTTTTTACGTGATTACGGGTTCAATGGCTTGCAGGTGCCAGTCACCCCTCGAGCTCCAAGATCAGCGAAGGTATGCATATTCTTTAACTGGCGCTATTTGCATTTTATACGTAGGGATATACTTGGTTTTCGTTGTGATTTTCAGAGATGGAGTTCAATTAGCAAGAGTTAAAGACAATCCAATTTCCAATGGGCACATTTGACTTATTGGCCACCGTAGCTGGCAAGTTATTGCTTGAGAAAGAGAGTTCTCCTGCTTCTAGTCATACATCAACTTGAAAAGAAAATGTACACTTGTTAAATGAAAGTTGTCTAGATGGAAACATGTCTCTGAATTACATGATTTTTCAACAGTACAAGTATTTCGATATTCCGATCATATCTTATTTCACGATTTTTTGACTTTGAAGGTTCTACGCAGAGTTTGTTTTTGAAATGAATCATTTATTTAAAACTTGGTAACAAAATTATACAACATTAGTGGCCACATCGTGATTCCGATCATCAAACTTGAGAAACGAAATCCGACCGTTTGATCTGACCATCATGATAAAATACATGCATGGGAAAAAATTAAACTTGATCCGATAAAGTTAAGGACTCGATCCGGACGGTCAATCCCGTAAGTCAAACCCCTAAACGCACAGAAACGGTCATTTGATCGTCTAAATTACATATTTTAGTCGGACCTTCAACAAAAATAGTTTAAAATCGATGAGACATAACCAGTGGTATAAAAATTTACTGAAAAATAACTCCCGAAGATAAGGTTACCCATAGTGAGAAAGAATGGTAAATAGGGTTGACCGTAACTTTCGGCATCGAGACTTTACCGGAATTATGTGATTTATGAACCGTAGAGGTATGTCACCATTTCGGTCATATCTTATTTCATGACTTTTTTGAGTTTAAATGTTCTACGTAGAGTTTGTTTTTGAAATGGAACATTTATTTATAACTTGGTAACAAAGTTATACAACATTAGTGGTCACATTATGATTCCGATGATCAAACTTGAGAAACGAAAATCTGACCGTCTGATATGACCATCATAATAAAATATATGCATGGTAAAAGATTCATCTTGATCCGATAATGTTAAGGGCTCAATCCGGACGGTCAATCCTGTAAGTCAAACCCCTAAACGCACGAAAACAGTCATTTGATCGTCTAAATTACGTATTTTGGTCGGACCTTCAACACAAAATAGTTTCAAATCGATGAGACGCAACCAGTGGTATAAAAATTTACTAAAAAATAACCACCGAAGATATGTCTGCCTATAGGGAGAACGAGTGATAAATTGCGTTGGCCGCAACTATCGGGACCGAGACTTTACCTGAATTATATGATTTTTCAACCGTAGACGTATTTCACTATTCCGATCATATCTTATTTCACAACTTTTTTGACTTTGAAGGTTCTACGTAGAGTTTGTTTTTGAAATAGAACATTTACTTAAAACTTGGTAAACAAGTTATACAATATTAGTAGATATGTTGTGATTCTGATGATCAAAATTCACAAACGAAAATCCGACCGTCAGATATGACCATCACGATAAAATACATGTATGAGTAAAAATTCAACTTGATCCGACAACGTTAAGGGCTTGACCCGGACGGTCAATCCCTTAAGTCAAACCCCTAAACTCTCGAAAACGGTTGTTTGACCGTTTAAATTACGTATTTTGGTCGGATATTCAACACAAAATAGATTCAAATCGATGAGACGCAACCAGTGGTATAAATATTTACTAAAAAATAATCCTCGAAGATAAGGCTACCTATAGGGAGAAAGAATGATCAACTATTAGCACCGAGACTATACTTGACGAATTTAATGCTTTATCATCGGCTATGATATTTAATTTTTTTATTTTTTATTTTATTTATTATATCATAGCTGACGAATTTAATTCTTTATCGTCGGCTATGGTATTTAAATTTTTT
Organism: Comarum palustre; assembly: GCA_951800085.1. Classification (NCBI taxonomy): domain Eukaryota; kingdom Viridiplantae; phylum Streptophyta; class Magnoliopsida; order Rosales; family Rosaceae; genus Comarum; species Comarum palustre. The sequence continues at coordinate 13,367,943 of OX637583.1, forward strand.
TTAATTTTATTTATTATACCATAGCCGACAAATTTATTGCTAAAAAAATAAATTTACTATACTATAGCCGATGATATATGGCTAATTTCACCGGCTATTATTTTTTTGGCCGACGATATATGTCTAATTTTGTCGGATATAGTCTAAAAATACAGAAAAACAGGCCGCTTAATGTAAATCATACCTATATATAGCTTCACAAACTAATTCTGGACAGATTTTGACCAAACTAGGTCTAAGAGGGATATCATCGGCTAATGTGGACGAATTAACCAAACTAGATCTAAGATGGATAAGTACGATCATTTTCGTGCGATAAGTGACGTTAAATTAAAATTGACCGCTTCAATCGAGTCTCAAATGTTGAATCTAGTTGAATTTTGTATCATAATTTTTTTTCCTATAATGATCATATTAGAAGACTAATTTATTTTTTATTTTTTTGTGTGAATTTTAGTCAGTGGAATCACGACGTATCTATTAATGTGGTATAAACTTTATACAAGAAACAAAAACTTTCAAAAATCTTGTGCAATTAGATGTGACATGCATATCGAAATTCTATTATGGTTGAAAAATCACATTTTTTGAATAACGTCTTGAGAAAAATTCATGTGTTTACAAATAATTTTTACAAATTTTAGTAATTGGAATCTCATGGCTACTAATGCGCTATCTGAATTTTGACATAAAACAATCTATATCAATGAAATTCACAAACCCATAATTGATTCCCTCTTTCATCTTCTCAGAAAAATAGCAAGCATATAGAGTGAACAAATAGCCTCCAAAGGGAGAAATGAACTGATAAGTTTAGGTAAATGAGTTTAACTCATGACTTGATCCAAATGGAAAGACACATAAAACCAATACAGAGATACAAATAGCTTGGCCTAAACAGAGAAATGAAGAGCTTTTGCAAACTGTGCAGAACAACATGGACGTCATGTCCTGCACAAGATCGACCTTGAAAGGTACGTATAAGCTCAAGCTAGAAAAGTAATACAAACCAATGCAATGCCACATCCCAATTTTACTATTAAACACAAAACGAAATAATCTAAGCAACACAAAGTAAAGGTATAAGATGCTCAAACACAAGGTATAATCATCCATATGGTGTCATCTGATAACACCTAACCTAACCTAACCAAAAACAGCTGTGGTATAAAATTCAACCACAGCAAACCACATCCTAACCACAAATATGAAGGGACATTCTTTTATACTAAAAAATTGAACACTAAAGTGAATGCACTAGTACAATCAACACATCAATAAGCAGCAAATAAAGGCTAATCAGTACCATATTCAACACCAGAGAGTGGGACTAGCATATTCACTCCAAACAACAACCTAGTGAGTAATGAGGGCCTGACCATGGACTCGTCCTTATCTTACTCCAAGGCTCAAGCATATAAATGCATCATGTATATAACAACCACCATGAACACTATCATGTAACCACCACAGCTAGAACAACAAGGCATTGGTTTAGAGAATTAAAGGATGTTGTCTGATCATCTTGCTCTAGTGATAGAGAGGGTAAAGCAAGTATCAAGTATCAATTGATTACTGCATAATTTGAACTGACATCAATAGCCATCTTCTTTGTCGTTAACCCATATATTACTGCCAAGAAAATGTACTCATCAGTTCTGAAAGCACAAAGCAAAAAAAGTATACAAAAATGAGCAAGTTCTAGCCACTCAAATAAACACAAAGATACACAAACATAGCTTCCAGAAAGCAAACAAGTTCATCATCTGATCAGCCTCTAGGCAAGCGAAGCCAGCAACAAACTCTCATCAATAACAACTGATTGTGTACGACACTCTAATGCTGCTGACGCTGACACTAGTCTCCACTGACCTCAAATTCGTGGAATAAGCTCCTCCGTTTCAGATTTTTTGAAATTATAAAATCAAAATCTGCAGTTTGAAGATGAACAAGGAATTCTGACTTTGAATATTACTCACAAATAGAATAAAAAAATATACATGGTCAAAGCTTAGTTTCTGATTAAGGAACTATTCATTTCAAGCATGTAAAGAGTTTCACAGGAGCACATTCATCAAAAGTAAAAGATATTAACATAAGAGAAGGAGATGGACAAGAAAGCTGAAATGTTGTTGCATGAATCTTATTTTGCTTCATAATAGCCCATACGAAAATGTAAGAGGGTAATCTGTGGTAACTCATCTCTTAAAACCTTTAACCCAATCCTTAACAATGAAATCAGAGACTAAAAACCATTCTCAGTATGAATACCTGAAATCGAAACAGAAACTTGAATTCAATTCAGTAGATGATGTTGGTGCTCCTTGAGCCGCATACTCGCATTCTTTCTTTGGTGCTATGCAGAGTCTTGCTGGCGCTTATCAGAGTCTTGCTGGTGCTATTCAGTTTTGGAGACAAGGCTGCTGCTGCTTCAGTAACAGCTGATGCCATGATCTGATAGACAAGGCGGTTGCTGCTTCAGTAATAGCTGATGCCATGATCTGCTTTAGTACTGTATAATCAAGCAAACAATACTGTTTTGGAAACGTTTAGAGTTTTCATTGTATTCCCCAAGTAAAAGCTTAAGAATCAGAGCAAAGAATTTTATAACGCTAATCAAAATTTGAAGGTAAAGGTTCAACAGAAACACTGCATACCTATCATTAACTACCCCTTTTTTCACATGCATACAATCAAGTGGTACAAATGACATTGTTTCTCATAGATTATTGAGAAAGGTCAGAACAACCTCTTAACGGACCATTCTATAGACTAACCATAGCATCATCTGAAATCTAAAGGCATATTTAAATGTTGCTATCTTGTTTACGCAGATGTTATGGCATTTAGAGGCAGGAAGTAAACATGTTCTTCTTTGGTGAGGTTTTACTAACCATTGGATCTATCTGAACTTATCCTCTTCCTAACATGTTACTAAACATGTGGCAAAAACTAATGTAGCTTCTCATAAATTCAATTCAGTCACACAACTACAATGGAATATCATTTCAACTGACAATAGTAGCATTTGAAATCTAAAGGACTTGTTAACGCTGCAACTACTATTTTAGCAAGAATATGTGCTCTTTAAAGGCAGTAAGTAACAACATTTCTTGCTTTTGGACTACTGAATAATCAAGCAAACAAGCCAGTTCTATCAACTCTAGTTGTTCCAATAGTTACCAGCTTAAAGAGGCGAGTAAATCGAAGAGCAGCAGCAAATTATATTCACGCAACAAACAAATATGAGATGCTTAAAAACATTTGTATCAAGTCCCTAAAAAGCAATGCATCAGAAAAGTCTAGCACCTAGTGTGCCTAAGCCATATGTTAGAATCTGTACCTAGGCCATAACACTCAGCTGAATAGAAAGCAAAATACTAATCACTTCTCACAGATATGGAATTGACAGTAATCCCAACTGGTGCACAGGACCAAATCTCATTCGTTCAATCTCAAGTACCTTTTCCAACCGTACTCAGAATCACGTTTCCTCGTTACCCCCAACCTACAATAACTGTTGAACATCCCAAATCACTACCGACTGTAATTTGTCTCGATCAACATCAATTATTCGCCACCATCTTTGTATGTACAAATCAAGTCTGCACATACCGATTCGCCACCATCACGTGAGGTTTACTCTATTCGCCACCCGAATCGAGTCTACACGTGAGATACTGCAGAACATAAAAATAACGATATGTGTTTTTACTCCGTATTCATATTTGACGTTTCCTAACTAACGTGTACGTAGGGGGACAATATAAAACATCCTGGATAGACGCAGCCCTGGGTAGACTCCAGAATAGCTCATGTATACAAGTCCAAGTCGCACTTCTTGAAAATGCAATCTTTTTGCATATCATTGGCCAAAGGAAATGGGAGACAAGTTGCCAAAAAAAGGAAATGGGAGAGAAGACACTACAATCAGTAGGATTACGTTACAATTATTGTTATATTTGAGATAATTTAATAAATGTTGGTCTTATACTGTGTATATGGGCTTAGTCCATGTACCTAATGCGTATGTCCTAGTTGTAATAGATATACTACATAGAATTAGGCTAATGTGTAAAGGTCCGGCCCATTGTATGTTGAGTTTCTATATAAGAAAAATGGGCTTACAATTTATATAAATTAGAAATTATACAAAAAAAATATTTTTATAACAACCAAGTACATATTAATCATTTCATTGTCTATTTTATAGTAAGTTCATGAAATTGTATACTGTTTATATAATCAGACTTTTTTATATCATATGTGTTACAAGAAATACGTATTATATGCCTTCGTTAAAGTAACTGACGAAGAGTTGATTATGCAATTAACGATTAACCGATGTAACTACTCAATCAGTTATCAATTAGTTATTATTGTCATTATGATTATTGTAATTACTTTTGTAATATCAACTCTATATAAAGGAGATATATAATGAAATGAATAGACCAATCTCGATTCATATTTTACTATTACACGTTATCAGCGCTTTTGCTCTAACCTGAGAGAATTTTTCAGTGAAAAAAAACCCTAAAATCTTTTATCTTTTCTACGTCGTTCTTCTTCGATTCCCTCAGTGATGGCATGTGAGACAACCCTCAAACTCGATAGAGCACCGCTCACCTCCCAAAGCTGCTAACTCTGTCGTGATCGACCCACCAGCGACGCCCAGCCTGGATCAAACCCTAGCCCCCAGCGCACCCCAAGCCAGCGGCCAATCCCATGCACCGGTAACTCTCCACGCACGCACAGAAACGCCTCAGAATAGACGACCCAGACTTGATTTAACACGTTTCCAACCCAGAACATACGACTATCGTCCAGCCTTCCACGCTGCCCCGACGAACAGAAGAGCGCAAGCCCCTCCTCGAAAAGGGCCACCATTGCGCGCATCTATCCAGCAACCCAGATCAGACCTCTCCCACCGTCCGGCACCGCCTATTTCTACCTCACCCAAATCCGCCGATCTTAGTTTTCTGCCGCCCAGCCCCGCCTTCGCCTCGTTCGACAACTAATGCCTAGAATCCGATCTCGACCCGGATTTTGAAACCCATCGCTCCACCATTCGACCCGGATCCGACCCATAAAAAAGGATTTTACCCTTTTCTGGTAAATCAGAAATTTTTACCAAAGTAAATCAGTAAAGTAATTACTATTTTGAGGATTTACTATTTTACAAAGTAAAACTATCTATTTACTTATTATTTATGATGAGTATATGTGATTAAATGTGACAAATCATGTGAATCATATTTTTTTTGCATGTGATAAACGCATTGCTGTGTGAGGATCAACATGTCACTTATGGTGAAAATCCGATCAAACATGTTAATTGCGAGAACAACCGCAACCATTGCAAGAGGGAACACATTAATATTTGGTTTATTTGGCAAACCAGCAAGTATATTTTAAATTACAATTGTCGCTTTCTTTAAATTTTACTCATGATATTATGCATATTACATGAAAAACTTAATCTTACGAATATCGCGCCATATTATGATGTTATATGTTATGCACGTTAAATTTTATTACATGTTTTTCATTAGAATATCATATAAATCGTGTTGATATGATAAAGTAAATTTATAACATCGAAAATGACAAACCTCATATAGTGAAAAAACATTTTCACAAAGCATCAAAAAATAATGTGACCACTATGAATCTTGGTTCTCATATCTAATTCATAATTCTTAGAATATTTACGTGCTTGTATGACTGTATAGAAATAAATGATAATGAAATTTCATGAGCTTATATTTCAAAGAAATGTTCAAACCGAAAATTTATTGTGATAACAAAAGGTCACAATAAAAAAGATGACTCTACATCTTGGTATATTACAAATATCATGGATGTCTATTTAGATTACGAATTTAATATATCTCCTCCTTGCTCTATTTTTACAAATGGCTAAAGCATAAGTCTGATTCTAACATAATGAACTTTGAAGAATTTGAGTACCAGTTCCTACATATATTGAGCCAACCAAGGCTCAAGCAGTAATGTTAATGAGGCATCAATCCTAGCTTCCATTGTATATATTTATAATTGAAAGAAATTTCGTGAGCTATGAACTGCTCTTAAGGATATTTTAGGCACATACAATTCAATTTCCTCCCAAAATTAACAGTCCAGTGAAAATAAATTATGCTAGATTATAAATCAGTTAATGATTTCATATAAAAATTTGATGCACCTATTGGACATGCTACAATTATGTGAAAAGTACATCACAGATAATCACATGATATAAAAGACCGTAATCAAAATTTCATCATTTACGCATTCATACTATCAAATTAGTAGATATTGACATATGACCAATAAATCAGTAATATGCAAATAGCTGAGTAGCATAATCAAAATATGACAATATGAGGACAAAACAATATTACAAAACAAATATGTAAAGTAACAAACCGTGAAAACAAACCCAAAGTAAAGGGCAATTACCAAGTGTAAGAAGGTCTAGAGGACATGACATGAGTAGTGAGGTACAACTGTCATTTTTGTAAATAAACAAATCGTTTATATAAATATTGCAAGCCAGCAATGAATTAGCTGTAACTTATTAGAGGTATAAAGAATCATTGAAGAACGAGGAATTGGAAAAATATATTTAACACCAGGATTGAAAAAGGATTATCAATCCTTAAAAAGATTACCATATGAAAGAAGATGGAAATGATTCATATGTCAATCCAAAAATGTCGCAGACTTTGTTAAAACTGCTATGAGTTTTTTTTTCACGATATATTATGTAAAAGTCATTATTCCCTTGTTTAATTATACCATTGTTTTGGTTTCAAAAGTTTATAGGGGTAATGCTTACTAAATTAGATGAGACTTTGATTTGATTATCGTTGGCTTGTTAAATTTTGAATTATATTATAAAGCATTAATTTTATTCGATTTTATCTGTGGTTCGAAATAACACGATAAAAATGCAAAGTAATGCATCTACCCAATAAAGAAAGGTTATAAAATGAGAAACATATCATTACTTAAATCAAAATACTTTAAAGGATATGAGTTATACCTCTCAAATTATAAAGACTCTCATATACTTTATGGAATATGATAAACAGTATGAATTGCCTCACTTAACGAGTCACCTACAATGAAATATGGGATAGTGACTATAACACAGACTTTGACATGATCATCAAAGACACCGTGGTTATGACATGATGATCCGTATTTGAAAGAACTCAAATGGACATCCTGTTTTTTAGTAAATAATAAAATGGGATAAAAGTCCGTCACACTGCAAGGTGCCGACAGTGACTTTGACTATTGACCGGTCCTAGCTAGTATTGCTCCAACGTAGCAATTGCATTTTAAAGCATCTGATGTCCAGCTTCCCTCCCATTATGCCCTCATCGATTAGTCAAAGACATATCACTCATCTTTCAAAGTTTAGTTTTTAGCAAAACAGGATCGAGACATTCCTATGTTAAAGATAACCAAAATATTTCATTCTACAAAGAATATAAGGTGATTATCGTGGACTTATTCATCAAGAAATGCAGACCATTAAAATACTTTATGGTTCTGAAGAATGGTTCGACACATTGGTCACATGTCGAATACTTGTCCACAATAAATGTTGCAGTTGCAAAACTCTTAGCGATATCATATATTATAAGGGTTAACCACCCTGTTTACAAAGTTTATAGGAATTGACAATGTTAGGAGTTAACATCAAAAAGACTTGATGATTGTTGCATACCTATCAAGATCAATGAAGAGCATCTTGTACCTCATATGTTTAGTTAAAATGGTCTCGCGGAAGGCACCATAGCAAGGCTATAGATGGTGACTACGACACTGGTTATGCGCACCAACATGTCTATGTCTGCTTGGGGTTATGCAATATTGCATGCAACCATACTTATTCGTTTTTAGGCCCACCGTTAAGCCAACCATTCCTTGCGTACTAGTTGGTAACTGGACATGAGTCTGAGATTTATGCATAATAGGTTGTGCAACATATGTGCCTATTGCGCCCCCATAACACATTTCAACAGGTCCTCATAAACGAATACGTATTTGTGTTGGATACGCACCTCCAATAATTATCCTATATTTGAAAGTCTTACAGGCGTGCTCACCGCTTGATTTGTGAATTGTCACTTTGATGAGACAGTCTTCCCGTCGTTAGGGGGAGATAAGAAAAAGTATTTTCTAAAGGAACGATAGGAATTGTCTTGGTTTGTCACCACTCTGTCTCATCTTGATCCCCACATAATCGATATCTAGAACGTAACAGTTTCGATGTCTGCTGCGTCTAAAGATAACGCCAAAGTGACGAGATCATACATACTAGTTGTAAAAACCTGCAAGGTAAAAAGTCCCTAATAAAGGGCACGTTGCCACAGATTGAGGCGACCCAACCACACTTAGTGGAGGTGTGGTTGAGGCTATGGCTCCCTAAGGAAATAGGGGGAGACTACATGGTTCGATCAATACTTGCCTAAAGAAATTGGACGAGTAAGGTACAACATCATCACTGTAAAGATTCTCTCTCATGAGATTATCCCTTATTACAATTATGTCCGTGAATCAATACGGGAGGACGCTTTGATGTTCAAAATGATTTTAGAGACAAAATCTCACCGGATTACGAGAGTATATACACATTGATGGTGCATACTATTGCTCAAGGAATCATAAAGCACGAAGAGATCGAATCATGCTCTATTGAAAAATGTCAACAAAGAGCATATTGGCATAGAGAAATGCAATCTAGAAAGAGCTAGATGCTCTGGCAAAGAGACAGATATTTGGTTTCACAGTGCTAAACTTACTAAGTGTAAAGCCTGTAGGACACAAACAACTCTTTGTTAAAAAGTGTAATGAGAAGAATGAAGCCCAAGGACAAGGCTTACCTTGTGGCGCCAAGGCTTCTCGTAACGTTCTGGAATGACTATAAGAGGACATGTTCCCAGTAATAGAAATGCAGCTCTTAGATGCGGTTACATATCTTCATGGGGATCTTGATTGGGAGATATATCTAAAATCGCTTGATGAACTTAAATGATCCAACTCAAGTAACTCTAAATAGGGAGTGCGTTTGCAATTGGAATTGAAACGCTCACTTTATAGAAGTGGCTGCTTAGTTAGGAAGGAATACAAGATGATGAACTATGCTTCTGCGTACTCATAAGTAAAACGAGTTCCAGATTTACAATTATAGCTATCTATGTTGATGATACGAACATAGTAGGTACTCTAGATGAAATAAGAGAAACTACTAGCTAGATTAAATCCAAATTAAGATGAATGACCTTGGGAAACTCGGTTAACAACGAGTTTGTGGAATAATAATCCACCAGTGTGCATGTGTCCAAAATATTTTCAAGCGATTAACATGGACGAAGTGCATACTGTTAGCACTCCCAATGATCGGTCAATGTTTGAATATAAAAGAAAATCCATTTCGTCCCAAGAAAGATGATGAGGAAGTATTGAGACCTGAAATTCGCTATCTAAGTGCAATAAGCGCATTATTGTACTTAGCTCAATGTACTCGACCAGATATTGCATTCTTAGTGAACTTGTTAGCTATATTTAGCTCAGCGCCAACTGTCAGGACCCATCCCGAGTTAAATCTCTTTAACCCGAAGTAAATCCTGCGGGGACCACCTCAAGGGAACTTCTTACTGAAACCCCCTTGAAATGGCCAACCCTTCCTACGTACCAACTCAGCACTTCCACGAGTATCTAACAACAATCCCTATCTCATGGAAGCATCCTGCTCTCTAACCTACTTAATTAGCTAAACCGGGTTAGTCAGAGCAGTCTACTAAGGAGATTACCCTAAGGAAAATGCGGCATCAACAGAATGATCGACTATGCCTCGACTCTTGTATGCGCTCGACCTCCTCTCAAGAACCCTGCATCACTGGGCATTTAAAAACGAAGGGCCCAGGGGAGAAACATTGAAAACTGTTAGAGTGAGTGGACGAAAATGAAATATAAAAACTCTACAATCCGCTAATGTTCTCCCAAAAATTTATTGATTTAAATATCATTTATACATGCCCACAAAATACTGAATTTCCCACAAATGCATGATAAGGTAAACAGATAAAGAATATGGGAAGAGAAAGTTCACAAAAATAATAAGTCTGACCTCTCAGACTAGGGTCGGAGCTAAGAGCTCTAGTAGCGCCATCACGCTATGCTAGCTAGATAAAATAATACGGTCAACCCTTATAATATAAACCTGACCTCTCAGGCTTGTCTGTCCTCTCAGACCAGGGTCGGAGCTAAGAGCTCTAGATAAAGTGATAACGGTCAACCCTTATAATATTAACCTGACCTCTCAGGCTTGTCTGTTCTCTCAGACCAGGGTCGGAGCTAAGAGCTCTAGATAAAATGATAACGGTCAACCCTTATAGTGCACTACGTAGTTTGCCTGACCTCTCAGGCTAGGGTCGGAGCTAAGAGCTCTAGTAGCGCCCTCACGCTACTCTAGCTAGCATATTCATTGGTCAACCCTTATAATATAAATTCATAACAATACTTTACTCAAATTCTCTTCCCAAAACAAATAAGTAAAACAATTCCTTATCATATATGCATAAATCCAATTTCCAATGAAGTCTCGGGTTCAATTCCATTCAAAGGACGGGCCATCCCCGTTTATAACCATTTTCAGAAAGAAATATCAAATTGGAGTAATAATGGTAAATACGTTTAAGCATAAAAATCAAGAAAATCTTTAACCGAGGTTCCCGCTAAACTTTATCCAAATAACACCTCCAAGAACCCGAGAAAAATATAATTCTCGAAAACGATCATAAAAACCATGCAATTAAAATCAATAATTAAGGCATGCATTCATTTAAAATAATATGTCCACTCACAGTACTATTGCGACCTTCCCGCTCGGAAAGCTCCTCGAGCGAAACCCTCGAACTAACCGTGTAGTCGAGCCCGTCTCACGTTCAACCAGAGACTGTACAAACAACCCAATACATTAGTCATTTCATCGTTGACTTGGTCTTTTCCTAGTTTGACCCCGTGTTGACCAATTTCCTTTTTATGGCACTTTAACCTTTTTGACTTCCTTTAATAATTCACTTGACATTAGGTTCACACATAGTAATTTGTGGAATTATTATGGACACCCATTCAACCACTTCACCAATACCTTAGGAGTCCTTAAAATACTTCTTAGAACTTATCCGGCAATAATCGATGGTCGGAATAATATTTAATTATCCGCCAATAATACTAAACTAGAAAATTCCAAAACCTAACCAAAACTCCTCCAAAAATTACCAAATTTTAACCATAGACTCCTCACAATATGTACTAATTAATGAGCATGAAAAACTGCCCAAAAAGTGGCGGCACAGCCGCCAGCTCCGCTGCCGACGGCTCCGCCGGCAGAAATTCCGGCTAAAATTCCGGCGACCTCGGATCGCCACCAAATTTTACCAGTAGCTTCGTCTCATCATTTGGGACAACTTTCTAGTTCAACTCGAAGGCCAATTCGGCCTCTAACTAGGTCAAAAACTCGATGAACAGTAACCCGAAATAAATCCAATTTGAAACTTCAATCCTTCAATTCTTCCTACACACTTCGAATCAAGCTACCAAATTCTAGGGGATTATAGTACTCCTAAAACCCATCCTATCCATATAAAGAACTCAACAAATGGTGATCTAGGGAGGGAGAAATCAGATCAAGAACAAACACTGTACACTTGAAGAACAAACCGGAATTTCTCCCGATTTACGGCGAGTTAGGTCGGAAAGCTTACCTAGGAATGAAGTAGACTCGGAGGCCGAGCTTTTGGGACCGGTGCGGCGGCCTGGGGTGGCCGGACGGCGGCGCGGTGGCGGCCGAAAGCTCCGGCAGCGTTTCCGTCGGGGAAGAGGAGAGAGAAGCCGGGTGAAAAATCTGATTTTTCACCCCGGTAACTCCTATATATAGCCGTTTTACCGCATAGTAACTTTATACTTTTGTTCATAACTTTCTCATACGAACTCCGATTTGAGCGTGCTACGTGTCCACGAACTCGTAACGACGCCCTTTACAACTTTCAAGAAGGAAGTTTTCCCAAATTCTTGACTTAACAAAAAGTCAATTTTACGATCATTGTACGGTTAAACGGTCACTTTAAATGGTAAAAGACCAAAGTAACCAACCGTAATATAATCCTAGGATCGGGATGTGACACCAACGCAGCGTCATTAGAATGACATCAAGAACATATTTCGATACCTAAAGGGAACCTTTAACATGAGATTATTTTATCCCTATAAAAATAGAGATGAGACAACAGATGGAATTGCACATCCCAAATGACAAACTGAAACCCCAAATAATGTTTTGGTTGGTTTTGCTGATGTTGGGTACCTCTCTGACCCACATAGAGGACGTTTCCAAACTGGTTATGTATTCACCATTAGAAACACGACGATATCTTAGAGATCAACCAAGCAAACCCTAGTGGCTACCTCATCAAACCACTCTGAGATCATTGTCATCCATGAGGTGATTCGTGAGTGTATATTGTTAAGTTCCATCATTACACATATTCGAGGAACCTGTGGTTTATGTTCTACCATTAAAGAGCCCACATACATTTATGAAGATAATGCGGTCTACATCGAACAGATGAAGCTAGGCTATATCAAGGGTGATAACACAAAACACATATCGCCATAATTCTTCTACAGTCAGCAGCAACATACCCTCCTTCAGAATCAAATAAATTTCGAGGAGAGATTTATTTACCAAATCATTACCTAAAACTACATTTGAAAAGCACGTGAAAAATATCGGAATGAGAAAACTTTCAGAGCTCCCTTGATTTGATGTAAGGATTAGGGGGAGGGTGTAGACCTTAGGGGGAGTCTAGCATCATCACATCACCCTCAAAATGCAATAGGTGCGTTGTGTTTTTTGTCCCTTTAATCAAGATTTATTTTGTCACACTGGGTTTTGTTACTTGACAAAGTTTTTAATGAGGCAACACCCCATACACCTATTTAACTTTGACTTGACACAAATGAGAGTGTTAAAGAAAATACGTATTATGTGTCTTCGTCAAAATAACTGACGAAGAGTTGATTATGTAATTAGCGATTAACAGATGTAATTACTCAATCAGTTATTAATTAGTCATTATGATTATTGTAATTACCTTTGTAATATTACCTCTATATAAAGAGGATATGTAATGAGATGAGTAGACTAATCTCGATTCCTATTTTACTATTACAATATGCCTATTACATGAACGTGAAACTTTCAATAATGTCGTTAAGTTACATTATATATTGCATCAATAAATTACTTAATCTGAAAATCAAATTATTAGAAGAGCAAAGTACTTTGTATAATAATATTATGTAACAATAATTGTAATATACTTTGTAATATCACCTCTATATAAAGAGGATATGTAATCAGATAAATAGACCAATCTCGATTCCTATTTTACTATTACAATATGCCTATTACATGAACGTAAAACTTTCAATCATGTCGTTAAGTTACATTATATATTGCATCAATAAATTACTTAATCTGAAAATCAAATTATTAGAACAGAAAATTACTTTGTATAATAATATTATGTAGCAGTAATTGTAAAACCAACAACTTTGGCCTAGTCGTTGGGTCATTCCAGATCACTGGTTCGATCATTGTGGTAGGGTGTTGACATTTTTGCTTAATTAGATTTGACATATTAAATGACGAATTTGCCCTTCAACCGTTACATGCTTAACTGTCACATCAGCAGTTAATGGAGGTTTTTGACGATAAGGTATGAACTTGTTAACGACTTCAAACTTGAGATAGTAAAAAGAAAAAATTTGATAATTATGTATTAAATTGAAAACACCTTTATAGTTTAGGTAGTCTTTTGTAATTAATGTTAATTAATAATATATGTACATGTGCAAGAAATTCTACAGAAATATACAATAATAAAAATCCGAACTTTCTAGTTTTGGTTATGACTAACGGTTTCGAAAGAGTATGAGAAGAAACGATTCTGTTCTTACGGTTACGAGTACAAACGCTTTGGAACCCTCGGTGTAATTAATTCTAATTTGTAATGTCATAAAGAACTATCTATTAATTACATGTATGCATGCTAGGATAGTAGATTCTTGGTGAGAAGTCGAAGGGGCTGCTATTGCAATCGCCTGAAAGTCTTACGGTTTTTCCAGTTTGTGAAAGAGATACAGTACTTTGGTGTGGAATAGAGAACAACTTCAAACAGTTTTTCCCACCAAGTACGTGTAATAGTGAACAACATCGAACAGTAATTTAGACATATTTGCAACTTAGGATTATATCCAACTCGATCTAGTACTGAAAACAAAGTTCAAGAAATCTCGAAGGGAGAGTATTTCATTGTGTTCCTTGAAAACAGTTCTTACTTTCTTTGGAATATATATATATATATATATATATATATATATATATATATAAAAGGGATAGATGGTTATCCCCTACCCACTGTGGCACTATTGACATCACTGGCAGTAAAGGAAATTGGATCAGATTCTCTAGTTCATACTCAAGATGATTTGAGGCTACATTATGAATAGCTTAATTGATAGAGAACGAGGGTTACAACAATTATATATAAGGCTTTGGTTGTACAAAAAAAATGCCCTTGTGACTTAATTGTCATAAACCTAACATATACTTAAGTAACTTAACAAAGACATGGTTATTTGGCCATAAAACAGAAATGAGAGTTATTCTATTAAATCGGGTTATCACTAAGCAGCTAAGTTCTATTCACCATATTGCTGGCTCATCTCACGCCGGAGCTTATTTGGAGCATTAACGTACACTACTCCTAAATGAATCAAGCTTTTCCTATGAAGGGTTTTCAATGGGGCTGCTCCCATTATCTGATCATCCTAAACTTATTTAAAAGAAACTGTCGCCTATTCTATCCTCTTGCTTTGCCCTTAGGTCATGGCATAAGATGTGATAAGCAACATTTCACTAATGGTGGACATTTGGCTAGCAGCATATCAATTGCAGTGGATAGAGAAAGAGGTCTTACTTTGATCAGTTTGATTTGGTGTTGCAATCTGGTTTGTTGGGTCTTGCACATGAATTACTGAACAAGTCGCTCCGGCGTGGGGTGGGTTGGGTGTGGCCAATTAGAGCCACCGCCCTCTGGTTTGCCGAGACGACGGTTGTTGGAGTAGGGTGCCTCTGAGCTCATCTGACTTTCGCTGCCTGTATTGCTTTACTCTATTCTCTTTTCAACTACATTTTCAGTTCTGTAGGAATGTTGATGAGTTTGTAATCTTTCCCAAATTTGTGTTTGCTTGGGCACTTTTGGGTTTTTGTGGGTTTAGGGTATATGTATATATGATCCTTTCCTCCCTCGACAACTTAACACATAATTGTTAATTTGTTTTCTACCAACTACCAACTAAACAAGAAGACCAACTTTTTTTAGATTCGAGAAGAATCAAGTCGCTACAATTGTAGCCAAACTAAGTCACGAACTAGTCACTATAAGTAGTCAAGTTTGTATGAGTCTTATTGTGGAATCTTGTACCCAGATTTGATTTTCTCTATCTTTGATGGGAGTTCTATATTCTTGGCCGTTAGGAGAGAAATTTTTTTGGCATGACCCATTGATGTAACCTTGAACCTAGAACACAAGATGTCTTTAAATATAGTGTTGATCCTATAAAAAAACTCAAAAAAGAAGTCACGAACTCACCGATCTCATAGGTTCATAAGATTATGTTTTTTATATCCAAATTGCATCATTGCATGTAATACTTGTGTTATTACATATTAGTGGGCATTCTTTTTGTGATCTCCAATTCTTTGTGATTTTGTGATAAATAAGCAAGAGTGCCACCAACTTCTGTCCTAAGTTAACCTCAGTCATTATTATCATGATACTCTCCGCCTCCTCTTACACGACGTTTTTGTAACACTTCATACCCTCTCCTCTATATAAATTCATCATCGATCCCTTCACACATTCTCAAAGATGGCCAACGCTTCCGAGCTTCTCCTTCTCACAGCTCTTCTAGCTCTGACTATGCCTTTCATGGCTAATGGCTTTCAGCCTTTGAATAACCGAATCGCCTCTAAATCGAATCTTGCAGCCAGGTTAAAATTGGATGGAAAATCATCAAATTGCTGGGACTCTTTGATTCATTTGCAGGCATGTAGTAGTGAGGTCATCGTGTTCTTCATCAACGGTCCGACTTACTTGGGACAAGGTTGTTGCCTAGCCATTCGGACCATTGAGCACCAGTGTTGGCCTGCCTTGCTTGGCTCCCTAGGGTTTTTCCCAGAAGAGATTGACATTCTCAGAGGTTACTGCTATGCTAATCAACTCGATACCTCATCGAAGCAGGTACCACGACTCTTTGATAAGGCTAATGAGAAATTTGTTCCTGATCTGGAGAAGTATATTCCATGAACATCAAGAATTGCTCGTTTTAACATCAAAAATATGCTACATGAGTCAATTGTAACTATATTCTATGTGACGCTGTTTGGTACATGTAATTCGTATCAGTGCATGTTTGGTTCATATAGATAGTTAGTTGGTTGGTGTTCTATGTTCTTCAAATTAATGTTCCGGAGTGATTTCGGAATAAGAGATCACCACCACCGCCAATGCAACAGGGATTAAGAATTAAGAACAGGGATTCCTTATAATTAAGAATTGATTCCTTAATCAAACTACATCAAGACGATGTTAAGACGTTTTAATGAAGATAAAGCAAGACCATCAAGCACACCGATGATCGTCCGAAGCTTGGACCCTAGGAAAGATCTATTTCCTCCTGTAGATGAGAACAAAGAGATATTGGCACCTGAAGTACCGTACTTAAGTGCAATAGACGCATTATTATACTTGGCTCAATGCACTAAACCAGACATATCTTTTGCAATGAACTTGCTAGCTCGATATAGCTCTGCTCCAACACGTTGTCATTGAAATGGTATAAAAGACATCTTCCGCTATCTTAGAGGTACGCCAAATATGGGCTTATTCTATCCTTATGCATCGAAGAATGGATGAAGCCCCCTTGATCCTCGGTTTGATGCTCGCCTTGTCGGATATACTGATGCAGACTATTTATCTGTCCCACACAAGGCCCGTTCTCACTGGTTATGTCTTTATCATTGAGAATACTATAATTTCTTGAAGGTCTACGAAATAGACCCTTGTTGCTACTTCTTTGAATCATGCTGAGATCATAGCTCTTTATGAAACAGTATGTGAACATGTATGGTTAAGAGCTATCACAAAGCATGTTCGAAGCACATGTGGATTACATTTTACCACTGAAGAACCAACCATTATCCAAGAAGATAATGATGCTTGTATTAAGCAGATAAATACAGGTTTCATCAAAGGAGACAACACCAAACACATTTCACTGAAGTTTTTCTTCAATCAGCAACAACAAGAGCATCTAAAGATTGAAGTCAAACAAGTTCGATTTGAAGACAATCGTGCAGACCTCTTCACTAAGTCATTACCAAAGTCTACATTCCAGAAACATATAAAAGGTATTGGTCTACGTAAATTATCTGAATCACCTAACATGTTGGTCTTATAAAAGGTATTCACTTACATTCCAGAAGCATATAAAATGTATTCACTTTATATTACAATATCGGTACAATTGAGCATGATGCACCCATTTATAAGCTATAATTTATTTGCCACGTTTTCAATGTGAGATCTATCCCAAAATCACGCTCCCTCACGTGTAATTTAACTTTTAGGTATGCAAGTAAAACAAATTAACTAACCAAACCCGTACCCATGACAAAAATGACCAAACTCGAAGGAACCATACTCCGACTCATGACAGATTAGAGACGAAACAGAAGAGGGACTCGCTCTAATACCAAAGCTTGGCTCGTGGAACATCTGCTTTCAACGTAACCACCTTTAAAGTATTGATTTTTTTATTACAATTAGATATGTTTATCCATTTATATGTTTTTTTGTCAATTTTTTAATGCGATATTTCTTCACATTAACAAAACTAAGAAAACCTAAAAGGGTTTGCCTAGAAAACAGATCGATGTAGACCCTACCATCATTGACAACTTCAGAGACGCCTTCGACCCTCTTGCCCCACTGAAGTAATATTTCTGAGAATTTGAGGACGACATCCAAAAGGAATTCCCTCAAAGTCTTCCTTTAGATCTCATGTCTTCAAATCTTCCGTCCGACAACACCACAAATAAGTAGGCGGAGCATAGAGCTTCACTTGGAAATTTGTCCTACCGGACGAGCACAATTCCACATACGGGAATGCCCCCACCCCTCTTCTTTTTTTTGTGTTTTCAAATTAAATGTGCTTTTTTGCTTGATAAAATCATCAATCTCACTAGCACCGCCCATTACATATTCAATGTTCACTTATTGTACCGTAAGTGATAAAGTTGTTTGAGGTTCAACTTCAAAACTAGTTGGCAATAGAGAGAGTAGCTCAAACTCTTATAAGCCTACAGACAATGTCTCATTTTTCTGATGTGTGATAGATATCTCAACACGCCCCCGTACGTGTGACAAATCTTCAAGCCTAACATATGGACAACAAATGGGTAGTCGTAAAGCTTGTGTGGCATTTGGGCTTCACACGTGGACGTGGGTAACCCGCTCTGATACCATGATAAAGTAGTCTGGGGTTCAACTTCAAAACCAATTGGCAATGGAGAGAGTAACCCAAACTCTTATAAACCCACAGACAAGACCTCATTTTTCCTATGTGGGATAGATATCTCAACACTCCCCGCACGTGTGGCGAACCCTCAAGCCTAACACGTGGACAACATTAGGGATGACGTGGAGTGTGTGTGGCTGGTAACGCTAACACACGTGGACGTGGGCAACACAATCTAATACCATGATAAAATAGTCTGGTGTTCAACTCTAAAACTAATTGGCAATGAAGAGAGTAGCCCAAACTCTTATAAGCCTACATACAAGGTCTTATTTTCCCGATGTGGGATAAATATCTCAACAGTAAGCCTAACAATTATGAAAAAACACATAGTATAGTAATTATGTTTAATTTTTTTATTAATACATGGTTTCTAAGAACTGATAATTTTAAATTAGATGCATGTGTCTTCAATAAATAAAATTATCTTGCACTGGTCGAGATTCCTTATTTATGAATTTTCTTTTCTTATATATGTTAAGAAATTTGAGCGTCGAAATTGAATTTCTGGATCCGTCACTACGTGAAACCAAGATAAATCTCGTGTTCTTGGTCGATCACTATTATTGTTGTCAACTTCTATTTTTCTAATTCACCAAGTCCATAACATAAAACATGCAGATTTTATCTTCCATCTTCACAAGGATTTATGACTTTCTTTTGTTCAGTCGTTTGACTTTGACCATCAGACATTACTTTTCCTCTGTTTCTTTCGAACACTTGATGCACTGCGATGTTCAGTAAGAATTCTTTCCCCAAAATAAGAAATTAAACAGAATATGCAGTACCATATATACTAATAACAGTAAATATATGCTTTGATGGTTTCTTGACTCACACAATTGGCTTCTCTTCATGGGTGGCATGCACAATTCACGTTGGTTGCATTTGATTACTGAACATTAGTAATTGAGGACACAATGAAAACCTTGCTCCTTTTCATCTGATCAATTATACTGAGACTGTCCAAGTGATACAGCTGACTAGCTAACTCAGAGAACAGTAATTCCAGTATATAAATGAACCATTTTTTCTTTCTTTCAGAGTCTCACTCACACATTATTGGATGTTCTACATATATTTGGAAGATCAAAATCTCCAAGCTTGAGCTGGAAATCACTTCCAACTCCGATATGGCTCTCATTTCTCTTGACAGACCTCTTACAGAATCACATTTTCCCCATGATATCAAGCATTTTATCCCCAGAAGGTTAATTCTTCATGTTTTCACTTATTGTTGGTTTGTATTTCAATACCACCTTGAAAATTAATTTAGTACTGAAATTGTGTACAGGTATCAAGAGAAAGTGTTGGAAATTGCAAAGCGTAAGAACACAATTGCAGTGCTCAAAACTGGAGCTGGGAAGACTATGATTGCTGTGTTGCTCATCAAACACATTGCTGATCAATATATCATCAAGTCCACTGGCCACAAGAAGTTGATAATTTTCATGGCCCCAACAGTTCATCTTGTCATTCAGGTACTGACTTGAATTGAATTCTTAATCTGCAACTATTTTGTACACATTGTCGTATATCTTGATGGTGACTGTTTTTCTACATTCCAAGAAAGACATTGCTTTTTTATGCACAGCCACTTGGGAAATACATGCATTAATTTTACGGTACTTCCTTTTCAAATGCTGAAAGTAGTGCTTAATGTTTTTTCTCCCCCCTTATATAACAGCAATCTGAGGTCATAGAAAAGTGTACAACTCTTAAAGTAGGAGTGTACTATGGAGCTAAGGGCGTGGACGACTGGAGTAAAGAATGTTGGGAGGCGGAAGTGAACACACACGATGTAGGTTCTCGATTTTGATCAGCTAGTTGCTCTCTATATATGTCAACATTCTTTGCTTATTAGTGCCAGAATTTTGTGTATATGTGAACGTATAACTGCTATTTTTTGTTCTATTGTAGATAATGGTCATGACACCTCAAATTCTCCTGGATGCTTTAAGGAATGCATTTTTGAGGATAGATATGATTTGCTTGATGGTCTTTGATGAATGTCACCGTGCTTCTGGCAACCATCCCTACGCCAAAATAATGAAGGTATGCAGAAGATACTTGCTGAATGAACAGCTACCACTTTGTTGTGGTTGCACATCATATTCATCTTTCTTTATATATATATATATAGGTGCTGTTTCATTGAAAACATCTGAATGTTGGTATCTTTTTTGTAAAGGAATTTCATTACAAATCAGGAAACAGGCCAAAGATTTTTGGAATGACAGCATCACCGGTCATAAAAAAAGGTAAGTTACTAATGGTTATTAATGCGTAGCACTGCTTTTATCATCAGCTTGAGAAATCTTATTGCAGCTGAACTCTAAATTAGGCTGAAGGAGAACTTTAGAATATGAAGTTTGGTATAATCATCAATATGTTTTATATTTAATGTATATGTTCAATTAATAAGATATAAGTCCTATGCATACCAGGTGTCTCATCCGCCACGGACTGTGAGGATCAGATATCACAACTTGAAAGCGTGTTGGATTCCCAGGTACCATACATACATTTCATCATGTCATAATATTTTCCCATCAAGTCTGAAAATTATTTTATTCCAGTGCTATTCTTGGTATAAATGTGTGTGTATGTGGTCTGTGGATCAGGTTTATACTGTAGAAGACAGGACAGAGATTGAAGAGCATGTTCCTACAGCAGTCCAAAGATTTAAAATTTACAACCCAACATGGTTAACCTGTGAGGATTTGAAAGCAAAGATGGAAGCTTCATTGTCAAAGGTAGTTGATCTGCATCATATTTGAATGAAATTTCTCACATGTTTTGTTAAAACAACATCAGTCTTAATTGGCTTTAGATTTTACTTTTGGGGAAACTAAATTACATCAAACTGCATGGTCAGTTTGATTCTTCTATCAAGTTAAAGTTGCAAGGGCCAGATCAAATAGAGTATGAAGACATTCATGACAAAATCAAGACGCTACGAAAGAGGTTGTCCAATGACTACATGAAAATCTTGTATTGCCTTGATGATCTTGGCATC
Organism: Comarum palustre; assembly: GCA_951800085.1. Classification (NCBI taxonomy): domain Eukaryota; kingdom Viridiplantae; phylum Streptophyta; class Magnoliopsida; order Rosales; family Rosaceae; genus Comarum; species Comarum palustre. The sequence continues at coordinate 13,389,694 of OX637583.1, forward strand.
ATATGCGCATATGAGGTATAGTAACACTCAGTCAATTTAGTAAAATCTAGTGAAGACTTCTATAATCAGTTGTTTCTAATCTGATTTCATCTCTGATTAATTTGTTTCTTCTACTAATTGACACCTCTTTTATAGGCTGTGAAAATCTGTCTGGAAAATGCCCCTGATGTCAAAGAGGAGTGCACATTTTATAGAGAAAGCTCTTTGCAGTGCAGATATTTTCTTGATGAACTGTTAAATATGATTGGTGAATCACTTCAAAAAGGTATATATATAAGATAAATTTTTTTAAAAAATGTTATAGGCAGTATGATGCTTTTTTTTGAAGGCAAGGCAGTATGATGATTTGCTTCTGTTTTGTAGAATAAAACTGGTTGCTGATACTATTTGCATCACATTTCGCAGGTTATAAACTTCATACAAATTTTGAGTTGGACTATGAAAAGGCACACGAAGTGGGTTACATATCTCCAAAGTTATATGAACTTCTTCAAATTTTCCAATCATTTGGGTAATACATTACTACACTAACAGTTCACTGATCAAATTATATTATGTATGTCACAAGTAACTTATAGGGCATTCATCCCACTGCAGGAGCGATAGGTCAGTCCTATGCCTTACTTTCGTAGACCGAATTATCACAGCCAAAGTAATTCAAAGATATCTGAAGAAAGTGCCATGCTTATATCATTTCACAACTTCATATTTGACCGGAAGTACCACATCAGTTGATGCACTTGCACCGAAATTGCAGAAGGAAATTTTGGAGTCATTTTACACTGGGAAGGTATCGATCAAATCTTAACTCAATATATATAGCAATCAGTTTTTGGCATTTCAAAATGACACATAATCAGTGAGGCAGCCCTTGTGTTATTAGGTCAATCTACTCTTTGCCACTGATGTAGTTGAGGAGGGAATTCATGTCCAGAACTGCTCCTATGTGATCCGATTTGATCTTCCCAAGACAGTTCGTAGCTATGTCCAGTCTCGTGGACGAGCACGAAAAGATGATTCCCAATATATCATTTTGCTTGAAAGGTGAAAGCTTGTTTCTGTATTTTTTGAAAAAAAATGTCACTGCAACCTCAGCAAGTTTGAGCATGATGTTTGACATGTTTATTTATAGGGGAAATAAGAAGCAAAGAGGCCACCTTTTGGACATCATCAGGAGTGAGCACTCAATGACAGATACATCAAGGAATCGAGATCCTGATGTATGCAGTTTAAGAGCTTGCAATTTTGAGGATGCAGATGCATACTATGTTGAAGCTACTGGAGCATCAGTTACTCCAGACTCTAGTGTCAGCCTCATATACCGGTACTGCGAGAAGCTCCCTGGAGATAGGTATGGAGATATGTAGCTCATTGTCTTCTCTCTTTCCTCTGGTCTTCATTCATTTAAGGAGTTGGTTTTCTTCATTTTCAAAATGATTACTGCAAATTTGTAGGTACTTCATTCCAAGGCCAGATTTTCACTTCAGACTATTTGAAGAGTTGTATCAGTGTGAAATAACATTACCTCCAAATGCTGCTTTTCAAACTATAGTTGGTCCTATGAGTAGAAACATCCATTCATCAAAGCAGCTTGTATGCTTGGAAGCTTGTAAAATGCTGCATCAAATGGGTGCTTTGGATGATCATCTTCTCCCACTTGATGAAGTACCACTTGAAAATGAAGTGAATGTGAAAAGCAAAGAATTATCTGCAGGTGCTGGTATGTGTAGCATAACATATGTTTTATGTCCAATATATTAGTTAATATGTCGTGTCTTCAATTCACTGAGGCATTACAATCCGATATATTTTGTTATAAGGTTCGACTAAACGGAAAGAGTTACACGGGACGACTTGCATTCGTGCATTAAGTGGAACTTGGGGAGAAAAAATTGATGGTGCTAATTTTGAGGCCTACAAATTTGAGTTCTCCAGTAACGTTGAAGAAACATATTCAGGATTTGTTCTACTAATCGAGTCAAAACTTGATGATGATGTTGGAAATACTGAAGTGGATCTCTACTTGATTGCAAAGATGGTCAAATCATATGTTTCTTCATGTGGAAGGGTGCATCTCACTGCAGATCAGGTGAGTTACTTGGCAAAAGTCCTGCAGTTTCTTCATATTTTGGAAAGGACTAATATAATTCTGTTCTTTCTATTTGGTACCAGATAAAGCAAGCTATGTGCTTTCAAGAATTTTTCTGTAATGGTATGTTTGGGAGATTGTTTCTTGGAGACGAACAAGAAGGGACTGAAAGAAAATTTTTACTTCAGACTGAAATAAAATCACTATGGAGCTCAATATACAGCTATTTGCTTTTACCGACTGAGGCATTGGAAAATTCAAATAAGACATCTTGGAACATAGATTGGATGGGAATCTGTTCTTGTGCATATGTGGTGGAGTTTCTTAGGAAACACTATTCAAACGGTCTTCAGTATTTCAAAGGTGGTAGAGGAAATTTATCACTTTCGAGTACTGATTCATCCGTGACAGATTGCAGTGCCCAAAATCTAGTTTACTTTGCTAATAGTTCGATCGATGTCAATAATCTTGACTATAATCTTGAAGATATGATAGTGTTAGCTATCCACACCGGAAGAATCTACTCTATTGTTGAAGTTGTGAGTAGCATTTCTGCTGAGAGTCCCTTGGAAGAAAATGCTGATGTTGCCTCATCAGATTACACTTATGTCGAGTACTTCAAAAAAACGTCGGTTATAATTGATCTTCTACAATGTCTTTGAATTTATTCCATTTTTTTGTCTTAGATGAAACAAGAGCCTTTTGCAGGTATGGGATTGTACTAAAGTATCCTGGACAGCCACTATTGCGGTTGAAGCAAAGTCATAATGCACATAACCTGCTTGTTGATCAAGGTTTTTTCTTAGTTTCATAGCTTTACTTTTAGCTACATGTTTCAGCTTGCCTTTTCTATCTGATGATATTAGCTATTTAACATGATGATTTAATAGTGACTAATTTCTTCGAAGTGGAGCAGGTTTGTCATCACCAGATGGTCTAGTTGAAGAAAAGCAACAAGCTCATGTTCATATGCCACCTGAAATCTTAGTCAGTATTGATATTCGGGTTGACGTTCTGAAGTCATTCTACTTGCTACCTTCATTAATGTACCGTCTGGAGTCACTGATGTTAGCCAGCCAGATTAGGGAAGAGATCAATGGCCAGTCTAGCAACTTTTACATGTCAAGCTCATTGGTAAGTAGGTTTTAGTGATTTGGTTTCTTCATTTCATTGTTAGTTATCTAACTTCAAATGAATCGTATGAGTGCCTGCACTTGTTTCTGAGCTGCACTTATAACTGATCAAAAGCACCAAATGAGAAACTCTTTATAGAAAGACAATTAACTTCACTACCACAGTTCATGTATATAAGTTTTATTATCTGCAATATAATATGAATGTGTTATCAGATTCTTGAAGCACTCACAACACTTAGATGCTGCGAACATTTATCATTGGAGCGTTTGGAGTTGCTTGGAGATTCAGTTCTGAAGTACGCGGTGAGCTCCTACCTCTTTCTTAAATACCCCGAGAAACATGAAGGACAATTAACTGCTCAACGAACAAGAGCTATTTGCAACTCAAACCTACATAAACTAGGAACAAGAAACAAGATACAGGTATGTGATCTTACACATAAATATATTTGTGTGTGTGAGCATGCAGAAATGTTAGTGTTGTACATTTGACACAAATCAGCGCACAGAACAAAAATTTCGATTGCTTTGCAGAAATGTTTAGTGTTGCTTCATAAATATGTCTAGTTGTTGGAAAATCATATAATACATGAGCTGGCATTAGGGTCTGTAACTAGACATGAGACCGGAAGATTGTTCTTCAATACTTAACAGATCACTTGAACAATGATGAATTTATTTGACAATTGACAGGGATACATACGAGACAGTGCATTTGAACCACGGCGTTGGGCTGCTCCAGGGCAGCTTAGCAGATTCCCAGATCCATGTCAATGTGGGGTGGATACTTTAGAAGTGCCCTTGGACAATAGATTTCAGACTGAAAAGGCTGTTAAAGTAGGAAAATTCTGTGATAAGGGTCACAGGTGGATGAACTCAAAAACAATTGCTGATTGTGTTGAGGCCCTTATAGGAGCTTATTATGTTGGTGGAGGATTATTTGCTGCACTTCATTTGATGAAGTGGCTTGGCATTGATTCTGAAACTGGACCCTCATTAGCTGTTGAAGCCATTACCAGGGCGTCACTTCGATCATACAGTCCCAAAACTAATGAACTTGCTGACTTGGAGATGAAGCTTAGTTATGAATTTTCAGTCAAGGCCTTGTTACATGAAGCCATCACACATGCCTCTCAGCAAAAATTAGGTGCCAGCTACTGTTACCAGGTTGCAGCTGATCTTCTCTACAGATTTTAGTTTTTTATTTATTTTAAAATATAGCTCATTTTTGCTGCTTCTTGGACAGAGGCTTGAATTTTTAGGAGACTCGGTTTTGGATCTGCTAATTACACAGCATCTGTATCGCAGCCACATACATATTGATCCGGGAGTGTTGACTGATTTGCGGTCAGCTGCTGTTAGTAATGAAAACTTTGCTCAAGCTGCTATTAGTCGAAACCTTCATCCACATCTTCAACACTGCTCAGGGTTACTACGGAGTCACATAACCGAGTATGAGACTAGGTTGCTTACAGAAGCTGAGAACAATACCACTTCACTGGAAGACATCAAGGGTCCAAAGGTATGGTTATATTCTAGGTTCTTAACTGCCTGAATCCTTTCATTTATCGATAAACTAGGCTAAAGGAGATTCATTTTTTCTGGTACAGGCTCTTGGTGACATGGTGGAAAGTATAGCAGGAGCTATGCTAATTGATACAAAGCTCAATCTTGATGAAGTATGGAGGGTTTTTGAACCAATATTGTCTCCAATTGTGACCCCTTCTACTCTTCAATTGCATCCACTACGTAAACTATCTGAATTATGTGACTCACTTGGGTACTTTGTGAAAGAAACATGTACTAAAGATGACACACTAGTGCATGTGGAACTAAGTTTGCAGCTGGAAGATGTTCTTTTGGTTGGGAATGGCTTTGACCGGAGCCGAAAAGCTGCAAAACATAAGGCTGCCCGTCAAGTATTGATGCAGCTGGAGGTTAGTTATTTTGGTACTTCTAATCTTAGTTCCTGAATTAAAATTGTTGATCAATTTTCTCACTCCAAGCATATTACGCTTCATGCAGAAAAGCATAGAAAAAAGAAAGCATTGTCCAGATATGGGTGTTGACATCTGCAGCAACCTAAACGATGAAGATTTTTCAGAGGCAATGAACCATGGAAAGCAGAATGTGATGTCAATTCAATCATCTTCAGAGTCCAACACAATAGATCCTACCCAATTCAATGACTTTTCTAAAGAAATACCCTTATATCGGAACATTGCAACCCCAGGTTTAACTATATATCATATCACATACATCATCTTTAAATTCGAAAATAAGCACAAGTACTTATGTATTTGCTATTGGATTTTGTTGACAGTTATTGTTCCAATCAATACGAGGAAAGGTGAACCACGAAAATCACTCTTTGAGCTATGCAAGAAATTACAGTGGCCAATGCCTTCATTCACAACAACTGAGCATAAGTCAAGGTAATTCCAAGTTTCCAATCAATCAAAATTCTGATCTTACTAAAGAAATTTCTACTTTTCTGTGTAGTGATTTTCATTGTTTTGATTTCCTACTAGGATAATAACTATAGTGTTCCTCTTCCTGCAGAAAGCCAATTGAATTCTATGAGGGTTCAGAAAAGAGAATAGGTTTCAGTAGCTTTCAATCAAAAATCAGCTTGCACATTCCCAAGTCAAGCACGTTTGTATGCACAGGAGACCCTCGAGCTGATAAGAAGACATCCATGGATTCTGCAGTAGTTTCTATGCTTCACGAGCTTCAACGACAGGGAAGACTTGTCATTCTCGATTCTTGATATGTTAACTGTTATAAATAGAGATTCAAAGACTCAGGTTCCCATTTTAGGACGAGGATGATGCATGGAGTGATTCTTAATTTTTCAAATCTTGTACTACGCAATAAAATTGGCTTTCAAGTTTCAAGAGTAGTAGTTACAGTCACAAATTAGTCATAATGTATAAGCGAGAGCTGGCTATTTAACAGTAGCTGTAGCATGTAGAATGCAAACAAAGTGGCACAAAGAAGATATAGGAAATTGCTGAGTTTGTAAGGTATCATTGCCTCTGCATGTATCACGCAGTTTCTCAATTCATTCTGCATGTATCATGCAGTTTCTCATTTCAATCTCATCACTGCTTCCATGAACTCCATATAGTACAGGACAATATTCTTGCTTGGACTCTCACGTAGAAAAATATCCTACGAGGAACACTATACTCGTTAACTCGTTAAGATCACTCGGTAATCTCAACATGTCTAAATTCCGGGAAAAATAAAATAATGAAGGGGAGGACAAATCTCCGATATGAATTTCCTAGCGTGGTTGTCCTTTTACAGATTGAATATTCTCTCAACAAATGAGAGGATCACTGCATCCATAAACGCACTGTCCCCTACAAGTGTTATGTCTAGTTTGGTACAGCTTTATTTTTTTTAAATAGTTTTTATTTAAACTTTTAAATTTTATTGTGTTTAGTAAAACAAATGAAAGTTTATTTTTTAAAAAAAAAAAAATTCAGGTTAGTGGAAGAAGATTTTAAAAGCAGCTTTCATGTTGCTTTTAGACAGACCCGCCCAGGTGCCAGATACGCGTGCGAGATGAAACGAGACGAAATGACGACAACCATCCGATCTTTAATGAATTTATCTTATCCTTTTGATCATGTCTGTTTGATCAATTTATTAAAGATCAGACAACTGTCGCCATTTCATCCCGTTTCATCCCGCACGCGTATTCCGTGCCTGAGCAGTCTAGTGCTTTTAGAAGCATATATCTATAAAAACACAAAAATTATTTTGTATATCTTAAAAATACTTTTAAAGTATAATTTATCAAATAATTTACTGTTTTAATTCATAACTAAACAATTTTTTAAAAAAACGGTATCGATACAAACTAGCCCTTAGTACTACAAAAGAGAGACGGAAAGCTCTTGAATGGTCACTCTTTCTTCTACAACATTATTGATCTGTTTAAAAAAACAACACGACGTTATTGATCTATAAATGAGCGAAATTTGAGTTTAATGGTTATCTAGCCTAAGATCTATGAAGCTCTTGTTCAAAAAAAAAATGTGTACTTCGATTTAGAAAAGAAAAAATTGCCACATCTGCACATTTCACTCTACGCTTTTCAAGAGCATCCAGAGAACAGAAGCAGAAGTAGAGAAGGAGAGGAACTGAGACAAATCAGTTGGGTTCGGGGAGTTTAAGGTGAGTTCAGTCCTGGAAACCCATTTCAGTTCTTATTGGATTTTCATTCATTGTGTGTTTAGCTTACTGAGATTTCTATATTGTCTATAACTGGCTTAGTTTTTGAAGTTGGGTATGTTATGTGCTGACTTTTGATTCGGTTTGGTTCTCAACGTAGAAAAAAGACTAAAGCAATTACACACAAAGCTCTAAGCTTTATTTTAGATTTTTGATTAAGGTTGAAAACAGAGGTCTGCATTTCCAAACCAAGTTTTCTGATTTTGTGACTAAAAATTGTACCATTTTGTGAATTGTCTGTATTCTGAAAAGTGGTTGTAACATTTGAATCAGTATTGAAGACTTGAGACTTGCATGAAAAATCAAATTTTTAAAGTAATTTTTGATTCTCTGAAGGCGAAAGTCAGCTGTATGAATTGTTGGCAGCTGCAATACTGTCATTATGTTTATTTGTTCAAAACGTGTTTAGAACCGTTGGAAATGAATTGGACACTTTAAGGTTTCAAAGAATGAGAAAAGAAACAATCATACCGTGTTTGGAGTTCATTTGTAAGAAAGAGTTGGGCCATTGCGAAATTGGTGCTGCGCATCAGAACTTCTGCAGTATATACACTGCCTCGTTATTTGACGCCTTCATATAATCTTTAAATGGCCTCAGATTTTAGATAAATTTTCATAGAATATATCGTGTAGCAAACTATACAAAAAGTAGGATTGTGCTGTAAATAATATGTAATTGTCAATTGGAGCTTGAGTTGCTAACTGTATTATGTCAAATATTTATTTTATTTTGCAGTGATAGGTAGCGATTGTATCACTTAGAATCGAGTTATGGGCTGAAGCTTCCAAAAACGTGAGCTCATTCTTGTATATTAAAGCTCATTACTCTCTTCAAACCTGTGTTTCCCACCATAAGTCTAAGTTTCATCTTCGCTACCCAGAGAGAGACAGTCAGAGTCAGAGATGGGATTAGAAATCTTGGAGCCAAATACTTTGCATTAGAGGCTGCTGCCACAGCAACTCCATTCCTTTGCATCTTCAACCTTCCTCTTACACTATCCTCAAACCTATTGCTCGAGGGGCAGAGAGTGTTGTATATGAAGCAATTTTGGATGGCAAGAAGTCGCTGTAAAGAAACCCATCTTGTCTACTTCTGAAGACCTTGATAAGTTCCACAAAGAGTTGCAATTGTTATGTAAATTGCATCATCCCGGACTAGCAAAGCTGGTAGCCGCACATGCAAAGCCACCTAACTACATGTATTTCTTTGAATATTTTGAACCTCCCAACTTATCCGAGAAATTACACATTGAAGAATGGAGGCCGAGCATCAATCAGGTGCTCGTGATTGCTGTCCACTTAGCATCAGCTTTGCAATATTTGCATAACCTCGGGATGTCAAACCGGCAAATATTCTACTTGACAAAGATCTTTGTCCACACTTGGCAGACTTTGGTTTGGTGGAATACAGACATGATCTTAAAGGAGTTTCTGTTGAAAACTGGAAGTCATTGGGCAAGCCTACTGGTGGTTTTCACAAAACAAATATGGTTGGCACCCTAATATATATGGCACCTGAGTTACTGAAGGAAGTACATACCGAAAAATCAGATGTTTACAGTTTTTGTATGTCAATCAACGAGCTTCTTACTGGTGTTGTTCCATATACTGATCTTCGTGCTGAAGCTCAGGCACACACCATGCTAGAAATGAACTACACCGAGCAGAAACTTACAGCAGCTGTGGTGTCCGAAGGTGTGCGACCAATTCTTGCTGGTCCTGAGTCTGGTGTTCCATCAACTTTAGTATCACTGATAGAGAGGTGTTGGGATGCGACTGCTCAAAACAGACCTTCGTTTGATGATGTAGTTGCAGAACTTGGTACAATTTTGGAACACAGAAAGAGAATAAAGGAACCTGCTATTGCCTATGGGGAAACTCATAATTCTGTTGCTGATCAGCACACAGATGCTGCAAACAACCTACATTTTTATGAAGAAGGTATTGATTGGTATAGCCGGGCAGAAAATTTCATCAAAATAGCTCATGAAACTAAATCCAGTACAACAGTCTGGCTCAATGCTTCAAATGATCCTTTGGTATACCGTCCAGTTCTTTCATGGGGTTCCTTTGCTACATGTGGGAGACGGGAGACCATGGAGGATACGCATTTCCTTTTGCCCCATATGGGTAATGAAGAGGATATCCATTTTTTTGGAATATTCGATGGTCACAGAGGTGCGGCTGCTGCCGAATTTTCTGTTCGAGCTTTGCCAAGATTTGTGCAAGCTTCAAGTTCTATTAGCAGTCCAACTGATGCTTTAGTGGAAGCATTCATCAAGACAGATATTTCATTTAGAGATGAACTTGATTTTTGCCGTAAATCCAAGAGAATCATCCAGAAGGATTGGCATCCTGGTTGCACTGCAGCTGCTGCTCTTATTGTTAGAAACAAGCTTTTTGTGGCCAATGCTGGTGATTGCAGGACGATATTGTGTCGGGCTGGCATCCTTGTTCTCCTAAGCAAGGTTCATGTTGCAAGCTGTCTTGAGGAGAGAGAGCGGGTTATTAATGCAGGAGGACAAGTAAAATGGCAAGATGATGATTGGCGGGTTGGTGTAGCTGCTCTTCAGGTCACTCGTTCCATAGGTGATGATGATTTAAAGCCTTCTGTAACCGCAGAACCTGAGATAAGTGAGACTATTCTTTCTGCAGAAGATGAGTATTTGGTTATGGCAAGTGATGGACTGTGGGATGTTATGAACAATGCAGAGGTTATAAGCATAATCAAAAACACTGTGAAAGAGCCTGGTATGTGCTCTAAGCGATTGGCAATGGAAGCTGCCAAGCGTGGCAGCAAAGACAACATCACAGCCATTGTTGTCTTCCTTCGTCTTGTATCCACAGCTGAGAGGATTTACTAGTTTGGTTGCTTGTTTTCTTACTCAGAAGTGCAGGCTGTGCGGACATTGATTAAAATGTAACAAGAAGCTAATAAAAAGAAAATTATGTATGATAACACCTCCTCTAGTAGTATAATACTGATGATATTAAGAGAATATAATATACTTGAGATTTGCATTCAACTTATTTGATACTGCTGTAGAATTCTGAGTTGACAATTGGTCTGGATGTGGCACACTGAGCAGTTTAGCTACTGACCTTAGTTGTATTGATGCAGATGGTCATGCGCAGGAGTTTTGGATGATGCTGGTTGGGATTTGATTATGCTTCAGGCTTTTGTACCTGTATTTTGAGGTCTTACAATGGGGATACTGATAAAGTTATATGGACTCAAACTTGATGTTATTTTTTCACTGTGAATGTCATCTATTTTCTGATATCCTCTGATAGCAATTCGAAGGAGAAGTGGTCAAATCCTGAGCCTCATTATCAGGAGAGATTTCTTGATCTTCCGTTCACATAACCAGAAATTTCGACAAAGATCGAGGTGAGAGAGACAGAGAGAGAGAGAAGGAATTTCTCTGTCGATTGTGTTAGGGGATTGGGCATGAGTGAAGCTGTCATTTGGATTTTGCATTGAATCTCATTTTTTTTTACCATAGGTGTTAATCCAATCCTCAGAGTTGATTTCTGTTTTGCTTTGAAATTATGTGTCTTCTCCTTCCACTTAATTGCAGGGTACGCCATTTTACTTCTTTATTTTTAATTTTTTATATATAGCTTTTGTAAACAACATATGCTTTCTCATTATGTGTATAAATTACAAATATATGCTAGCTGTTTTTTAATTTGCTCTTTAACTGATCATTGTTAACCGCCTGCCAAAAGATTACAAAGCTTGACAATTGATTATTGAATGATCATGCGTTTCTGATTTCTTCCCACTGTATATTTAGTCTATTAATTCTTCAATTATAACCCTTCTCAGAGAAATGCAACGTGGAAATCAAATGTCGTTAAGAAAAAGGATTTTTCAGGATTTGCAGAAAATAGGAACATCAGCATCCAAAACTTTTAGTGGTGACCATGCAGATGCAAAAGAACAATTGGAAGCTATTATTCAGTTTGCTTGCCCTTTTGTTTTAATGCTACTTATGATTGATAAGCTAATAACCAAGCTGAAAATTTTAGATCAAGGAAGTGTTCAGCATCGCTGGAGAAAATTTGTCACCTTTGATGGATTAGCAAAAGCATGTGCAAAGGTACACCATAGTCTACTGAGAGAAAGAAAGATCACTATCTTCTGAATTTTTAGTTTCTCATTTTTTCTTTGATTTTTTTTGGCAGCTGGGTTTCCTAAGACTGAAATCATTCACCATAACCCTACGAAGTTTGATTTCGGCAAGAAGAAGGCATTTCCATTTCAGGACTAGGTGAGTATTGATGTTTAGACACTACTTGTTGGATACACAGATGATAGCTTGCTAAGTACACAACAAACTGTTGACAAGTTGAAGAATATGTATAAGAGTTTCATGACATAAACATGGTAGTTTTCAAAACTTTTTAAAGCTAACAATGTGTTCTTTATTTAAGATGATAATAATAATTCTTCATACTCCAATGTAACTTATGAGTTGTGATATGAGTATTCTTTGCTCAATGGTCAGAGGTTACCATACCCTTAGTAAACGAAATACCTTTTGTCAAAGTGAAAACAACTAAGAGGAAGTGTAAAAGGATTTACAGCCACAATTGTGAATTGTAATCAGGTATATGTACATCTTTTAAAATTTTGTCTTTTCTTCCCATTTTTATGTACAAATTGAGTTCCTAGGAAATGTAACAGTTGATTTGTAAGTTAATCCAAACCGCTCAAAAAAATAATGGTAAGTTGATTATCAGAAATTTGATTTTCCGGCATTCTCACCATAGAGACAGTAGGTTTTTCAAAATAATAATAATAATAATAATAATAATAATATGGTAAATTAGTTCTATGTTTTGCTCCCATTTTGTCTTCAATTGAATTGTATCCTTATTTGAGATTTATTTATAGTCTATTTTTCATATCAAGTTTTGGGACTCTGACATTGAATGGCAAGCAACCATTTTATTATCTGTCATCTGATAGTATCGGTTCATTTCTACATGTTTTTCTCACTTACCGTTTCGTATTTAATCTTTTTTTTGGAAATAATTTAGTATGCCTTTCATAAATTAATAGTCTTTCTTTCTTTAATCTTTATTAATATAGGTGAATGTGTTTGCTGTGAGAGCCTGTGACGATTGATTCTTATACAAACTGTGGCAGGGAAATCGGTAAGTGCAAGTGTAGCTAGCTTTGCTTTCCAGTAGGAGCCTTTTCTAGCCGCAGGTGGGTTTAGTCTTCTATGTAAACAAAATGTACAAAAACATGCTGTGTATAAAAAGACTTCTCCAGATAAGATTTTATTTCTTTGAAAACTGTGATCAATGTAGATGCATGAGGATTATACTTCAAAGAATGAATTTTCGTTTCTGGTTTTGAATTCTTAAAATTGGTATTTTGATACAAATGACATTAATTACATCAAAGGTTCATCAAGTCTAACGATGCAATCATTTTCTTTTCAGGGGGAAATGAAGCTTTAACCTATGAATTTACTTTATGAAGTTCCTAGCACAGTTGAAGTAATTGCTATTATCTTAAATTGTCTGATTCTCATGAGAATGTACATTGTAACGTTCGTTGAGATACTGAAACTCCTTATTTGATGCAGCAATATTTTGGGATTTATCTGCGCTTAATGATATGTTGTGCTTCTCTTTACTTTTTTTAAGTTACTGTATAAGTTCATTTCATGTAAACTATTCACATTAAGGTTGGCTGCAATTCTTCAACTTGGCATTCTGCATTTCCTCTGTTTTTTTCTCTTATGTAGGTTTGTAGTTTATCTTAATTATCTGATTGATATTTCCGTAAATGAAATCATTTGGCAATTGTGTTTATGTACATATACTATTTTTCTTTTTGCAGGGGTGTGAGTTGTTGTGACTATATCAAGCTTTGCTGATTTGAAGAACTGTAAGGTCTTCTTTATTATGATGATTTTTAAATGTGTAAATGTCCAAATGCACAAAAACTTCTCAGTTAAAAATTCTTTTTCAGTTATTTGGTTCTGTATATCATGTATTGAAATGCTATGGCACTCTGCGAATTAACTATCCTGGAGGAATCGGTTCAGAGGTTACAGCAATTTATTACGTGCAATATTTAGGTTGGTTTGGATATGTATTTTGTGTATGTGGTTGGTTTCCATATTTAATTTATACTGCTAAAACACAATGTTCTAAAAAAATCTAGGCACTAGTCGGGCGGACAGCCGGTGATTAGCGTCTAGGCAGGTTAATCGGGCAGAAACGGTGAAGTACCGTTTAGCGACTAGGCGGAGATTAAGCGGTTCTAGACGGGGATTTTTAGAACACTTCTAAAAAGACTGCAGTAAATCATTCGCATGCTTCCCTTGTTAACTGTCATTTACTATAATTTGAACAGATGTGACATAAAAATGATATGAATGATATTTATCATCTTCATCTCCATAAGTTAGAGAGTAAATTTCATATAGGGCGCATTCAAGCCACTGTAAAATTGTCAACCATCTGTCCCGCAGCAACGGGCGGGCTCTGTATCTAGTTAATACACCATATTTGAATTGATATATGCTCTACTTGCACAACGAAAAAAATAAAGAGAAAAAAGAAAAGGATTCGGACTCATTCGATAATGTAAAATAGTTGGAATTACAAATAACAAAAGGGGGAGACAAAAATCCAGGAGCTAACACAACTCCTCCACTTAACCTCCCCTGACCCTTCATATCCTGCTTACACTAGTTCTTCCATTAGTAAGCACACAAAAACGCCACGGTAGAAGCTTACCGATCAGTAATGAGAGTTTATGCACCCCCATTGACATAACCTTCTTTGCGACCTTCAAATCCTGGACGCATTAGTTTCTTCTCTCTCTTTGCAATTTTGCGCTTTTTCTTCTCATCAAGTTTTGCTGATATATTATCAGATCTCTTCTTCTGTTTGTCTTGTTTCAACTTGTGTGTAGTTTCAACCCTTTCCTTCCATTTCTCAGCATTCTTCTGATGCTTCTTCTGGTCCTTTTTAATGCTTTGTTTCAGCAACTTGGGGTCATCATGAACCTTGACCCCAGCAGCTCTACTGGTTGCTGTTTTCCACAAGAGAGACTTTCCTTTCTCTGGATCTTTCTTCATTTCTTCCAACTGTTTGGCCCTCTCAAGCTCCTTCGCCTTTGACAGTCTTCTCTTCTTCTTTCCAACTTCATCATCATCCCCAAGTTTGACACGACTGAACGTGAGCCCTTTAGAAGCCTCTGCAACCTCTTGTTCAACATTCTTGTTCACTGAATCAGTACCAATAGGTTTCTTTTCATCAGATGCAGTTTCTCTCTTCCGTTTCCTGTCATCAGCACCTTTCTCATATCTCTCCTTCCTTTCCATCCTCTTCCTTGCTCTCTCTGAAACTCCACAATTGCGACCAGACTGAAACTGTTCAATTTTACGACGAAGCCGTTGCTGGAGTTCTTCATATGTCACTGACCTGTCATCACCTTCCAGACCAGGCACCACAGGTTTAGTCTCCATTTCATCACTATCACTATCATCCTTGTTCGACTTGTCCTTTTCCAAACTTTGCTTTAGCAAATCAAGGGTAGTTGTAGAAGTCTTCTCTGGATCTAACCGATCCCTGCGAGCTTGCTTAATGTTTTTCTTTGTTTCCTTCTTAGCTGAAGCCTTCGCAGGCTTGCTTAGACCTTGAAACCATGGCTTATCATCCTCGTCATTCGGTAAATAAAACCTTGCAGGGATGAGCTCAACTAGCTTGTCCATGAAATGAGAATGCTGATGAATGATAGACTTCAAATCAATAACCGGATTAGAGACAATCGTCTCCCTGTCCGTTTTATTCTTCATCTTTTTGCCCATCTGCATAATGATTGAAAACAAGGTATTTGCAGGCATCAGATGACATCAAAAGTTTGTACATGATGTCCAGCACAATAAATCATATGTCATCGACTCAACACATATAAAACGAGTTTCTATATTCATAAGAATCTGTAGTACGGCAAATGAGCAAAGCAAAGTCCCTCCAGTATTTCAAAGTTCCAAGACAAGAGCGCAAAAGCTCAGAACACAGAAAATAAATATGAGTCTCGTATCTACAAACAGATTTTGCACGACACCCAGAACTAATAAACACTAAAGTTGATGAACTCCAGTTGCAATTTTATGAGGTGAACACTAGATTATATTATGAACAAGTCCACACATTCTACAGATCTCTAAACTTGCCAGACAACTTGGATTGAACAAAAGGCAGAGCATACATGAAATTCAAAAGGGTATCCGAATCACATATCAGTACCAAATCTGCTAGAGCGACCCACACAAAGACAAAGTCTTTCTGATTGACATAGAGAGTATCCAACTATCCATAGCCCCGAACCGCTAAAGGGTTTTGATCTTAACCAAAATCAAACATGCATACATACACAGCTCTACCAATTTTCGGAAGAACCCTAAAAACAATGAGAAAACAAGGCTTACCAATTTTCTGGGTTGCGACTTGCGAGCGTTCTAGGGTCAGACGCAAATTTGAGATGCGAGGGTTTAGGGGTTGGGCTCTTCTATTAGAATCAACTTTGCACTTTATACGTAAAAAATGGACGGCTGTGATTATTACATTTAATTATATTGCTAAATTATATAATATATGAGAAAGGTTTGGAATTGGAAGAATCAAAAATAATTAAATTTATATTAGGAAGCTTCAAAGTCATCCCCAAACTTGTGTTAAAGTGTCAAATCGTATGATTATAGCACACCCTCATCTTGAACCGATGTGCTACAGTCACTGTCAGAAAAAAAAAACTTTAACCGATAAAATATTTAAAAATAGGTTGACGAAATTTTGTTTTGTCGGCTATAGTGAAATTTTAACAGGCAAAAAATATTTTTCGTCTTTCGTCGGTTAAGTTAAATTTTCGTCAGCTAAGTTAAATTTTCGTCAGCTAAAGTAGAATTTTAGCCGAAGAAAAAAATTTTCGTCGGCTATAGTGAAATTTTAGCCGACGAAAATATTTTTTGTCGGCTATAGTCTATGAACTTAGCCGACGAAATTTGAAAAGTTTTGTCGGCTAAAGTACATTTTAGTTATAAAATTGCACTACGGATATTTCAGTGTCCAATTGACTATTGTGATACCAATCTGGGAGCTTTTTTGGCCATCCGAGTTCGTTTAAGGCATTAAAATGAAGTTTTTCTAAACACTTAACACACGAAAATGTCCATATCTACACCTACATGAGGTATTTTGGTCGAACCTTCAACACAAAAAACACTCACTATAATGAGACGCAACTGTCAATCTAAAAATTTTGAGACATTACCCCTCGATGATAGGGCTCCCCATATAGATAAATAATGGTAAATAGTAGGCATGTTATGATTCCGGTCATCAAAATTCACAAAAAAAATAAGAGTCAGATATCATCAATATATTAAAATATGTCTATGGTAAAAAATTCAACTTGATCCAATAAATTTAAGGGCTTCATCGTGACGGTCAATCCCGTAAGTCAAACCCCTAAATTGTATTGACCGCAACTATCGACACTGAGACTTTACCGGAATTACGTGATTTTTCAACCGTAGACGTATTTCACCATTCCGGTCATATCTTATTTCACGACATTTTTGAGTTTGAAGTTTCTACGTAGAGTTTGTTTTAGAAACGAAATATTTACTTAAAGCTTAGTAAACAAGTTATACAACATTAGTAGGCATGTTGTGATTCCGATGATCAAAGTTGAGAAGCAAAATTCCGACCGTCTGATATGATCATTATGTCGAAATATGTCTATACGAAAAAATTCAACTTAATCCGACAACGTTAAGGGCTCGATCCTTACGGTCAATCCCGTAAGTCAAACCCTTTAACGCACGAAAACGGTCATTTGACCGTCTAAATTACGTATTTTTCCCAGACCTTCAACTGAAAATAGTTTCAAATCGATGAGACGCAACAAGTGGTATAAAAATTTATGAAAATAACCACCGGATATAGGGCTACCGCTAGGGAGAAAGAATGAAAAATTGCGTTAACCGCAACTATCGGCACCGAGACTTTACCGGAATTATGTGATTTTTCAACTGTAGACGTATTTCACCATTCCGGTCATATCTTATTTCACGACTTTTTTTCGTTCGAAGCTTCTACGTATAGGGTTTACGGTTTAGGGTTTTAGCTGACAAAATTAGGATAATTCGTTGGCTAAAGTTAAATAAATAAAATAAATAACTATAGCCGACGAAATACCCTAATTTTGTCAGCTAAAAATAAATAAATAAATAAATAAAATAAATAAATAATTATTGTCGACGAAATTACCCTAATTCGTCAGCTAAAGCTAATTAAAATTTCAATTTCAAAGGACTTTAGCAGACAAAATCATATATTTTCGTCGGCTATTGTCAAAAATTTTGCCGGGAATTTAGAAAATTTGAGGGTACTTTAGCCGACGAAAGTATATTATTTCGTCGGCAAAATTTATTTATTTATTTAACTTTAGCCGACGACAAAATTAAAATTCGTCAGCTAAAGTACCCTCAAAATTTTCAAAATTTCCGCCAACGCCAAAAATTTTAACTTTAGCCGACGAAATTAAATATGTTCGTCGGCTAAAGTACCCTCAAAATTTTAAAAATTTCAGTCAAAAATTTTAAATTTTTTTCTATATCTTTCTCCATCATCTTCTTCATCTCTCTACCTTCTCCACCTTCTCCTCCTCCTCTTTCTCCTTCTCCTACTTCTCCTTCTCCTCCTCCATCGCGGCTCCTCCTCCACCGCGGACAAAATTTAAACTTTAGGCGAAAAAACGAAAAAGAAAAAAAAAGCAATCGAAATAAAAAAATCAAAATAAACATTTTTTAAACTTTAGCCGACGAAATCAACCTTTAGGCGACAGAATTTAAACTTTAGGTGACGAAAGTATATTATTTCGTCGGCTAAAGTCCAAATATTCGTCGGCTAAAGTCCAAACTTCAGGCGACAAAAAATTTATTCGTCAGCTTAAGTGACGAAATTTCGTCGCCTAATGTCTAAAAAATTTATCGGCTAAAGTCTAAACTTTAGGAGACGAAAAATTTCTTCGTCGGCTAAAGTCCACACTTTAGCCGACGACTGTCAATATTTTTGTAGGCTAAAGTATAGCCGACAACCTTTTCCCGATGATATTTTAGCCGACAAAAAAGTTTAACAGACCGACAAATTTTTTTCGTCTGTTAAAGTCTTTTTTCTGGTAATGAGTGATAAAAACCTAAAAAAGAGAAAGTGTTAGTGTTATACCCATAGCCAAATTTGACTCATTGAATGACATTTTAGCACAGGCCGTGTGACAGTCTACCACTGGCTGGATATGTGTAGTACTTTTTATCTTAAAATATGAAAACTGAGGAATCTCACACTAACAGTTTTGAAGATCAATTTCTCTAATCGTTAATTTAACCGTTCAAAAGTGAGATTAACCAATAAAGATCAATATTGCAAAAAATCAATATAAACATGAACCATTTGCTCATCCGAATGCAACAAACAAATGAAAGTCTGAGACAATAATTTTGTTAACATTGATTTTTTACTGAGATTATCTACTATGGTTAATTATGAGCAAAAATTTACAAATAAGAGAGTATGAACGCACACATACATACACTAGTCTAGACGAATGTTTCATTAAAATTATATACGAAAAAAGATTGTTAATATATGAAAAACAATATATATTACAGTGTTATAAATTAACACTAACCGGATAAAAAGATGATGAGCAGTAGTTTGATTAAAGTGTCAAATATATGTGCTAAAATTATTTTAATACTTTCAGGTGAAGATGGCCTAAGAGAAAGATCTTATAATACAGATTAAATGAGGACTTTTGAATAAATGGTTTTTGTTTATTATGGCTATTAAATTTTCTGAAGCATAAACATTGCAGGAACTTTCGTTTGTTGTACCAAAGTGACATTGCTTTTTGCTATTTGTACAAACTGTACTATAATGTGATTTGAAATATGTTCTTTGGTTATGAACTCGTATGAGGTTGAGTATAATAGTGCTTATTTTTGTCTAGATGACCTTGAATAAGGCAATGATGGAAAAGCTTATCATATGAGTCAGTATCTTTGCGTTTTGCCTATGTTGCACGGACACTCTATCGGGTGGAGTGTCGGAGTGTTCGACAGGTGTCCGACACGCCACGTGACGTGTCA
Organism: Comarum palustre; assembly: GCA_951800085.1. NCBI lineage: Eukaryota > Viridiplantae > Streptophyta > Magnoliopsida > Rosales > Rosaceae > Comarum > Comarum palustre. Next base: position 13,409,355 of record OX637583.1, read on the forward strand.
GAAAATGTTGACTTTTCCGACACGGTCCCGACACGTTGATTGACATGCCACATAAGCTTCAGACACGCCACGTTATCAAATTTAATAATTATTATTATGAAAAATAAAAACAAAAAAACCTCACATTTTTAGCCTATTCTTTTCGTCAATCTTCACGACAATATTCTCTCCTCAGCTTCCAAGAGTTACGAGTCTCTTCCTATTGTGAGTCGCGTCAAGGTCCTCTTTGTCGACGGTCTCTCCACTGATAGCTGCGGTCATCAAAGAATTAGGGTTTGAATGACGAGATTGGGGTTGGAAGAGAGATGAGGTATGATTATGTTTCTGAAACTCAAATTGAAATTTGATTTAAGTAAAGAAGAAGAGACGACATGATAGATTGTGTTGGTTTAGTTAGAAATAGAGATGGATGAGGAATTGAATTGCGCCGTTGAGTAAGTATGACAAGAAAACAAAAGGAATTCATATATATATATATATATATATATATATATATATTAGAAACTTTTAGTATGTTTTTAAGGGTTTTTTTTAAAAAAATCTTTAGTAATTTTTATATATACTATAAATATATTAATTATTTGTCATGTCCAAGTCGTGTCGGAACTTCAGTTTTTGAGATTTTTTGTGTCGTGCCGTGTCGCCGTGTCCATGCAACATAGCGTTTTGCAATTCAAATTTTGTTGCCCTTCTATATGGAATAATAAGCATTTTTCTTCTTGTACTCATCAACCTCCTATAAGCTAAACTAACAAATGTCGAAGGGTCACAAATTGTATTGATTAAACAAATAGTTGGAATTCCCAAAAACTCTCTCAAAATGGAATATATTCCAAACATATATGTCATGGCACCCCCGTTCACCTGGTCAGTAGCTGACCAGAAAGGATTTGGTCAGTCACCATCGGATCTGGCTTCATTTAAATCCAAGGGTTAAATATGTTTTAACTCAATTAATCTCAACCCTTAGATTTAAATGAAACCAGATCCGATGGTGACTGACCAAATCCTTCCTAGTCAGTAGCTGACTAGATGAACGAGACTTTATGTCATGGTTCCTTACTTGAACAAGATACAAATATCTAAATTTGATATATTTAGATATGTACTTTTTTAGACCTATTGCTGATACTAAGTAGCAACCAAAAAAATTTATCCATTTTTCATGATATTATGCACGGATCAGGTATATCATGACGAATTCTTTAGAAAAAATTGTCTTCCACGTTTCTATCTACTATTATCTAAAAATAATCAGGTTATTAATGACCGGATGAAAGCTTACTAGCAGAAATGAATTGGCATGGAAACAAAAACTATCTTCAGATTGCATGACCAAAGTTTATTTGCTTATATATATATAAGGGTCCCGTTCAAGGGACATAAAATTTGACAATAATTTGTACACCTTTTTTGTCCCTTAGATCTTTGTTGATCAAATAATTGCTATTGATTGTGAGTATGATTTGGCAAATGACAATATGATAATTTAATTAGGACAAAATTAAATTTTGTCCCTTGAGCATTGCAAACTGGACATGTACACCAAAAAAAATAGAAGGTTTATACACGTTTTTCTCTATTCTAAATGATTTTGATGGCCTGATCACCAGCATTATTCTCTGTACTCTATACTCAGTTGATCACTACTTTCAACTGGCAACTACAAAAGACAACCTGAAGAGAAAATAAGAGCATCAGATGAGATGATCTTTTCCCAGTCTCTAACTGGGAAGACAACTGTACACTAATGTTCTTCGTGCACGCGTGCACACACAGATAATAAGATGGTGGATAATTCTGTATCCAAGACAATATGGAAGAGATAAGTCACCTTAAATGACAACTCCATTAAGAATGGATCAATGAACGCCGATGTGGTAATGTTTTCATTTGTGAGGTCGACATGCATGATCAGCAATACCAGTAGGGTTTAGCCACAAGAAAAAAAACTGGTGCTCACCATCACCGGATGTTACTATATCTGCAACTTCTTGCCCTTGACCAACAAGAGTTTGCTCCCTGCAATGGAGAATGCCTGATGTTAACAAGCGTCTCCGACTTTTATGTGACATAAACAAGTTATGAGAGTAAAACTCCATTCCCACAGACATCTAAAGAGAATGCAAAATTTATCCATATCTATTATTAGAAAACAAATAATTAATTTCCACATGTTTTGAGAACTTACGGTGGAGTTGTTCTCCTTTAAGCTTTCAAGTGACTCAGCAAGCTCCACTTGTTTGGATGCAGTTGAAAGCAGTGCCTACAGGAACACTCTTGTAATTAGTACAAACCTTTGTAGATGAATCTAGAAGCCTGATAGAAGAGGACTAAAGTATGTTAGGAAGAGGGCTGTCTTACTTTCTTTGTCTTCTGTAGGTCATACTCCATGGATTTAATACGGCTCAAAGATTCACAAAGCATATCTTCTTTTTCTTGAGGAATTTGTGAAGGTTTGTTGGTCAGTTCGGTTACCAAACCTTCTAACTGCTTCAGTCTCTGCCACAGTGGGTCGACTTCTATTTCTTGGGCAATCTGCTGTTCTTGGGAACTAGAATGTGCAATTGGTGGTGGTTTGCATTGTTCATCTAAGTTGTTTGCAGCATTACATGCAGTAAATATTCTCCCCAACCTCGGGATTACATGATATATGCATGCTAATAACTTGAGTATGAAGTGAATGATTAGGCTCGCTGCATGTGGAATAGATGTTTTCAGTGGCCTTCTTGGAGTTAACATGGTTGAATCACCTGCTAAGTTCAGAAGATGAAAAACGTCATACTCCAAGGACCAACGGTTTAGTATACATCAATGATGCAATTAAATACAAAACATTTACAATGAAAAACCACTATAATATCATTGTAGTATTAAAAGCTCTTATTTTCATGTTAAAAAGAAATTCAACTGGTAACCAGTACCTAAATTTTGAATTGCCTTGGCAATTTGATGCCAGAGAAATGCTTGTGTCACTACAAATGTACCTTTGATGATATATTACTACTTGTTTCGTTAATGTTGTTGTTGTTCTTTATTACCCAAAAATGTATTATATAGCTCATTACCACAAACAAAAACGATGCTGTAGACCTGTTCAGGTCCCTAGAGGCATGAACAAATCTAGTAAACCACTATGTCCTGAATAAATTTACACAACCATGATATATAACGTACTTGTTGAATTTGAATTAGCACCATCCACTTTTCCAGCAGCACTACCTGGTTCAACTAGGCTGCAAATAGATGCAGAGTCACTCGACCTCTCCTGAGACAAAACAGACTAAATATAAGAGCATGAATTACACGAATAAATTGATACTTTATCATCTTGGTCCAAAGGAATTTCCAGAATTAAATAAAGGGACAAAGATTACATAGACAACAATAAAACACAAGTCTATCCTTAGTTTTAAACGTCAATAGTCATTATGGTCAGCTAGATGTTATAGACAAATTAGCTGTTAAAGATGCAGTCAGGTATGATATCCATGAAAAGAAGGTTGAGAAATTACATTCTGAAAATGAGAAATTGGTAGTTCTATGATGCCAGAGGCGCTTGATCTCAAATCTGATCCAAACTCTGCAGATATTATTTCACTGTCTGTGACCTGCATAGAGAACCAAAGTAGTGTGAATATGTCATACATAAGCAGAAGAGATAAAGGACATCATCCATGATAGACTCCTTTTAAAGGTAGTAGTAGAGTTCAAGTCACCTTAGAGGCAAGTAGCTTGACTCCTAAATCATCACCATCTGAAGAACCATTGATTTTCTTCATGTACATTGCTTCTCCCATATGTACGAGCTGCCAAACAGAAGTGATATGAGTAAAGATGCAATCTTCCGGCAATAAAAGCCTGTAATACATATTAGTTCAAAGTATTGATCTATCAGTATTTGTGACAGTAAATATTACTCCACTGGAATCATACTTTCATAATTTCTGGATCATTCCAGGGTCCCTTGCCAGACCTAAGGCACCCGCCTTCATTTGGACATGAGCAATCTCCCCCAAGGAAGTCAGGAAGTTGACTGCTTAAACAGAAGGTTGTAAAACCAGTTCAGTAACATGAATGAAAAAATCCAACAATCTTTCTTGCTATTGCAATTAAACTAAATTAATTGTTGGTAGGATGTCCCAACCTTGAGTCTACAACTTCCAACAACTTGTTTCGATATCTGTTGCCTAACACCTACAAAGCAAATGCAAAAGGTAAGTGATTCATAAATCCTTCAAACGTGAAAGAAAAAACAACAACTACTCTCATACATGTATCTTTGAGGTAGTTCTTGGATCAAGAAAGCCTTTTGCTGTGTTCCAAAGCAGCTTGAATCCGTTACCAGCATTTACCACAAACATCTGATGCAATGTCTGCAAAGATTGAGCTAGTATCAGGAATGATATAATAACGTCTCATATAATGTTATCACTTATCAATTGCGTCATAGTTTTAGATCACCTCAGGATAGTTATCTCCATCAATTTTCTGCATGCGCATAACAAGGTCATGTGCGACCTTACCAAAACTCACCCAATTCTGCAAATTTATTTTTAAAAAAGAAAAGATAAAATGAGAATGATTGTCACACAAAAGTACAAAAAGATATGATGCGGAATAAAATAACTATATTCATAAGTTAAAGAATTACCAGCCCCTGGACATCAAGGATAGTTGTTGAAGAATCTATGTGCCTTTTGGCTGCAATAGAACATGCTGGGAACTTCTCAGCAAAAGCCTTCTCAAAACCTTGGACATGATATTTTAGAAACCGATCCACTGTGGTGACATTCATTAGCTTGCTAGGTTCAACTTTGCCAAGTCTTTCAATATATACAGGTCGTCCCTCCCTGTCTACACCATGATAACCATGAGGATAAAAACGTTGAACCTCTTCACACTCAGTGTATACAAAATCCTGAGAATTTATCATGAATTGACACCGCCATTAGAATGAAAGAGATCAGATTAAGTTTCTATAAAAATAGGCGTTAAATCTCACGGAACTGAAATGCATCAGGTTGTTCATCAGAATAAAATTAAAACAAGTTACCTTCACAATATAATCTACTCCAAACTCTTTTCTCCAGTTGAGCATTTCTGCCCACATGTGAAGGGCTTTATCGATGTCAAACTTCCTTGCCTTTAAGAATCTGCATAAAATACGGTGTATAAATGCCTCTGGAAAAAAGAAAAACATTATTAAGAGAACCGAACACCTTCAATGACAAGAATCAATAAAGAGATAAAAGAACCATAACTTCACATACTCTACTATAATGAACTTCCTAGTCCGTATCGGTTTTCTACTATGGTGCATTGACTCAAACTGAAGTTAACATCCTCAGAGAAGGTTGAGTAATAGAAGAGGATTCACCAAATCAACCCAGATTAGTGAAAGCGAGATATATTGTCGCTGCCTACATGGAATGACATATAGTCTCATAGACTTGTGCTGAATGCCCTAAAGTTGCCATCTTGGAGGCTTCAACTTTTGCATCCATCTACACCAAGTCTAATGTGGGCCGTCAAAGATGCATCGGCATTCAAATTCAGCAGATCTCTCAAACCTTTGCATCTAGCTAACCGATTCCATTAAAAATAACTAAGCGATTAACAGATCACGTGAAGTAGTTATAGTATAACAGATCACACGGCACATACAGGACGGTCCAGTTACCTCAGCATTGTATGATAATCATCATGGTACACAGGCAGCATGTTCCTACCAACCAATGCCTGGTGAAAAGTGATGACAGCTTTCTCCTCCTCGGCATCCCTCACTTCATGAACAGATATCAATGGGTACCAACAATTAGCGACACGTTTGCTGCTGCGTCTCCTAAGAGTATTTGTCAACCTCATAGACGCATCGGCAGTCCTCTTCTTAAGAGATCTACTCCGACTCCTCCGCCTCTCGTCCTCGGAGGTCTCAATATCAAAAGTCCTCGACTTCTCATCATCTTGAAATGATCCTACTTCACCTACAATCACCAAACACAAAAAATGAAAATCGAAAGCTAAGATCTGATTCGAAAGAGTATTTTTACGGAGGCATTGGATCGTCATACCTGGCATTGTTGCTAACCCAATCACTCACACAGTTTTGAGGTCAGATTTCATCTGGATCAAAATAACAAGAATCAAGACACAAATTCGCAGCTAAAATTGTGGTGATCCAACGCCTTATCTCTTTCAATTCAAGAAAACGCCAAAAGAAATCGAGATTTGACGCGAAACAACCGACAAAAACAGATCGAAATTAGAATCAAAACAAAAACAAAAGAAGCTGAAAATTCAAAGCCTAATTACCAGCAATCGGCGACGAATCAGAGCGGTTGCCGCCATTCGCCGGAATCCGCCGTCCGGCAACAGAATTCGGACGCCAATCGAATATATCTGTTCCTTTCCGTTTCTGTTTATCTTTCTCTCTGAATCAGCCGAGCAAAAGAGAGAGAGGAAGAGAAAGAGAAACGGTGCTTTGCTTTGGGACTAAACCTGAAGAAGAAGAAGAAGAAGAAGAAGAAGAAGAAGCTGAGATTGAGACTTGAGAGGTAAAGAAGAACGAAGCGTTCACTAGCGGAAAAGACGACGTAGCGTGCGACGTCCGCTTCCAATCCGTCACCTTCTTGGCTTCTTCCTTTGGATTTCTTGCCGTTTGTTAACGGGAGACGGAGGGGGTTGGGATCGGGTGCAGTGGCGTTTACGCTACGAAAAGTGGCGGTAAATTTTTGGAGGAGGCCACGTCAGAGCCCAGAGAGTAGGGGGCAAGTGAAAGCGAAGGGCTGCCTCGTGTGCGCCTACCTATAATCTTGGTTGCTTATTCAGATCTAGTATTAAAATTTCGGTAATTACGAAAATTTCGACTCTTTAAAGTACAGAAATTTTGATAAAAACATCAAGAAAATATCGATTGTAATAAAAAATTAAGAAAATTAATGGACATTTGATGAAAAACAATGAAATTTTAAATGAAACTTTGAAAGATGTTTGCAATCTATATTATCTAGTATATTTGAAATGAAAATCTTGAATAAACATTAATTTATAAGGAGTTGTAGTAATTTAAGAAGAAAAGTAAGTACTAGAATCGTTGATAATTCTTAAAAAATTACTTTAAGCATCTAATTTTTTTTAATGGCTTGAAACTTAAGGGTGCTTATGCAATCACATATTTTATACATATGATATATTTCACATGGAGATACATGAGTAATTTAAAAGCACGTAAAAGACCAATAAGGTAAAAACTTTTCACCATCTTCATCGTCTCTGTGTAGAGTCTTTAATGTATTTTGAAGAATAGTCATTAAATGATGTATTCACTAAAAAATGTTTTTTGTCACACATAAGAGCATGAGATCAATGCATGAGTTAAATGGAAAAGAAGCAGGAGAACGAAGATTGTATCACCCTTTAAGCATTTAAATGGTCTCTGTCAAGTTACTGGGGATTTAACAGTGGTTAGAAACTTAGCAGTTAAAGTCTCCTTTATTTTTGAGTTTTTTCAGAAGAGTTAAATTCTTCCTTTAAGGCCCTGCCGTCGTAGTACGCGTTGATACGAGTTTCCTGTTATGTTTGGAATATTTTTCAGACCTTTAGTCAATTCTCTATGAATTTCCAAGGTTTATGATACTTTTTAATTACCATTCATGTTAATAATTTCTACCCTGTTCAAATTTTACTTTTACCCTTTTAAAATTTGGGCCGTTAATCTTTTTCAACTTTTAATCTCAACCGTCCATTCAAGTATAAAATGGGTGAGACCTTTGACTGAAGTCAAAATCCTCAAAATCGGGTCAACACTCTCCTCTCGACCTCTCGTCTGCTTCGGCGTTCTCCACCTGACGCCGGCATCTCTGATCGCCTCTCTACGGCCCACAACCACCATTCTCTTCCTCTTCCCGTCCTCTACAAAACCCCTCAATCAAATCACACATGCATCCACCACGCTGGAGATCAAAATCGAGATCGCGAAGCTGTTTTCTTCAGTTTCCGGCGAGTCTGACGGTGATGGTGATAACGAATGGTAGGGTTTTGTTCCTCATTCCTCCTTCCTTTCTGGGTTGCCTACTCTTCAAATCGAAGTCTAACTCGAAAATCCTTTTTCCTTTCATGTTCCTGTTTTCCGACGAAGCCATGATTTCCAACGACGATGACAACGACTCAATCATTGGTGAGTACATATCTGTCCGCCTTACTTTTCTCTCCATCCTTGAGCTTTTGTATCTTCGAATCAAGCCATAATCTCTAAACTCCATTTCTTCTGCTTTTTTGGTTCTTGGAGTAAGAACATTTCTGGAGTATTTCTGAAATATCGGAGAAAAAATCAAATATTTCGTGAAATATCTCGATATTTCGAGATTTTCAGACAAGATTATTTGAGAGATGAAAGATATTTCGCTACATGAAAAAAAACGAAATTTTCGACGATATATCGCCAAAAAAATTGATTTTTAAGTCCTTGATTCAGACACATTCTTTTCTTCACTGCTACTAATTACTAATTACTAGTTGAATTGAGATTTATGTTTCCCAGTTATGCTATGATATCTATACATGTTTCCTTGTAAAACTATGTAAGTCCTTATAGAATTGCTCATATCAAAGAATAAGATGATGATTCTCTATTCATAATTACTTTAGAGTTTCTCTTAGAACAATATAATATTTTTAGTTTTTAAAACCATTTACAATAGGGTTAATGACTGTTTCATATTAATTATAAAGGTTGATTGCCCATTCAAATGAAAACATATTTCACTTGCCCACTTACACAACTTTTAACAAATAGATTATCATATCCTTCTCAAATATCTAACACCACGCTTCTCCTCTCTCTCTACTCCGGTGATGCCGCCCTTCTCTGGCTCTCACGAGGTCTGAGAGCTGTCGGAAGACACGGGCTAGATCTGAAGCGCATCAATCAAGATCTGAGCTGCTGGGCTCCTCATTCTCGTCAGTCGTCATCAAAGTAGTCGATGCCATCATCGAAGATCGAATCTCATCGTCGTCATTCATCAAGATGTCACTGCTGTCGTAGATCGAGATGTCACCGCCGTCATAGATCGAAATCTCACCGCCGTCTGCGATTGGAATCTCCACCATCATAAATCAAAATCTCGCCACTGTCTTTGGTTGTAATATAAAAAATCTCTCAATTGCAACCCTCACCGAAAGAGGAAAAGGTGAACTGCTGACGATGCCTCGATCGACTTCATCTCCCGTTCGTCTGACACGTATACCACTACCATCTGTAACATCCCATACCTAAAAGTCACCTTTTTACTGGGGTTTGTGAGTTACCGAGAGCTTTTAATTGTGACCGGTGAATTATAAAGTTATTGCTCGAGTTTATTTTTGAGTTTTTCTAAACTCTCCAAATTCCTCAATTAAGGACTCGATAGTACGCGTCGACACAAGTTTCCCGGTATTTTCAGATTATTTTTCGGAGCTTCCATCTATTTACTACGAATTTTCAAAGTTTCTGGTAATTTTTAATTACCATTTCGGTAAATAAGTTTTACCATTTAACTATTTACTTTTTATCTTCTTTAAATTTGAACCGTTGGATCAAGGCCCATTTAATCAGGGCCGTTCTTTTCCCTTTTAATAGAGGTGAGAGGTTTGACCTCGGTCAGACTCTCACCCCCGACTTCTTCCTCCTCCGTCGCCCTCTCTCGCCAACACTGGCAGCGCACGGCGGCAACTCGCAATCCAGCCACCACCCACTGGCGCACCACCACCAAAATAACCCTTATGTCTCCTCTACAAAACCCAGTCCTAAAACCCCACAGGCAACCCAAATCCAGGGGAGATCAACCCAAGGCCAGCTCTGCTGTGTTCGCTAGTTTTTAGGCAAGGAACGACAGCAGCGGTAGCAGTGAGAGGTATGGTTTCATTTCCCCTTTCTCCTTCAATTTTATGTTTGAAATCTCTTGAATCGAACACTAATTCCAAAATCCTCAATCTACTGTTTTTTTTCGGGGTTCGAGCCCTAGCTCCAGCGAACGTGTTCTTCAAGTCTCTGACGAACTATTGGAGTTGTGGTAGGACTACAGGGGAGTTAGGGGTGTTGCAGCAGTAACTACTGTAGGCTGGTCAGAGTGAGGGGGCAGTAATTCGGTCTTGGAAAGGTGGAGCTGTTGGTAGGCTGGGAAGAGGTTTGGAAAAGCCCCTGGTGGTAGGCAGACAGAGGCAGAGGCTCTGCCTGTGAAGGAAATCCGGCGAGAGAGCCACTGGATTCTAAAATCAAGGTGAGGTTTCTATTTCTAGGCTTGTGTGTTTTACTGTGTTGATGTTGAACCTGTGTTGAATCGATTATGGTGTTTTGTTGCATGTTGTCGTAACTTGGTGAATCAGAGAAAACGAGGAAGTTATGGCGAAATTCCGGCAAGTTGAATCCGGCAGAAGATTCTAGCAAGTTTTCGGAATCTTGTGACTGCTCCGGGGATGCAATGAATCTGGCCGTGAGCCTAAAAGGTAGAATTCGATTTCCCCAATAACTTAAATTCGTAAAGTTTCCGTTAAATCGTAAATCGGGCTAATTACAGAAAACTTGCCATAAATAAGAAGTTTCCATTTTGAGAAACTGCTCCTTTTTGGAAAGTTTCCATTTTTGGAAGTTGACTGGTAAAAACTAGAGTCAACCGTAGTTAACCGATTGGATCTTTCGATGAGAATCTGGTCAACTCAGGAAACTTGGTCAAAATTGAGTTGATCGTTGTAATAATTCGGATAATTTCATACTCGAAATATCGACTCACAATTAGTAAATTGGTTAAGTAGTTGATTCGGTGTCTATAGTAATTCCTTAAATTACTATGGGTTACCTAACATCAAATGAAATAGTAAGGCGAGCTGAGGTGTTAAAGTTTTGTATTCGGAAACTAAATTTGAGTCGATAATCGGACTTTAGCCGACGAAAAAAAATTTCGTCGGCATGTTTTTAGATATTTCGTCGGCTAAATGCTTTTTCTGGTAGTGATTGGTTTTGTTAGACTAAATGCATACTTAAGGTTTGTTTATGATTGGGGTGAATGGGTGAAGCAGTTTGTTTAAGTGACTTCAGAGTCGACTTTGCTATGGTTTGTTCTATTTCGATGGCCTTGAAATGAAGTTAGGTCAAGTTCTTTTGATCAAGGTGAAATTACTGGAAGAAGATGGTACCAGGTAGTCTCTGTACGTTTCTTAGGCCACAAAGCTTTAATTGGAACCATGTATAAGAGGAATGGTGCCCTATAGTTTGGGGGCCCTTACCAGTTATCACATTGCCAGTTAAGGGCAAGACAAGGTGGGACAGATTGTCACCTGAGTCGACCATTGTCGTCTGTGATTGAGCTAGGAAACCATTTTCACTAAATGCAAAAGCTTGGTGCACAGGTACAGCAGGCCACCGAAAACAAAATTCCAACTCTGATCTTCGTACGTTCTTGTACATGCATTATGTTGAAAAAATAGTGAAAATAACCATTTTACATAACCACTTTATTTTGAATAATTTAAGTGAGTATATGGTGAATGAGAATAATCATCCAAAATTGAATACTTAAAACAGTTTTACACGTTTTACCTTCTATGGTTACTTGAATTCTTGAAAATGTTACCTTACACATTGTGAAATGATGTGACTTTACAAGAATGTGAAATGATATAACCTCACAAAAACATAAAATGTTGTAACCTCACATAATATGAAAGAATGTAACCTCACAAATGTCAAAAGTTGTAACATATCAAAGAATGTCAAGGGTTAGCATGTAAAATGTTGTAACTCATGAATATGAATTCATGACATTCAAGTGATGATCACATTCCTCCGTGTATAAATCGTGACCACTTATGTTGTTCCAAACACATTTTGGAAACAACTCGAAACATCAACTCAAAATTATCTTCTCCTCTCTTGAGTTCTCTCCCCCTCTCTAGTTTATAACATTCTGGTGATAGACAGAAGATACTTCAAGTTTGTCTGAGTGTTGTTGGTAGCAGCGCAGCTCCAATAGCACAAGTAATCGTTGTATTCTGGAAGACAAGTGTCATCAAGCTTTTTACACCGGTAAAGAAGACATAATTTCTTTTAAAGAAAGTGTGTAAAACACACGACTCGACTTCAACACATTCCTCATATCCTTCATTAGAGTTGGTAGCATAAAACGATTTTCATGTTCTTCATACTAAGAGTATTAATGCACGTGATTCAGCTTCCACAAGTTTCATTTCTCCTTGATCAAGTGTGATAACCAATGTTGTTCATAATAATTATTTTGATGTTCATCATTTCATTATTTATTAATTATAAATTAGATTTATATAATATATATATATATATATATATATATATGTAATATCCAACCCCTTTTTGTTACAGTCTTAAGACTTTATAGGTATTGCATATATTGGTGAACAATTATATTGGTGGTTGCCTAAACGGAATTATTGTCTATACAGATTATGTTGACTTACAAAATTTGTAGTTAACGATATGTTGCCTTGGGAATAGGTGGTTATGTAATTCACACTTATGGATGTGTTTCAGAAATGACAACTTACAGACTGTATCCCCTTTATGAACGCGTAACTCCGGCCCTGGGAAAATATCATTTACAACAAGCATGCTCTATGTTTCGCACAACCTGGTGAAGTTTTTCTCCCTTACCTAAACAAATAGATCAAGCAAAGAAATTGTCTTAGCCAAAAGCTAAACTAGTTATAAACTTACAGTTCACTGTTCGAAGAAACAAGACCACTGTCCACTGCAGGAGTTTAAGTGGAATGGAACTGTGTTCACTTACTACAAAATCGTAGAAATGTGCTTGGCCTCGAATCAGAGAGACCATCATGAACTGCAGGACATGAAAAAGAACAACGAGAACAGCCATCCTTTCGTTCTCGGATTTCATTATCACGTTATATACCCTTTCAGCAAGTACTATAAAAGTTTGAACTTCCCTGAGAATTATTACTCTATATTATTCCATCAAACAAAGCCTAGCCATACATATGCATCTTTGATTCTTCGACTGTGTTGTCGTAGTGATCTTATAGGTTAGTGAACTGGGTGGAGAAATGCTTCAATAATATCGCTTCAGCACTTCAATTTACTATGTGGCATGCTGCAGAGGATAGCAGGCTGCCTATCAATATCTAATACTGCAACAATTGTGCACCACATTTTCCTCATTCATAGTGAATTGAAATCCCTAGAAATTAAATGGTTGGGGGTCGTGCAGTGAGCACGAGTCCTGGAGTCTTCTGTAACACAAGGCAATCCATATAAGAGAGAAGAACAGAGAGTCGAGATCCCACAATAGATGTGAAGAACTCACATGATCTACCAACTTTCAAACCAGATATACATGGGCAAGCAGCAAAGCAAACGGAAGTGTATAGGAAACTAGCTACAAGTCAATAACTACATACATGTACAACTTCTGTTCATACAATTCGAGGTCATTTTCTATTTCAAACTTTTCCCAGGGTGGGGGGCTGATTCATTACTTGAGAACATACAGTAAAAGCAATTTTCACTAAACTCAAAACTACAATACATCAAAGTTTATGTGCACAATACCCCTTCGGCCATCAATGAGATACAAATAGACTTGGAGCACCAGCCCACAGATGGTCGCACATCTGGGGGTTACATAATTTGGTCACGTCATAGTTCAAATGCACCTAATACGGAGGGAATTAAGAACAGACCATGACATATAAAGATGATGACCCAATATGGTATCAGCTATCTTAAAAGCAAATTCCAATAACTATTCAACAAACCATTATGACAATGACCTTCATGTAGTATCCATCTTTCATAGCAAATATTACACCATCATGGCTACACATTCAATTCTTCAACGGAAGTTACTGCTTTAGTTATGCACTTTTGTGGCCTTTGATTATTAAATATTCACTCTTATCAGACCTCAGTACCAGTACATTATTTACAGAAAGGCAGACTAAAGATGGTTTATAGATTTGACTTGTGTCTCAAAGAAGTGATGAGGAATCACTAGTTTTGTCTAAAGTCTAAACACAGTAACCCGCATCAATTTTTCAGATTTGGATAGGTTGAATGAAACATTATGTTCCTATCTTATTCATTTTACCAAGGATAAATGACCACACAGGACAACCTTTGCTATAACAGAAGAATCAAGAATGCATGGACAAACACATGTTGACAACTTGTACAAATGTAAGAGGTCAACATGGAAACACTAAGATTTACCTTAGAGAATAAAGCAGGTAAACAAGCAAGTCACATTGGATATATTTGCTTTAAAATCTTGCAACGCCGATATCCGACCTTGTCTGAAAGTTTCAAAGAGGAGTTTTGCCTTTTCCTATGCTCAGCAGAGGTTCCGAGCTGTTACAGACCCCAGAAGCTGCACATGTCAAATCTTGGAGTCCCTCCAAAGCAGCATACAACGATGGCCTACTTTCTCCTTTCAACATTTCATCTTTACCTTCTATGACATGAACATCATAAACAGCTGTCTCTGTATCAAGCATTGGACTTTGACAATTGTTTTTTGTATTCCCATTTTGCTGCCGCTCTTCTCCATCACAATAGAATTGTTTGTTGATCCCACTATTAACTTGGAGTGATTCAGTAGTCATTCCTGGGCACATTGCATTATCTATTTCTAGTTTTCTTCCCATGCTGAAAGGACGCTTTTCTCCACAACATCATGTCCATTAGACTGAATTTGTTTTTCGACAAATGAAGCCTCAAACAGAGATGTACTATCTGTAATATTTACCACTCCCTTAGATTTAGCTTCATTAGTCCACGGCATCATCAGTTGTGAATCTATATTTGACGAAACTGCAGTTTGTCCCCATTCACACAGCTTATCATTTGAATCACCATTAGAATGTTTGCTTTCTAAGGAATTCATCTGTCTATATGCCTCAACTTCCTTCTCCAAAAAATGATTCTCCTTCTCCCTCCTAATCAGTATCTCTTTCAGAACATCCATTTCTTCTTCATCGTAAACAAATTTCTCTTCAATCATCCTTTGGTACTGTCGCACTTCCATTTCTGTTGATGCTTTATCCTTCTGCAAACGGTATATCATGGCCATTGCTTCATCAGCAGCAGTTGCAGCAGCAGCTCGCTCTTTCTCCAGCTCTAAATAAAGAGCAGCAGTGACGGCTTTCTCTTTTTCAAGTGCTCCTTGCAACATCCTGATTGTATCACTTTCATTTTCAACAATGGGAAACTTTTCTTGACCGTAACTTATGTCCAAACCTTTACTCTCAACAGCTGAT
Source organism: Comarum palustre (assembly GCA_951800085.1). Lineage (NCBI taxonomy): Eukaryota > Viridiplantae > Streptophyta > Magnoliopsida > Rosales > Rosaceae > Comarum > Comarum palustre. The sequence continues at coordinate 13,424,637 of OX637583.1, forward strand.
CCACTCAACTTGGAATTTCCACGTATTCCTTCCCCTGTATCATCTCCGGTTGCTATTTTGACATAATTAGTAACGAAAAAAACAACAGTGAGTAAATGTCATTCCCAATATGTTAAATCCATAATTAATCATGCATCAGAACCGGTTTATTAGATAAGAAAAATGATTAAATTCCCAATAAATTTGAACGTATAAGTCCTATAGAACAATGCATAGTCTATCAAATAAATGAACGCAAGTAACCAAAACAACTAAACAAGTTTATAACTTTCTCACTCACCTTGAGGCTCATCCTGTCTTGCAGCTAGAGCAATTGAGCTTTCACCAGATACCTCTTTTGTATCTCTTTCATCAAGGGGCAAGGGAAATATACGAGGAGATTTTGAACTGTCCCTTCTAGGCCACCGAATTCCAGTTCTCTTCTTCAGAATCACAATTCTCTTCCCCTTAGCATCATACCCACTTTCCTTATCAACCAGGCTTTGCAATCTTGGACTCGAAAATGGACTACAGCATGACTCACATCCCAATTCAAGAACACCATTCACATCCCTAATCAACTTCTGACTCAAATTACTTGTCTGATTCTTAAACCGAATATCAAAAGGGAACCTACTCATCACCAGCTTCTGAACAGCACAAATCTTCACAACAGGCCACTCATAAAGCAACTTACCCAAGCAAAGATCTCGATTTTTATACCCGAAAACCCCATTACAAGGACAAGGCAAATACACCCAGCAAAGATTCGACAACTTCGACACAAAAAACACACAAGCTGATATGCACAGCAGGAAGTAAGCTACTAAAAGGTCAATAAATGCTTCAGTAAGACTACCAAAGCTCCATGATTGAACTTCCTCACAAGCCATCCTTTCTCAAACAGATCAAGATTCCACAGAATTGTCACAATTCAATTGAGGGTAATCTCACTACGAATCCAAGAAGCTCTTCTGATGATTTGAGCACAACTAGTTCACCAAACAAAAGCCAACCCGGTAGAAGAACAGTAAATCAAAAAGGGTTCAAGATGCTTCTAATTGTAAACAGTGATTCATGATCAAAGATTCTGTACAATTTGTGGGCTTATGATCTCACTCACGTAATTAATGATCCAACTGAATACAGGTCAATGATATATATATATATATATATATATATATATATATATATATATGCATACAATAATACCTGCTTAGACAATAAGGAAAACAGAAGCAAAGTAAAAGCTGTAAGCTTTTCAGAGGAGATTGGGGAGAAAAGATTACAGTAACTTCTGCGAAGTGATATGGAAAACCCACCAAAGCAATAGTTGGATTAGCTGAACTACTGCAAGGTCGGAGCAAGAAGACCAAGGCTTTTGAGTTGGGAAAGAAGGAAGAAGAAAGGCAACCACTTTCGGGGTTATAGGGCCCAATTTTGCGCACGTGATTTATCAACTACGCGCCAACTGCCACCGACCACATCATTAGCAGTACAGTTGAAATTAATTCCACTCTCTGCATTTGATCACGTTGCGGTTCATCGTTTAAAGCTCTTCAATTACACTCTAGAGAAACTTATATGCATTAATATACAAAATGCTATTGATTATGATCTTGATCGCGTTCACAATATGTGACAATTTTATTGGACAATATTGAGAGCTAACTAGTCAAACTTTGATGATTTTTTTTAAAAAAGAAAATACCTGTTACTTCATTGACAGTTTACTCTAATATCATTCAATTTCAATCAGTCCCTCTATTAATTTTACAATGTCATAAAATTAGGTCAATCTATTAATTAGGCGTTAAATCTTATCGTTAACTTTGATTTTTAATTAATTTTTAAATAATATGAAACTTTCAAAAATCATTAAAAATATCTCTGGTGTCCAAACAATGCTCTGAAAAATTCTATAAATTCGTTACGACTTCTACGTTAATTCTATGGCTCAAAAGGCAAAACTAGACAAACTAAAAGTTTAAAAATAATTTTTGAAAATAGAAATAGAAATAAAAACAGCTCAACATAGAAATAAAAATAGACATTGTTATTGTCGCACCTCGAGAGGGAGAGCTACAGTGGCCATGAATTTAAGCCAATAAAAAGTCAACACGTCCGAAGGACTTGCCGACAACTCATAAACCTAAAGTCGTAGGCGATTTAGTAGGTAAAATAAATTTACAATTTTAAACTTGAGTGGCACCACAAGAGTTTCTTAAAACAATTATCAAAGTTTTTCCAATTTCGTGGAAGATGGACAAATTAAAGGGTCAATTAAAAAATTTAGCGACAACAATAAAAACATATAACATGGTTAATAATTTAGGAAGACACCTTTAATAATTTTTGTCAAATACTCTGGTAAATGACTCGAAGGATACAACATGTCAAGTGTTTATGGCTTGGACGACACATTGAGTAGGAAATGAGGTTCCACACACATAGCTTCCTCTATCTATCTCGTCACAATATACAGTACATGCAAACAACCTGTTGTAGGGGTGAGCGTCGTCCTCACGTGCTCACATATAGGCCCACCAATGATAGGTTTGCAGTATAAACAAACCCGGGATTCGGCCGCCTAGATCCGTGAATATATATACACACACACACACGTATAAGCTCTAAATAAAATCATTTGGAAATCCTCGACACACAAAATCATCATTTTATATCTTTTAGAAAAAACTGTGCAGTATGCTAAAACAAGGGCACTCAAAGCACGAATACAGCCTGCCTGCAGGGCTTCACGGATCTAAGCGGCCGAATCTCGGGTTTGTTTATACTGCAAACCGGAGCCAACTACCTATGCGCTCGAAGACGAATAGTAGCGAGACTATCCATTTACAGCTAATGCCCAACACATCACTCGTAGTACACACCGCACTTACGGCTCGCTTAACTTTGTACGAGACAAGCATAAGTGGGAAAATAAAATAAACAGGGCATTGCCCCTCCGGAGGTTCACGGTCATCGACACCGTGGGAGTACTATATACTAGGCCCGCCACTCTCAGGCCAAGCATCGGAAATCAGGACAACGGTACTACTTTTCGATCCGAGTCATTACATAAAATCATTTGCGTCTAGCCTCGGTTTTCTTGGCCCAATCATAATTCATTTATCACATAATATTAAAAACTTTCCCGAGGCACCGACTATGAGCATACAAAAATCATGCACTTTCATATATAGGCAAAATCACTAACAAAGGGGGATTAGTTTTCATACCTGAAATTGTCGTTCATTACGTAAGCTTTAAGCTTCCAGGAACTGCCTCGATAATTCGAGGTCACAGCGTAAGTTACCTCGTCCAAAGAACCACTGCAGAATACAGTAGCTTAGCAACGAAGAAACAATAACAGTCCAATAGACCTCAGCTTCGTAGTTTGACCAGGAATAACCACATTGACCAAGTTGACCAACCGATTCCTTATTAACTTTTTAACCCTTTTGACTTGTTTTTCCGGTTATCGACTCTTTGCTCATTTTCTGAAAGTCTCACTTAACTTTCAAACTTTCCTTAACCATTTTAATTTGACGTTAGGGTGTCACATAATAATTCGTTGAATTACTATGAACACCCAACATGTCACATTAACCAATTTATTTTCTAAGAGTCGATACATCGAGAATGTGAATCACTATTTTTACTTAAACCGATCAACTTGACATTTCCGGGATTCCAGTTATCATTGTCCGACAACAATTTAACACTACCAAAACATTCACTTAACTCCATATTTCACCAATTTTCTGATTACGACTTTTAACAGAAACTTTACGAAGTTAAGGTTATTAGAGAAATCGAATTCTACCTCTTCGGCTCACAACCGGATTTACTGCATCCCTGGAGCAGTCACCGGATTCCGGCAACTTGTCGGAATCTTCTGCCGGATTTCGGTCAACTTGCCAGAATTTCACCAGAGTTTCCCCGTTTTCTCCGTTTTCAAGTTACAACATGTACAATCAACACAACAATTCAAAATAGCAACATAGTAACAACAAAAAAACAAACTCCAAAACATCAACTCACCTTCGATCTGCCCTAACCAAGAATCCAGTAGCCTTCACCCTGCCAGACTCCACTTGCTGTGATTGCCAGAGCTCGATCCAGAGGCTGCCTCTTGCTACAAGTGGGTGTGCAGCTCACTACCTCGATCCAAGACCTCACCAGTTGCCTCCAAGTTCCTCCCAAACATCACACAAGTGTCTGGGACTCGCCAGAGCTCGCTAAAACTCCCAGAAAAGGTCACCAGAGGGAGAAACCCAGAAAAGTGAAAAACACAGAAAAATGAAGAAACTTGTTCAGGGCCCAAATCGATGATCAAAGGAAGGAAAAAGGAAGAAGAAGAAGAAGAAGAAGAAGAAGAGAGAAGAGAGAAGGAATATACCATCCACGCGCCCTAACGTCGCCTGGTTCGTTGGAATTTGACCGTTGACCGCCGAGCACAGTGGTGCTCGATCTCTTTCCTCGGCGTGATATGAGGACAGGGTTAGGACAAGGAGAAGGAGGGGAAGAAGCTGATGGTGGTGGCCGGACGGCGGAGTCTCGCCGGAGTTGCAGAGAGCTCAAGGGAGCCTGGGTTCGGGGTCGAGTAGGAGATCTGACCCAAGTCAACGGTTCTCCTCCTTAAATACAAGAGTGGGCGGCCCAGATCAAGTGGAATAAAAAATGAACGGCCAAGATTAAAAGAAGGATAAAAGTAAATGGTTAAATGGTAAAAACTATTTATCAGAATGGTAATTAAAAGTTACCAGAAACTTCAGAAATTCGTAGAAAATAAACGGATGCTCCGAAAAATATTCTGAAAATATTGGAAGACGCGTGTCGACACGTACTACAGCATCGAGTCCTTAAATGAGGAATTTGAAGAACTTTGAAAAAATCAAAAATGAACGTTGTCGTTCACTCGCGAAGTTACCGAGTGCGACTTAAACCTCAGTAACTCATCATTAACCACGGTAAGAACGAGGGTTGGTTGAGTTGGATATGGGCGGACTTGAGGTGTAAACCCACACAAGTTCGATCCCCGCTACCAACAATCCCTCATTGGTAGGTAATCTGTAAAATGTCCCTGGATCCTTGGGCTGTAAAAAGCCCTTGGGCCGCTGGGTGAGGGTGTGGTCTCTTTGAGAAATGCCTCCGGGCTCTTGAAGAGGGTGCCACCTCTCAGTAAACGTGGGTGGAATTCCCCCCCAGTCAGTAAAACCGAAAGCCTCCGGGCCTAGGTCGCAGGGTTTGCCCTGGCCTTGATAAGTAGGGAAGCCTCCCTCTTATCTAAACTTTTAAAAAACAAAAAAAAACAAAAAAAAAAAAAAAAAAAAACCACGGTAAGAACGTGCGGGGTCTCACAGATACTTAAAAAAATTACACATGTTACATAATCGATGTACCCATAAATGCTCTAGATTTAATGATTTTAAGCTTGCTGATAAGCGGGTGACCGCCTAACAAATATGCCTTATTCCTCACTCAGATATATCAATGTAGTATAGATAAATAGGAGTTATCGTCCACATGGAATTGGTGAAACTAAGTCTTAAAACACTAAATGAACACAAATGACACAAATCTGCCAAACTCGACCACTGAACAAAAATCACACCCGAACCTAACCTAGACTAAACCAAAAGTTATGAAATTTTGACACAATTAACTAGACACAGTGGCGGACTACCACACAAAATTTGAGGGTAATCAGAGTTGATTTGGTTACTGAAATAAATCGGACAAGGTACTGCTATATGTAGAAAATAAATACTGTAAGTAACTATGCTTATGGATGCAAGTTGTTTAAACTATGTGATGAATGAGTTAAGAGAAATGCAATCCACCACCGCCATTCCATCTCTCTAATGCATACTTAACCTAATGCACATATCCCATGAATGAAAGTTCCCAGGAAGAGTTGATCGTTACAACCACATCCTATTACCTAATCCTTATGTCTATGCAAGTTTGTCATGGACCTTCCCTACATCTATCCCTCTATGAACCTATAGTCATGGACCCCAAGGTTTACAAAGAAGAAAGCATTATCATCTAGAGAAGGTTTGAGAAGCTACAAGGGTTCACAGGTACATTATAGGCGTGTCCTGCTAGACCTATGGTTTCAATCACCCGACGAACTAATCTATCGGTGTATCACTGTAGAGAATTCAGTGAAAAAAATTATCTTCAGTCGCCCGTATCTCATGACAATGAGTCCTAGCATGCATACTAAGTTGCGCACCAAAGTAGACATACAAGAAATCATCACTGAACCACATAGAGAAAGAAACCTCATTCAAGATGAATATGCAAACTAGATTAAAGTATATGCATCAAAAAGACTTCATGTACGGGGCTTCAAGCAACCCCTTAACAAGATGTTTAGCTACCGAAATTCATAATGAAATAAACAAAACAAAACAAATCATAGAGTATAGAGTTTGGATGAAGAAGAGGGATTGCTCTCGGTTCGATGTCAAAGGACCGGTGCACAGCTGTCGAACGTCTGCGTGCACTGCTGCCTGCGAGGTGCACAGCTGGTTCCTGCGAGGTGCACAGCTGGTGCCGAGCGTCTGGCGTGCACTGCCGGTGCCTGCTGGTGCCTGGCGTGGTGCACAGCCGGTGCGTGCGCTGCTGGTGCTTGGGGCGTGCGCTGCTGGTGCTTGGGGCATGCGCTGCTGGTGCCTAGCGAGGTGCGCTGCTGGTGCCTGGCGTGGTGCACAGCTGGTGCGCTGCTGGCTGCACGGCGCTGCCGACTTGGTGTGCGGCCTTCTTTCTTTCTCCTTTTTTGTCTCATGTATATCTCTACTAAGTCCTAGAACAAAGGTAAAGGTATACTACACTAAGTTTGAATGTTATGCGGGTGATGACAAAAAGTTTAAACATATAGGCTCAAAGTGGTTAACTAAGGGGGTGCACAACTTGTGAACAAAAAATATGGGACACAGGTTACATATGGCAATGATGATAGATCCTAAATGCCTTTATCCATTCCTCAATCAGAATATGTATTGACTAAAAGCTTTGAAAAGTACAAGAGCAAGTTCTAGTTATATCTAGAGTCCATTAACTTAATCTGCGGCAAGCAATTGACGCTCAACAATGAAAACATGTATTTCATTTTCTGTCGAACCCTTGTCTGCTTGTCGATCTCCTCCCTTGTTGGCTGCCCTAGAGTCCTTTTATACTCCTCTATTTGTTCTCCTTCTTTTATTTGCCCTAGGACACTTCTATTCCGAATCCCTATCGGTCTCTCATTCCTTATGACACTAAGAATCCTTTTTATTTCTCCACAAAACCTAATAAAACAATAGACATTAATTAAATCACTCAATTAATCGTAATAATCCAAGTGTAACAGTTCAATTAAACACGCTAAATACGCATATTTATGTGACTATCAGTTGCTAATGCTACAGATCCATTTCTAAAGAAATTGCACCCGCTCGCCCCCTCTCCTTACGCCCTTGGTTATGTCGTTAGGAAAGATACTTCATTTTGTCCTGAAGCAAAGATATCCACGGGTGTTCGCCGTATTTTATATATTCACGACCAAGAAAGATTGGTACTAAACTAGTGGATAGGCCGTGGAAGACAGAGGATGGTTAGAATGCCAATAAGCGTCTGTTATTGAATCCATCCAACGTCATACATATTTGGAAACATCTAGAGTGTGTTTGGATACAAATGGATTCTTGAGAATTTAAATAAAAATAAGGATTTTTCAATTCCGAGTGGTTAATTATCTTGTTTGACATTATCAGATAAGGAATTTGAAATTTTGATGGAATTGAAAACAAAAAGAGTTTGTTGTTTAAATTTCTCAGTTGAAATTCCACCAAAATATGTGTCATTTGCAAATTTTTTTGGTCGATCCATTTTTGTTTCCAAAACAAGACTTTTCAAAAATTTATTTTATAAATTCATTTCAAACTTTCTTAATCTATTCCACATTTCAAATCCTAAATAAACAAATCTAGATATTGAAGATTGCAATTATGGAATCTCATCTAAGTTCCATCATTTTAGAATTTCTCAGGATTTCAGAAAAGTCTTATCCAAACGAAACATTAGTGCATTTTATACGTTGGGAACATGTTAAAATTTTTACAAATTAGATGCAATCAAATTAGAGTTGGATATTCCAACATGTATATCAATCATCATGTCTATGTGCATGGATATACGCACGCACTTCGTGCAGTAATGGATCAACATGTTATGTCTTATGTTCGATCATGAACTATTGAACTAGTTAGCAGGATCAGCAATATTCACCTCAACCATTAACAAAACTTTCATCAAGAAAATTGTGAAGTATATTAAATTTGTAATGTCGCTGTGATCCGATTGAATTTGAAACAAGAGGGGAATGATGGAGGGAGATTTTGTGTTGACATGAGAGAGATCGAGAAAAAGGCTTTTACTCAAATTATTGATTATTGGTAGAGTCATCAGTTTAAGAAGTTTTGATTGTGTAAAAAAGTTGCAAGTAAACAGTAACATCTGAAACATTATGTTCAGAAGTTAAATCAACAGTCAACGAGCACAAGAATCCACGACCAAAAGTCTCGACCTTTCTAAGCCGCAAGCGAGCCACTTTCAAACGAGGGAAGTGTCAAATTCTCCATCTGGAGTATATGCCTCAAACTCTCAGTAGCCACTCTCAGCCGAACACATGGAACCAGAACCGCCACTCTCTCTGGTTAAAACCCAGTTGCCCACTTAGCATCATCAATACGTCCAAATGTCTCCAATGGCCGTTTTTGCACCCGGGTCCTCTCTATTACCCAAATTCTCAAATCCTCAACTTGTCAGGCATTCAAGCTGTTTCAATGTCAGACACAGATTGATGTTGAATGGGAAACAATGTAGGCTAGTTTCTCAGTTCTTCAGACCCCAAACTTTCAGGTAAGTTGAGTTGTAAATTTCAGCTTTTGATGTAATGGAAGGTTTGAATGACATAAAGTTTACTGAAAAGGGTGTTCAAAATGAAAACCCAAGTCATAATCAAGCCAATATTAAAACTTTGAAGCATAGGCTCCAAGCATCACGCTTTTTCTTTGTCAATTTTCACAGCTGTAATTCTATCAATACTTTGTATGTTCAGAGTTTGATGTGTAAAGTTCATGGTCAATTTGCTGATAATTAACTTTTGTAGGATTAGAATCTTTTCAAAGGAGGAATCAGAAAATGATGAGGCTGCAATGTCTAAAGACATTCCGGATGCGCAAGATGGGATTGATGATAACTTGCTTGGAAGTGTTAAAATAACTCAGACTGGTCCAGAAACTTCATTTCTGGCTAAAATAGCAATTGCACTGGGAATAGCTGCAACAGTTACATTGATATCTATCTACATCAAGCGTCCCACTCTTGGATCATCGAATGGGCTTCAGTTCTTGCCAGAAAGCTCATCCTCTTCAGCAATGGTGGCGGCCCCTGTCGGTTTCACATTCAAATTTTTTGGCTACAACATCATTCTTCCCGAATATGCACCAGGGTACTTGCTTTGTTTTGCCTGTTTCTTGTTAAAATATTATGTTTATCTAAGCCTGTTGGGAGTTTGGGACTGTTGTAACATATTTGGTTATTACTGAATAGAAACACTGATGTGTGTATTCTCATTTAAATGTATGACTGCTATATGAAATATATCTTTGTTAGTTCCCTAAGCTTCACAATGCAAGTTGTGATTTTTGATGAGTTAGGGTAATATAGAAAATATGATGCTAGTTCCTTGCTTGCATCTTGACAGATAATCATATAATGCATTGCAGGTGGATCTACTTTTGGCTACTTATGGCTGCTGGGTTTGGGCTTTTCATCAGTGAAGAAGCTCTAAATATATGGGTCTGTCCTCTGTTATGGTATTTCTGTTTCACAAGCTCGTACATTACCATGTTGATTTTTTACTGTTCCATGAATTCAGTGCTACTTTGAACTTGTGAGTACTCATTTAGAAGGCAATGTAGGTTGGCATATCTTTGGCCCGGAGGCTATCTTTGGATGGGACCTGGCAGTCATTCGCTGAATCTTTCTGGAGAAATGCTCCGTACATTATATCTACAACACTTTGGGTGTATTGGTAATTTACTACTCATGTGATATTTGGCTATATTCAACAATTCATGGTTACCTTTTCTGTTTTCAAAGAAAACTCTGTAGGGTTAATAAGGCAATGAGTTATCTATAAGATTGTAGGCCTCCCTCTGTCAAAAAAGCAAAAAGAAAAATCTGGTTTATATGCAGTATTTCTATTGGTACACGGTAGATTTTGTATGTGACACATTATGTTTGATATTTCAGGGGAGTATGCATTAGTGATTTAATACCTTTTTATTTTGGGAAGCTTTTTAGACAATCCAGGGCGTCAGATGATGTTCTATCGAAGGTTAGTCCTGCTCCTACCTTCTTGCTCATGGTTTCTTATTCATTCATTTCGTAATATTAACGATATGTACTGGTGCTCGGAATATGAATGGAGTGGGTTCACTAAACATTTTCTAGGAAGTTCAGAAACTGACTCTTTTTCTTCTTTTTCCTACTATTAGAAATGGTTAGTTTCAACTGACTGCATAGCATCTTGTTCATATAACTGAAGAAAAATTAGTGGAATATATTTATAATTCCTACCTTCTTCACAGTAGTGACAGCTAAGTAGCAATCAACCTTTGCCTCTTTGTGACTGATAAATTGATCCTTTGTTGCAGAGACACCTTAGAGCTTGACTTGTATGAGTAATCATTAATTATATAGTACATTTGCTTATTCTATTAATTAAAAGCCTTAACTAACCGCACCTGTCATCCCCAATCTGCACCTATCCCAACCATAGTATTATAGATAAAGTACCAAGTAGTGATTGAAAAAGGCAGAAGTGATTCACTTGAAGATAATTTTTTTTGGAACCCATAAGAGATTAGGGATTGAGTTCAATGTGCTTCGTTACGTTTGTGGGGGATGTTGCTGACGGAGGCTGGGTTAGGATGGGATATCCCAGCAGGTCTTGCTCTAGTAAGTACAACTTAAAGGAAAGAAGGCTTAAGTTGTCCAGGTTGTAGTGGGTTACCTGTCATTTGGGTGCTTCGGATGGAAAAAATAGAAAAATTTGTCTTCGTAAAGACTACAGAGGTATAGGGATGGTGGCATACAGTAACATGTTTTTGGGCTTCTGTTTTGATTGATTTTAGATACTACAGACATTTGTATTTTGCTTGACTGGTTTTGCTTGACTGGAAGGCAGCTGTAATTTTTGGTCATTGGGGTGCTGTCTATGCAGCTATCTATTTTCACTTGGTGTAGGCAGTGTAGCTTTCTAGTTTTTTCTATTTGCTTCTCTCCGTTATGCGCATCATGTCTCCTTTTATAGTTTTCATTTGTTGAGACCAAAAAAGATTGTTTCTCTTCCAGAACAAGAGAGAAAAAAAAAGACCAGTTCTATTGGCTCTATCTTTTCTTCGTCTTCTTCTACTTCTTATGTCCCAGCATAATATATCTTTCTTTTGGGATAGAAATAAGCTTATAACGTATTTGGTCTGGGTTTAACAAACTTTGAGTTGATTTGAAAGCATTATGGAAAATAGGGTGGACATTACAAGGCATACATGCTGCAGGCATGATTTAGATAGCATGGATAGATCTATGAAAAACAACAACATACTTCTGAACATTGGGTGTGTGGCTCCACTAGTGTTGTTTACCAATTCAAGTGTTAATTTAATGAACTTGATCTTAATGATGGATGCAGTTGGGGATTGGCAAGGAGAAAGCTTTAAGCATAACCCATGCAGTGCAAAGATATGGCAATCTCATAGGTTTTGGTGAGCTGTAGATCTCAATTAGTTTTTATCAATGTGTTTTATCTTGAATGCATATATATAGCCAGATACTTGCTCAACCTAAACAGATGTTTATTGCTTTCATGTATGGACTGTATATAGCTATATACTTTGCTAGTTCTGATATGCAGGAGAATGGATCCTAGTTGAAATCACTATTCTGCTATATTTAGTAATGGTTCTGTGCATTTTAATTTGCAGTTGAACGCTTTTCCCTTGGAGTCAGAAATCCAACAGCCTTTCTAGCAGGAACCTTGGTAAGTCATCTGATATACATTGACACATGATCATTCTGGGTTATATTGAAGCTCCCTTCTGTTTGTTATGATATTGTTAGAGAGTACATGATATATAGTGGAATTTTTATTTATTTGTGATTGTGAGCATGGTGGGACATGTACATCTTAATGATTCTAAATTGTTTTCTTCATGAGCATCAGGTATTGGTTTAATATCCTTTAATTCCTTTTTTTGGAAAGTCTGTTTTTGCTTGAGTTTCTTCATGCAAGTACCATGTGATATCATGCCGGAATAAAGGGCATCTAAATATCTCTAGATAGAACATTTCTTCATCAGTTGCTTGTTGGTGGGAAGTTCTGCTATGATGGGGGTGCGATTCTAAGAGTTTCAAAGTTCCTGCACAAGTATCTTTTACTTTTTTGGGGTTGTAATTGCGGTCTTGCCGCCATTATACTTTTTCGTAATCCGCAGAATCAGACTTGAACTTGAGACTTTATTATCATATGTGATCAATGTTATAGCATAATGTGGTCAGATTGTAACTGTTATGTTTATTTACAGGAAAAAAGAAAAATGATAGAAAGAGAGAATGACTATCCATCCTTTAACTTGACAGACATTTGGCTGATTTAGTCATATGCACAAACATGTAATCAAATATCTCACTTATTTACCAAAGATTGCTTATCATGTTTTTGTTTTTTTTCTTTTTCTTTTTAATCGAGTATAGGGTATATCTCCAGAGTGTTTCTTTGCTGGAGTCTGTTTGGGTGGATTGATCACCCTTCCAATCCAGGTCAGTCCAGTTCTATTACAAATTATGTTGCTTTGCAATAAATTCATACGCTTGTGCTCAACTCTTTTATATTCTGACTATATTTCCATATATTTGAAAAATCTATGCTTATCTAGGGAGAAGACATGTCATATATAGCCCCATCTAGAATGCATATACTTCTTGTGCTGTGCAAAATTTAGGAAGTTTCATACATTCTTGACTTTCGACGGGTTTCCTATGAATGATGTTGGAAAATGTGAGACCGAGCATCTTCTTGTGCTGTGCAAAATTTAGGAAGTTTCATACATTCTTGACTTTCGACGGGTTTCCTATGAATGATGTTGGAAAATGTGAGACCGAGCATGTATAGATTTTGTAATTTTTGGCTGTAAAGAAGTTGATAACCAACTTTATTATTTGGCTGTTAAATTTTCTTTGCTTCATGACCTCAGTTCGGGATTGGATTCTTTTTGAGGGAGCGCCCTGTCTTTGCCTTAGCTACTGTTGCAACAGTTGTGGTATGGAGCGGAACTCTAAATCATATATGAAATTATCATTTTGTTTCATCATGAATCTGACTTAGAAATTATCCAGGGCATTTGGACTATTTTCCCTTATGCAGTGGCTGCATCAACAGCATTGTTCCTTTACCTTCAACAGTGTTACTCCACATCGTCAGAATATGATCACAGATAGAGAAAAGCTATTCATATTTGTTAGGTACAGAAAAGTTACTGTGATTTGGTTATGGGAAAAGACCCAATATAAAACTTTGATATTTGACATTACTACATGTAGAAATTATCATATTAGACTTTTCTTGGAGTCACATTTTGATAACATAATCCAATTCCTAGATATGCAACAAGAATTTATGAATTTAGCCATGGAGTATGGATGATGAAAGTGAGCAACAACATTGAAATCGGTAAGTCATTCCATTGTCCTTGTATCTGAAAACTAGCCTCATTTATGCTCGTTTCTTGGCATGTCTTATCTTGGAATAACCTATAGATTTTGTAGTCACTTGGATGAGATGCCAATGGGACATCAAATTCAGGAAGAGATCGAATAATATGTTGGGAGTTCAACAAAATTAATTCGTTCATTTTTTTCTTTGAGAGCTTCGTTTGGGTTAGAATCCTCGAAAGGTTTTAAAGATTTATTCTTTGATTAGCAAGTAGCTTTTGAAGTAAGTTTAAGTCTCTTTAGTCTGTTGAGCATGAAACATAGTTTCATTCCTAACAAAAGGCAGTTCTCATAATGGTACTCGCATGCTCTAATGTAAGCGATTGAGCTATACCATTTTCTTCTCCAATAGGACGACACACTGGAAACTTCATTTATTTTATGACATACATATACTATTATCACCCTCAATGTGTCCTATCTTCGAGTCATCATGTTCCATCGAAGTGTGGTATACACAAAGGGAGAATTCATTCTACTTATAAGTTAATCATGAAGATGAACTTCGACAAAATGCAGCTCAAAAGGACAAGTATAATGAGCAGAATTCATGTTCAGATGTCACGAGATTGGAGATATGAAAGCTGAATGCTGTAGGCTTCTTTCAGCTCAGCCAAAACCTCAGCTATGGTTGGTCTTTTTGATGCATCTCTTTCTACAGACCTTACAGCAACCAGGGCTACCTTTCTCATGCTTTCAACATCAAATGTTCCCTCCAGCCTCTCATCCACTATTTCATAAGCACCTGCTTGTAAGTAAGGTTTGGCCTGCACATACAAATCAAAGGCACATAGTAAGACTATCAATACAAATATATATTCATGATCAAAACCATGCATTTTCAGTCTCCCAGTAACACGATCTGCAAAACCAATCAATGAAGTTGAAGTAGTTTAGTCATCTAGCTCTTACAAAAGCATAATCTAGAAATTAAAGGGTTATAACCATGCATGATCTTACTTCGCACAATGCAAAGAAGAATGAGGAAGATTGCAAACATTTCTCTAACACCAAGGACATATTAGAGGTTTGCTTTACCCATAAGACCAGATTAAAGGAGTCTGGAGATCCTGAGTGACTCAATGGTTGTCTTCCACAAATGAGCTCCAGAAGAACTACTCCAAAGCTATAGACATCGCTTTTCTCAGTAAGCTGTTGTGTTGAGTAGTATCTGCTCATTCAGTTCAAGTATCAATCCAGCCATAAATAATTGAAGAAAGTGGTTCTTCAAAATCAACTATATCACAAGTAAAGTTTCAAGGACATACTCAGGATCAAGATAACCAGCAGTTCCCTTAACTACAGTGGTAACATGAGTTGCATCTGCTTGCATCACTTGCTTAGAGAGGCCAAAATCACTAACCTTAGCATTCATCTCCTTGTCCAAAAGTATGTTACAGCATTTCACATCACGATGTATGATTCGTGGTTCATTTCCGTTGTGAAGATAGTCCAATCCTAAAAAAATAAAAAATAAAAAACAGATTTCTAATTCAGATAGAGCTTCACAAAACATAAAACCCTAAGGAAAAAGGATGGAATTATATGGATAAGTAGCTGAAACCAGCACACCTTTGGCAGCATCAACAGCAATTTTCAGTCGGCGAACCCAGCTCAGTGAAACGGTTTTACTCTTTGGACCTGAAAGTAACATAAATTTCAGAACGGAATCATCCCCTGTAGGTATTAGACTAACAGAAACCAGGAATTAAAAGTTCATTAGGTACACAATGTTTAACATACCATAGAGGTGGTCAGCCAACGATCCACCATGAAGATACTCATAAACAAGTATTTGTTGCTTTGATTCATGACAGAATCCTTCCAAGCATACAAGATTTTGATGGTGAATTCGCGACAAGAGATGCACCTATAACAAAATGACAAGGATTAGTAAGCAACACTACAAGGAAATGATATTTGTCATGAATCTTCCCCAAATGTAACACTCCCATTTAGACTCAGAAGTTAGTAAAGGCTAAGAAGTATCATATTATTTTTTCTTCATATGCTAATAGAGTCAGAATAGGAAACCTCATTGACAAAGGAATCAGCCCCAAGTTGGCTTTTATCAAATCGCACTTTCACAGCCACCATTCTTCCATTGGGAAGTTTTCCAAGGTAAACTGAACCAAAACTTCCGCGGCCTAAGAGTTGCTTGAAATTATTGGTGGCTGCTTTAATTTGTTTGTAGCTAAAGACCTTTGCCGAATTCCAGTTACGCATGTCTGACATTGCCCCTAAACAGACAAAACGATAACATATAAGATCCAAGTAGTGGCCACCAAAGTCCAACATACATAGTCCAAATGTCTACTTACTTTCCATTGATGTGAAATCAGTTCTTCTTTTCTTCACATACAACATTACAAAAACGGAGGCAAGTATTAGCACAGCCAATAAGGCTCCTCCAATTGCACCAAGTATAACTGCTATATTACTGTGCTTCATCTGTTTCTTTCTGGGAAAGATAGTGACTTGTGGTATTTCAATAGAAGAGTTGGGTGAGAAATCATTGCATGTCATTGTTGAGAAAGATAGGCACAAATTTCCGGTTGCTCTGCACAGACTTGGTGTATCAGCAGCAATAGAGGAAACAATGCAGTCAATGAAAAATCTAGTTTCATTACCTAATTTCCAAACTTTCTCTATTCAAAGACTGGGGAAGAGCACCTTGCAGTCGGTTGTTTTCTAAATTCCTGATGAATGCATGAGGATATATAATGAGTGAAATATCGATCATAATCCAACATAATAAGAATATGTATGTTTCGTCATTGTTATTATTATATTTTAAACTTGTTATTACAATGTTAGACTTACAATAAGTGAAGATCTTCCAACTCCCCCAAGCTATCTGGAACCATTCCTTGTAAAGTATTGTTTTGCAAGTCCCTATTAGGAAAACAAAAATGAAACTACATGATCAGGTTCTGGATCCGAAGCTATCTTAGTCATAAGAAGGCTGATGTACGTAGAGAATTAATCTTACAGAATCTGAAGGCTAACCAAGTTGTCCAGCTCAGTTCCAAATGATGTTAACTGGTTGAAGCTCAGATTCCTGAAATTAAGATCTTAGTCCTGTTGTTGGGGAAAGAAAAGAAAAATAAAAACCACTTGAGGCCATGGAGGAAGAGGACTAATTGATTACAGTTTCTCAAGACGTGTCAAGCTACCCAGATTCTGTACTTCACCAGCAAGTGATGTGTTATGCAAATCCCTGGAGCATAAACATATGCATACATACTATATTAATTTTGAAATTTTCACAATTCACATGAGTATTACTATCAAGTATTAACAAACCAGTACTAACTCCTAGGCAATCTCAACGGCTTACAGTGTTTTGAGATCTATCAAGTCAGCAATGGCTGGACTAATTGACCTCAAGTTGATGTCTGAAAGCTCCCTGAACACGCATACAGTAAGATTGTATCAGAAATCTCTAGAAATAATACAAGTCACCAATTCTCTGGTAAGAGATAAAATGGAAATTATGTTCCTTGTGACCATACAATGAGGTAACTATGTTTCCTTCACATCCAACTTTATCCCATTTTATTGGAGAGCAAGGGTCACCCAGCCATCCCAAATCTAAACCAATAGACTGTTGGATAACCTGAAGGGCTGAAACTGCAACATCATTAAAAAAGTGAATAAGTGGAGTCAGTTACAACAGAAATGATGAAACCTTCATTATCAAGTATGCAAGTCAAAACTGTTACCTGTGGTGGAGGAGGCTTCTTCTGGAATATCAAGAACTTCATACACCTCAATTGCATTGATTTGAGGATAGAAGCTGATGCTCTTAAGAGTGATATTCAAGCTCTTTATTCCTCTCTGCTTGAAATATAGTGCGCTAACTTCTGAGCTTCTTACAGTATAGTTTGATTGTGCAACATCGCCATTAATCAAGATATCGAACGAAGGAACCACAGGTAGGATCCCGGCAAAGTAGAGGACAATGTAGTAGTCTGCCAAGGTGTCAAGAGGTAAGTCATATGTCAAGACATCCCTCCGTACCAAAACTCTGGCGGTTTGAAGGATATCAGCTGAGAGATTCTCCTTTAACCCCGAAACATTGAAGCTAATAAGTTCAGTCTTAAAGCCAGTTGACACATGAAATGGTGTAAAGCTTTGATCAGCATCCCACATACGATCATATGGATCCAAAGGATACCTGAATATTAATACACCAATGACCAAAGCTCCCACAAAAGTTTCAAAGCTATATAAATAGTAAAAAGGTAAAGTAACACAAAACGTCTACATACCTCAAGGATCCATTTGTGTTGCCACAATCTATTCGATAACTTTTCCTCAGTGACTTATGTGTTGAATCATCCATGCCACTTGTGTAAGCTTCTTGAGGAAGTGGTCTAACTTCAATTGAAGAAATTACAGGAGCCCCTCTATCTGGTATATTATGCAAACAAAAGGAGACTGTGCCTTTATTAGCTGGCCACACAAACTCTTCTATCCAAGGGTCGGTTTTTCTTAGATCTATAGTACTAACAATGGCTGTGCCAAGAGATACAGTGAATGATGGAGGTTTGCCGAGTCCATCATAGTCTTTGTACAGAAACTGAGCTCTAACTAGAACCAAAAATGACACATTGTTCACTGGCAGTGTATAACAGTTATGAGCTTGATTTGTTGGGAAAAACCGAACCGGGACATTAATTGAGGAGGTCCCCTCAATGTAACTAATGGTGGTGGTGTTGCCTGTGCTTATGAACTCATTGTCCGGAATCCACCAGATATTGGATGAATCAGTGTGATTCATAGTTCCACCACAAGTTAGGCTCAAGAAACCTGTTACATATGCATGAATGAGCAACAATGGACTACATATAAGAATACTATTAACCAAACCTCTCTATTTAAAATGCATACCATCTTGATCAGAGAAAGCAACTTTACAAAATCCAAGGAATACAAAGAAGCCAACCCAGAAATATAGAAGGTCCATAAATGGAGCAACACCAAGAAAGATACAATCTTGAGAAACCAGAGAAACCCAAAAGCACTTGATACAAAAGAGATGCTAAATAGACTTGGCTTAGGTTGTGAACCCATCTGGTTCATCATAAAATGTGGGAGGAGGACCAAAAAGGGAGGGAGAATTTAAAAGATATTGGAAGAAAAATGATTATCAATTGGTGGAGGAGACAAATTGATGAGCTAGTAATGAATAAGAAGGGTAACTATATTACACTGAAGCTGTGAAAAGGAGAAAAAGTAAACTGTGATTGAGGCAATGTGATGATGAAGGCGTGGTGAGGAAGGCATATTTAACTAATCATATGCCAGTATCCTAGGGTGATAAAACAATTACCTTGGATTAATAGTACTAATGGATTGTTGTTGAAAAGCAGCTTTAAGAAGTTGACCACTTTCAGTTGAAGCAAAGAGCATGACCTGAATCTGGGTATAAACCAAACTACCAAAGTAGGAAATGCTCTCATGCTAGATCAGTGTCAAAATGTGAGGAATACACTCTATGAATGTTTTTCAAAATTTGAGGAATACACTATTTGGTAAGACTTAAGACACTATCTGACAAGAGAACACCATCAGATGGTGATCATAGTGTTCCTTTCTGCAGGTTTCAGAAAAGCATAAAATGGTTTTAGGTTTTCCTCAACAAGCAACTCTGGAACGAAAAATGTCAAATGCTTGAAATGCAAGGTTCAGTAGTCTTTAGGGTGGTTTAGTGGAAGATGATTATGCATAGGATGCTTAATGGAGGGTTCATCAAAGAAATGATCTTTTTGTAGTACTGTTTTTGTATTGCTTTGCTTGCAGTTTCAATTTCATTCTGCTCCAAATGCATGCTATATTTCTTTAGTGAAAAGCAAAGGTACTTTTATGACTGGTGGGAAGCAAATCAATCTTTTGGGACCTATAGAGACATAAAGATGAGCCAATACCTCATATGCATCAAGCATGTATATATGTACCATCAGTATACCTGTAACCTGTTCAACTTCTTCATTTGAAACACAACCCAAATATTGTTAGTGAATAAGGTATAAAGCTCCTCCATAGAAAGAAAACCGCTACTGGTATAGATAGTTCTAAACGTTTGACTGTATGACATCTCAGAATGCTTAAAGAAGTGGACATAATGACTCATCTGCCACTGCAACTTCAGGCTCAATATGTGCACATCTCCATCTTTGTAACGGAAGCTTGGACTTGGCAAGACAATGTAATTTTGCATATCGATTGTTGACCACAGCCCCCAGGATCAGGGCTTTCACCTAGAACAGAACAGTCAGGGCACTCGTATCATTAAGCATCATCAAGTAATTGAATAATTGACCCATCCCTCTCCCTATTGTAGTGAACTTAACTTCTTTATCACACTGTTGCTCGATCTGGCCTGATGAGGATTTTTCTGCAGCTTGTAAGAGACCTCTCGCTCTAATTTGGAAACCTAAAATGATGGATAACTGGATGAACAATTGTGCATAAAGAAAAAACTATTGATTATTGGTCTAATAGTACATGAAGCTTAAAAATGCTAGCTGTACAGTAATTGCAAAGGGCTTGATGAAGCAAGTCATCTTTGGCTACATTATAGTATGAAAAACTGAAGATCATTAGATATCAAACTGATAAACCTAAAGCAAGCCCAGAGCAAGCTGCAACTTATATAGGAACCCGAATAGACTACCTTGGACTCTTGGAAGTTCAAGATACTTATTCGACCAAGACATTTTAACAATACAAGTATTTGGGTTGTGTAACACTTAACTCTACATACCTCAAGGATCCATTTGTGTAGCCACAGTCTGATCGACAACTTTCCTCAGTGACTTATTAGGGAAATCCTTCATGCCACTTGTGTAAACTCCTTGATGAAGGGGCCTAACTTCATTTCAAGAAATTACAGGAGCCCCTCTATCTGCTATATTATGCAAACAAAAGGAGACTGTGTCGTTGGGACCTTATCAACTGTCAATACAAACTCTTATGTCCAAGGGTCGGTTTTTCTTAGATCTATAGTACTAAAAATGGCTGTGCCAAGAGATACAGAGAATGATGGCGGTTGTCCAAGTCCATTTTAGTCTTTTTTCACAAACTGAGCTCTAACAAGAACCAAAAATGACACATTATTATTTGCAGGTAGCGAAAAACCGTTATGAGCTTGGAGAGTTGGAAAAAACCGAAACAGGACACTACATGAGGAGGTCAGCTCAATGGTGGACACCATTTTCAAATTAAAGTGCGAGACTCCTTATTTGACATACCTTTAGACTGTATTTTCGCATCTCCTTCGCTCAGTGTCTAGATCATAGTAGGTAGATCACGTTGCCAAGTTTCATCAAATTCAAAGATCATTTGAGCTTCCATAATTATGATTTATACAAAAGGTTATGTTTGAACAGATTTTGTTCTACTGATGCACTTAATCTAATTCAGAACTCAAATGATCTCTGAATTTGATGAAACTTGGTAACAATGATCTAGACATTGAGCGGTGAAAATGTGAGAATACAACCCAAAAATGTGTCAAATAAAGAGTCTCACACTTCAGTTTCAAAGCGGTGTTTCACTCTAGAATGGAACTATATACATACATATGTAAAGAAAGCCTCTAATTTGACAGATTCGTGGCCAGAATGATTTTGGGCTTGTAAGCGACCTCTGCTTAGTTTGGCATTCTAAATAAAAAGAGGTATTTGTCTGTAAAAATACATAAATTATTTCAAAATCTTTTAAACATGTTCCTCCATGTTAGTTAGAATTAAGGATTAATTTCAGTTTACCCACCTGAGGTTTAGGACTAACATCGTTTCAACCCATGTACTCATAATTTTGAAAGTTTACCCCTTAAAGTTTTTGATTTTCATCAATCATGCCTAATTGCTGAAATTTCGACCAATTTGAAAGTTAAATGCTAATATGTAATCTTAGAAAAAGGGTTTTAAAAGATGATTTTTGTTGTTAGATGACTATATTTTCCCTTAAAGTAAGTTATAAAGTTATAATTAATGTCCAAATTACACAGAATTTCAGCAATTGAGCATAATTGATGAAAATTGAAAACTTTAAGGGGTAAAATTTCAAAATTAAGAATACATGGGCTAAAATGATGTTAACCCAAACTTTAGGTGTGTAAACTGAAATTAATACTAGAATTAATAGATGTTATGGTTTTCTAGTTTGAAAGTTATTGTGAAACTGATGAGGATAATCTAAGATGTCTTTGAATGAAGTTTTCTATACCGTGGCATTTGAGGCTTGTGTTTTCTTTGGCTTAATTTGAGGGGACAATCTTCAATACACGGCTTGTAAATATACTATGCAATGTGGACCGTTAAGATTTTTAACTTTCATATACATGCACGGTGGGTCCAACATATGGATGGCTAAGACATTTTACGTACATGTTGTGTATACAAGAATTTTGTATGGTCTGAAGATTAATTATAGTTTTTGAGTTGATGATAGTCATTGTTTGAACGTAGTAATAAAATGTTCATAAATAATGGAAATTGAAAAATGTAATGACACTTTTTTTTGAAGAAAAAATGATGCTTTTTTTATCAAGAGAAAACTTCATTTAACAAAACAATTACATGATTTTTGGAGCAACAAATTGGTCAAGCTGAACTGCAAATGGAAGTTCGTACTAACACTGTTGGAGCCACATGAAGCTCCGACTCTTAAAACATGAATATTATTCAGTAATCTCCTGTATGAGTTTTAGCGTCTTCTAACTTTTAGTGTATGCTTACAAAACTGGAATGAAATTGAGAGTGGTAGAATTGATTTTCAAATAGGTGAATTTCGATTTTTACTAACATGTCAAAGTATTGAAAATGGTGTGGGTCTCACTTTCTTATCAATAATCGATTCCAATTTGATACCAAAAGGGGGGAGATGGGTATGGTTGTATCAAAATAAAGCTTATGGAATATGATTGGATTAGGATTGGAAAATTTTCACTCTGATTTTAACCAACCCGCATCAGTTTTATTTATTTTATTAGTTAATTAATTTACTTTACTATTTATAATATATATATGATCCATAAAAGTATAAATAGTTTATGGCGCATAACAGCCCAGTCCTAACTTCTATCTTCAGTTAACCCTAGGAGTGGAATTTTTAATTCATTATGTTGTCGTCTCCCATTTTATCTCTCTCAATCCTTTTTTTCTCTAGTAGACGTGAACTATATGATGGATTGATTGTATCTATTTTATTTTTAATTAGGATCAGTTCCTTATAATTGATCAAATTTTGTGGTATCTAATTTATTTTGGGACCTAGTTATTAGGTCAAATAAAATGTGGGTTCAATTCCAATCCAAACCGAAACTAATCCAGAAAGCGGGTCATCAGAATATGTGCATTGGCCTTTTCAAAATGTGGATTTGGATTGAAGATTTGTCAAACCATTTAAAGTGGATTGGATTAAGGTAGAGTCCTAACCCGCACCACACCAACCTGTGCCCACCCTTACAATTTTCCATTAAACAATAATCATGGAAACTCAAACATTGACGATTCAAAATTGGCATAATTTGATAGGAAATTGAAATGTCTTGTACAATAACACAACCCAACACAGAAATAAGAAAAGCTGTTGATCCCATAAAACCAAAGTTTAAATAAGGTGGCTAACCTTTGAAGATGATGGACTGGGGAGTGAATACAACGCCAGAACTTCGAGTTCTGGTGCTCTTAATTCGCAGAGCGGAGAGCAAAGTCTGAGAGTATTCAATTAGGATTTATAATTGAAAAATTTTAATCCATAAATATAACACGCTGTCCCAAAATTCACACTTTTTTCGGGATCAGGCGGGTTACAGAGGGTTGTAACCGCGTTATTAGTTTTCCCTGAAATAATATTTGAGTATAATATTGAGATATTTTCGGTTTTAGGGAAAATAGATTATATGTCCCAAGGATGTAGAGTATTTTAATACTAGTCCTCCGGTATGTCCGGAATGTTTTCCGGTGCTACGGACTAATTATTATGGATTTACTCAGCTTACGAGAATAATAAATGTTATGTTTTTTTACCATAAAAATGTGACTTTGCAATAAGTCGAAAATGTGGGAAAACTTCATTTGGAGAAGTTATAGATGATGTTAACACGAACTCGTGGGTAAGGCCTATGAATTAATCGGAGTTCGTATGCGTAAGTTATTCGGGATAATGTATAGTTACTGTGTGATAAATAGTAAATAACAAAATATATATTTAATGTTCACGGTAATTTTCTTTTATTCAATATGGGTAGTTAGTTTATATATATATAAACTTGAATATAGGAGAGCAAAACTTGAAGTAAGCCCCCCAAGTATGCAAAAATGAATAGAAAACATGTCAGTGTGCATTCGTGGAGCCATAAGTGTCTGCAAGTCCGTTCGCCGTAGTCACAAACACAAGAAGTAGATTATCAAGCATTCTGACCCTCCTGTACTCAAACTGCTATAACTCTCTCTTAGAATGTCGAAATTATGAACCTTAAATTACGTTATAAAGTAGACACCCAGATCTTTCCCATCAATATGCAGTTTGCTCACTAATTCATTCCGTACCATTCCCAGAAATTCATGGAATCTCTTGTATAAAAGTTGTAACTTAAATTGGTTGAACTGCAAACTGTTTGTTTTAACGTCCATAGTAAGGCGAATAAGGATAGCAAATCTAGAGTGTCAAGCTCCCTAAACATATACAAACATGTATAAAGGCACAAGTATACATTCGCCAGATTCACAAGACATGCAATGCCCATTCGCTCACTTATAAACACATGCTACCAATTTTTTCATTCATCATGACCTTTCTGTCTTCAAACTACAATAACTATTTACTGGAACGTCGGAATCACAAGCTGTAAACTCCGTTGGAAACTAAACCTCCAGAGTTTTTCGTTCATATGTAAATCACCTTTTGAATCCCAACGGATTGGAAGTTACGTCCATTTCCTCTACATCATTGTCAGAAGTATTCCATTTCTGACCTTTTTCTAGCTGTACCGCGTCAGATTTCCTAACAGTGACATATCTATCTTCAAAATCAAACTGAGAATGACTCAGATGTCCAAATTCAATTCCGTAAAATCCTACAAAAACTAGACTCAGAGATCTTTATTTTCATATAAGGCACACATTCTCAAGTATTATGAGCTGAAAACCACAGGTTTTCAAAGTTGGCAGACTGATTATGCAAGAGAATTTTTTGGCTGAATTTAGAGTTTCCTTTAACTTTTATCAACTCTAACCTGCACACACACAAGACATATTAAAACGAACAAGAACAAGACAAGCGTTTGAGTTTTACGTTCTTCAGCCAGACACATCATTCTCTTCCTCATATCTTTGTCTACAGATGTCTACTAACACTGATCCATAAGCTTTGTGCTCACGCTCAGGTTGAATTGAATCAATTGATCGCATTTTGGTGCTTCATCAAACATCCTCCATGGTGTTCAATCTTGTGTAAAGTAAAACCAAAACACGTTCATATGCCAAACAAATTCTAGTTAAACTTGACCCGACGGTCTCGACGTCTCCATTGATTTATCAAATGAACCCCGATAGCATCTGCTGTTGATTAGACCAACCTTGGAGAGCTCGAAATCTGTCAACTTAATGTGACCATCCTTACCAATCAACAAGTTGTCTGGCTTTAAGTCTCTATGGATAACATTTATTGGATGTAGATAGTTCAGAGCAAGAACAACTTCTTCAATATATATACGGTCCATATTTTCATCTAAGCAGCCCAGATTTTTAAATAAAAAGTAACGATCACCACTGTTTAAGTACTCCATGACAAGATACAGATTTTCCCTACATGTTAAGGTATAGAGAAATCGAACCATAAAAGGATTGCGAACCAACATAGGGATGTTACACTCTGTCAAAATACTTTCAACTGCATTCTTACGGATCATATCAACCTTTTTTTAATACCTTTATAGCAAATAACAACAGGAAAAATTACAATTACAAGCAACAACAAAAAGCGATATTAAATAGTCAAAATCAAACCAGTAATTGCACAATGTTCCATCCATCAAATATCACACGGATCTCACTAAGTATATCTAGTGAACTACTCTGGCACCCATTGAAAGTACTAGGATGGAATAAAATATAGAAGACTTGAATATGAAGATTCAATCCTTCAAAGTAAATAACGAAACACAAGAACACAGGATTTGTTAACTACGGTGTAACCTCCCATGAGGAAACATCACCGCAAGACTTTTAAAGTAGTCCACACTAAGATCAAATCCACTATGAATAATCAGAGTTTACAAAGTATATCAAGCAGTGATCACAATCACTTTTATAAGCCAACAAACATGATCTAATTACAACTGTAAATCTAATATATCCCCTAATGAACTATGACCTATCTAACGAAGAAACTGAACACGTCTTCCACTCCAACAACACTGATCCAGATCTACTAGAGATGAAGAACACATTAAGTGGCACAAATGATAATCTCTATGAGTTCTAAGTATAAATCCTGCAACTACAACAACAATAGTAATACTCTATATAATCAAAAGAACTCTATTCGATTTCCAAGAAATCATCTTCTTGGATCTATAATAATATAAATAAGAAGTTCAATTAATTCAACTCAACACGAATTAAATGAACCTCTGACCTTCTAAAGTTAGCAGCAGAAGCTGCTCTCTCGAATATGTGCATGGGTAGTCTTCATATCGTTGGCGCCTTCTTTATATATTGCTTCAATATTCTTGCACCAATAACCCTAATAGATATCCAAAATAGAAATTCTTATTAGTATCAAATAATAATATAAATCATAAGATATTCATTGACTCATAAAAGAATAATATTTTTCAAATCAATCTGATTAGTCAATAAGAGAATATAATCAGATAATCACATTAGAGCTTCTTTCCTTACACATTATCAAATCGGAATATTAGGAATTCAATTTCAATATCAATATTAATCAAAACATGATCAATAAAGAAAATCAATCAAATATTTAATCACTTAAAACCTAATCAAATTAGGTTTCCTTTCTTTTCACACATAACAATAATGTAAACAAATTCCAACCAAGTTAGAATTCTATTTACACAAGATATACATTCTAAAATGAATGAATATTACCTGCAATAAAATTCGTCAATCAAATATTAAGATAAGCAGGATATCAATTTGTTGAGAATTTAATCATGTATAGGAATGACAATATAATCAATTATATGCCTACATAGTGTGGCCCTGGTTTGACACCTGGTTTCCCCATTTAACTTATGTAGCCCGGCCAACTGCCCAAATTATTTTTTTGTTTCTTTTTTGCAATTCTAAATAAATAAAAAAACCCAACCCTTTCCTTGTGCAAAATTATTTTTAAACTATTTTTTGCAAAAAGAAAGAAAAAAAAATTATGTATGGGGCCACATTTTGATTCTTCGCCTCAAGCTGTTAGAATCTCAGAACCGACCATGTCAAAATGTGTAATTTTTGTATTTTTGTGTGACACCTTGTTCAACACATAACAAGCAGTTAAAACCGCTTCACCACAAAGATTATATTGAGCACCTAAATCGATCAACATAACATTAGTCAAACCAATCAATGTTTGATCTCATGCATTAGTCACGATAGAATATTTTTCTATGCATGTATAACTTACCCTAATTAGTTTTATTATTTACCTTAACTTTAACATCTCTTTTTGGATAATATATAAATTTCATTCTATCTAAAATTGATGTTACATTGCAAATCATTTTAACTGTCATGTGTACGTAATCAACATGGGGTGGTATCCTCATTACGACCATTTAAGCTCACTTATTTTTTTTTATATATAAAAATATAACAAACTACCTTTTTGTTACTAATTTATGTTTATAAATACCTCATTTACTTAATTTCTTATAAAATTTATGACAAATTTTAACATATAGGACAGGCTGCTATTATCATGTCACCTGTCATCAATAATTTTAAAATAATACCCTCAACCTCTTAAATGTTGAGTAGCACAGAAGCACATAATATGCTGCCGAGTAGCACAGTAGCACATGGTTGGCGTGTACACATTAGCACCTGAGAGAAAGTTGCACAACACCATCGCATAGTGGAAACACGCAACACCACCACTTAGTTGCATCACACAACAAGATGATACAGTAACATCACACAACATGACGACGCAGTAGTAGCACACAACATGACAACGCATTAACAACGACAACACATCGTAGTAGCAGAACACGGCACGACGACAAAATGCAGTAACAGACTAGCAACATGTGGCACGACGACGGTGCAATAGTAGTACAACAACGTAGTAGCGTTTTAAAAGTGCTACTGACGGTGTGATTGCAATTTTTCTGACAATTCTTTGATCATAGTGCACTGCTACTACTACTTTCGGTGCTATTGCAATTTTTTCTGAAAATTCTCTGATGTGGACATATGCTACGCACTGCTACTGCTGGGTCTCATGCTAGCGCACTGCTACTGTTGGTCTTACGCTAACTCTGCTGCTTCTGTCGAAGCTTGAAACTGCTCCACCATAACTCCAACAAAGAACGTCATCAATACATAGAGGCAGATCTTTGCTCACTCACAACCTCCATTGTCTAGTAATTGATGAGCGAAGTTGAGCCATTCCAGATACAGTAGCTTTAGCAAATCTCACAAAAGTATAACCTCAGTAGCTTTAGCAAGTCTCACAAAAGCATAACCTCATATCACAGAGTCAACTAACTCTGCATAACACAAACCGATCCACAAGCACCACCTTATCAGATCCAAAGAAAATACATTTCCTTTTTTCATTTTAGACTCATTGGAGATCGAACGATCAACCTCCAACTGCATCGGTCACCAAATCTAATCCCAATACACTGAAACCTTTGCCTGGAATATCTTCCAATTAGCGTTGTCATCGTTGAAGCATCACTGTCATTGTCGTCCTATCACCACCGTCTTCGTCGATCCACCGATGTCGTTGTTGTTTTTTAGGCTCTGCAATCGTCGTCATTGAGGGGCTGTCGTGATTGATGTTCTGCTAGACTTAAGAGAGAGAGAGAGCGAGAGATGATGTGCAGATAAATAGATTAGGGATTTGTAGAGAGCTAGATCTGGGGTGTATATAGACAATGGTATTTGGCGTAATTTGGTTGAGAAAATAAGCAATTTAGTCTTTTTGTATAAAAATTTGGGTCAAACCTATTACAACTTGTTTTTAGACTTGAGCTCATGTCCTAATTTGTATTTTTGAAGTGGGGAATCAATTAAGCCGCCCCAAGCAAAACTAAAAGGCTAAAGAACTACACCATAAAGTCTAATTGACAAGTCAATCGAACTAATAATAAAACATAAAATTTAATTTCCACCTATGCTCAGACAAAGCTAGTGTATACAAAATTAAACCTAAAAAAAAACTTAAAACTACAAACTTAGACCCGAAAATAAGCCCAACACCATTCACAAAACCTAGTAGTCCACCCGAGCCGTCACCTCGATGAGACCACCGATCAACCGTAAGAGAAAGAACGACCGTCGGAGAGAGAACAACATGGATAAGTACAATGATGCTCCGTTGCCACAGAAATCCCAAATCAGAGACCCTATAACACTCATGTTTCCAGAGGAGGAGATCCCACAAAATAACACCAATCTTTTCACCATACTTCTCAAGAAAGAAACATGGCTGCCAAGTTGTTACCAAGAACTAGAACCCAAAACAATAACAAGGATGATACTGATGAAAAATGGGGGGGTGTTAAATCCATGTGTGAGCACTCATAATCTCGTGGATAAGTGACTTGCACTTTATACTTGCAGCCAAATGAATCTTCTTAGAGGTGATGAGTATAGAGAGTTGATCTGTTGAGAGATTGAGTAATCATAGATCTGGAAGCATATGAGACTGGGTGACAAAGAAAATTTGAGGAACAAGGTCCTCCCGATCTGAACATCAGTAGAAATACCACAAAACGGGCAAAATGACACCACATAAGGGTGAGAAAGACACCACAAAATGATGAGAGAAGATAACTGATAAAGCTAGAAGGAGATGACCTAAAGATCTCCACCCCCAACTCCCAGCCTTCGATCGAGACAGAAGGGGAGGGGATTCTCTCTAGCTTAGAGAGAGATGCTCTCAAATACTCTGTATTCTTTTACTGGGCCTAATTTGTATAAGAAACACAATAAGTGGTTTTCTGTATATTAAAATTTGGTCATGTACTACTTTGTAATTTTTTCAACAATTAATCGTATAATCTAGAAATCAAAGAATATATTATAGACAAAGTTGGAATTTAATGGAAGAATCGATAATTAATTGCCCTTAGAGCAAGGGCTAGGAAGTTTTGGCACAAACTCAAAACCTCGTTCTAATGTTCCATCACCAGCTTTGTTATCCGACGCAGTCTAATTGTTAGATGCAATGGGGGTGGGGCGTACTCTTTTCTTCTTAATTCCCTTTAAATTTTGAGCAGTCCCATTTGCGAGCAAGCGGTTTTCTTTTTCAATCCAAACGATTTTACTAACAGCTTTGAACGAAAATCTGGCTGCTATAACTTCTTTGCAGGGGTTTCAATTAACCAAATTGTGATTTTTAAAATGAAATGCATCAAAATATATATTGTCAAACAGTAATGATGAGGCGAAATTGGAAATCCTATTGGTACATTTTATACATTTCTAAATAAATTCAATAATAATAATTATGGTGACCAATTGGGGTTGGTGTAGACAGAACCATCCCACCATTCTTTTGCAACATTCACCAACCCACCTTTCTTACTTTTTTTTCTTATTCAAATCCGCACGAGCTATTTGTCGGCGGAACCAGCACAAGTCTTTTGATCAGTTTCAAAGTCCCACAACTCAAGGCAGCTCTCTGTGTTCTTTAGCAATGGGCGCCGAGAAAAAGGTATATACTTTGGAAGAGGTCTCCAAGCACAGTGACCGCAAAGACTGCTGGCTCGTCATTGATGGCAAGGTATGGTTCATACACTATAATTCATTCTGGGTTTTTGTTAAAGATTGGTTCTTCGTTTTTCTAATGGACCTAGATTGGATGGCTGTGTCAGGTCATTGAAATTGCTCTGATTTTGATCTGTGATTGGATATTTGATTTGGGTTTTCAGTTTTCACTGATATTTATGAGTATGAGTTTTGTATTCGTTTGCATGTAAGGGTTATTTGTGTTTGTGAAATGTTTATATCTTTGTTTATGTTAACGTTCAGCATAGGGTGGTTGAATTAGATTGGTATGAATCCAATTGATAAACATTTAGTTGTAGTTGGTGAGTGTGTACATTGCGGCTCTAAATTTGCTTAAGAAAAGGAAGAATTGTTGAATCGGATTGGATTAGACTGGTTTTAGTTTCACGATCATTAATGTGATTGAACTTATGGTCTACGAAAGCTTCATCTGTGGAAAATGTGGTAGTTGCAAGGTGGTAGATAACAGTGGTAATTGCAATGTCGAATGTCAGGACTGATTTCATTGTTTGTTTGATATGAACTGGAAAATTGGTGGTTTATGTTACAAAAGTGCTCATTGAGATCTTATAAATGAGTTAGATTTTTAATTCCGTGGTGTTGCGATGAGTCAATGACTAATTGAAGTTACATTGTGTAAGGTCTGGTCTGCAAATCAGGCAGTTTGTATTTTATATCAATCCAGTAGGCATATGTTGACCATTCCAGGACAATAAGCAATATGAATGAAGCTTATTTTTAATTGAGGGGAGATTTATAGTAAGTTGACGATTATCTGTGTAAATAGGTGTATGATGTGACACAATTCTTGGAGGACCATCCTGGTGGTGATGAGGTCTTATTGTCATCCACAGGTTTGAAAGCAATAGCGATGTTTTCAACATTTTTTTATTTTCTGAAATGGATTTACAGGAACCTGCTTATGCACCCCATTCAATTTTGGGCTTTAATGTAAACTATGTTTTTGCAGGGAAGGATGCAACTGATGATTTTGAAGATGTTGGTCACAGTACCTCTGCTAGAGCAATGATGGATGAATATTATGTAGGTGACTTTGATAAAGCATTCATCCCTGCTAAGATGGCAAAGTACACTCCTCCCAAGCATCCTCATTACAATCCTGATAAAACATCCGACTTCATCATCAGACTCCTCCAGTTCCTAGTTCCCCTGCTCATTTTGGGTCTGGCTTTCGTTGTGCGCGCCTATACCAAAGCACCGACAGCCTAAATGCTGAAAGCCGATAAAGAGAAAATTGTGAGATATGTCTTAATAAATTTATGTTTGAGGGTTGGATGACACTTTTCTAGCTTTTAAACTTTTCATGTCCAGGAATAATAGGATATTTGACTTCTTTCTGGTAATGATTTTTTGCCAGCCTTTTTGTTTGCACCAAGCATATGCTTTGGTGATCTTACTCAAAACTCGGACTTGTTATTGATAGGGTTAGATCTTGGAGAAACTATTTACACCTAAGAACCTCATCTCCACATTCAGCACCCAAATTTCTCAGTCTCTTAGGGATAATGTTGGAAATAACAGACCATTTTCGAGTGCTAGAGTAGTGATCAAAGTTTTTGGATGATATATCATCTTTTACTAAAGAACCTTATGCTATCAGAACATCTGTCTCTTGAATAATGAAATCAGTGGCAGAGAACAAAAAGAAAATCAGAAGGCAAAACAAAAGTGGAACTGAGATGAGGAAACTGGTTCAGAAATTTCTCAATAATTGACTAAAATAATCGAAATTGCAAGTGAATCAAATTCACCTCTATGTTAACGAGAGTTGTATATTTCAAGGATGTTCATTGGATCATTACAGCTATACTTTTTGTTAGTTTTGGTGAATTTAGTGCGGGGAGGATAGGAGTGACTCATTTTCATATTCGTTCATACCAATGTTACTGAGGAACTAGTTTGGCTTCACTAAACCACTCCCCCCCTCTAAGATATTTTGAGCACCATCGTAAACTCTGGCATGCAAGTTATTGAAATACTCTAAGCTTCATATAGATTCGTATATAAACAAACACTTAGATTTGAACTAAAATAAAGTCCTTGTGTTTGAAAGATTCAATACCATTCTTTAATAGCGATCTATGATCACATATTTTAGCTATTACGACACATATTGCGCATGTTCTATATATGATGTGTGTAAATATGAGAGAGTCCAGAAGCAAACATTTTCCTAGTCAATTCACCATTATAACATACTAAAATGTAAGCTAAGAGCGACTAATCGACAATAATAACTACAGATACAAACAGAGAAAATAGAAGATGTGAGTAGCTAGACCAAAAGCTAAAATGGATTAGACTCATAAGAGCATACTAATACAACAATGGCCGAACTAGGACTCCCAAACAAAAGAAGAATAATCATGTAAAATATGAATGCAGTAGGTCTATCTGTAGAAACTAAATATCCTCTTTGATCAAATTCTTGGAGTCAACTCTCATGTCCTCCAAAACATCCTCATGAGTTTTCACGCCAACACTTTCATCATCTTGCAAGAGGATGAGAATATAAGAACACAGCCTAGGCAGCCTAATATTCCCTCTTCCTGAGTTTTACTCATATCAAGCATAGAGTTCTCATCAGTCCTATTTTGCAAGCAAAAATAGACAAGTAGTGGCAATGGGAACCATAGCAATGGAAGCAGGCGTGCTGAAGCTGGTGCACCCCGGTAGGCGAGTGGAGCGTTATGAGGTACCAGTTACTGCAGCCGAGGTCATGAGAAGGTACCCCAGGCACAGCATCACTCGCCCTGATATCTTCGAGTTCCCATGGATTGTGGTTAAGCCTGAAGCAATTTTGACCCCTGGAAGAGTGTTCTACATAGTTCCTAACCGCACTATATATCAGTTGCTTAAAGCTAGAGAGACTTCTGATTCTGATCAGTCATCTCGTGCTTTGCAGCCGCAACAACAAGAGTATCCAAATGATCAAGCTCAGCAACAAGTATCGAAAAAGACTTCCCCATCCAACAAGTCAGACGCTGGAAGGACACCAAAGCACCAAGAGCACAGGAAGCGGCTTAAGCATCAATTCTTGAACGTGTCTTGTGCTTCTACTACTGTGTGTCCAACTGAAGAACAAAACTATGACAAAGATGTACGAAGAGTTATCCAAAGGGTGTCAGCTGCACCATTGTTGCTACACTCCAAGACAGCTCCGGAAGAGCCTAAACGAAAACCATCATCTCTATCTTCAAAGGATGAGAATAGGAAAGGCAAAGGTAAAGCTAGCCTCAGTAGCATTACCAGCAAACTTGGTGATCTTAAGGTTACAACTAGTAGACAGGTTCCCACACTGAAATCTTGTATAAGAAAACCAGATAACACTCGTAAGTTGCGTCAATTTATAGTGAGATTTGAGTTGCCGGACGACTATGTGGAGCGGCAAACGAAGGCCGCTGATTATCGGATGCAACACCCAGACTATAAGTATTGATGATTCAGACTACTGAGTAATATTTTGTACGTTGTTTATGCATACCAAGGCTTGTTACCTTACTACATCAGCTATATAAGTTAATAGTTTCATTAGTTTGTTCTATTCTCTGCTATATACTTTTACATCCAAAAGACGATTTTCTATATAAACTTCACGTCAACTGTCAAGCGGATAGAATATACAGTATATGAGAATTTTCCTGCATCTCATTCTCACTTTAAGAATTATATGATGATCTAAGTTTTATACAAAATCGAAACTGTTCATCCAAAAGCATCACTTGCAATCAAAAAGTAGATGTTTTCCCTGCTATTGCATTACTCGAAGCACTAAATCCTATGTACATGGTGTTGAAAAAGCGTAGCGAAGAAAAAAAATCAAGCATGACTTGCACTTCATCAGCAAAACAGAAACATTTCTTGGTATTGTGGATTACCTAATCTATGCTTGCACATGTTCTATCGATCACCTTAGAATCAGTTCTATACGATTGTCTTGATGGAGAAGTGGATGCCCTTGAAGAACTATGTCCGAAAAAGCTCAGCTTGCCAATTTTCTTAGAGAAGGAACTCATAAACTTATGAGAGTTGGACTTTTGCATATCCCTCTTCATACAGACATGCTCTCTCTCAAGATCATTGAGTCTCATTCGTAACCGAGCTAGCTCAAGTTTTAGTTCACGGTTTTCTCGCCTCAATGATGCATAGTTGTCTCGAGGAGACATTGCTGCACTAAGTGCACCACTGCTGATCCTCCATGACTGGTGCATTGGCTTGTGCTCATCTTCACCATTAGAGCAACCCAAGGAATTTCTAAGCCTTATTTGCTCAAAATAAAGGACTTGTACTATCGACTGGAGAGGGAGGCGCTCATTCTGTGCAGCGTGTGCACCAGCTTCATGAGAGAGCTTTTGGAAATCAATTAGCTTGCAGAGCTTCTTCTTGTCAGTATCTGCTAAACTTTGATGGGCCTGTCACAGAAAAGGACTGGCTATATGAAATACCACCACATGAAAACTTGAATGGTAAGTTGGTAACTAAAAAACAAGACTTTAGAGCATAACCAATACATGTTGGATAATTCTGAGGAAAGGATGATAAAGACATACTTTCAAATAGATGTCGATTGCTCGATATAATCCATCATGAACAGTTCGTGCATGTTCAGGCAAAGCATCAGCAATGACTAGAAATTTAGCAAGCTTGAGGTTTGCATCTGGAGCAATCTCAGCAAGGTAGTTGTCCACTAATTTTGAAACCTTAAAAAGCGCGGTTTGGGAAGGCGAATGAGGACTATCAGACTCAAAAACAGAACCATCTTCCATTTCTTCTTCTTCACTATCCTCCTGCTGAGAAAAATTAACTAAAATCCTATGCACCGTATCCACATCAAACAAAGTGTCACCAGAGTGCTTGAAAGATGGTATCAGGAGATCATCAAGAGTAGCAATGTCCAACTGAGACCCAATCCTCCTCTCCAGATCAAGTCTGCAAGCAATTGTGCAATCAAGAATCACTGCACTTCGCAAAAGCCCGAAAAGAAAGTTGATTGGAACAGCAAGTTTTTCAACAGGTAGGAGGCTGACAATCGCTTCAACCACAAGTTTTTCATTCCCGGTTGAAACTGAAATTACATCAACTTTCTTCTGGCCAGGTGGATTCCATAAGCTAGACTTGTTTGTCAACTCCTTCTGAGCATAGTTCATCAGAGATGCACCAATACTCTCGGGGCGAACTCCACGACACTTGATGGCTGTTATGACTCTTTGGTACAAGTCCACTCGTAAGCCAGAAAGATCTTCTATCCACCAGTCCCCATCACATTTGGCTTGCCTGTTCATGTGGAGCCTCCCTGAGCTGCTATACTCCAACCTCGAGAAGCTTGAAGCAATTTGCTCCACACAGGCCTTTGAGGCTATAGCATCTATGCAGCGGCTAACTACTCTTAGCTCATCAGCTAGAGGAAGTAAAGCCTCACATTGTTGCAAAACCTCCACACACATTTCAAGACTCTTGCAAACAATGCTTTCGAGATACTCTTCAGCACGCGAGCCAAGATTATCTTTTGAGAACTCTTCTGTCATCTCAAGAAAATCGGATACACAACACAGCTGTGCAACATTTGCTGATGTGATTTCAAAGTTAATACCGTAACAGAATTTGGCTGCCAACTCGAATGTTTCAGCTCCTCCTGGTAGACTAAGTAGCTCCACCCTTGAGATGTCAGAATCTCTATGTTCAGCAACTAGCTTCCTGATGCGTCCACTTCGAGAGACAAGAGGGAACTGCATTCCAAGATAGATCATAAGTACATGAAGAAAGTGATAATAAGAGTCACCTGTTATGGACTTAAAACATATTTTGTCTCGGAAAAATTCATTGCAATGCCTTCTGATCATTATCTTTCCAAGAAGAAAGTACTGAAGAATTGCAAGTAGTTACCTTATGCAGTGAGAAAGCCCCTCCATTCACTTCTATTGTGATATCACTTGGAACATCCCGGAAAATCCTACATAACATTAATAGCCAAAGATTAATCCATGCATCATGACAGCATCTGAATCAGGACTACTCAAATAGTACGCATACGAATCATAATAGAACGCGAAGTACTGAAATCAGTACTTCGCATACTCTTAATATCTTCAGAACTCTCTAAGGTACTCCATTTACAACCAAGAAACCATTAATAAAAGAAGCTGTGAAAAGAACAGTATTGCTACTTGAGAGAACAGTAATCCCAACTCAACTACAAGTTTATAACAACAGAGAGAAAGAGAAGCGAAAAAGAAAACACAAGAACTAATAAAGACAGAAATGAAATGAAAAAAGAAAACAAAGTCTGCAACTCTATGTGATAAACAGGAGTACTAGTTCAGCAGAAGTAAATTACAGAATCTAAGCACAGACAGACATAAACACACAGCATATAAAGTAACAGTTGAACAAGAAAAGCGCGTAACATGAGAACACAGCAAAAGAAAACCAACCATTCGTTATATCTGTGCCGCTTGGTACTCGTGGCCGAAGGGAGGTGCGGCTGGTGGTGGTGGTGCTTGTCCATGGAGGAGAGAGAATGGGAATGTGAGCAAGACAAAGAGGAAAAGATGGTGGGGTTGAGGGAGTGAAGTGAGAAGATGGACAGAAGGAAGAGAGTTGGAGATGTTGAAGAAGGTGTTTGGCCATTTCGTCAAACAGGTGGCCGGTGGTGTGTGCAAAAACAAAAGATTGCAACTGTCGAAAGTAAATGGAGGGCCTCCTCTGCTAATTGGTGGGTCTGTCATCATCAGATGTATATATAATAAAGTTTCTACCTTTAGCTTCTTTTTTCAATTGGGTATGTCACTTTGAATCTTGCTTCATCCCTTCCTGGTTTTGCTGGGATTAAATGTATTTCAAATTCAGACAAAGCCGAAACCCTCTCGTGCCAAAAAAGCGGGAAAAGAGTATAGGTAATTATTTTAGTTTGACATCTTTTACTTTATGTCCGTCTTTAATCATCAATATTAATTAAGTCAATTTAGCTTATAAAACGACTAATTTCTTATATCACCCCGTGTTTCAGTAAAAAAAATAGTATTAATCAATATTAATTAAGCTAATTTGACTTATAAAACTATCGTTGAAGTTAATTCTTTTTATCACCCCGTGTTTTAATAAAAAAAATATATATTACATGAACAAAATGGTAAAAATCAAAAACAGAAAAAAAAAAATTGAATAATTTAAGATCAGATGTATAATTGTTGTAGATAAAAATGAATAACTCTCACTATATGAAAAACTACCTTGTATAAAAGTTAAATATATTATTCGAGGTATCTTAAGCATCAACGACTATGCTAGTTTTCAACACCAAAGCCAGGAAATGAGGGATCCGTTTTGGGTGGCAGCTAGCTTGATCGAGCTCCGATCCCAATTCTCAAGCTCCTATATATCATTACGAGTTACGCTAATTTAGGGCTGGTAACCAAAAGGAACTCATGCATCTCCTTTTGAAAAATTTACGTAAAAAAGTGAAAAAAATAGACCCAAATTTTGAGTAGATGTGTGGTGTGTCCAGTTTTGATACGTTTACCTGCAATGTCTCATATAAGCTCAAATTAGGGTTTCAAAAAATGTAATGTAGGGCAAAGTGGATCCGACCACATATTATTACGTTTTGCTGGTAATGATACTGTGATTTGATTTGATATCATATCTTCCACTACCACCACCATTTTTAGATGCAAACAAAAAACACTTTGGTTTCCAGTCAAGATCATGAAACCTTTCATGTGTAACATATCATATTTGTCACTTGCCACAGGCCTAAATAAGCTGTGGTGTACAAATATAACTATAACCATAACCATAACCATAACCATATATAGTGGTATATAAGCTACTATGCATCGATAGCAAGATCCTAAAGTTAATGGTTGGTGGTGGATCATACATAGGACTAATAGGAGTGTCTTCTAAGAGATTGAATGCTTTTCAAGTCAAAATGGGTTTCGATCTCTAATAGAGCAAAATCTTAGGTTGTGCCAAATGATCGAGCATCGGTTTGTAGTTTCTTATAGTTTGAACATAAGAAGATGAGTATGAATGTTACTATATAACCAGATGAGTATGAATGTTACTATATTCAGAATCATTAGAGATAGGTGTGTATTATTGTGGAGGGAAGGCGTGCATTTTTGCTGTTGTACATGGTGGTGAGCCAAAGTCAGTCGAATCATTGGGATATTGCACGCCAAGTGTTTTGATCTCAAAAGAAATCAACACACTAAGTGAAATTGAGACCCTGTATAATTATTAATAGGGCATCCTATGTCGCCATTGGAATCCAGGATGTGACACTCAGCAATTAGCATCCATCTGAAGACAGCTGCATTCGGTCGACCATTGTGATAAATAGTACTCAACTAATGGGTACATTGAAGAAAAAGCCTCTACAAAAAAACAACAAAATCGAAACGTAATCAAAACAACGCAACAAATAATATTGTAGCTACTTTTTTATAATAAGACGTCAATTTATTAATAACTGAAGGTAGGAGTACAGCAAAACATGATCCGTCTTTTTAGATTTTAAATAATTGAACGATGCAAAATAACTCAAAAACTTAAGATCTAAGCATCTAAGCAATTTTAATGTCATAAACTATATGTGATGTTGACAAACGTGATAAGTTGTATAATATTACGTAACTATTTACTTTCTTTATAGATTATAGATGTAGGTTATATTTTTTCTATTATCATTATGATTATATCTCTATATAAACCTAATATTTGAAGAATAATAATACATCAAAGTATTTCAAACTATATCAAATTATTCTTTTCTATTTTGCATCAGAGCCACTACCCCGAATTTCGTATTTAAATTCCGTTTGGTACCATAATCATACCAAAATCCCAAATCCTGAAATTTAAATCCTAAATTTCAAATCCTGAAATTTAAATCCTAAATTTCAAATCCTGAATTTTAAATCTCAAATCCAGCAAATTGAATTTATTTTTCATAACATATCAAATCAACAACCACACCATCATTCCACCATATCACAAACTAAATTTATATGAACACTCAAAATGCCCATTCTATGGATATTTCGGTCATAACAAACAACGGTGTTATGAAACAATTGGATACCCAAATTGGTGGGATTTCACCAAGACACCCCGAAAGAATCAAGCAAAAGTTATCATAGCCACTACAGAGGAAGAACAATCGTCCAATGCTTCCAATGTCGCACAATCAAGTATGAACGGTAAGGTATCTATGAATAGTTCTTGGATTATTGATAGCGGAGCAAATGATCATATGACTAATGATTTTACCCTCTTGAAAAATTACAATCTTCCTCCCAAAATAGTGTTTCTACCGCCGATGGTACTTCAACTCCGGCTACCGGAGAATGTTTTGTTGTCCTATCAGGCACGTTAACTCTTGATTCTGTATTAGTTGTCCCTGTATTGTCATACAATCTACTCTCAGTTAGCCAAATCATTCAAGCATTATCATGTACTGTTACTTTCTACCATTCTTTCTGCATATTTCAGGATATTCTGACTCGGCGGATTCTAGGTTATGGTGAACGGAAGGGGAAATTATACTACATGGATCTGACAGATACAGGAGAAAAACAAAAGCATTGTTTGGGTCAAGCTAATCAGGTCAATGGAGCTGAGAGTGCTAAGAAAAATGTGTGGCTTTGGCATTATCGATTAGGCCACCTAAACTTCAATTATTTGAAGAAACTGTAACCACAATTATTTTTAGGTGTCGACCATTCAAATTTTCGATACGACATATGTGAACTGGGTAAGAGTCATCGTATTTCATATTCCCCAAGCCTGCATAGAAGTCATGTTCCATTCATGAAGATTCATTCCGATGTTTGGGGACCTGTAAAAATTCCTGCTCACAGTGGCTATCGATATTTTGTAACGTTTATTGATGATTGTACTAGTATGACTTAGATGTCTCTACTGATGAACAAGAGCGATGTCTATTCTCTGTTCATAAAATTTCACAAGATGGTTCCTACACAATTTTAACAAGTTATACGAGTCTTCCAGTCTAACAATGGTGGAGAGTATGTTAACGGTCGTATGCAAGAGTTTATGCAATCCCATGAAATTTGACATCAGACTTCAAATTCTTACACTCCTCAGCAAAATGGATTAGCAGAACGAAAAAATTGACAATTTCTTGAAGTTGTTCGTGCTGCTTTATGTGGCATGAATATACCTCTTGAATATTGGGAAGAAGCTATGAGGTCTGTTGCATATCTCATTAATCGTACTCCTTCTCGGGTAATTGAATTTCAAAAACCTTTGCAGCAGCTTCAACATCTTCTTTCTGTTCCGTCATTACATAATTTGGAGCCTCGAGTGTTCGGATGCGTAGTTTACGTTCATATTACAAAGAAACAACGAAGTAAACTTGATCCTCGTGCAAGACAGTGTATCTTTATTAGGTATGCCAATTTTCAAAAGGGTTACAGATGTTATGATCCTCTCATTGGCACCATTTATGTATCCCTTGACGTTTCTTTTCGCGAGTCTGAGCCTTATTACTTAGGGGGAGTATCGAGTTCTTCCCTTCAGGAGAAGAGAGGTTATGAAGGGAACTCTCGAAATAATTTATTTGAACTCGAAGAATTAGAAGCTTTAGAAACAAGATTTGGAGTTAGAATTCATAATAGCAGTCATATTGGAACAGAAGAGTCAAATAGACATGAAAGCATTGACGCAAGCGTAAGGAATTCTAACGATGTGATGCGTGTCAAAACAGGAGAGGCTGAAGCTGAGACCCGAGACGAGCCGGTACATGCTAGAAAAGAGCCACCAAGCCGAGCAACCAATTCTGCTAACATGCCTGCTTCCACAGATTCTGTCCATATAGACCAGAGTCACCAAACAACAATACGTCATGACCCGCAAGTCAGGCCCATAGAGTTAGCATATCCAACTGATAGAAATTCAAATACTTCTTCGTCAAATTCATTCTCCTTCTCCACACAATCAACCGAAGAATCCGCCGCGAATGTCCCTCCTTAGGTACCTTTAAATTCAAACCAATTTTCTCGGGTAGATAATATTGAACCTAGAAAATCATAAAGGGATACCAAGGGTATTACAAAGAAACAATATGAACCAGATATCAAAGTCAAAACCAAATATCTTATAGCAAATTACATGTCTAACCATAGGTTTGTTGGGTCACATGCTCTTGTTATTAATCAATTATTCAGTGTTTCTATTCTAGTACCGTACAGGATGCAATGACGGATCTGAAGTGGACTCAAGCAATGAATGAGGAATTAGAGGCCTTGCAAAAGAACTCAACATGAGATGTTATTCATAAACCTGATGGAAAGAAGACCGTTGGATGTCGTTGGGTATTTACTGTAAAACTCAAAGCCGATGGAAGCATTGATAGGTATAAAGCCAGATTAGTTGCCAAAGAATAACTCAACGCTATGGGATTGATTATGAAGAGACGTTTGCACCCGTAGCAAATATCAACACTGTTCGAATTTTAATTTCACTTACAGCAAATAAAGATTGGCCTCTACAACAGTTTGATGTGAAGAATGTTTTCCTCAATGAAAACTTGGAGGAAGAGGTGTCTATGGATATACTGTCAAGAGTCAAATGTAGACTTTATGATGCCAATAAGGTTTGTAAGTTGAAGAAGTCCTTGTATGGACTAACACAATCTCCTAG
Organism: Comarum palustre; assembly: GCA_951800085.1. Taxonomy (NCBI): domain Eukaryota; kingdom Viridiplantae; phylum Streptophyta; class Magnoliopsida; order Rosales; family Rosaceae; genus Comarum; species Comarum palustre. The sequence continues at coordinate 13,467,134 of OX637583.1, forward strand.
AGCGTGGTTTGAGAGATTTTTAAATCAATGAAAGACGTTTGGTTACAGAAACAGCAACTTAGATCACACTTTGTTCATCAAGCGTAATCAAGGTAAGATCACCGCTCTAATTGTGTATGTTGATGATATGATTGTCATTGGAGATGGCCCAAATGAGATGGAGGCTTTACAGAAGTATTTGTCAAATGAATTTGAGATGAAGAACCTTGGACAACTGAAGTATTTTCTTGGAATTGAAGTTGCAAGATCAAAGAAGGATATTTGTTTATCACAACGAAAATATGTATTTGACTTGTTAGTTGAGACTTGACTGCTTGACTGCAAGTGTCAGGACCCACCCCGGGTTTAACCCCTTTAACCCGAAGTAAATCCTGCGGGGACCACCTCAAGGGAACTTCTTACCGAAACCCCCTTGAAATGGCCAACCCTTCCTACAAAACTAGCTAAACCGGGTTAGTCAGAGCAATCTACAAAGATGATTACCCCAAAGAATTTCAAGCAGCAACGGAATGATCGACTATGCCTCGACTCTCGTACGCGCTCGACCTCTTCTCAAGAACCCTGCATCACTGGGCATTTGAAAACGAAGGGCCCAGGGGAGAAACATCGAAAACTGTTAGAGTGAGTGGACGAAAATCAAATATACAAACTCCATTTCCTTTAATGCTCTCCCAAAAATTTAATGATTTAAATAACATTTATGCATGTCCGAAATTACTAAATTTCCACAAATGCAGGATAAGAATAACAAGTAAAGAATATGGGAAGAGAAATGGTCACAAACATAATAAGTCTGACCTCTCAGACTAGGGTCGGAGCTAAGAGCTCTAGTTGCGCCCTCACGCTATGCTAGCTAGATAAAATGGTAATGGACAACCCTTATATTATCCACCTGACCTCTCAGGCGTGTCTGTCCTCTCAGGCCAGGGTCGGAGCTAAGAGCTCTAGGTAAAATGGTGATGGACAACCCTCATAATATCCACCTGACATCTCAGGCGTGTCTGTCCTCTCAGACCAGGGTCGGAGCTAAGAGCTCTAGGTAAAATGGTGATGGACAACCCTCATAGTATCCACCTGACATCTCAGGCGTGTCTGTCCTCTCAGACCAGGGTCGGAGCTAAGAGCTCTAGGTAAAATGGTGATGGACAACCCTCATAGTGCACTACGTAATTTGCCTGACCTCTCAGGCTAGGGTCGGAGCTAAGAGTTCTAGTAGCGCCCTCACGCTACTCTAGCTAGCATAATCATTGGACAACCCATAAAGGAAATTCACAACAATACTTTACTCAAATACTCTTCCCAAACAAATGAGTAAAACTATTCCTCGACATATAAGCATAAATCCAAATAAAATATCCAAGCACCCGAGGAACATATCATTCTCGAAACAATCATAAAAACCATGCAATCATATCAATAATTAAGGCATGCATTCATTTAAATAAAATAATCTGTCCACTCACAGTACTATTGCGACCTTCTGCCCGCTCGGAAAGCTCCTCGAGCGAAACTCTCGAACTAATCGCGTAGTCGAGACCGTCTCACGTCCGACCAGAGACTGTACCAACAAATCATCATATTAGTCGTTCACAGTTGACTTGGTCTTTTCCTAGTTTGACCAGGAAATCCTATTTGACCACGTGTTGACCAAACTCCTTTCTTTTTAATAGCTTTTCAAACACTACACTAATTCCCGATTAACTACTCGAAGTTTGGTTTCTGACTTCGTAATCTCAGCGTATCGACTTTCCTTACTATTTCATTTGAAGTTAGGTCATCGCATAATAATTTTATGAAATTACTATGCACATCCAAACCACGGCTTAAACCGAATTACTAATTGTGAGTCGATAAATCTAATAATAAATTTACCCAACTCATTCACAACAACCTAGGTAGTCACAAAATCTTTTACTCCAAGCTTCCCTTATTTACCCAAATCCTTTACTATTGAATTTCACCTTCATTTAATTCACTTCCTAAATATTCACTTTCCATAAATAGAAAGTTTCTTAAATGGGAAGTTTCCCAAAATAAAACTTCCTTTTTTTGTCCAATTAACCGTAATTAATCCAATTCTTTAATTTACGAAAACTTTACGACAATTTAGGTTATTGAAAGAATCAACTCCTACCTCTTCGGCATTCAGCCGGTTTTACCGTATCACCGGAATCTTCGCCGGATTCCGGTGATTTGCCGGAATTTCGCCAGAGTTTTCCCGTTTCTCGATCACCAAGTTACGACAACACAACAACAAAACCACATCAATTAATCTCCAACAATCCAGCAACACAGTAGCTGATCAAAACTAAAGGGAATGAAGCTTTACCCTTTATTCACCCAGATTCGAACCCAGACATCCCTCTGCTCGCCAAATCTACAAGCAGTCGCTTTTCCTCACCTCTGCTCGTCCAAGACTCGATGCTCACCTCCACTCTGCCCAGAATCAGGAAACAACGATCATTCGGCCTCCTCTCTGCCGAAACTCCACCTAGCAGTCCAACTTAATCAAATTGGTAAAACTGACCCAACTGCTTTCTCCCTCTTCAGACCTCCCAAAAACAGAAACCACTACCCTTTGGTGTACCGAAATCTTCTCCCACTTTTCTACCTCGATCGAGACTCGATTGAAGTCCCCAAAATCCTTGTCGTTGCTGGGTTCAAGACACACCCAGGGTTCTTTCTCCTTGCTACAGTGGCGCTCCAAACTCTGGTTGAAGCTCACGACGCCGGAAGGGAGACGGTGACAAGAAAGGAGGCTTTAGAGATGAGAGAACTCTCTATGGTAGAAGGCAATATACCCGAAATTGAATTGTGGATTAGGGATTGATGTTTCGATTTTCTAAAGCTAATAGGAGCATACTGAAATGGTGGATATGAGGAGGTAGAGAAGAGAGAGCCGAGCTCAACAATGGTCGAGCGTCGGACTGGGTTGGCCTGAGCTGGTAGATCGCCGGAGAAGAGGTGGAGGAGGCGAGAGGGTGAAGCAGAAAGGAAGAGAATCGGAGGGGGAGGGTCTGACCCGAGTCAACCCTCTCCCATCTATTTATACTTAAATGGACGGTCCAGATCAAAACCCTAATTGATCTGACGGTCCGGATTAAAAGAAGGTGAAAAGTATAAGGTAAAATGGTAAAAACTCTTTACCGGATTGATAATTAAAAGTTACCGGAAACTTCGAAAATCCGTAGAAAATAAACCGAAGCTCCGAAAAATAATCCGAAAATACCGGGAGACTCGTGTCGACACGTACTCTGACATCGAGTCATTACATCAGGTATTTGGAGAGTTTAGAAAAACTCAAAAATTAACTCGAGCGATAACTTATCGAATTACCGATCGCAATTAGAAGTCCTCGGTAACTCGTGAATCTCTGTGAAAGGTAACTTTTATTAACTTTCAAGGATTCGGGGTGTGACAGCAAGCCTACTGAGACACCGATTGAAATGAATCACAACCTCGTCATCTATCCAAATCAAGCCCCGACTGATAAAAGGAGGTACCAACGTCTAGTATGGAGACTTATATATTTTTCTCATACTAGATCTGATATTGCTTATGTTGTGAGTGTTGTTAGTCAATTTATGCATTGTCCTAATGAAGAGCATATGGATGTTAGTCAATATTTTAAAGTACTTGAAGATGGCAACAGGTAAAGGATTATTATTTGAGAAAAAATGAGAATTAGATGTTGTTGGATACATTGATGCAGATTTGGCTGGTGATAAAACTGATAGACGATCTACTTCTGGGTATTTTACATTTGTTGGAGGAAACCTTGTTACATGGCGTAGTAAAAAGCAGAAAGTCGTTGCATGATCAAGTGCTGAAGCAGTTTCGAAGTATGACACATGGAGTTTGTGAGATGCTTTGGATTCGTAATATATTGAATGAATTGAGTTTTAAACTCAAGAAACTCATAGACTTGCATTGTAATAACACGTCTGCTATTGAAATTACTCATAATCATGTTCAACATGATCGGACTAAGCATGTGGAAGTAGATCGACATTTCATTAAGGAAAACTTGGACAGGAAGATCATTCGTTTTCCTTTCGTACATACGGAAAATCAATTAGCAGATATTTTCACAAAATGAGTGTCAAAAAAAGTGTTTGACAACTCAGTTGACAAGTTAGACATAATAAATATCTATGCACCAACTTGAAGGAGAGTGTAGAATATTATGTAACTATTTACATTAATGTAGATGTAGGTTATATTTTTCATATCAGCATTATGATTGTATCTCTAAACCCTCCTATATGAAGAATAATAATAAATCAAAGTATTCCAAACCATATCAAATTATTCTTTTCTGCTCAAATAACCACGTAACATTGACATCATTCCCTCTAAGAGCCACATTCTCCCAAGCATAAGAACCATAAAACTGGGCGATCAAACCAACCGTAGATAAACACAACATAGCCCTAACCATCCTCTTAGGTTCCAGATCCTGACCCAACAGTGAGTGGGCCTGAATCTGAAAGCCCAACTTTGGCTCACTAAGACCCAAACCTGCCTCAGTGAAGAATCTCTGTCCACCCAAAGACGTGCAACCGACCGCCGCCGATGTCCGGACGTCCACCACCGCAGGAACCCTGCTCTCTGAGTCCCATCACAATCACCTGCTACCCAGATCTCCCTATGCCAAAGCCGAGCGCATCCTAATCCCGACGTCGGAGAACACATCCACAACCAGCCACGCCGACGCCTTGGTAAGTTCTGAAACCAACTGGCCACCTGCCGCCGTATTTGATGTATAACGAGTTTGATTATGGGCAAAAAAAATTTAGACTTCAATTTTTTCTTCAAGAGCTTCGCCTCATCAACTGAGAACTCAAATGACTTGTCCTTTCGGCTTGAGTAAATGTTTGATGAGGGGTTCTTCATTTTGTCAATCTCTTCTGAAACGATCCTTTCACTTTTTGTTGACGAAACCTGGGTTTATACTCTAGGGACTGATTAGCGGATCTGTCATACATAGTCAGATGACTTTTCTTTACATGGGGTAGTGAGGTTGATTTGAGTTGCTCAACCCTAACTACTACATTTGCCTGGAATTCTCAACCAAAAAGACAACTGAGAAACTGTAGGCACCGGAAACCCAATGATATATGCCTTGCTTGCTTAGGGAATCACTTGCTCCCATTCATACCTTCCTGGGAGGGGGATATCACTGGCAATGTCAAAGTTGTACCTGCAAAAATCAAGCAAAAAAATACATTAGGGGTGTGGGTGAATGTAGCCCGTCATTGCTGACCTGCTTGAGCTCTTTATTGCCAATTAAAACATATTGAAATAACCAAGTCAATGAAGGACTAAAAGTAACATACTTATCGATAAAGAACTTCTGTTGCTGCTGCTCAGCTTGTGCAAAGAACTCGTCCATATCAACTGCAGTTGGAATAGTTATTTGTGTATCATTTCTAACTCTTTGGTTATTAGCGATAGAACCTGAGCACCTTGTTGTAGAACTGGGGGTTCCAATCGTGTCCGAGTTCCTTATAAAGCTGCAAGGCGTGCTTTCTCGGGTGCTCCTGTATAACCATGACAAAGTTAATAAGGTCTTGCATAACACTCACCACCATATGCAATAGACCATACAAATCTCCATCCTCAGATGACTTGCTCTTTGCTTTCTGAACATATCACTACAATGAATAGTGTAACAACAAATACTAACATGTTATAAACATGAAAATCAAAGTGCCACAAAAAAGAAATTAAAAGAGAGAGTGCATTGAATATAACAAGCTTTACTCGTTTGTCATCTACTCAGTTCTACTGCTAGCCTCAGAAATAGAGTCCCACATAAATATTTTCAAGGCAACTAGGCCCGTGAAAATGATGTGTGATTGCTAACACAAATGAAGTGCAGGAGCTATTGTTGTCTGTACAGTAATAGATAATTTTATTATCTTTTCATGGCCAACTTTTCAGCAATACCACTTTAGAAACTGACGGATAAAAACTGAAATATAAATTCCAAACCAGAATACCAACAATAGTTTCTCTTATCAAGTGCTATGTATTAACAGATGGAAACAATTTTTCAAGTTATTAAACTAAATTGACATTGGTCTCTAGATAAACAAAACTGGAGTTAGAACTACCATTGCAAACATAATATGCAATCTTGTATGATGTCTGCACAACTAGACTTCTTTCTCTTTCACTATTCTGTAAGTAGGAAAGAAATAAATCCACTTTCCTCGATATGGAAAAATTGCTTTGATGTCTGCACAACACTACCACATGTTTGCAAACTTAAACTATTCATTAAAAAACTTTCTCAAAGTGAAATCATAGAAGGGAGTCAGTCCATCACGTGAAATTTCACCTGGAGGCAACATCATAACCACTCGTTTCAGTTAAACTCAAAAATCAAACTGAAATGACTGGCTATGATGCTGCCACGTCAGCTTAGTGAAATTTCACCCGGTGAATTGAAGAATTTTCAATCATAGAAATCAATCTAAGAGCAGCAATACCACCCATGAGAGAAGAGTTCAATCTGTGTGATTCTATGCAAAAAAAATACTCGTGCCTAAACTTTAGTGTTTAACCCCTCCAAATAAGTTGAGGAAAAAAACAAGATTTCAGTCACGAAAAAACCCAAAATTTTTCCTTTTCCTTTTTATGTATGAAGTCGAACAGAATCAATAAAACACACCAGAAATGATAAATCTTTGAAAACACTACAAATAAAATCATCACAAACTAGAGGAAAATGAGAAAAACACACCAACAATCCAGAAATGATAGATCTTTGAAAGCTCAAACAAACAAAAAAATCATAAACCCAATTGAGAAACTCAACAAAATTATTAAGCCAGAACAAATTGAAAATCAAATTGGGAAAACAGAAAGGGAAAGAATGATGCGGATCAAGTATCAAGAACAGGTATCTAACAGTCACACACAAGTTTGTAACTCATGAAAAATGGCAAATTCATTTAGCAAATAAACTGATTTTATTCATAAAACACAATCTCCCTTACAATACCTATATTTATATAGTTACAACAGGGGAGCAAATAGTACGGTTAAGCTAAAAAAAGAAAATTAATTAAATGTAAATCCTAATAATTATAAAATAATTCTCTAAAACTATATCAATAATAATGAAATATAAAAGATTAAAAATCTATAATTTAATATAGTTTTATACGCTGCTGCATCAGAGAAGCAAAGATATACCTATCTCTGGTTTCAACAAAATCCAAGTTATTTTCCCCAAACGAAGCCTCAGCATCGTCACATCCGAGGATATTACCAAAACACCCCTCCGCCTCCGTATCCTTCCTCTCATCCCACCCCAAATCCACCGACGATCCGACGCTCAACCTCGAACTGGGCCTCGAATTCGCCGACGGCCGGCCCGGGTTGCTGACTTCGCTTCGCAGAGGCGGCTTCTCGAGGCGGCGGCTCCGGAGCTGGAGGTAGTAGAGCGAGGACGACGATTGCTGTGGCTGGGGAGGTTGCTGCTGCTGGAGCTTCTGGAGGGCTAGGGTTTTGGCTCGGGTGCGGACGCCGAGGGAGGACTCCATGACGGCGATGTCGCAGGTGATTTTGGATTTCTTCATGTATTTACCCATTCGCTCTCAAATTTGGTTTTGAATTTGGTTTAAGGGTTTGATTCGGAAACAGTGACAAAGAAAGGGAGGTTCAGAGAAAAGGAGGGATCAATTTTTTGTAAAAGGGGAAGTTAGGGTTGGGGTTTAGGGAGCACTAGTTTATATATCTCCGCTCACTACACCGCTCCTATTTGTCTTCTGGACCCATCTCATTTTTCATATTTTCCTTTTATATGTTAAAATATTGTTTTTGTTTGTTAGAAAAAAAAATGAAATTAAGTGTTTAGATGATATATATTTTGTAGATATATTTAATATTAATTTAGGGTATTTTTATAATATAAGATTTAGTTATTATGTTTTTTTTATATTTTAAGATTTCATTAATAGTTATGACCTAAATACTGTTAGTCCTTAAATTAAAAAAACATGTGGTTCCGTTCGTTGTGTATGGGATCTTATGTGGAAAGTATATGTAATGGATCAAGAGAACTTGGGCGTCATTCTAAACCATGTTTATGCAGAACATTCGAACTGATCATAGATCATATGAATCTTTTCTATCATTTGAATCCTATAATCATGATAGAGCAATAGAGTGCAAGTAATAATATTGCATTACTCAAAAGAAAGTTGTGGGATAAAATCACAGCTAAAATAGCGGTTTACGAATAGGAAAAAAACAAGGTTTACTGGAGCACTGAACAATTCCGTACATTTCAATGGTAGGATGAAAAGACCAATTAATTTTTTTTCTATTTAAAAGTGATGAGGTAGGTAGCATGTTACATTAGAAATTTAGTCACACGATCACTCAATCGATATTCCAACCGAGACTAAAGGATAATCAATTAAACGATATATAGAAAATATTAACGGGAGTAATATTGATAAACTGTAAATTTCTTAAATTTTAAATGAATCAGTTGTTCTAGCATAATATTTAAGAAATTAACAAATTTAAAAATTGATAGTAAAAATTAATAAATTAATCTATCAATAGAGAGAATTAATTAAAACTTAGCTAATGTAAAAATTTAACAATGCTACTAAAACAAAAACTTAAATATTATTATTAATCATCTAAAAATTAATAGATTTAACAATGCATCTATCAATTTTATTACATCACTAAAGGATAATCAATATATACTACAGGTGATATAGTTTAGAACACGTACTATTTCTTGCATCTATAAACTCTGACATGGTGTTTCAATTTTTCGTGATTCATAAGGGTGAAGATTACGTATACAAACAAAGGGGCCGGAAATCAAATTAGAAATTAAATGAGGTGCAATAAATCCAGTAAACGTTACCAATGCAACGGACACAAGTTATTCAAAGTTTCAACACAATCGTTAGTGTTCAAGTCAAAGTTGAACTAAATTGGACAGACTTTTATTCAAAGTCTTCAAATCTTTTAGGTCAACGGACCCGATCGAGGGAGCAAGGAAGTTTCTCCTGCTGAACATTCTGGAAAGCAAGTTTTGTTAGAATCATGGCTGTTTTTTTTTCTTTGAAAAAAAAATACAAAGAGGAACATCTTTGGATCTTATACAAGGTTTAACTTGTGAAATCTGGCACTCTAACTGATCTTGTTATGCAGGAACAACCTGTTCGAAGTCTTTATCGTCACTAAACTGATGGTTGCGCCCAATTGTTATGTAAATGCACGATCAATCTAAGTTTGTTTTTGAAATTGAAGTGGCGAAGCCTCATAAATATGTGCACCCCAATCTTGTTACGCTTGCAAGTATTGAGGCAACGCCTGAAATCACTCTTACTATGCTGGTGTCAAACGGGTTGGGCTTGCCCGTTTAAGACGGTTCGTGTCTTAACATACTGGAGTTTAGGCCGGCACATTTACTTAAAATTACGACCAAGTCTGGCCTACGGTCCAATCCTAAAATATGTTGGGCCGGACCAGACCCATTTCTAGTTGAAAAGTGAAGTTAATTGAGAGTCGATATCATATTATACCAAAACAATAATAAATGAAAATGAATTAACACTTACTATCAATTTTTTTTGTTTTTCATCAACAAACTAATGAAATATATGATATATGAATCATATGATCATTATTTATAGTTAATAATGTTTTAATAAAAACTTCTTATGGGTCTAAGAGAATCAAAATGAATAATTATTAGTATTTATAAGTTATTGTTCACAATTCAAACAAAATTTTATTATTTATAAATACATAATTTTCATATTTTAAAAGAAAATATATATATTTAGAGTGGGCCGTGAGCCTAAATTTGTCGTATTTGGGCTAGGCCGAGCCTATAACGGGCTCAGGCCGAGTTCATGAGCTCATTTTTCTAGGCCTAATCTGACCTATAATGATAATGTGTTTGAACCGTGTCAGACCGTAAGCGTGTTGATATTGTGTCTGACCACTTTTAAAAATATGTCGTACACGTTTTAAGTATATGCAAGCACTGTTACATTTTCTGATAGCATTCCTCATGCGTGCATGCACTACTGATGTACCTACAAGCACTATTGTAACATCTGGTCAACACTGCTAAGGTACCAGATCCTTCTGCAAAGCGCCCCCACCCGAACTGTCATCTAAAGAAAGCCTCATTTGCTGTCAATGGTAAAAAAAGACTCGCCCTAATATGTCTCCCTCCTCCTAGCACTTTTAGTCTAATTTATGGATAAGATGACACTTTCATTTTGAAGCTTGCATCTCTTATTGAGCTAAAAAGAAAAAAAAAGAGTGGGTATATTGACTAACGAATCAAGACTCCACCATAATGTAACAAGGTCTCCCTAGGCTTAGATATGTCCCTATTAAATAATTATCTGAAAAATTATATAAATGATATACTCATATAACCCAATAAACTGAATGGTAGAGATTCGATTTTGTGGTCAAAAAATTCGTCAAATGACCTCTCTCTAAAAATGAACAAAAAACAAAAAGAGTAAAATTCAACACCGGTACCCAAACTATTGTGTCACGGTCAATTTGGTATCCAAACTCTAAAAAGCATCAATGTGATACCTGAACATTGATTTTGTCATCAATGAGATACCTCCGTCTAATTTTTCAGATGGAACCGTCTATTTACTGATGTGGCAAGCACATGGGTCCTTAAAACATTGTTAAATGACCGATTAATCCTTTCGTTTATTAATTAATTTTTTTCCCTAGCATTTTCTTTTTCTGCTTCTTTCTTTTTCCTCTCGCAATCTCACTGAAAAATTTTGAGCTCACATTTAACCTCCATCTATCTTTTCTCTGCTACAATAACTTTGCATTCCATCATACCCACATATCAGCTCCATTTCTTCATCGATAACAGATATTCAATAGTGAAATTATCTATTCAAACCAAACCCCCAAATTGAGCTCGCTATCTTTCTCTTCTCTCTACATCAAGCACATAGATGATTTTCTCTCTACATCAAACACACATATGAGCTCATTATCCCCCAAATTGTCCATTCATACTAATGCAATATACAAAGTAAAAACCCAGACTTCCCTAATCCTTTTTTTTGAATTCATAAAACTATAAACCTGCTATTACCATAACCTTTTGGTCACACTCGAATTACCAAAAAAAATAAAGGAAACAACTGAGCCAAAATCGATCACATTCAATCAAAAATTCATCGGCTATTGATTTTAACCTTCTAAATTCTGTATTCCCCACTGTCTGATCAAACATTCAAACAAGATCACCAGTCCGGTCACCATCCGATCATAACCGAAAGCGAAAGCGTTCACACCAAATCGAGACGCAGCAGGCGGCTTAAATCGCTAGTCACCGCATCGTTCTTTGACAAAAAATCCGGTAGCAGAGCAGAGCTAGGAGGCGGAGAAGTGTAATAAGCCTCTGATCTAATGTAGATCGAATCCATCACCTTGAACTCTATGGCTTTGATCTACTTCTACAGCGTCTCCTAAGTGGTCGGAGTCAAAGATGATCATCTCGAAGTGCCCTTGAGAACTTGCCATTCGGGATACATTGCTGGTTTGAGCTTAACGGAGGCGACGAGATTGGAAGAGAGGGGAGAGCTCTAGGTTTTTGGAGGAAGAGGTTCACAGTGGCTTTTTGTTGGATTGAAAGTGGGAAATAGGAAAGAGAGAAGTTTTGTTTGATTAAATTTGGTTTCTATGTCAATAAAAAAATTAGTTTATAGGTAAAAGTCGATTATATCGCCTCTTTTTTCATCAACATGTTTGCCACGTCAGTAAATAGACGGCACCGTCAAGAAAATTAGACGGAGGTATCTCAATGATGTCAAAATCAAGATTCAGGTATCACAGTTATACTTTTTAGAGTTTGGGTACCAAATTGACCGTGGCACAATAGTTTGGGTACCAGTGCTGAACTTTACTCAAACAAAAATAAGGATCCCTCGTTGGAAGAGTTCTGATAGTGTGTGTGTGTGTGTGTGTGTGTGTGTCATGCCCCGGTCCCGACACTGGTGAGATTATCACCGCCGGCCGTCGTTTCTGAGATGCGACTTAGTGTTACAAAGCGGAATGTAAATAAAAGTAATTCTTCTAGGCTCTTCACTCTAGACTCATCGTCTACCTCGTTCCCGGTTCGATCAAATGTAAATATTTCTCTGTAAAAAATATTAGAAATGGGTGGGTGAGCAAAACCACGCACTGATTGAGTAGACCAATGTAATATTCCGACAAAGCCATGTCGTTTTACACATAAAATAAAATATGTATATATCGTATACACAACAACTCAATCAATACATCACGTCGCACAATCTCTTCTTATTAGTTATCCTTCAATTTTTTCCACCACATGAACCTAATGGTCATCATGTCATATACAACCGTGTGTCATATCCTTACTTCGGAATAACCAATCAAGAAGTTCACATGTTCCATTAATAAATCACACAATGGATCCAACATATAATAATAATAATATAAACTTCCCACATTTAGCAAATATTGACATGCTTCACTAAAAATAGATAGATATTTCTAAAAATATCAAAAACATGATTTTTGATTATTTTAAAACAAATAAGAATATTCTAAATATATTACAAGAATCAACTCACCTCAATAACATCGAAATTCCACCAAGGATACCGATCGTAAACTGAGCCTCCTAAAGCGGTCATATAAAAAATATTACGACTACAATCCAAACCTCAGCGGTTAGAAAGAGGGCATTAATACGAACTTATGCCTTTCATGGAATACATATTGGACTTACGGATAAAAAAATATGATCCGCCGAAGCTTAGTCGTAACCTTAGAGGGAAACAACATAAACTTAAAGAAATAAAAACTGAGGAGAGAGAAACTCGAGAGAATCTCTCTCTAAATTGGTATAGCAGTGGAAAGAGGAGCAGGGTTGCTATTTATAGGCACCAGATTTGCCACACATTAGATTCTTATTGGTTGGCAGGAATGACACATGTCAAACTCAGACAAAGCTATGCATTTCTTGTTCCACCATGTGACACGTGTTCCCTAACTAATGTTGATGCTGACGTCAACAAGTTAGCTGGTCACTACTCGCAACGCCACATGTCACCCTCTTCACTGATCAGAATGCGCCAAGTCACCAAATTCGAGTAAAATAAGAGAATATCGATAATAACTTTGAAAAAAACATTTAACGTCGTTGATGATTTAGGTCTTAGGCCAGGAATCCAAACCCAACGACTTAAATCGACGATGAAACGGTGAATATGAGAATTTGGCTACATTTTCTATCTTTTTTACATAAAGCCTAAACCAGACTCAGCCAACAATGTATATCTCTTTTCCCAAGCTGTGTCTCGATTTCTTCTCTCAGGCATCAACTGAGTATCCAAATATCTCTTCTTCTTTGCAGCACATGAATACCCAGTAAAAAACATCATCTTTCTCCCTCAATCCACGAGCTCACACTTGTCAATCTCTCTTATCCACATCGTACCAATTTTATATTGTTGTGTCAATGCCACCGGGACAATCCTCTACTTCCCAAAACAACAATATCAAAGCAAGCCTTTTTTCTATGATTTGGAGCACATATCATGGATGAGTAGAAGATGAAATGACTTACCCAGACAATTAAAGGCTTTGAATCACCCCAATATCTTCCAATTGAGCCTATAAAAAAGCAAGTATAGCACTTGAGCAATGGGAGCATCATCAGGCACCATCAATCCAACAACCTAGAAAAACCTCCCAAACACTCATGCTTTCATACCTTCGAGGAATAATCCATATTCCTCATTCTAATTCTTGTTCTTCATCTTCAAACTCAGCCCTCAAGCACTCATGCCTTCATCCGATCAAACAAACAGCCTAAATCCCCCCTAAACACATGCTTTCATGTCTTCAAGCAATAATCTTTCTTACCCAATAGTCATCCCTTCAATCCCTATTTTTTTAGATTTTCTTTACCCAGAAAACCCTCCTAAACACATGCTTTCATGCCTCTCGATAGAGGAGACTACGACATAAGACAGGGTCAGACGAGATATTGAAAGGCTTCAAGCAATAATCTTTTTTACTCATTCCAATCTCTATCATTGAAACCCATTCTTTTTCAGAAACCAGATTCCCGCAGCTCAATTCTTATTCACCACAGTATGTTTCTAGTTCTCACACCATGTTTCAGGCTTTCAAGCCTATTTTGTTCTGAATCACATACAAAATCCTCCTTTTAATCAAATTATTGGGATGATTTCGGCCTAGAACTATCAAATTCAAAAGGAACCCCCACAGGTATAGATACAAATATTCACAGGTATTTATTTACAAATTTACACATGATACAAGGTCATAAAGGGGGTTAGGGATTGGTTTCTAACATCCTAAAAACAAAACAAAAAATAAAAACTAAACTAATATATACAAGTGATCGGTTCATTCAACACATCAATTAGAGAGAAACTTAAATTCTGACAACACATCAAAGATCATGTTTCAACATTAACAATCTGATAATATGCAAATTCAAAGAACTAAAACCAATCTCAAGAATACAAACCTACAAAGTCATGCATCTTATGGTTTTACTTATTTTATTCTTAGCACATAACGTCTAGAACTAGGACATCTCATCCAAGGTTGCTATAAATACAAAAGTATATGTCTACGCTTAACACAAGTCATTAAGATTTATAGAACGAGATTGAATACAACTTTATATCATGAACATCATAACAAAAATCGCATAGTGTACGAATTCAGTCATCGTTACACGGCTTCCAACACTAGAGATATACACTTACCTACGAGGATTAACATAAATCATGGCACTAATTAGCATGCATTCTAACATAAGATATATCAAACAACATCACACATTTTCTAATCTTATGAATAGGCAGAAACAGATTATTAAAATATCATGAACAAGTCTAAAACATGCTTCACTAAAATTATGAAATTACTAACAACAAAACAATCAAAACAACATCCAAATCCAAAATTTGAAAACAGAAAACATGTCTGAAAATTGTAAAGTAAACTAAACAAATTAGAGATATGATTACACTTTATAGGTCTTCAAGAAGCTTGTAGACGTCTAGAAAGTGCTCCGGCTTCAAGGCTCCAAGGCTACTACGTAAGAGGAACGTCCAATGATCACAAATTGAAACACCCCGTCCCAAAATTTACCATTTTACCGGGATCAGGCGGGTTACAGAGGGTTGTAACCACGCTGTTAGTCTTCCTCGAACTACTATTCCAGTTTAATATCAAAATATTCTCAATTTTGGGGGAAGATAGAATTAATGTCCTGAGGTGGTAGATTATGTAAATACGAGTCCACCGATGTGCCCGGAATATTTTCCCGAGCTACGGGCTGTTTAACATTGATTTATTTAGTTTACGGAAGTACTAAAAGTTATTTACGTTACCGTAAAAAGATGAATTTGCGATAAGTCGAGAATTTGGAGAAACTTCCTTCGGAAAAGTTGTAGGGGCGTGACAACTGGTATTGACCGAAGGGGGGAGACCGGCATCTTTCTCTCTCTCTCACTCCTCACTCTCGATCAGCTCGAGATCACACCGCAACCTCCACCTCAGGCGTGCGTCTCGCCTCACCGCCACTACCATCAGGCTCGCCCTGCCCCGGCGACCTCGTTCTGACCCTCAGCCGTGCCAGCGCCGTCTTGAGCGTCGTCCAGCGGAGGAGAGAGAAATCTTGAGGACTGTTCTCTCGGTCTCGAAGCAAATCCAGACGAGAGGAGGCGGTAGGGGCTTCCTGGAGCTGCTAGAAGAAAGGAGGAGAACCGCCGGAGCTGCTGTGTTTGATTTCGAGGTATGGAAATCTTGACTTTTTCTTGTGTATGAGGTGTTGTTGAGCTGCTTAGGAGGTGTAGAAGCTAGTTAGGCAGGTGCAGAAGCTTGGTTTGGCCGAAAAATGCTTGTTTTCCGGCAAACCAACCGATCGGGAAACTCAGGGGTAAAAACCCTGGTTTTTATAACGGCAGAATTACTTTTACCGTTTTACCATGGTGGAAAATGTCAGAACTGCCCCTGGCAGTTTGAGGAAATTATCGGGGTGCCACTAGGGCTGAAATCCCAAAAAAACCCTTGATAGTTTTGTATAATTACAAGGCTGCCACTGAGTTGGAAATTTCATAAATACCCCTGACAGAATTGTATATTTACGGAGCTACCATTGAGGTTAAAAAGACCTCACTGCCCCTGACTGTTTTGTCTATTTACAGGGGCTGTCCTTAGGGCTGAAATTTCTAAAATACCACTGGCAGTTTAGGATAATTACCAAATTACCATTGAGGCTGAATTGACATTATTACCCTAGCAGTTCTAGGTATTTATGAGAGTGTCATTGGGGATAAATTGACTACTATATCCTTAATGGATTTATATAACTATGTGGTTGCCACTATATTCTATTTACGTGTGTATGGATGTGATCGAATTGTATGATGGAATGTTTGGGATATATCCGATAGATAGTTAGTTGGCGAATACATCAGCGGAAATGTTAAACTCCGGATAGGTAATAGGTGTTACTATCCACATTAGTAGATCGACTGATTTATAAAAAAACGAGATTTGCCCGGTTAGGGCGCTTATTAAAATAAGAGCTACGTGTGGCTTGATTCCTGAGTACAGGGTACGTAGGCAGCCTAACCGGGATTCGGGTGCAGTCACAAATATTATTAGAACTCTAGGTCCTCTAAATGAATGGTTTGAGATCTAAATGCGGAAATCAGAATAACCTCCGACTGTGGGGTCTATTCCGGTATCGTTTGGATTGTTAAAAATGGTTTGGAAAAAAGGTTGTCCCTTCTCAAGTGGGATTTCGAGTAAATCTCTCTTAGAATGGGTCTCGCACGTCCTATCCCGGGGTGTGACACAAATAATAGAACATTATCTTTAAATAATATTCCATATAGATTTCTCTAGAATTCTTGTGCATTAAGTCTTCGAATTGGGTTTGAATTGTGACCGGATACATTGTTTATTCTTTACATGGAATCTGCTGAATATCTGCTTGATTGTTGCCGATCTAATTATCATCCTTTTCTTTCCGATTCGGTGATGATAATTCTCATATATATGTAGCAATTAGTGTTCCTATAAAGGAAGAAAAATATTTGATTTAAACTTAGCAATTTTAGGCATTTATATGGAGAAATAAAATGTAAGAATTTCCCTTAATTTTCTTGATTAAAAATCAACCAACTATCTTTGATTTTCAAAAAGATTCCATTAAAATTTGTTGCTTAATCTCCATTTAAATTCGGCCAAATCTGTAGGGAAATTTGATTTTATTTTGTGCTTCATCATCTCCATTTAATGCTCATTCCTTCTTTGGTAATTTCTTGATTTTTAAGAATAGAAGGTTTCTCAAAATGGATTAGGACAGTCAGAATAGAAAAGTTTCACAAGTAGTAAGTTTCCTAAATTAAAATAAGAAAGTTTCTTAAAATGAAATAGACAAGTTTTTCAATTTGAAACCAAAAAGTTTCCTACATGACTTATCTATCTTAATTCGCTAGTTTTAGCTTCATTTTTCACTTTTCCGCTCTTTTACCTTTACAATCACAAAAACATAATAGTATACCGTCGGTCAAGTTTATCTTAGGTGACAGACTAATTTACCTAGTCGATGAAATTTATATATATAAATATAAATGATTATTTATAATAACTTAGCCGACGAAAGAGTATTCCGTCGCCTAGGTGATAACATAGCCGACGAAAAAAATCACTTAGTTGATGGAACCATTTTTAAAAAATAAATAAAAAATTAATGCAATAACTTAGTCGACGAAACATATTTTTTCGTCGCCTAAGTGCCGGAATTTTAGCTGCAAATTTTTCACCAAAATTTTCAAAAAAACTCAAACCGAATTTTTAAAACTCAAATCTTCACTCTTTGATTCTTCAGACTCTCTTCTCTCCCTCCTCTACCTATCCTTCTTCTTCGCTCTCCCTCTGGTCTGCCTCTCCTTCTTCTTCGCTCTCCATCTGGTCTTCCTCGCTGCTCGCTGCTCGCTCCCCCACCCTTCGTCACTGAGTTTCACACCACCGGCAATCCTCTAGGTGACAACTCATCCTCTCCGCTCACTCCCCTTCCCACCGTCACTGACTTCCACACCGTTGGCGCAGAACCCCATGCCTTTAATGATGGTTGTCGCTGTCGTCGTTCAATGATGGTGATGGGATTTAGAGCAGTGGTGGTGGTGGTTTAATTTCGATTGAGTGGTTTGAAACCACTTTCTAAGGAGAGCCCTTTTAGTGATGTGAGGTATTTGGGTGGTGGTTGTGGTGTTTGTAGTTTTATTTGGGTGGTGGTATTGTGTGGTGGATTTTTTGTGTGGAGGCCGACAATATAGTGGTGTTGTTGATGTGAGGCCGGTCTTGGATCAATTTGGGGGCGGTGGTGGTGGATTTGTTGGTTTTCAAACAAAGAGGAAGAGCTATTGATTTAGATGTTCTTTGTTTTAGAGTTTCACTCAAAAATTTGATTTTAGTTATCTATTTTAGATATAAGAGTTTAGTGTAACATGAATTCTTCCTAATAATTTTCATCGAGACTTGTTAATTTGTTATACATGATCTCACCGAATTACACTTGAAAAACATTTTCTTTTCTTAAAACAAATATTAGGGGAGGTTGGTGAAGGAAAAAAAGAATCATTGGGGAGCTTCATTTTCGTTGTTTATGGGAGTGTTAAAAAATGATGTACCCGATTGGGGATGAATATAATAATCCCGACTTTTCCCCAGAATTTATGGCTTTTTTGTGCGTTTCCGGGAAATATATTAATACATATCTATGTACGATCATCCCAAGGGAATCTTTTTTTACCGCAAGAAACGTCCCGCCAAAATGCTGCTACAATGATCAATACGTCCACCGTCCAGTACCAGATTGAACTAAAGAAACAGAAGGGAGAGAGAAGAGAAGAAAAAAGTGAGATTTAGAAAATTATGATTAATTTGAAAACATTTGATTGGTTGGTTGGTGGTGGGTAAAGTTAAATCCATTTATATTCGATAAATATAAAAATGAAAGGAAACAAATTCATCTTGACCAACCAATCAAATACTCTTCGGGTTTCAGTTCAACAAGTTTTGGGCCTGTGTGGTTTCAATCAGTAAGTGCTCGACGGTTGTGGCAAAATGAGGATGGGTTAACAGTGGCTCCAGTTTATGAGTTTGAGGGCGATTTAGCAGCGAATGTGGACAGTGGTCCATTGTTGACAGTTTCTTCCTCACCAAAGATAAGTACTTCATGAAAGGGGAGTCGTGATGTTCACCAGCAGGGTCGACTTACTCGATGTGGGCTGTCGGCAGCAGAGTCGATAAGGAGGCTGTCTGCGGCGTATCAGAATATTTTGGTACTTATTTGGGTAGTAAGCTTACACTCGTGTTAGAGTTACTATTTGGGCCGTGAAACTGACTCAGTTTGGATTGATATAGTTTTTTGGTGCCTTGTGTCATTTTCAGCTAGCTTAGTATGTCCTCCCTTTGTAGGGTGGTCCTAGGTGATTTTGTATAAAGGAAGAGTTTAACATGTCAATCCTAACCTCAATTCAACAGCTCTAAGGTCAAACTACGCAAATGTTCTCAATCACAAAATTCATATAATCTGAATATTGCAGCAGTAACAACAAAACCTGAAGATTTGTTACTGCTGAAACTTGTTGTAGATCTGCTACTGCTAAAACCTGTTGCAAATTTGCTACTGCTGAAACCTGTTGCAGATCTGTTAGTGTTGAATGTACAATAGCAGCACTCATCATCACTCCCAATTTGATTTTATTCCAAATCTCATAGATCTAACCCGAAGGTTGGAATGGTATATAGAGAGAGAGAGAGAAGAAGAAGAAGAAGAAGAAGAAGAAGAAGAAGAAGATGATGATGATATGCGGTGGTGAAGGAGAAAGAATAAGAGATAGAGGAATGTGGTGGTATATTTTAATAACGGGGACATTTTGGTTAATTACATGTTAAATTCGGATCAGCCCAGCTGTTGTCTCATATTGGGCTTAGATCATGTCCTAATTTATATAAATATTATAATAAGTGGTTGTTTTGTGTATAAATATTTGGTCAGTAACTTAAATGTAATTCTCTCATACTTTTAACTAAACTTCCAATTTCCAAGTCAATACCTGGCAGATCTCAACTGTTGGTAATTAAATAAATAGTAAACTACAATTTAGTTAATTACAAAGAAAATTTCAGTTCACAAATACGTTTATTAGAGATGTTTATACACATATAAAGACAAAATTTTAAAGGACAAGTTGTTATGTTGTTGACATGTGTCAGCTACAAATTTATAATTATACCCTTCATTTAATGAAAAACAGTTAACTAGCTGACTAAGCTGATACTGTCGATCAAGGTAATGTCGACTGCTACTACCCACTTTTATTACCAATCTGTCTGCTATTGTCGACTTTTACTACCAATTTGTCTGCTACTATCTACGTTGCTAGTTATCCCACTCTACTATTTATGAATTTTTCTACTCAACCCACACTGCTACTGTAGACTTCTGTTTTCCCAATTCACCGGCTACCACTCAGTAGCAGAATGATGGAGTACGACATAGTAGCAGCCCTAAGCACGATCGCATAGTAACAACCCATAGCCCCACCGTGCAGTAGCACGCATCCATCACCGTTGAGTCCACCCAAAGAATTAAGACTAAATTATATTAAATTTCAAATCAAAAATATAAAGGAAGCAGTAGCAGCATGCCTTGATCTAATATAGGAGCAATTTCAAACACCGAGCCCGATTCCTCTTCACCATCGATCCATCAAGGCCTTCGACCCTGCCTCGTCGCCAACTTTTAACTACCTCAGATGTGTCGTCAAAGACCTCGTCTCTCTAATAGTGGATCTCCAAATCCTTCTCCACCGACGACGTCAAGGCAGTAGTAGCGTCGTCATTAGACACTAGCAGCGTCATCGTCTACCCAGTAACAACGCTGTCAAGGCATCAAAGCGACGACCACCTCGCTGAGGTAGTAGCAGCGTCTTCGATGGAAGTGAAAACCTCGTGAAGGTGGTAGCAGCATCATCATAGCCACTGGATAGATCTCGTAGATCAGCAAAGAGAAATAGAGAGAGAGAGAAGAAGAAGAAGAAGAAGAAGCAAAAACAAAAGCAGAAGAAGAATAATATATCTGAAAAAGAACATATCTGGTGAGACAGAGGAGGATTAGGGAAGATAGAGGCATTATAGTAATTAAATATATGAAATTTAGATCGGACCTGATGTAATTAGTTTTGGGCTTGGGCTCGTATAGTAATTTGTTTAACAAATTATGAAAATAATTTTTTTTTATTTTTAAATTTAATTAGTTCCTTATATCTTATATGTGATTCTTTCTTTAAAAAATTGTTAATAATGGTTGAAATCAGTTGCATCACCCATAACTGTCTCAACTAGATATTGAGAAACGGTAATACCACCTTGTTAAACAGGAATTCCAGCCCTTCCTAAATCACCAATCACCCATCATCTCTTTGAATAATGGGTTTGAAAGCACCTTCATTGCAATCCTGAAGTACCAAAAATCGTGCAAATAGCCTCCAAAATTGATTGGAGAAGCGCTAGGCCAACGTTTGACTCGGTTTACATTTTTTTTCGTTCAACATTGTAAATTTCTCATTTTCAATTTTCTACTGCTTGTGATTACAAATTATATCTTCAAATTCTAGGTCAATCATCAATTGTAATTAGTCAAACAACGATAAGCATGACCGTGAATTATTATTATACCAATATTGTCATAATTTAACCACCTTTAAGTATTTTTTTATGTAAGATTTCTCATTTGCATCACTCCCCCTCATGTGCAACCTAACTTTTAGGTCGGCACGTGAAACAGATTAACAAATTAAACTCGGTCCTCATGATAACCAGAACCAGATCAAACTCCATATAACCAGACCAGGGCCATGAATCTTGAAAGAACATATTCGGGCTCATGAGGATGCAACTGGAGAGAGACCCGCTTTGATACTAAGTCAAATAGCGACAAATGTGACCCGTGGATAATCCGTGTACTGATACTGTCTTAACTTAACCACATTTAAGGTACAATTAGGAATGATTCATCCACTTATAAAATATATTTTATTTGTCACTTTTCTGATGTAAGATCTCATTTTCAACAATCTACCTCCCGTGCAACCTAACTCTTAGGTTAAACGACCAGGGTCATGACCCCTGAAAAAGAACGCATCAGGGCTCATGGGGATGCAACTAGAAAGGGATTTGCTCTGATACCAAGTCAAACAGCGACAAGCGTGGTCCGTAGATCATCCTTGTACCGATATTGTCCCAACTTAACCATCTATAAGGTGTTAGGATTTTAACTATAAAGATTTTGATATAATTAAAAATAATTAATCTACTTATAAAATATATTTTATTTATGATTTTTATGATTTGAAATCTCTCCTCTCCAAAATAATTAACACAAAGAATTTCTACAGTGTCGTTAGGAGGAAATAAGAAATCAAACAAGCAATAATAGTGCCAATGCTAGCATGCATGGAGAGAGAAGAAAAAGATTATTCCTTCTCTGAAACCCTCGTCCTATTTGCCCGCCCAGGGAATCTCTCTTTCCCCTAGGGCATCGAAAACCGCCGTACAAGTCGCAGACGTGTGACTGCTCCGCCAATCATCACCCTTCTTTTAACAATATTGAATTCTTTTTTCAAGTCCTCCCGCGCTTTTTGTTTTTATTTTTTACCTCTGTCCATGTAAAATCCGTATATTCCTTCAGACGGTGTGCAGCAAACGGGGGACGTCACGCTCGTGTGGCGTGGTTTACGAGGAAGACGGGAGGCATTCAATCTCTGACGCACTCGATTTGAGTTCCCCCGTTTTGGTCAATCAGGGAGCGCGTGGTCTGTCTTCACAATATCATCAGAAATTCTCCTAAAGACTGGCCCCTCCCATGATCATCACGATCCATTCCAATTTTGATGATACAAAAAAGCACACGAACAAAATTTCCTTCTTTATTGTTAGGCAGAATCTAGTAAGTTAATTAGCATATATAATATATATATATACACGTATATTTTAACTTACATATAAGAAACATGCATGTCCTTAAAAAAACAGGCATGTTTTTCGTTTTTTTAAGATACAGAAAGTATGTGTTTTTTTACATCAAATGCATAATATATGTAATATACACGCAAGGGTATTTTATAATTAAAAAAACATTTTTTTGTTTTTATTTTTTAAAATAAAATATTTATTTATTTACGTTATCCCATAAACATTTTGTGTTTTCTTTGGACTAACTTTACTAAAGACTTAATTAATTAAGTGTTTTCATTTATTTTTAATTAATTAAGTTTAAATGTGTAAAAGTTTTTCTAGTAGTGATATATTAAAACAAATTGGTATAAAAATGTATCTAAATTTTTACATACATATTTTTTTGCATCCCGTTTTAAACATAAACAAATCGTATTTTTAAATTAACCGAATCCGTATTTTATGACCGAATTTTTAAAAATATTTTTCACTAAAATATAACTAATTATACATGAACATCTTTTTCACGTTTAATTTTCGTCCCGTATTTATCTAACTAGGAGGCAGACAATGAAGATTATCGTAACGTAAAAAAATCAAAAGTCAATTGATTGAAAATAAAGAAAGGCATAACTAGTTGTAAAAATGTTATTCTCACCTGAAGATGCTGCATTGGTTTTAGCCATTCCTCTTAGTAGAAGAGAGCTTGTTGATATACTTTGCTGTAAATTAAACAAAGATGGGAAGTTTTCACTCAAGTCTACTTACAGGCATGTGTTTATACACTACTGCTCATTCCACATTGGTGCAGAATGCGGAGACTGTTTCAGAAAAAGGTGTATATTTCATGAGCTCAATTTATAGGAGACTATAAATAATGAGATTACAGGAATATCTTATTGTTCTGTAGTACATGTCACAACAATAGAACCAAACTGACTAAGTAAACATTTACATATTTATAGGAACAATAATATAATTATCTTATAACACTTCCTCTTGTTCTGTACATAGTAGATGTTGTTTTCTTGATGTTTCTATAATATGTACTTATAATCCTTGTCAAGCTAAAAACCATTGCTTTCTTGAGCGCAGATCGTCGTGGATGATGATATGACACTTATTTGTGTTGTTTCATTAAAATATTTTCAAGTAATAAAAACCATTTAGGATAAAAACAACCTTGGTCAAGGAAAAAGAGTACAACATGTTCTTCACATTTAGAAACAATCATGTGTATGCCCGATTCCCCCTGAAGTCTACATCTCCCCCTGATCCCAGCAATCAGGTTAGCTTAGATAAACTGAGCAATCCTATGTTCTTCACATACTTCTCAAATGTGGATTTGGCCAGTGACTTAGTGAATAAGTCTATCACATTATTCTCAAATTGAAGTTGGTTCACTTGGATCTTGAGAAATTGTTGTTGTTGCTGATTATAGCAAAATTTGGGCAATATATGCTTGGTGTTGTCGCCTTTGATGTAATATAGCTTCATTTGCTCAATATATGCAGCATTATCCTCATAAATGCATGTAGGTTTATCTGTGGTTGATTCTAGACCACTTGATCTTCGAATATGGGCAATTATGGCTCTCAACCATATGTATTCCTTAACAGCTTCATGTAGAGCAATAATCTCAGCATGATTCGAAAATGTAACAACAAGAATCTGTTTTGTAGACCTCTAGGATATCGCGGTTTTTCTAATGGTAAAGACATAACTAGTTTGAGAACGACCTTTGTGCGGGTTAGAGAGATACCCAGCATTAGCAAAACCGACCAACGCATCACATGGGTTGTTGGTGTAAGGTGTGAAAGAAGAAGTGGCAGCACCCCTACTGGTGCCATCCCTGCTTCCTGCAACGAAAGTTTTTCTTCGTGCTTCTCTGTAGGGATAACAAACTCTTATCTATCGTACCTTTTAAGTATCGAAAGATTGTCTTTATGCAGTTCCAATGACGTTGCGTGGGCACTGAGCTAAATCTAGCTAACAAGTTTATAACAAATGAGATGTCCGGTCGTGTGCATTGAGCTAAGTATAGTAATGCACCTAATGCACTTAGGTAAGACACTTCAGCCCCATGCCAAGACTTATTCGTCCTCATTCCTTTGATGAAATGGATCATTTTTTTGGATCTAAGCTGCGGACGATCATAAGAATGTTAACAGGATGTACTTTGTCCATGTTAAATCTTCTCAATATTTTGTGGACATAAGCAGATTGGTGGACTAATGTTCAACTACTATGGTGCTCTAGCTCTAGGCCTAGGCAAAACTGTGTCTTCCCAAGATCTTTCATCTCAAACTCGGATTTCAAATACATTGTCGTGTCCTTCAACTTGTCAAGAGTCCCAATAATGTTCATGTCATCAACATAAACAACGACAATTGCAAATCTAGAACTTGTTTTCTTAATAAAAACGTATTAGCATAGTTCATTATTCACTTATCCCTTCCCAACTAAGTATTCACTTAGACGATTATACCACATACGTTCAGATTGCTTCAATCCATATAGTGAACGTCTCAATCTTGTAATGTAATTCCATTAGGAACAGTCATATATATATATATATATATATGAATCCAGATCCTTTTAGAGATATGCAGTAACCACATCCATAAGCTGCATGTCAAGTTTTTCAGAAACTACGAAGCTGACAAGGTAGTGGAAAGTTATAACGTCCATTAAGGGAGAGTATGTCACCTCGTAGTCAATTCCAGGGTGTTGTGAGATACCTTGTGCCACAAGGCAGACTTTATATCTTAATACCTCATTCATCTCATTTTGCTTTCTAACAAAGACTCATTTATGTCCCACAGGCTTTACATTTGGCGAGATTAGCACTACTGAGCCAAATATTTGTCTCTTTGCTAGTTAATCTAATTCAACCTGGATTGTTTTCTTCCATTTGGGCCAATCCGCTTTCTGTTGACATTCTTCAACAGAACGAGGTTCGATATCATCATGTTTTATGATTTCCTGTGCAACTAAGAATGCAAATGCATCATCGAGGATCATAGATTCTTTATCAAGTATCTCATGAATGCTAGCATAATTTATTGAGATCTCTTTATTCGCTGCACTTGGATCAACCATTGGAATTTCCTCTAAATTGGTTGTCTCACGGAAATAACTGTAATAAAAAATAGTTTCATCAGTTGGATTTTAACGGTTGATGATCAATGGATTAGGTTGTGCCAAACTCCCCCTCTTCCTCTGGTGCGTATCTATTGAACCTACAAATCTCCCCCTCTTTCTTTGGGGAGCCGTGGCCTTAGCTACCACACGTCCACCGAGTGTGCTGGTGGTACCACCTCCTATATTAGGAGCAGTGGCCTCACATTCTCCTTGTGGGATGTCTATCCTTACAGGTACATTTGCAGTAGGTATATGTGATCTCGTCACTTTAGCAAGGTCAGTAAGCGTGTCAGGTATCAAATCTGCTACGTTTCCAAACTCTATAATTCTCTGAACTTCACAATCTGCTAGTGTAGAGCGGGGATCAAAATGAGATATAGTGGGGACAGACAACGACAATTTCTGTCGTTTTTGTGGAATATTGTTGTTCATTCATTCCTCTAACGACGGGAAGGTTGTCTCATCAAAGTGACAATTCACAAATCGCGCTGTAAAGAGATCGTCTGTCAAGGGTTCTATGTAGCGGATTATAGTTGGAGACACATATCCAACGTATACACCTATTCAAGGACCTATTTTTTGTGTAATGGTGGCACGATAGGCACATAAACTGCACAACAAAAAATGTCAAGATGTGAAAGATTCAGCTCATATACAGTAATCAACTGGTAGGCAGAAAATGGTTGTCTTACAGTAGGTCTGAAACGAATAAGCTTGGCTGCATGTAATATCGCATAAGCCTAAATAAAAGTAGGGAGAATGGTGTGCTTGATCGAAGCCCGTCCAACCATTTAAAGTCTTTTAATGGTGGTTTTTGCAAGATCATTTTGGGTATCACAGTATCAATACAAGAAAAAGGTTTATTTGTGACATTTAATTGCGACTCCATTACGCTGCCGTCGCATATATTATAAAAATTTTGGCTGATTCACCCGTCGAAAGTTAGCGCCAACACTATTACAACACTTGTATAATTGCCGTTCAAAATGTCGTGTTTACATCCGAAAGAGAAAAACTTGCAACATAAATACAAAAAACGTCGCATATAATATAATTTGAACTCAACTTAAATTCTATCTGCTCCTTGATTATAGCTTGAACGTGTCTATCTCCTAGTCCTAAGCCCCAACCGCTCAGGCCTGTAGTCACAATTCCTCGATTGCAGTTGTAATCTCTACTCGCTCCTAAAATCGCAATTGTGGTTTAGGTAACGTTCGTCTCTATCATTCATAGTTGGAATTGTTTTGATTTAGGTTTTTGTTCCCTAATTCTAAGTTTCCCCCAATTTGTCAATTGATGGGTCCTTATTCTGAATCTCCAAGTTCCGAATCCTTCCTTCTCAATCAATCCAGGTATTTAGGCACTTGTTTTGTTTTCTATCGAAGTTAATTTGACGAATTGTTGTTTATGAGGTTTTGGGTTTTTAAACAGCGGGCAATCACACACAGTCGAACAAAAGAAAGAAAGAAAAAGAGAAGAGAGGGAGACGTTGGGGAAGACCATCTTTTGGTTGATTCGTTTTTGCCTTGCGGTGAGTGATTGTGAATTTCAGTTTGATTCCTTTATTTCCCTGTTATGCTTTTGGATTAAATTCATGCTCCCTGTAATATATTAATTCATGAAAATGCTTCATTGAGATTGTGGCTACTAAATTGAGTAAATTCTACCCATAACTCCATAATTAGTTTTATGATGGCTACCCAAAGCATTGTGTTTCAGGAGGACCAAAGGCTGTTATAACATGGGGGCGTCAGCATTGAAGGGCTTATATAAGCTGGAGGATTATATAAGCCGAGATCGGAGCAACTAGGTTGACTGCTCGGCGCTGCTGTGTGGGTGCTGCTCGGGTTGCGACAGTGGCTAAACAAGCGCGGCTCTGATTTGGAGGGTGACCGCTAGAGCTCGGATCGGCTGCAAGCTGTGGGTTTTTGTTTTTGTTTTTGTGTTGAAAAACTCAAGTTAGAGATTCGTGCTGATAACGTGTTTCAGGAGAAAATGTATATTTCATCAGAATGAGTGAGCTCAATTTATAGAAGATTATAGATAACCAGATTACAGGAATATCTCTTTGTTCTGTGGCACATGCTACCATAATAGAACCAAACTGACTCAGTAAACATCTACACATTTATTGGAACAATAAATTAATTATCCTATAACAGAGATGACTTTTTGGAGGAAGCTGTGGAAGACTAAAAAAATACCAGGTAAAGCTAAAATACATATATGGAGAGCTTGCTTGGATATTCTTCCCTCACGTAGTCGACTTTCGGCAAAAAGAGTGGAGCTGGAATCACAGCTATGTGTTCTTTGTGAAAATGAGAGTGAGACTACTTTGCATTTATGCAGGGATTGTGATTATACCAGACATGTTCTGCAGGTGAATCCCATCTTGAGACATGTATGTCTTCGGTGGGGAACTACCCACACTGATGTGCTCACTTGGCTGTACCAATGTTCTCATGATCTTAATTTGGAGCATTTTGGTGGATTATTGTTTTCTTTATGGAATATGGAAAGAACGCAATGGTAGAGTTTGGGATGCAAGTATTGCTTTGGCAGCTGAGAGCTGGGATACATGCTTATAGACTGCATAATGTTAGTTCCCCTAGGGGGTTGAGACAACAAGCAATTATGAGATGGAAAGCTCCTCCTTGTGGAGTTTGGAAGATTAATAATTTAATATTGATGGGGCTTTCAAACAGGCTACGAGAAATGGAGGTGCAAGTTTTATAATTCGGGATTTGGGAAGGAAAAATGGCAGCAGGTGGTGCCTTTCCCATAATCAAATTAATATCAGCAGAACACTTAGAACTTATGGCTTGTGTAAAAGCTATGGATTTTGCTATTGATCATGGGTTCTTTCCATGTATTTTAGAGACAGATGCTCACGAAGTCAAAAGACAAATTGAGTTTTGTAATACTGTAGCTGCAATTTTTCTACAGCCGCAATAGCAGTTGAGTTTTGTAATACTGTTTAGTTGATTTTTCTTGTTCAATAAAGGATTGGCATCTTTGATAAAGTTGTAAAAATGTAGCTAAAAATATGATTTGAAAAGAATAAATTTATAAACAGAAACCTCTTGGACAACTACCGTTAGATTTTGATCTAAGAGAAGAGGATCTTGGTATCAGTCTTCCTGTCGATGAAAAATGTTTCGAATTTAGTCATTTTTTTCATTTTGATGCTCAGAGGTTGCAATATGTAGTTGATATGAACAATGTGAAGAGGTTTTATGAAATTCATTTCGATCTTGTTTACATCACCGCTATGTGGATATGCAATTGACTGAATCAAGCGGGTAGTGAAATGTAACCACCCCCATGTCTTATATTTGATCTAAGTCTTTCAATTTTAAAGTGACAATGATCAATATTCTAGGTCTGGACATGGAATGGAATGAGATGAGATAGAGCGAATCTCGTCCCGCCTTGAAATATATTATCGTGACGGGACATGACGGGATTTCATTTTTAAAAATCTACCTCGTACGGGACGATTCTGTTTGGTATCAGGACGAGATCGGGATCCCGTCATAATTGATATATATATATATATATATACATAAAAGAGAGAAATTGATCTTAAATTCTATATTTAGTCCCGGAGATTATTAGTATTGATTATCATTCTCTATCTTCATCTCCAAAACTTCATACAGAAATTGAAAGAAGTATTAGTCTACTTAACTATTTTGACAATATATATACTTATGCCCATTAAAATCACTCATAGATCTAAAATTTCTGAACACTATATAATCTTCTTACTGATATTGTTTTCTTTCCTCTAGCCATTAATAATTGCAGACGTCCGAACAATTATAGAGATTTGAATTTGCAGAGACAATTGCGAGTGTTTTTGTAGAGGTTCAAATCAGGCAGGATTGGAAATGTATATGAGAGATTCGAACAATTGTGTCGAATATGAGAGAGTGATAGATTGCTATCGAATAGGTTTTGGGGATT
The DNA here is from genome assembly GCA_951800085.1 of Comarum palustre. Classification (NCBI taxonomy): domain Eukaryota; kingdom Viridiplantae; phylum Streptophyta; class Magnoliopsida; order Rosales; family Rosaceae; genus Comarum; species Comarum palustre. Next base: position 13,497,338 of record OX637583.1, read on the forward strand.
GCATTTGTGAGACAGAGTAAGAGTAAGAAGGATGCGTCGAGTTTGTGTGTGTATGAGTTTAGGTTTTGTGCATCGTTAGAGTTTATTGTAAGATCATACACCCTAACAAATAGACGGTTATAATCACATACAAGTACACATCTTAAACTTTCGGGACTGGACGACATCGGTGAACTGTGACTTGATTGGTTATAGAGTTTAACTAACAATTTTGTGGTCACAAATTCAAACCTCACGGCATATATAAGATGTGTGAGTTATATATATATAAATGACTTGATTGGTTATAGAGTTTAACTAACAATTTTGTGGTCACGAATTCAAACCTCACGGCATATATAAGATGTGTGAGTTATATATATATATGGTCATTCTAATTAGGAATCCCATTTTTGTTCATTTCTAGGGATATGTTATTACACTAACTTCCTGATCAAATTTTGGTATCTCCACCGTTCAGTTTGTTGGGTTACATGAGTAGATCACCTCTATAAAATTTGGTGATCGTTAAGACATTCAAAGTTTTGATTTATTTTTATTGATCTTGAACGGTGTAGTTTTGACATAAGTGTTAAGCTTTTTGTTTTAATCTCAACCATCCAAGCTCATTAAAAAATAGATCTAATAGTGTGGGTCTATCCCTAAAAATGAACAAAAAAATGAATCACTAATTAGAATGACCATATATATATATATAAACTTTCAGAACGATCTCGTCCTGATGGTACCCACAATTTTAAAACTCTATCCCATCTCATCACATCAATTTTCGATACAAGATTGCAACGTGACCAGAATTCCGATACAAAATGCCGAGCACTAATGATCACAGATTTGGACAATAGATTCGACACGCCTCATCACATTGTCATATAACTTCACCATAATCCGCTAAAACTGAAAATTGACATTAAAAAATTAAAAATATCAAATTGCTATTACTTTGTACACTATTAAAAATATCTTATGAATTTTTATCCTAGATCAACATGGACTGAGTTTATGGAGCTGTACAATCTGATAGACTTCCATTGCACACATCTGCTATGATATAAATCATATAATCCTGGGAAAAGAGATTGTTTTCAAAAAGGAAGCATCTCAAAGTCAAAGAATGCTTTCCTCAAATGCCGTCGTGTAGAGAACTTCCTTCAGAGTCATCTTGGTTATCCTCATCAATTTCACTATTGGTGGAGGTAGCATGGGAGAGCTCCCCATTCCTATCACTTTCCTCTGAAATCGCTGACATCTGAGCCAGAAAAACAGAAACAGAACCACTGAACGGCTCACTCATTGCCCTTCCCCGACCTCGAAAGATGTTGCTGCTTATATGCTCAAACTGGTGTTCTGCTGTATGTTGCTGATTAAATCGACCCGGAAGCTTGGAACTAGTATTATAACAATCACTACAAAGGTCAAAACCACTTTTCTCAACACAATCTTTACACCGGTATCTATCTCCGATTATTGGATACATCTGTTGAAACAGAAAATGAGATGTTATTATCCTGCATACTTGTGATATCAGAAATGAAAGAGAGTGAAGTTCTAACAAAAACCAACTAAGGCTCAAATAAGCAATTATCTAACCATCAGAGTGATTTTATGCTAGTATAGAGGTTCAGGATAAAGACTGTACGAGATTACTTTGTACCTGGCTCTAATTCCTCTTCATAGCAAACCCATGTTGAGAAAACTAAATGAAAATGCACAATTGAAGTAGAACCGAAATTCCACAAGCACAGAGGTTAGAAGGAAACTTGGAAAGGCTATAAAGTATCATCCGCTACACTGTGACTAGGCAATAGAGGAATTAAGCCATTATCTTTCAAACAATCATGCATAGTTGGTAGACACTGCAATAACAAAACATGTCTATATTTTGGGCTAAAAACTGAAGTAGCGTGTACTGTCTCAGGTTATTATTACATCCTAACTTCTCATGGTCCTGATCATTTATGTTACGTACATATCTAGTTAATACCTTAGACTCCAGTTGAACTGCCCTAAACAAAACCAAGATGGAGAAGGAAAGAAAGATTTTTCAACTGATGATGCTTATGCAATGCCACAAAATCAAAGCATCAATGTGCATAGAAAGAAAGTAAAGAAGTATACTCCACAATAATCACAGCCAACGCCTGCGTGACATGACCACGGTGATGGCCTCTCTGCTTCTTTACTGCTTTTGCTTTCACCTATAAGTAAATGGCAACCCCATTAATAAGAAATTCTAAGATTGGACAGGTGCATCACAGAGTTAAATAATAAAGCAAAATGAGCTTAGGTACATCCTACTCGAACAACTATATGTTTTAAGTATTAACCACCACCAGTCTAGAATGCATACTTGCCATGGAACATTAAGTGTCTTCTTTCTCTATATTCCTATGATAGACTACATCAAAGTAGAACTAAGTAGAACAACAGAACTTGTTTAAATGATGAATGAATATCATATTTTGCTGCATCAAGATAAAATGGAATTGAGCATTCAGTTGACATACATGCAGTAGCATTAACATGCTTAAGCTGTACATCATCTCTTCTATGTGCAAGTTCTTTTGGAAACTGTTCGATCAAAAAGTTGTGCAGTTCCAAACAAACTTTTGGTGTTGGATATCCAGTTGGGTGGAAACTTGGACAAACTTGACATCTAAGCTTCTGTTCATCTTGGTCGACGATACAACTTTCACAATATACTGTGCAATGAAAAGAAGGAATATTAGAATAACAAAAAACTAGAGCAGAGGGACTGAAGAGTTAATAGAAACTTGAAAATCTAAATGCACCAGTTACCATGGCCACAGTTGAGAACCACAGGACGAAACACTAGATCTTTGCAAGCTGCGCATAGCACATCTGCAACTGAAATCCTCTTGGAACTTCCACTCTCCTGCTGATTCTTTACTTCCATTCCCTCATAATCTCCACCATCAGTTGGCCTAGAAACAGCCGTCCCATCGTTCTGATCACATGAAACAGAAACTGCTTCCTCCACATTCCTAGACAACTCTTTGCTTACAGATTCCCCCGGAAAATTCGATTCTTGATTAGCTTGTGAGCTCCAAGCCTGAACATCCAGCTGTGGTGAGAACATGCCAGTTTTCTCCTCTTGTTCTGGAACATGTCAAGGTAACAACAAACCCAATTACAGCTTAATGCCAACTATCATTGAATGCTGTTTCAATGCAAGGATCAACAATATGATGAGAAACAAAGTATAACAGACCTAGAATCTCCAATTCGCGTCTCTTATAGGCGACACGATACGACTTGAGAAGTAAAGAATGAAGCAATTGACAGATAGTGGGGAAGTGATAGTAGGGATGCCTACAGAGCGGGCAATGAGATTTGTGATCACCATTCATGGATCGATGCACGCACCAGAAACACGAAATGTGGCCACAAGCTGCAATCCAGAAACCAAAATCAGAAACACTCGCAGTTAAAAAATCGAAGCAATTGGAAGCACCGGCTTACAGAGCACTATAGGCTTGTACAGAACGTCCCTGCACACAATGAAACCGAAAACCATGAGCTACACAGCGATTCGTAGATACTTAATCGGATAAACCCTAAAGGGAGACTTACAGGCACACGGGGCAGAGGAAGCGCTCGGAGAATTCCTCCGGATCGTTGTCGGCGTCAGGAATGTGATGATTCTCCATTGCAACAGTGAGAGAGAGAGAATGGGGGATATGAGGTTGTTTTAGGATTTTTATCTTTCAGAGAAGTCACATCGGGTAAGTTATCAGTCAGGATTTATAAGATAAAGCCGCCTTTATTCTGTAGACTACCACGTGTCATATTTCCGGTCGATAGTATTTACGGGGCTAATTGGTTAGTTGATTGATGAAAATGTTTTAATACAGAACTTTGTATGTCGGCATTATGTTGGGTACCCAACAGTGTGAATACACCTCTAATTATTAGTAACATCTCTGTTCATGTTATAATGAGATTTGATCACGACATATATCATCAAACCTGTCATATAAGCTATGTAACGACACTCGGAAGTCGCCGATCTGACATCGGTAAGCCATATTATTGGTCTTATCAACATGCCCTCACGGAACACATTTTGGACATCTTATCCCACATCAGAAATATGTAAAGTGATGGAGTCTCATTCTTCTATATAAAGGAGACCCCTTCATCCTTATTAGACATTTCAATTCATTAGCTGCTATTCTTGTAACTAAACATTAAGGCACCCGACACTAGTAGTGTAACACCCCGCCCTAAAATTCATCATTTTATCGGGATCAGGCGGGTTACAAAGGGTTGTAACCGCGCTATTAGTTCTTCCTGAATTAATATTCGAGTTTAATATCGAGGTATCTTTGATTATGGGGAAAATAGATTATATGTTCCGAGGGTGTAAATATAATAATGCAAGTCCTCCGGTATGTCCGAAATATTTTCTGGAGCTACGGGCGAAGTATTATAAATTTATTTAGTTACGGAAGTAATAAATGTTATTTACTTTACCGTAAAAATGTGACTTTGCGATAAGTCGAGAATTTAGAGAAACTTCCTTCGCGAAGGAAGTTGTAGAGGACGTTAATACGAACTCGTGGGTATGTCCTATGAATGAATCGAAGTTCGTATGCGGAAGTTATTAGGGATAATGTATAGTTACTAGGCGGTAAACAGTAAATAGAAAAATATCTATTTACTGTTCACAGTAACTCTATTATTCAATCTGGGCTGTCAGATCAATCAGAGATTCGATCTGGCCGTTGGTTTTGATTATATATTTATAGGGGGTTGACTGGGGGGAGACCAGACTCTCACTCATTCTCTCTCTCCTCGACGGAGATCGCCCTAGCCTCATCACCGCCACCGTCAGGTTCACAGTGCCCCAGCGATCGAGCCCAGACCTCCAGCCACTTCGGAGACGCCGTGAGCGCCACCTAGCAGAGGGGAGAAAGAGATCGATCATTGTACCCTCGACCTCGACGTCGAACCAGTCTAGAGGAGGAGCATGGAGCTTCCAAGAACCACCAGAAAACTGCCCAGAAGCAATAAGGAGGAAAGAGGAGGCAAGCGAAGCTCCGCCAGAAGAGATCTGCCAAAAAAAGCCAGAGGTGACTTTGAGGTATGAAAACTCGACCTTTTCTTGTGTATGAAGTGTTGTTGAGCTGTCTAGGATGTTTAGAAGCTCGAAATGCAGGTGTAGAAGCTCGGTTTGGCCAGAAAAACTCGGTTTTCCTGCGAACCAGTGATCGGAGAAGACAAAAGGTAAAAACCCTGGGTTTTTATCGTGGTAGATTTACCCTTTTATTGTTTTACCGTGAGGTTAAAATTTCATAACTGCCCCTGTCTGTTCAGGTTAATTACAAGGATGCCACTGAGGCTGCCACTCCGGGTTTACGATAGGAATACTTTTAGCGGATTATTAAATGGTCCGCTACATAGAAAAATGAGAATTATCCGGTTAGAAAATTAAAGTACGTAAGAGCTACGTGTGGCTTGATCCCTCTTCAAAGGGTACGTAGGCAGCCTGACTAGGATTTGGGTGCAGTCACTTTTAACATCTAGACCCTAGGTCCTCTGAAATAGTTCGTATTGAAATCCAACCCGGTCATCGGGATAACATCAGGTATAGTGAGGTTTATTTTGGTGCCGTTTGGATTGCTTGAAAATGGTTTGGATAAAGGGTTATCCATTCTCAAGAGGGATTACGAGAAAATCTCTCTTGAGATGGGCCCGCACGTTCCATCCCAGGTTTAAGGAGGTAAACATGGACCGGGGCGTGACAAGTTGATCTTAAGTGGACGTAGCCTTACCCTCTGAAGGTAAAGTGGACCGCTATGAACCTTGTGTTTCATTCACCATATCGTCTTCACACACACTCGTACACATCGCTATAATAAACCAGTTATAACATTGACGCCGTCTGTGGAAACCTGATACAAAAGGTTTTGTCACTACCAAAAGCTAAGTCTTATAACATTTTTATTCTTCAATTTTCTAAATGGTGACTTGTGTGTACAAAAAATTCACTGCCAATCCTTAATTACAATCTTTATTTTATGGCTTCTTTGAATATATGCATTAACACAATGCATGCACCGAAGGTCTCTATGGACAACGAGCTCTCCCCTATGGACAACAAACTCTCGCTCAAACCCTGAACAAGGGACGTTTTTCTAGCACCAAAAAGGGAACGAATTTCTCTGGACACCTAGAGAGCGGAGAACAGCCAATTTGAGCGACCAATTAGAGAAGTTTATGTTGGAGAGGAGAGATCCCACATCAGAAACAAGATAAATAAAATATAACTTATATGTGGATGGATCATTCCTAATTGTACCGAGGCCTTTTGTGGTTAAAACCCAACACCTTAAAGGTGGTTAAGTTGGGACAGTATCGGTACACGGATGATCCACGGGCCACGCTTGTCGTTGTTTGACTTGGTATGGTGAATGAAACACAAGGTTCATAGCGGTCCCTCCAGCACCCCTTGGGCCCCCATAACGCCCAATGTGCATCCTTAACAAGCCCCATGCCAGGTCGCGCCCTCTGGTGCCTCAAACACGCTCTTCGGTGTTCCGCCACTCAAGCGCCCAAGAGCGCCACCAGTGCACCCCTGTGTGCACCCTAGGTTTCTGTTATCGACACCTAGCTCATGTGTGTCTCACAACTTTGAGAAAGCACAAATGACCGCACAATGCTCTGCCATGCCATGCTCATTTTATTAGCACACACATGCCTATAGTGTCGTTGTTTGCTTGATATCAAATGAGTTTCTAAGTATTTGGTGTTGCATGCCATACAAATAGACATAACGATAAGCATGCCATGCGTGCTGTCAGTTAGTTAACGCTTTCAGCCTATGCCTATATGTTAGCATGATTTTAATAGAATATATATATATATATATATATATATATATATATATATATATATATATATATATATATATATGATTAGCAAGTAGCCACGCTGATCACACATCGCCACTACCATTTGAAATTTTAAATGGCCATTATATGGCGAATTCATGGCACCACTTCTTGCATTGTTTACTTAATTGCATGACCTCTTCCTCTTTTGAAAATGCATGAAATTAAATGTGCTCATATTGTTATGAGCTACAGTCTATGAGCATTGTACATATTGCTCATGTCTACTTGATGTTCACTTAAAGCATGATCTTGCTTAGATTGCTAATCTCCTCTTTATTTTACTTGGAGGACATTAAACAACTCCAAACCCGGTGTTCTCATGACTATGTGCCCTATGGTGCCCTTAGACGCAGCCTCAACACTCCCTTTGATGCTATTTAATTTTAATGCTAATATTCTAATGCTATTTAATTTCTCGGAAACTCAATGCCCTCCAATTTTGCTCTATTTTTCTTAATTTCCACAACTCTGCAAATTTTTCTACATGATTAATAAATAAATGTATTAATTACATATTAATTAGCTTAAAAATTAACAAAATTTTAGTGTTAAAATAGTAATTACGTGTACAAATATGCACGCAATCAGAGGCCTAAAATCTTATGCTTTAATGAGGCTCCAAATCATTGTCCCCTAAGATAATACATGATGTGCTCATTGAGGATGTGCGTATTTGTATACAAGGTTTAGACTATATGTCTCTCTCGGTGTATATTTTCTCAATTTTTATTAATAATAATGTAGGGAGGAGTGACAATGCTCCAACCTAATGAGAGTTCCAACCCGTTTTCAAAATAGAAAATCTTTCTTAGACAAAATCTTCAAGTTGTGATGAAGGTATTTGGATTGGCTTGAGAGCCCAAAGAACAGTTAATTGTCTATGAGATTTTTACAAGTATAAGTTAGAGAGGCTGCTTTTTTAGTTAGGAAAGAAGAGGGTCACGAAGATTGATTCAAGTTACATCTTCAAATTTACTGTATACACCCACTCTTTACTTTTGTAAAAATTTAATAAATACTATTTTACCCCAACTACTGATAACATCTATGGATTATTGAAATAAATAGAAACAAAGAAAGAAGAAACTGAAAGTAAAGAAAAAGTAAGGGCAAAACAACTACATTGTGAATTCTGATTAAATCTCAACAATACACCTAATCTTACATATATAGGAGAGTTAAAGCGAAATGACAAAAATACTCTTCTACAATTTATCCATATTGTCCTAACACTCCCCCTTGACCATATGTTCGGGCACCAAGCATAATGGTTGCATACATGAACAGAGCTATGTCTTCGTCAATGCTCTCAGATATTCAACATCACTAAGACATTCAACAATAGATGTAGTAGTAGAGCAAGGACGTAATGCAGCCTTCTTTGATGGTTATCACTGACCGCATGAATTAATGTATGAATGTCTTTGGCCAAGGTACACTGCCACTACTCTCGGGGTACTGTTAGTAGAAACTCTTCCATCACAGTATTCACAGAACCACATGATGAGTGATCACTGTCAACATTTGCATTCACTAAAGCCCAAGAAGGATTCATGTCCTTGTAGCCATTATACTCGGTATATGACTTCCTATCTTCAACATAGAGCGTCTCATCAAGACTTTCTGGCTCTAAACTTCAAAGAAGAAAGTATGAAGAGATGAACAATACGAGAAAGGATTTCCTTTATCAAAACAAGTGTCTAGCACCAACGAAGACGCTGGAGCACAATAATCTTTGAATAGCAGACCAATATCATCTTATATAATGGAGCATGTAGAGCAGCATGTAGAGCAGCCACACACAGCAAACTCATGGCATAATCAACTTTTCATCTCAACCCTTATCCTCAAAGCTTGGTCCAATATTAATACAAGAAGAAGAGCTTAACTCGGCATTTGCCCTCCACTTGAAGAAACCCTACTTGATGACTTAGCAATCTCCACAAATGGCCATTCTCTTATTATAGCTGATGCAATTCAGGATTAAACAAGCACTGCTAACAAATAACAAAACTACAATCCCAATCATATAATTATCCTCCAACACTTGAAGAAGCAACCTTGCTCAATATGAGCAGGTTGAGATCACCATGAAGCTAATTCAAAGCTGCTGCAAAACTAAGTATATATATATATACTCACAATTCTTCCTTCAACATGGCTCTACTCTTATCCTACAACCGTTTTACACTGCCCCAACATATAAGCTGTCACTACCAGAGAAAGTAGTATACCCCACGAAAAAAAACAGGCTGACCAAGAAAAATTTTATCGGCTAAAGTACACTCACTTAAAGAGAAGGAGGAGGAGAAAGACATTTATAGATAGGGATGTTAAAGAGAAATGCCTAAACTCCCTTATACTCTTAACACCCTCCTATAAACACAGAAGTCACAAGGCACCAGATCGAGTACAATGGGCTCTGATACCATGATAACATTCATGGATTATTGAAAGAAATAGAAACGAAGGAAGAAGGAACTGAAAGTAAAGAAACACAATACGGGCAAAACGATTACATTGCCGATTCTTGTTGTCTCCCTCAGTGAAACAACAAAACTTCCCGATTATGTCAATTTTTCCAAATTGTAGTGATATAATCAGTCAGTCTCATTATCCATATAACTACACGCCATAGATGTTCATCTACAAGCTTCATTTGTGATCAACCTATACATAACCAACAACGGGTTTGATAAATATTGAAGCTTGATCTCAAATCTAAGCACAACAATAATCGTTCTCACCTTATCATTGGTTGAACCCAGCTTGCTCATCGAGATCAGCCGCCAAAAAGCCACCGCCTGCGCACCACCGAAGAAAACATATTGGAAAAGTCGAAAAGCACAAAGAATTGCAAAGAAATGAAGCAAGGGGTCTAAAAAGTAAAGAACTTTAAAGATGAGGGGTCTCAAAATACTATTGCAAACTCATTAGGGTGACCATATAAATTGAATCAAACGCCTAAAACCCTCAAAACGTTAAACCCTAAAACCCAAGAAACAGAACCCTCCGGTTAAAAAGCTTCGATCTTTGCTCCTCATATTTCTATCTGAACTATTTGAGAGCTTCAACCACAGGTACCCTGTTCAATTCCAATTGTGTTTCTTCAAATTCGATGAACTATTCATTTTCACTGCTTGTTCTTAGCTCAAATCCTTCGAATTTTACTGGCATTTGCTTTATTAGAATCTAGAGGTTTAGCTATAATGAGTTCAAGTGTTGGGTTTAGTTTAGTTTTTCAATTGTACCAAATCTTGGGTTCAGAATATATATACCCAATTTCTGAAATTTTGTATACCTTTATTCTTTTTGTTCAGAATTGAGAGTTTACATGTTTGGCTAAGCAAATGGCTTTGAGATACCGGCGTTTCAGAGAAATCTCAAGAATTTTGCCGGGTGAGCTCACTCTCTATCTTAAGTAAACTTGAAGCTGTGTAGCTCTAAGCTTGTTATTGCATAATCTTAAATGTATTTAATTCAAGTTTGTTATTAAAGAAATGCTCTTTCGACACAGAAGCAGTTAACTTGCTGTTAGAAGTAAATGAGTTGATTATAAACTGTATTGTTGATATCCTTTGTTCAGGCAATCGTTATATACAATGTAATTCAGCCACCAAATTAGCCGCATTGTCCAGCATTCCTCGAGTAGATGCTTGGGAAAGAAATGGTACGAGGATGCCACAGAGTAGGTATCATGCTTCACTTTAATTAAAACACATTCTTTCTCATTCAATTTAAGTTATTAGTTCTATGTGTATGCGTATATGTGATTCAGTTATGTTGTGCTGATGGAAGATGTCCTAGAACTTGCTATTGGTCTGTCACATCTTTATCTCGATGGTTGTAGATCCTTGCCCATGTGGTTTCGTTTATGTGGGTCAAATTATTGCTTGGCTCTGTTCAAGTTTTTTAATGGTTGTTTTTGGCTCTTGTTGTCTTTGTAATCAAAATTTTGTGTTTTAGGTTCTCAAGCACTACAGAATTTTCATACAACTCTATCCAGGAGCCTGATCTTTTGTCCTTCATTAAATCATCACTGGATGAGCCTGAAGGTACTCAAATTATGTAGACATTTTTTTTCTTTCCTTGCTAGATGTTGATGATTATTTGGTTTCTTTGTGTAAAACTCTATATTTCTTATTTCTTGTTAAAGTAACTCCTTGTTTCATTCTGCTGTTATTGTTCTTTGCCCCTTATGTACTTTCTGTATTAATAATGTACAGGCCCATGTCATTGTTGGTTGAATAGGTCCAAAGGTACCAGGGATTTCCTAGGAAGAGATGGAACTTCCTTGGTTCTTGCTGGGCGGTGTGAAACTATCCTAACAACATGCGAATCTGTTATGATGTTAGAAAAATTGAAGTCACTTCAACAGAGGTAACAAAATCAAAAAAACAAGTTTCTTCCACTGAGAACCAGAATAGTTACTTGGAATGTTGTTATCTTGTGAGATATATTTCTCTTTCTTAATCTTGTGTGCTGGGTGGGTATTCATACTAAGGCTCTCTCTCATATCTACGTGTGTGTTCTATTGTAGGTATCCTCGACTCCATGTCATGGGTTTTCTGTCCGGCAGTTCAGTTAGTTTAACTGCTGACCAAAGCCACCTAATCCAATATGTAATGAAGGAATTTGTCACGTTTCCTCTCATATTGTCTAACAAGACCTTCCCTGAGGTAAGGTAAAGATCATTTGGTTCAGCTTGTGTAAAGACATAAAACCATTTCGTCTCCATGATTTTTTAGATAGTCATCTACTTGATTACAGTCTTAAGCATCTGTAATAGAAGTAACTGGATCCTTTTTTCTAATAGAAGAGATTTTAATTGACTTGATGTAATCAGATGGACAATGGGGCCTGCTACATTTTGTTCAAAGAATTTGAAAGACCGGAGATTTACCATGAGGACATTGATCTCACAATTCTGAACAAAGGTATGTTTGTCATTTTGCATGACATGGTTAGAGGGTGTTTGTAACAATAAATTTCTTCTTCCTAGCTGTCTATTTCCAATTGCTTCTACCTCTCTTCCCCTTCTTGATAAGACTCATGTGGGAATATATCATATTTACTAAGATTGTCACAATCAGCTTCACTTTGATTATAATCTTGCATTTTTTGGTATCTGGACACCAGTAATTCTACATACCTATTCTTTGTTTCATACAAACACATTTGCATGCATGTACTTATTTCTAGTTGAATTTTTTATGTTCTTTACAGCTGTTGAGGAATTTCATGTGCAAGATGAAGGGAGAGCCAGGTCCAGAGATAACTTAAAAAGCACTTGGGCAAAACAATTTGCGATTATCAAGGAGCCATATGTCCATTCTGTGAGGAACTTACTCTTTAACTTCCCCGGTATAGTCTCCCTCTGCTTCATTGATTAGCTGCCTAATATATGCGATGGTATTGTAGAAGTGGTCTGGCAGAAAACTATTGATTCGTTTCTTTTGAAATTTTGGTACAGTATACTTTCACTAAGGAGAGGATTGTGAGGTTTTGATGACTTCGAAAAATTCTTTGTAGGATATGCAAAAAAGGGATTGTTTATAAATTGTAATCATCCTGAAGAATCTAATCTTCAACTGTGTCTATGTTTTAAGCATATTTTACTGCTCAAGTAACCTGTTATTTATATAAACATTTCTTATGGATGAAGTCTTCTTAACAATGACTGTACTAATGTATTGGTACTTTCAGTCTTTTGATGTGTGATGTTTTGAAAAATAACTTTAGAATGTCTAATCTAAATCTCTTGATCTGGAAACTGAAAGTCCAGAGTCGATTGTCACCATGTCTATTCTTTCATGAAGTACAATCCATAAGAACCATTGGATTAAAAACAACTATGTCGATGCAGTTATGCCTTTATGGTAATGCATGATTTTCTCCCCAAAGTTTGTATTTACTCCTGTGCTTAGCTGTATGAGAATCCATGTGAGCTTTAAGCACTAAATACCTTTTTTCCACTACTAAATTGGTTCCATGTATAACTTGGAGTTCTTGAAATGCAGATGTGTGCTTGAACAGTGTAATAAAATTGATGATCTGATTAACAAATGGACTTGCATGTATTGCTTGTCCTCTATGTGTCATGCACATATCTAGTATGATCCCAAATTGCATTATCTGATTGGGAATAGTAAATTAATGTTCTGAAATCTTTCAATTACAGGTTGTGTCTCTGCGGATGAAAGTGGAAACCGTATCTTCCTTTCTGACAGCAGCCACCATCGAATTATTGTATTTGATGGAAACGGAAAGATTCTGGACTGTGTATGTATGAAATTTTAGTAACTGATATATGGTTTCCTCTTGTGAATACTCTTAACTTCATCATCAGTTAATGTAAAGATTCAGTCAATAGATTTAAGCTTCTCTGATTTAATAAACCATCATGACTATAAGTAAATCATCTCGCAAGAGTAAAATAAGGTAGTTTTCCTTGTCAAAATTGAACTGTTTTCCTTTGGGTTCATATTTTGAGTCCTAGAATTGGCCACATCAGGTTCTTCTTGAACAGTAATGGCTAAGAAAAGTTCTTGAACCAGTTGGTTATTTTCCATAGAGGGTATCTTATTTAGTTTTCTGGCTAGTATCTTGGCTTGATAATTTGAAGCAATTGTTCAAGCTGCAGTGTAAATTTACATTTTTTTCTGTGCAGATTGGTTCCTCACCAGGTTTTGAAGATGGAAACTTTGAATCTGCCAAGATGGTTTGCCCTGCATCTTCTATTTATGATGCTACTGAGGATTCCCTATATTTTGTTGATTCAGAGGTATGCATTGATTTCTAAATCATAATGTGTTATAATCCCATCACTATATTGTGTAAGTTTTGTCATACCATTTTTCTGTGTGCATCTTTTTATCTACTTAGAATCATGCCATAAGGAAAGCTGATTTGAGGAAGCGAGTGGTAGAAACTCTCTATCCTAACTATGACGCCAGTAAGAAAAGTAACTCAATTTGGACCAGGATTATGATCAATCTGGGTTTGAGTAGCATTGATAAGCGATCTGAAGAGTTCGATGTACAATCACTAATGTTTCCTTGGCACCTGATGAAATCCAGTGAAGACAGCTTTTTCATTATAAACCGAAGGTAAAACATACTCCTTTGTTCTTTTTATCTCTTCACAAATCTTGATGGCAGCTTATCTGTATTTGTTCCAACTAGTACTCCAGAGTGTTCCACTTTTATCCAGAAACTTTTCATGTCATATTAGGAACTCTATTTCAGTGCTTATGGCATTGGAGATGGTTTATTTAACTTACCTTCAAAACCTAAAGCAGATGCATAGTGAAACAGAGCAATTTCTCTTTTGAATTGCTCTAGGTATTACCATATAAAAGTGATTGATTGACTTGATGTGGATTCTTTTGAATTGACGTACCAAGCAGAACCTAAAGCACATGTGCTCGCTACATATGCCTTGACCACATACTGTAATGAAGTCATTTTTCATATCAACTTTATATGGGTATTGATGTGATCAATGTTCTAAAACTCGGCCTAGTCGGCCGACTAGTCGGCGACTAGTCAGTAGTCGGTCAGTCACTGAGACGATTTTGGTGTAGTCAGGGGAAAATCGGAGAAAAATCGGAAAAAATCGGGCTAGTCAGGTGAAAATCGGGCTAGTCGGCCCAGGAGGCTCAACTCGGATTAGACCAAAAATAAGAAAAAATAATAAACGACGTCGTTTAACTCGTTTTGACTCGATCAAAACTCAAAACCTAATTCGAGTTTAATATTCTAATGTTTTATTGACTATTTTTATTATTTTGGACATTATATTACCTTTTACAAAAAAAAAATTTAATTATATGTTTTAAAAATAAAAATAAATCTAAAAATTAAAAACCGAGTACTCGCCGAGTATTCCCCCGACTACTACTCTACTCGCTAGTCCCCAGCCGGTCTACCGACTAGTGACCTTTAGAACCTTGGATGTGATTGATTGACTTGATGTGCCCTCATATGAATCAACTTACCATGCAAAACCTAAAGCACATATGGAAAAACTGAATATATGCTGAAGTCAGATAGTGAAATGAAGACATCTCTCATTTCAACTGTGTGTAGGTATTTATGAGACTGATTGACTCGATGTCGATTATGTGGAATTAATTAATGCAAAACCTAAAATCACCTGCATATGCTCTTGAATATATGAATGGCCGGTTAGTGAACAATGCTACTTCTCATTTCAACTTTTTATAGGTATTGATAAGATTAATTGACTTGATTTCAGCTTTGGAACTTTATGGATCCTAAATTTGGCTTCAGGAGATATTGAACAAGTTGTCAAAGGTTTGGCATATTTCCTGTTTGCTACATTATTTTACACATGTATCTGAGTGTAACATCAGGATATAATAGGGTTCCCAAAGATTGTGGATGTATGTGGGGAGCAGATCATGGAGAAAGTATCCCTATTGAAACAGATGCCACATGATTGGTTGCAACAGCAGACTAATACCGTCTGTTCACCAAAGAGTCTCCCATATGCTGGTCTTATATCTTCATTGAGCACCTTACAGAATCATGTTATCCTTTGTGACGTGGGTATGTTTTTTTTCTGTTTGGCAATCATTCCTCAAATATTGGTCTATAGAAGTCAATCACTCATTTCATTTCAATGCCTAATTGAAGTTGGACAGCAGATTTTGAAACTAAGTGAAGAATCTGGAGCATGCTCGACGTTCCAGTTTTCAAATTTTGGGCTCCTTGGATTGCCGTATTGGCTGGCTTCCTCCTTGGAGAGAGTTTATGCAGTGTATGTTTACAGATAAAAAAATATGCTAATAGTTCCTCCTGTTTTATCACCTCCTCCCCTCTCTTTCTCCACTTGCAATCGCATAAGCTATCTTTAATGAAAATATATTTGTGTGCATTCCCATTGCTACCTTGTAGCTTTTGTCTTCTGAATCTTTATAATTTTGATATAATTATTAGTTTTAGCTTAGAAGCACAAGTACTAAGAACATGGAAGATAATATATAGGAGAATTGCAAGTGCAGAAATGGGAGTGAAAAACTCGTTTTTTTTGTTTTTATCTTAGTACGCCATTATCTGGCTATTCAGCAGTTTCCCCAGTTTGTTTTCCATTAATCCAGTTTTTTTTAATATTTTTGGTCTCATTATGCAGTGGTGGACATCATGAAGAGATTGGTCATCAGGAATGTTTCAGTTTGTTACCAGGTATTTTTCTTACTGTTTAAGACTTGAATATGCTTTGTTTGTGTAATCCTTCAATCTACTTCACTATTATATTTGACATTTTGCCTCTATTTTCTTTATCTTTTCCACCCGGATACTGTTTAAATAATCTCACAGTTGAGCGAGAAAGCCATATTTGCCTAATGTATAAATTTTAAATCAGCAGAAGTTGTCCGAATTTCTTACCTCAGCTCTCTGTCTTATAATTGACTTCAAGTCAACATCTTAAGATTCAAAGACAGATTGATTTGCTAAAGGATGCATATGAACAAAGGTCTCCAGTCATTGCTAAACTATCCCTTGCCCATCCAATTCTCATATAAGGAATGCTTATATTGACTATGATAAGCCTCAAGGAAAAGATTGATTTGCTATCTCTGTTAGCTGTGCCAAGTCTATTATAAGCTTTCTTTGATCCCGGCGTTTTTTTCATCTGTGTAACAGGTAGAATTGGTATAAAATTAAATGTTGAAATCCCTGTGGATACCGAGCTTGTAGAACAGTTGCAAGAGGGTTGTATATGGCGCCAGGCTAGGGGTGCTGCCACTGAAGTGTTAGGAGCAGAGGATGCAGGAGGATCGTCAGAGAAGGTACTGACAGAGCTTAGTTCTTACAGTTATTGCCGTGAGGCTGTACTGGCAGTTGTGGTTTGCATTGCAAATTATCATGACTGTAGCACGTATTTTACATCGATGCTTCTTGGAACTTAAGAGTTTAGCTGTTTGGTATTGGCAGGTTGGTGCTGCCCAACAATGGTATGATGAATTGGATAATCTTGCCTTTTCACTTGCGGCACCTGAATCAGAGCTGAATGTGGTAGATGATTGTACAACTTCGGATATAGGATTCCAAGATGCGAAAGTTCACATTGATTGTGCTGTCAATACAAGTCCTGGTACAAGTGAGGTATGCACTTCCACTATATATTACCTTTAATTTTAATTTACTTTTCTTCCCTTTTTTATTGTTTTTGGTGGGTGGGAAAGGGGTTTCAGTCCTAAGAGGTCTTGAAATGCTCTCAATTTGAGGTTAAATAGACATCAAAAGTGCTCTCTGTTAGTTGTTGTTAGTTTGATCATATCATACTTTTATGAATATTACATCAAGTACCTGGATATCCCTATGCAGACAGGCACTTCTAAGGGTTTATCTTTAGCCTTCAAGTTTCTTGCCTGTGCCTGAAGATATAGTCTTTGAAGATTTCTTTTTTACCATTAAACGAATAAGAGCATACTATATATTCATACAGCAGTATAACTCTACTTGAACTCGTATTGTTTGCTGAGATCTAGAAACATTTGTAGCAAACTGCAAAATATTGTGTAAAAACTCCCCTTGTAGTATGACTCCATTTGTGCAGGCATAATGGTGCCCGATATTGCAATAACATCCTCATTGTTGCCAACATGCAGGTCATTGTTTATGCAGCATTGTATTTAAAACTTAGAAAGCAAGAATTATTAGAGGATAATCAGGACAAATATGCGGCAAGGATAGCAGATATTCTGAACTCAGAGAGAAGTGGAAAGATGGGAAGAGATTCATTCATCCAATTCTTGTTGAAATCAAATAGAGATTTGAGAGACCTCATCTTCATGAAACCTCTCCATGTGAGGGTGAAATTGGATTGCCTTGATCACCCAAAGGCAGCAAATGGAAAAGACATTATCCTCACAGATTCCAATATTGAAGTCAATGTGTCGCTTAGCTCTTAATAGAGGAATTACTGCATATTGTTGTTTTTTTCTTTACATTGTTGGAATGAGCATGCAGTCCATGATAGTGTAATTTTAACTGTCAAATGGTATCTTAAAATATCAAGAAAGAGACTACCGTAGTGTGTTGGCATCAAGGCTAGTCTAGTCATATGCATTGCTGAGAAATTATACGTATTGTGCTTTAAAGTAATTATAATTTAAATCATTTTGTTCAAGTTATGTGCAGTCTATAAAATACATTTATTGGGTAAAGCTATTTTTTGGAGTGCCTCCGAGCTTCATATGCTTTAGGAAGAGGGGATTCATATCTTGTCTTTCATTAGTCTTTGGGTGTCGCTCAACGTCGAAGGTGAATCAGCGATTGGGGTTGGCTAGACTTTCGAGGGACGACTGGATCTGGACACCAGTTTCTGGTTTATTGGTGAGGCAGAGATGCGGAGTTGGGCGCGATCTCTGATCAGTGATGAGCGACGTGGTTGGCTGGACTGGGTGATGGTGCTTGTGGATCCAATGATGGCGGTCCAGTTTACGGGGCTCAATTTTTTAGACAAACCTTAGATGCTGGTTCAGCTTGTTGGGCTCACGTTATAAGCTAGACAAAAGAACTGTTTTTTGCATCCTCATTTGGTTTATTAATTGTTTTATTGTGGTCTAATATAATATCTGTTATGCACTTGTTGCTCTTAGTACCCTAAGGTTAAATGATTAGACATATTTTCTATGTATCATTGTGTTCGTGTATCACACTCTTTATCTATCCTTTGATGATAGAAAGACGATATGTAACGGTTTATTCTGGTTTAAACATCAATATATCATTACCGATATTCTTCAAAAAAAAATATTAGGTAAAGCTATGATACATGAACATTTCTCATAAACGCGGTATTCCTTTTACCTTTATATTTATCACTTTGAATACTCATGGAATAACTAGGAAAACATCTTCGTTAGTAAGGTGAACTAGGGTTGATCAAAATTATAATTTGATGTCAATTCCAAAAGTTGAGAATAGCATTACAGCCCCCCCAACCCAAAGCACTTGAGCTCCACAATTTTCTCTTCAATTTAAGGTTCACAACCTCTGTCCATGCTTTGCGGACACACCAAAAGATGTTGACCCATTTTGGTTTATTGCCTACCCCTTCCCCACTTTTACAGGAAAAAGACCACAAAGGTTTGTCTGGTGCATGCCTGTCATGGAACCTGTTGTTTTTGTTGATTCTCTTCTCTTAGCTTGTTTCATCTTAATTTTAACTTTTCAGGTCATGTTTCTGCAACCAACTCAAACTAGGCTGTCCATTTTTTCCTTCTATCTTCATCACATGTTTAAAAACCCTTGTTTCTATTCCATGTTCTCCACCCTGATTTCCACATTTGTTTCTTGGGCCAATTCAGTTTTGCTTCTCGGAGGATCAGTTTTGATTAGCAGAGCGGCGCGATCCATGCATTGAAGTGGAGGGGAAAACCATATCTACTTCATTGTTAGGATCATAAGCTTACACTTATCTTTGTATGCATAGTTGCGAGGATTTGAACTAGTATATGAGATGAGTTGCTGTTCGTGCTTTTCATCTAAAACAGCTGCCAAAAGATCAAAGAGTGGGAAGAGAGAAGAATTGCTGTCTCTTTCCGACAGGGAACCTATTCATAATGTAGCACCTGCTGGTAAGTTGCATTTTACCTCCTTCCTAGTGTTCATGTAAGCCCTATGATTGTGTTTTCATGTCACCGATGGCCTTACACGATAAATCTTCCATAAGATCTTTGGTGCATTTCCTTGAGTTTTCCATACCAGTCTATGCTTGTTTCTCCAACTGGTTTTCGGTTAATTGGTTAAATGTATATGTAGTGTCTTGCCAATTAGAGTTTGCTGCATTATTGATGCTTCTTAATGTGACGATGCTTCTATCATATGAACAGAAGTGCCTAAAGCCAATCCTCAAGGCCCGCCTAATGTGCAAACCACAAACAATAGGAATAGGAATGCTAATGTAAATGGCAGTAAAGATGGTGGTCATAATATTGCTGCACAAACCTTCACCTTCCGTGAACTGGCAACAGCAACCAAGAATTTCCGAAAAGAATGTCTTATAGGAGAGGGTGGATTTGGAAGAGTTTATAAAGGGAAGCTTGAAACAACAGACCAGGTAGGCAAAATGCATGTCTGATGAGCCTTTTCTATTTCCTCTTGAGTGGCAACCAACTTTACTGACAACATGGAGTAGTGATCCTTTTGGCTTTCTTTTTTGGTTCAGATTGTAGCTGTGAAGCAACTTGATAGGAATGGCTTGCAAGGAAATAGAGAGTTCCTTGTTGAGGTGTTGATGTTGAGTCTCTTACACCATGAAAATTTAGTGAATCTTATTGGATATTGTGCTGACGGTGATCAGAGACTTCTGGTGTATGAGTTCATGCGTTTGGGATCTTTGGAAGACCATTTATTAGGTACTAATACTATACTCGTTCTGTGATAATTGCCTTTCTCCCTCTCTTAGATATTGATAATAGAAACTTGCGAAAGCAGATGGAAATGAAACTTTTGTTATTATCCGTGCAAGTCTGCATACACTACTGATGTCTAACACATGGTTTCGTTATATACACAGACGTCCCACCAGGGCAAAGGCCATTAGATTGGACCAAGAGAATGAAGATAGCTCTAGGAGCTGCCAAAGGTCTAGAATACTTGCATGATAAGGCAAAGCCTCCAGTTATATACCGCGATTTAAAATCTTCGAACATCTTATTAGACTCCGATTTCAATGCAAAACTCTCTGATTTCGGGCTAGCTAAGCTCGGACCGGTTGGAGACAAGACACATGTATCTTCAAGAGTAATGGGAACATACGGGTATTGTGCCCCTGAGTACCAAAGAACAGGCCAACTGACTGTTAAGTCGGACGTGTACAGTTTTGGAGTTGTGTTGTTAGAACTGATCACAGGAAGAAGAGCAATTGACACAACAAGGCCAACAAGGGAGCAAAATCTAGTGGCTTGGGTAAGCTACCTCAAACACCAATGTGACACTTCCTGTAAGATACTCATAGAGTTTAGCATATGCTCATAACTTAATGTTTGGTGTTTTAACAGGCAGAGCCAGTGTTCAAGGATCCTCATAAGTATCCGAAACTAGTTGATCCACTTCTTCAAGGAGACTATCCAGCAAGAGCTTTAAATCAAGCAGTTGCAGTAGCGGCAATGTGTCTTCATGAGGAAGCTCCGGCGCGTCCCTTAATGAGTGATGTGGTCAGTGCTCTCAGTTTCCTTGGGATTGATGATGAACAAAGTATACCCTACTCACCCTCACACTCCGATGATGATGATGAAGAAGACATGTCTGACGTAGAAGACGAGAATTCAAAGGAAGAAGAAAGTGTAAAGGAACGTAAACGCGCTGTGGCAGAAGCCATTGAGTGGGGTTCAACTTCAAGGACCAATGCAGCCTCCTCAAAGTTGGAAACTGCTTCTTCATTGCCAAATTGAAGCTCCATACTAAATTTCAAGTCCTTATGATTTTTTTTGTTTCTGACACTCCAAAATTGTGTACGAGCTGTCCATCTCAAATTCTCAGTTTATGGAGTGATTACAAGATGAATCCATGAAGCTATTGATGGACCAAGTAACGGATCTGGTTTCAAATTTTTCTATCACAGAACTGGTTCAACTTGTATATGGTCTGCAAGTATGTATGTCGAGATTGCTGAAGTTGTACTAGGAGAGAAACCTGAAGCTCTCGAGTATGTCCACTATGTCGTTGTTCATCATTCATTGACCACTTGCTTCCAAGTTTCTAAGAGCCTGAATACTTTGAATCAGTTATGAAAATTGCACTCACTATGTCGTTTTTTATCGTCCAGGCTTCTAAAGCAATTCTTGACTCAGCAGCAAGCAAAGCTTGCCTAATTTGCAGATAATGTCCCATTTTTTCTCAGAACTTTCTTTCCACAGGACCATGTCCCCAGACCATCTTTTATTTGTGCAGTGGTTTTGCCAGTTTGGCTCAAAGAAGAGTTTAAATTCAGAAACAAATGTTAACACTAATTGATTCAATGCTTTCTTAATGACACCTGGGGAGAACTATGTGCATGCAATTCAAGACTTGGTGAAGCTCTGGATTAGTGTAATCATTTTATGATCTTAATGCATGTGTTTGCTGCACAAGACATGAAACACTTAAAATCTTGGCTTCTCCTTCACAATTTTACTTTAACTCCGGGAAAATCACCAACAGCCTGACCCTTACGTCCAAACCCAGCAATCAACACCTGGTCATTCTCTTTAATGTAGTCCAGGCAAACCACCGTTGGGCACAAAGCCAGCAATCTTCTTCCCGTTCCTGATTAGCTGCAAACGTAGCACACTTCCTAATGAAAAGTTAGGTCTAATTTGGTACAACTTCATTTTTTTTAAATGAACCTCTAAATTTTATTGTGTTTGGTAAATCAAATAAAAGATGTTTTTTTAAATTGCATGTCAATGGAAACAGATTTTAGAAAAAAAATAAACCTCTAAATTTTATTGTGTTTTATAAATCAAATAAAAGCTGTTTTTTTTTAAATTGCATGTCAATGGAAACAGAAGCAGCCTTCAGGTTGCTTTTAGAAACACAGCTATGAAAACACAAAAATTGCCTTTTATATCTTCACAGCACTTTTAAAAGTACAATTTACTAAATATTTTACTGATTTAATTCACAACTGATTATATTCAGTACGGTAGAAGCAATTTAAAAAAATCTGCAGCAATCCCAAACTAGCCCTTAGGCTGCTTAGCCGCAATGCCAATCTTCTGAAGAACAATTCCCGAAGCATGGGGCAAATAGCTTGTTCCACTCATTTCCAAGATATGGCTTCTCCTCGTTTGGTTTCTCTCAATCATGTTCAAATTTTATGGTTGCTAGAAAACTCTAGTTCCTCCTGAAAGTAGTCTAACATACGAACATGTTATTTCGTACATTAGCCAGCATCTTATGTACACTTTAGATCCAAGAGGGACTAAAACCAAGAGGAAATGGGGAACATTGAGGAGGATTTGTCAAAACTCAAACGTGAGATTCGTCAGTGAGGTTCCCAAAGCCATAATGCTCATTAACCAAGTTTATGCCTAGCTAGCTATCCTCTAGCAAGCTTCTTAAACATGTGTTGTGTCACTTGTGTGTGTATGAAGCGGCTTCGGGTGATCCGGTCAATAAGTTAATCATGGAGAAGGTGGAGCTGGCACGGCAGACTGCTTTCTATGGCAGATTTAAGAAATTAACTAAGTTTCATAACAGTAACCCAGTGTAGAGAGTTCTCACTTCTCAGTCACAGAGAGGAGAAAGAGAGAGGCATGTACCCTCAAACCTGATAATGTTATGTTGCAAGATCTCAACGGGTATAGACTCTATGTCCCTCTTCTGTATTAATCAAAACAAGGCACCAGTCTAAAACCAGGTACTCTGCCACTTTCAGGAAAAAAAATTGATAATTTCTATTTTAAACTATCTTGTTTGTGACTTGTTAGCTTTCTATCAACTCTCAGGATGGCAGTTCAACTGAACATGAGAAGAAGTGAACAACCAACTATGGGCAGTGTTGATTAACAGCTCAAAGCCTCAAAATGTAACAGACATTATAGAGCATATTGGAAACTGAAATTTGAACAAGGGTGGTATCTGCTTGTTATAAACTTGTACCAAGTCGGCAAATTGAATGGCTCATCAACTTGGGTTTCTGGCATGTCCTGTTACTTTAAAGCAATATGTATAATCTAAACAGTCCAGTTTAATTGCTTCGAAATCAGTCTCTCCTCAACTTTGATACCATCTAAACACCTTCCATCTCGACCATGTAGGGAGCATTTCATAATTATTAGCATTTGCCAAGGGAAACTTGATAGATTCTGGGTGTTGAGCTGGTATTCTTATCACTAGACAAATGGTAGTTTTAAACCTTGAGTACTCTTTAGGTGCAGTCCCTTCCTATCCATCTGCAAGAGGCTGTAGATGGTACCAATGCTCTAGACACAAGAATTTTACCTATTCTTGTGGACTGATAGCTCTGAGGCTGTTAGACTAATTAACACCTCAGAGATGTCTTAGTTTATGATCACAAAGCATCATTGTCAGATATATCTCTTGCATTAGATGGGATGAGTATACTCCGTTCCCTTCATGAAAAGGCCAAAGAAAATAAAATTCTGGGCATCTAATGTATTATAGGATACACTGATCCGAACCAAGCAGGTGGCGGGAGGTTTGTTGTCCCTAGTTCCAGTCTATGTTCACTGAGTCAAGGATGTTATATGGTGGATTTGGTTCGATGTACTACTCCTAAAGTGGATCGTAGATAAATGATGCACTTACCAAACCTACTCGAAGGCTGAGCTTAAGGCTACCTTTGAAACAAATGCCTGCAACAACGATTCCAGGATTTGATGGAGTGTAGTTGGGAATGATGTCAGTAGATGTTTCCTAGCAGTTTAGGGTCTGGGGTTTAGTGTCAGAGAACTTAATTATCCACATATAACTGAAAACTCAACCAGAACATTAAAATTTTATATTGCAGCTTCAGTTCCTGGTTGAAAATTTGGCCTACATAAAAACTGTAGCTATTGAAAACATATAGGACTACTCCTCATTCAACTAGTATTGAGTAACTGTCCCTCTTCAATTCATGAAACTATAAAAACAACCCCTAATGGGGAGTTTATCTTATTCAGTATGAGTTCCTACATATTAGGTTCTCTTGAACTACAAATGATCAGCCAGTTCCCTCACTTGACATCTGATGGATCACCACTAACACAAACGTAGACTGAAAATCCACTGTAACCATTTACAGTCTTGAGTGAGAACAGTAGCAAATGCACATTGCATGTGGGTATCCCACTCCATAAATGGCTTCGCAGCAAGTAGACAAACTTAAACTAATGGTTCACCACTCTTTACTATAGAAAATTTTCAGTATTTGCACTGGTTTCACTCTGGTCTATAAAGCCTCTACCTTTCTATATCTGATAGCTATCATGACATATTCTTGTGGTTGTAGCAAAGTTAATACAATTTCCCACGAACCAATAATCATAGAAACTTAGAGATTAACAATTCAAAATTTACATAATTTAATAGGATATTTACTACTTATAGACTAATATGCACAAAACCCAACTCGGAAATAAACAAATTACATGAACCCACAAAATCAATAACACTCCTATTAGTCAACATGCTTAACAGTACACATGCTTTCTACTAATATGTCCAAGACCCAATCAGAAATAATGAAATGCCACATACCCCAAAACAAACAGTACTTAGGCATATCATACACAATCAAGAAAACAAGTGAGGCAATGGAGTTCAGGTACTATCCTTTGAAGATGTTTAAATAGACAGGACTTACTCAAACAGGCAATACAACCTTCATGGTAAGGTGCTACTTTCCCTTATCATAAGTTTCTATGTTTTGGGGCTCACATTCTGGACTAAGCAAACGAACCAACAAAGCAGTGGATGAGCTCACAAATAAAGCTCCACAAGCTCCCCATCGAAGAGCCCTAGGAACTGTAATTCTAGGACCTGCAGAGGCATAGAGCCACAAGTGTTATGAACTTTGTTCACAGAATGACATTACAGATATTATGAGTCATCTAACGGGGAAGAACAAGTGCACGGGTCTTTATGCTTAAACTTGGCGTAACAGGATCAAAAATGATATAAGGGACTCAACATCATTAAGATGCTTGTATGCAACACTCATAACCAGTACAAGTAGCATACCATAATGCAATCTACAAAGAATCCAGAATCCAAATGCCCCTCCAACTGTAAAGATCCCGGCAGTCTGTCTCATCAATCTGGAACACGGTTTGCAATCTGACCTCATCAGATTAGCATCTGAAAACCCCAAGTAGCACCTCAATGCCATCTTTAATAACCTTTTGCTACAACTCTGTGCTTTCTTCACACACCCAGGAGAACTTAACGGACTTATCCCACTGAAAAAAGTCGTAATAGCCTATTCAGTAAGCAAATTAAATTGGCAATTCTGAGAGTCGAAGAACAGAGACTACTGACACAAACTCAAATACAAGTATCATAATGACACAGTTTAAAAGAGTAGATACCATCTTGTTCCAAGCTAAATACAAAGTCTACAACCTTATGCTTACAGACTTGACCACTACAAGCACAAGTTTTCATCTTGTAGTTTCAATGGACTGTCATTCGAACTGTCAAGTTATATGCAACTATATAGTAAATACAATCATAATAAAGCTGATTAATCTTACTCACATAGCTACCATACCACGCTTCAAAATTTCAGTTAATTCTAATATAAAAGTTATTCAGTCTCATTGCTTCAATTTACTAAATAAAATTCTGTTCAAACATGTCGATGAAATAACCCATTTGACAAATATACAGCTTCGGTTCCTGGTTGAAAATTTGGCATGTGTAAAAACTGTAGCTATTGAAAACAATTATAGGGCTACACCTTATTTAACTAGTAATAAGTAACTGTCCCTCTTCCATTCATGAAACTAGAAAAACAACCCCTAATGGGAAGTTTATCTTAAGCAGCTTGTAGTATAGTATCTCATCATCACCTGCCTGACCCACAAAAAGTGATAACTAATGCTGCACAGGGAAGACACACCTGCTGCATATAGCATCATGTTTTACCATAAACATATTATGTTATCTTCAATTATGAAAAAGTAGCCAATTCCCTCACTTTAGACTCAATGGCTTGCGGTTTCCCATTATATAAAAGCGGCCCATCACTTAAAAATTAGGTAATTTCATCAAACAAGATTTAATTAATAATCACTTGGCATCCACCTTTCGATCATATTAAGTACAGATATCAGCCAATTCTGTCACTTAAGATTAATGGATCAAAACTACACATACAGTAGTAGAGTCCCAATATATTAGGTACTTTTGAACTACAAATGATTAGCCGGTTCCTTCACTTAACACAAACGTAGACTCAAAACAGCACTGTAACCACTTGCAGTCTTGAGTGAACAGAACATAGCAAAGGCACATAGCAGGTAAATATCCCACTCCATTAATGGCTTCACCTCTCAACTACCAAACTATTTTAGGTTCTTGTGAATTATGAATGGCTAGTCAATTCTCTCGTTTAACTAATTGTTCACCACTCTTTACTGTAGGAAAATTTCAGTATTTGCATTGATTTCACTCGTCACAACTTCCCTATTCTATAAAGCCTCTACCCTTTTGTATCTGACAACTGCTATCATGATAGATTCTTTATGTTTTACCAGCTAATACAATTTCCTACTAGCCAATAATCATCAAAACTTAAAGATTGACCAAAAAAATTTTGGATAATTTTATAGAAAATTTACTACAATATGCCCAAAACCCAACTCAGAAATAAACTAATTCCATGAACCCACAAAATCAGTAACAGTCAAATATCATTCAAAAACAAGCTTAATAGTAGACATGCTTTCTACCCATATGCCCAAAACCCAATTCAGAAAATAGCAAATTCCACAAACCCACAAAACCAACAAAACTTGAGCATATCATAGACATTCAAGTACACTGAAAGTTCAATAAATGAGGCAGTGGAGTCCAGATACTAACCTTTGAAGATATTGGCCTGCCAAGAAAATAAAAAGACAAAATTCCGAGTTCTGGGGCATTCAATTTTCAGAGCCGAAAGCAAAGTTTGATTCTTTAAACTCAAAAATGAATTGGAAATAAAACATTTTAGAGCGAGTGAAGGCTAGAGTTTGGACCAATACATCGAAGAAAGCATCTTTTACAAAAGAAAGTTGGGAAAATTAGAGGTGAGCATCCAAAGACTATAAAGAATGTAAACAGGATACCTGTTAGATCAATATGATGGAGAACAGATGTTGCCTGGCTAGTTAGGATCTAGGATTTTAGGCCGGACACCTAAACCATCCTTACATATAACTGAAAACTCTCAAAATCTTACATAAGAGCTTGAATTCCTGACTCAAAATTGGCCTGCTTAAAACTGTAGCTATAGAAAACAACTATTGGGGTAACTCTTCATTTAACTGAGTAAGAGTCGTCCATTCATGAAACTAGAAAAACAACACATAAAGGGAAGTTTATCTTATGTGGCTGAAAAGTCTAGAACCTCAAGTGCACCTCACACATAGAATATCATAACTAAAATTGCACAGAAAAGACACACCAGGTGCTTATAGCATCATGTATTACCAGAACGATATTAGGTTCTCTTCAAATATCGAGAAAGTGCCAACTCCTTCGCTTTGGATTCAATTGCTTTACCATTTTCCATTAAGTAAAAGCTGTCCATCTTAAAACTAGCCACTTCAATCACTCAAGATTTAATTGACTGTCGCATTCCATTCACCAGAACTCTTTGAAGATATTAACTTCTCTGTAAGTACAGATTTAGCCAATACTGGCACTTAACCTTTAATGGATCAGCACTTCTCATTCAGTAAAAGAGCTCCAACTTATCAGATTCCCTAAAACTATAAACGACTAGCTAGCTAGTTACCTCACCTAACATTTCAATGGTTCACCACTTAAACACAAACGTAAAACTCAAAACTCAACCGTAACCACTCGCATTCCCTATTGAGCAGTATAGTAGCAAAAACATTTCATGAGAATATCCTACTCCATCAATGGCTTCGCATCAAGTACTCTCTCCACTACCAAACTGCTATGTTCTTGTGAAGTACGAATGGCTGGTAAAATAAAACCTCTACCTTTCTATATTTGATTGCTACCACTAAAGTTTCTTATGGCTTTTGGCACAGTTAATACAATATCTCAAAACAATAATCATGGAAACTTAAACATTGACAATTCGAAATTTTGCATAATTTGATAGGAAATTAACATGCTTTCTACTAATATGCACAAAACCCAACTCAGAATTAAGCAAAATCTACGAACCCACAAAACCAACAATACTCTCACACATTCAAACACAATGAAAATTGAAGAAATGAGGCAGTGAAGTTCAGGAATTTAACCTTTGAAGATGATTTACTGCGCAGCGAATACAACAGGATCTTAATTCGCGGAGCCGAGAGCAAAGTTTGATTCTTTAAACTCAAAAATTAATTGGAAGAAACAAACTGAGAGCAGGCGAAAGATAGAGTTTGGTTGGGTTGTGCGCCATAGGCTGTGCAGCATGCCTCTTCTCTTTTCTGTTCATAGAATAGGTTACAAACACATTGTCGTTAATTCTCTAACCAAACTGAATTTCAGGAAAAAAACACATTCCAACGAAACTGCACTCATTTTTAAATGTACATACAGGTGTGCGGAAGTTTCATAAACTAACAATTTATGAATACCGCATGAATTAAGAGTCATTAAGAATGTTAGCGCACTAAATTTTAAAACATAAACTGTGATACATCAAATATGAACCCCGATATAATATATGTACACGACGTTACTAACGACCTTAGTTTTTTTTTATAGGTGTCACAAAATAAAGGGTAATTTAATTTTTCATGTTTTCTTTTTTACTTTAGTTACCTCTCTAACCCCCTTATCAGAGTGTTCTCACAAAATCCGCTCTCTTATATGATTACACAATATCGAATAATATGGTCATCACTTTTACCATCATCTAACACATTATAGTCCATATTTCTTGATCAATTGTATCTACAAAATACATGAACATCACCACTAGCACTGCCATCATCTGATAAAGATAAGTTCCAATTTCTATTTTAAAATTACAACCTATTCCTAAATCTTTTTTGTACCCTAAATTGACTGTAAGAAGAATTGGACGAGAGTATCTCGGACAGAAAAGGCTTGGTTCTCGATTTTACAATTGGATAATCTAGACGTCTAGGTTGCTGCTGAAGTTGACGATGATGGTATTGATGTGGGTCTTATTGTACATGGTCTGAATCGCGTCGGAGATTTCATGGAGACGTCGAGTGGTAGACTACTGGGCTGAGACAGAGACTAAAGAGGGAGAGAAAAGTGTGCGTGTGTACGTTAACGCACAAACAAATTAACCAATTGTATTCCAAAAGAACAAATTATATCATTCACTAAATTGTAATTGCATGTGAATTGACACCGAACAACATATATATAAATTAGGTTGAACTTCATACTTGATGTATCAAATTTTATATTTTGAAACTTAGTGTACTAAAATTCTTAGTAGCGCATACTTTGTGTACCATTCAAAGTATTTTCTCTTTTTAAATTGATACCCATCGGTTTCAATTTTTGTTGTCAGAATACTGGTTCAACTTTTATATGGTCTGCATATATCAATGTCGACATTGCTGAAGTTGTGCATGCAAAATTAAAAGCTCTAGTCTTTATGTAGTTCATCTCCTGAGAAAGTTCTTAAAGCACTATGAAACAGAGAAAAACATACCTGTGATAACCAAAATGTATCCAATATCAGGTATCAGTCTTTCATCTGTGCATTCCGCACAACGTACGTTTACTCGTAAGGTATCTTACAATGAATCAAAATCTAGGATCTTGGAACTTCTTTTGGATGGTAGCTAATATGCGTGTAACTATGGTTTGAATTTTTTTCTTACAATCCTTGAAACTATGCCCTATCTGGTGTACACAGAGAAACACACTGATCATGAACAACCCTATTGTACATCTTTTATCTAAAGTAGGGCTGGCTCCGGTCCACTTCGCTTCGGTTTATACCTCAAACCGCGAACCAAACTATTGTTTTATTTCAGTCCGGTCCGGTTCGGTTTTTTACTATTCCATATGCCAAACCGCAAACCAAACCACACCTACGGTTCGTTTTTTTCGTTTTTTTAAATGATAATTTTTCTTCTCTTTATCATTATAGTGAAAAATGGTTATGGCTCACAAAGTTGTACATTTATTTACAAACTACTAAACAAAATTATATAACATTAGTAGACAAATTGTGATTCCGATAACTAAAACTCATAAACAAAAATTCGACCATCAGATATGATCATTATGACGAAATATGTCTGTGGTAAAAAATTCAACTGGATCAGACAAAGTTAAAGGCTCGATCGAAACAGTCAATCCTGATCCATCGTTAGTTATCACACAACAACGCTCATATCTACCTCTATATTACGCATTTTTGGAAAACCTTCTACACGAAAAACACTCACGTAGATAAGACGCAACTGTCCATATAAATTTTTTTGGACATTTACCTTCCGACGATAAGGCTCCTCATAGAGAATAATAACGGTAAATAGGGTTAACCGCTACTATCGGCACCCAGACGTTACCCAAATTACGTGATTTTTGAACCATAGTCGTATTTCACGATTTTTTTGATAATTTTGCTTCTATGTAAAGCTGGTTCATAAAGTTGTGCATTTGCTTAAAACCTAATAAACAAGTTCTACAATATTAGTATGCATATTATGATTCCAATGACTAAAAGTCAAAAATTAAAATTCGACCGTCAGATATGATCATTATGACGAAATATGTCTGTGGTAAAAAAATTCAACTGGATCCGACAAAGTTAATGGCTCAATCGAAACGGTGAACTCTGATCCATCGTAAGTTATCACACGAAAACACTCATATCTACCTCTATATTATGTATTTTTGGAAAACCTTCTACACGAAAAACACTCACGTAGATAAGACGCAACCGCCCATATAAAAATTTTGGGTCATTTACCTTCCGACGATAGGGCTCCCCATAGGGAATAATGACGGTAGATAGGGTTGACCGCTACTATCGGCACCCAGACGTTACCTGAATTACGTGATTTTTGAACCATAGTCGTATTTCACCATTCCGAACACATCTTATTTCACGAGTGTTTTTGATATTTTTGCTTCTATGTAGAGTTGGTTCACAAAGTTGTGCATTTGCTTAAAACCTAATAACCAAGTTATACAACATTAGTATGCATATTATGATTCTGATGACTAAAAGTCAAAAATTAAAATTCGTCCGTCAGATATGATCATTATGACGAAATATGTCTGTGGTAAAAAATTCAACTAGATCCGACAACGTTAAGGGCTCGATCGAAATGGTCAACCCTGATTCAACTAGATTTCGACGACACTCAACAATTTCGTCAACACCCAAACTTTTTCTACCGTTTTTTTTCAAATGAGCTGCTGTCTAGATCTGGAAATATAAGGACTTTTAGCCGACGAAATTATATATTTCGTCGGCTAAACTTTTAAAATTTCGTCTGCTATAGTTTACAGACTATAGCCAATAGCAGACGAAAAAATTATTTTAGCCATTGAAAAAACATTTCGTCAGCTAAAAATCCATTTTAGCCGATGAAAAATTAACCCAGCCAATGATTTTTTGTTTCTTCGGCTAAAGTGAACGTTAGCCGTCGAAAAAAAATTTCGTCGGCCTGTTTTTATTTTTTTCGTCAGCTATAATGTTTATTCTGGTAATGAATCTTAGCCGTACATTATCATTAAACCTGATCTAACGGCTGCGACCCTATCCCTCAAATTTGACAGAAAAAAGTAGGGCTGGCATGGTATGGTAATTTACCACGATTACCGCAAAACTAACGGAGCCAATAATGTTGGTAACCGACATAGTTGGTAACCGACTTCTACGGTACGGTTACCGTACCAACTTAATTCTGGCCGTACGGTATGGTAATAGATTTTAATTACCGTGGTAATTACCGTACCGACCGTAATTTATATATATAATTAAAATTATATTAAGTCCTTTAATCCTAGCCGTTGATTAAGGAACTTTTAATCATAGCCGTTGATGAATTGAAGGGAAGCTTATTTTCATTTACTAGTGCAGCGCTGATGAATTGATGAATATTGAACAATTTGAAGTTTTGAACTGTGTTTGTGACTTTGTGGTTGTATGATTCATTTGTATGAACCTTGTTAAGTTGGTTTATAACTCTTTGTTGATTATTTCATATTACATTTTAAAATTATGCACCAGTTCATAGCAGGAGAACTCCAAAAAATTTGAGCCAAGTCTTATTTTTCATGAAAAAAATTGGCCCAATTTAATGTTGGTACAAGACCCAACCGTACCGTACCAACATGTATCGTACCGTACCAACATGTCGGTATACCGACTTTGGTGGTTGGTAATGGTAATAGGATTTTGTTTACCGATTATAGTTGGTTGGTAATTGGTAATGGTAAAAAAAAGTTGGTAACCGTACCATGCCAGCCCTAGAAAAAAGGGATCCCGCATTAGAATGACCATATATATATATATTCAACAATGGAGATGTGATTTTTTGATTGAAAAGTTTATGTAAACCCCAATCCCTCATATAAGTCAAAAAAGGAATCTCTTAGTGGCTATGCTTTTATATGCTTTGCTTATATATGTGTGTGTGCCTATGCTTTGTAATTCCAAAACAAGAGCATATGTGAAGAATTCATATTCAGACCTAAAAATAGTAGTGAATCACTCTCATAAAATGTGTTCGGTGTGAAAATGAATTTTCTCGAACAACCAAGCTTGAGGCGTGCTAGTACCTATGGGTCAGGTACAACCTTGATCTTTGACGCTTGTTCGCCCTCTGACTTCTATTCAATCGACTGTCGTACAGGCGTTGGTCAGGCCTGCACTTAGGTTCTTCTTAGACCTAGCTGAAGAACAACTAGGATTTTTCTCCTCCTCTCGTGAAACGAACGTATCTTACTCGGACCGGTGTGATTGAGCAGAGCTATAATCAAGGATTACGGGACGTTTGTCAAAGGGTTCCTTGACAAACCGGAGATATTTGCTAAGGTTATTCACCCTAACAATAGTTTTGTGGATATTCGCCTACGGATTGGTCTTTATGAAGTGGTGGCAGACTGTTCGCTCACAGATGAGGCTTGGTGAGTAGAAGCGGGAACTATCGACTGGTCGGGCTTTGGTGAGTAGCGGCGGGGAATACCTACGGATACAGCTTTGGTGGACAAAAAGACTTGAGGAATCTTTCTGGTATAGGTGCTCCGGAGGAGACTTGTTTTGCAGTGTGCAAAAGTTGTGTTTGATTGATTGGAGATGTCCTTTCTTTTTGTACCTTGACCCTTTTAAATAGTGAATACTAGGGTTTGTTCTTTATTGCGGACCAAGGTGTATCAAATCTGATTCAGATTATTGGAAGATTCCTTAAGCAACCACAAATCCTTGTCAAGTATGACCTCAAACAAGAAAGAAAAAACATTAATAATAACGTATACCGTAAGAATCGGTTTAATGGGCTCTCATGCAAAGCATTCGCCGAAAGATATAATTTTGGCCCAAATAAAATGCACTTACGCACGCGCGTAAGCACTTGTTGAAATGCTAGTGTGTGTGCCAGAATTTAGGTTTCATCACATTAGTTGTTGGCTGGACTACTGAATTGTGGAGCTGAGGAGCAGCACCACTTGTCAAAGTCGCTTCCAAATTCTGAATCATCGGCACTGCAAAACAAAGTCAAGAAATAAACAAATAAATGGATCAGTTGGCAAGTACTACAATCCAAACAATTTCGATTTAATTTTGTCTTTCTTCTCGAGAATTAATTTAAACCAAACAGATAATTATAATCTGTACAAATATTTTTGATGAGATAAGTTGGATGCACCTCTGGCCTCTAACGACACAAATGATAGACTGGCTATCAGAAATTACATATAAGAGCTCCCATTGAACTACTATAACTTCAGTAGGAAGCTGCAGAATATAGTCATTGGTGCTATGGGGGAGGCTCAAATGGTGCGAAGCTCAAATAGTGGATGTTTCTCCCATACATTGCAAGTGTAACTTGAGGACTGCCATTTCTAGTTGCAAGGTACTTCTTGACAAGGTGTTAGATTTGGTGTTAGCAGGACGGAACCAGAATTAGAATCTGGGTGGGTTAGATTTACCTTAGGTTGGTGGTCTAAGAGTATACAAATCAGAACTTTAATTCAAGAGTTGGTAGCATAGATTTTTTTTCATAAGGACATTGTGTAAGAACTGGAGTGAAAATGGGAGAGGTCTGGGAATGATTGAAGGAGCTAAGTTGATTATCTTAGTTTAGACATCGATCCATCGAGTAACAGAAGCAAGCTAGCTAGCTTGATGCAGTCATGCGCAGACAAGCCACTACATGTATTAAGAACCCTAACAAAAGCTTGTTTTGGTCGACTAAACCCTGACAACTAAGACTAGGAATTGTCTTTACTAGATACACACAGTTCAAAGAGTATTGGCTTAGAGGTAGATAAACCACTGACGTTGTTGATCCGGTAAAACTCCTCCCACTATATCCATGGAAGCAGAGGTTAGCCGCTAGTGAACATGAAACCCAATAGATCAATACATCAACAGATGTAACCAAAACTCCATAACAAGCTCCACTATAGCATACCCAACATATATTGAATTTTGCAAGTCTAAAAGTTGGGGTAGGCAAACCCTGGCCCCTGGTTCCGTGCCCAGGTGTTAGCCAACCAAATGGAGACTGGCACAGGATGAGAAATGGAGTTCAATATAGTGCAAGTGCAACATGCTCTCATTGTCTACAGGTGCGTGCTTCAGTGTCCATCACATTGTAATGCAATGATGAAATGGAATATGATCGGATATGTCATTTCAAAAAGATGACCACATTGCAGAGATACAAATTTGTCCGAGCTAGCCTTCAAAAGAAAATGCTTGAGATAAAAATAATTATTTAGATAATCAATTATGCAACCACAAACCATAGGCCTCTAATCACCTCTAATAAACATAGAAAAGGTGAAAGTGAAACAATCAATACTACTACACATCACAAGCAGAAGAGATCACATCATCCCTCAAACAGGCTGTCAACCCACAAGTCTGAAAAGACACAACACCATCACTACCAATCTCATCTCTGTGACATTTGTGTGCTTACATGGCCATATCTGCCCATCACTTTTCTTGTTGCCAATGCTGCAGCCTCACTTGCACGCAAAGTCCCACTCGCCATAAGTGCAGCAAATTCAACAGCAATCTCCTCTTGCACCTTACTTCGAGCGTCCCCAAGAGGATCTGCAACCCCATTGTTAGGTTTTACAGCACTCCCTGACTTTCTATTCTCCTCCGGCCTGTTAAGCTGCGCTCCTGAATTTGATCCATCAGCCGTCACATTGCTAGAATTAGGTTTCGTTACATTAGTTGTTGGCTGGACTACTGAAGGAGGCCTGAATTGTGGAGCCTGAGGAGCAGCACCACTTCTCAAAGTAGCTTCCAAATTCTGAATCATAGGCACTGCAAAACAAAGTCAAAGAGACAATGGATCAGAAGAAAGAACGGTTCGGTTGCAGTATTACTACAATCCACACAATTTCGATTTACTTTTTTCTTTCTTCTCAATAATCAATGCTTGCAGTATTACTACAATCCACACAATTTCGATTTACTTTGTTCTTTCTCAATAATCAATGCAAACCACGCACTCCCAATATAATAATTAACTGTGCAAATCTTTTTATGAGAATCCTTGAAAGCAATGTTCTAAAAATCCCCACCTAGACCGATTAATCATCCGCCTAGGCACTAGACGGTGTTTCACTGTTTTGGTTGAAACCGATTAATCTTTGACATACAACCGATTAATTCCCGCCTAAAAGCGATTAATCGATTAATCGCCTGACTAACACGGTTGTCCGCCCGACTAACGCCTAGCGTTTTTCAAAACACTGCTTAAAAGGTCATAAAGGGCTCATATGAAAAATGAGACTCATGAAAAATGGCACAAATCATAAACTGGGTACCAAAACTTACATATAAGAGCTCCCATTGGACTGCTCATAACTTCAGTAGGAAGCTGCAGAATATAGTCTGGTATTGTTGCACCTACCAAAAACTGAGCAACCTCGTTACTAAAGTTGTTGCAATTGTGAGCAAGCAAACTATAGGTCTCAGCAGTATATCGAGGACTGATCTCCTGTAGATATGACTCAAAAACGTTCTTGGGTATATGTGTTTCACCCAACTCTACCACTCGAAGTGGTGTCCCATACGGTGTTGATCCCGCAGGAGCCTGTTGTATGCCTCCCCCAAAATAGTACTCATTGCCGTAAACTGAAACTCCTGTATGCCTGTAATTGAGAATGCATACAAATAATGAAAACCTCTACATGACTTGCGGAAAACAACATTTTCCAAATTTGTGCAGAAACTCCAGTAAAACACACTTACCATATTCCCTCAATGGCTTTCCCTATGAATGCCATAGACATCTGCTTAGCTAGCCCTTGGCTTAGGTCATATACATTCAAAGTAACCCTATGACCCTCCTGCACAAAGTTCAAACTCTAGAATCTAGAATGCACCCCCATAAATATATTCGGGCAAGGAAATTAAGTAACCAACACTCAATAACTAGTAACAAAAGCATACCTCAGCCATCTCTCCCACAGTTCGGTATCGAAACGCACTGCAAGATCG
This sequence comes from Comarum palustre, assembly GCA_951800085.1. Classification (NCBI taxonomy): domain Eukaryota; kingdom Viridiplantae; phylum Streptophyta; class Magnoliopsida; order Rosales; family Rosaceae; genus Comarum; species Comarum palustre. Next base: position 13,534,591 of record OX637583.1, read on the forward strand.
CAGCAGTTGTTAATACTAATCAAATCACAATCCAAATCAATCAGAACAGGATCCCAAATCCCAAAGACAAAACAGAACACTCGGATTAGAAAAACAATCAAGAAATTCTCATTCCAAAAAGAGTATAAGAATTGAAAATAGCAACTGCATCCAAACCCAACTAATCAACATTTCGAGAAATTGATCTATTCAACACAACAAGCCACTCTGATAGTAAATGTACCCTTCAAGAATCAGATTTCAGAACCCAAAAACAAACAAAACAATCGCGTGGGGATCCCACAGATCAGTATCAGAATCATAAACCCCAAATCCCAGACAGAAAACTCCAATCTATTCTAAGCTAAACAGAATCTAGAGAAAAATAAAGTACCTGAGACGTGAAGCAATGAAGAAAGTCTGTTTCTTTGTTTCTGCGAGAAACACAGGAGGGGACTTCGGTCGGTTACCCCCATTAAATACCTGGCTTCAGCGGGCATCAATTTGACCCACACTCGGATTCCATCGCCTTCTAGAATGTACCATCCACTCAGATGTCGACACGTGTGCCTACGGTAATTGTATTTCCTTTTCTGGCGCGACCTTTTTTGATTATTTGTTAGGCAGGCCCTTGAAAGTTCATACATTTTCTTTTTTGGCTTCGTCCTGGAGAAGTGGAGAATAATGTATTTGTCACACTAGTGTTTTTATTTCGATATCTAAACTCAAAATGAAGGAAAAAGAGTAACACTGCTTTTATTTTTATTTTTTATTTATAAATGAGTGCCCAATAGCCTTTTCTTTTATTGAAGAAATGACATTATTGATGATGGAAAAAAATTAAAGATTGTTGTGGGAGAATGTAATTGTGCTTATCGTTGTTATATTGATGTGATAGAATGAGCTCTATTTATAGAGTCTCACTTACATATATTGGGTTATTCATTTATATATTGGGATAAGCTTATATAGCTTCCCTATTACAAAGAAGTAACATAAAGCTCATAGGCTTGGCATAGACCAAGAAACACATATGTATCATATATCCTACAACACTCTCATTTATGTCGCATGTCGTCATGCTGGATGGTATATATGATGTTGTCTCATCAAAACCTTACCAAGTAACAAAAAATAATGTGAGAAAAACTAAACCTTGGTCGAAGGACAAAAGAGTACAACGTACCATGCTACTTGACCGAGAGTCTGCCATGTGAATCTCCCTCTGATGAGTAACTTAGTCGGAGAGACTTGATGATCTTCGCATAATCTTCACATGCTTCTTGAGAACGTCTTGAAGTTGCAGCATTGGTGGTAACGGCGGTTCCATGAGCAGAAGGGAAGTCGTGCTCCTCGGCTATGGTTACGGCATCTAGGTGCACATATGCATGACACTTCGGCAGAAGCATTTGGCACTTGGTAGCTACACTCGGTAGCGCTCAGCAGAAGCGCCAGCACACGCCGCATAGCAGTGCTCGGCAGCTGCGCTAGACAGCGCGAGGCAGCTGGTGCACGGTGTCCAGCAGCTCGGTCCCAAGACCGGCTAGTGCTGAGATCCTCAAGGACAGCTCACTTATTTGCGTCCCTTCTTGTATCTCAAGCAGTGCATGCAATGTTGCCTCGTTAAAAACCTCGCTATGCAAAAACCCAGTGGGACAAAAAGCTTAGACTAAGGAAAAAAAGTGCAACGTGGTTGACACAAACAACCACACCCTTCACATTTGATGATGACATACATATGCTAGACTTTCTTTCAAATCTGAATCTCCCCTGACTTTAACATCAATCATAGGGAGCAGTGGCGGACCTAAGATTTTAACTGTGTGGGGGCAAGGTTTTCAGCTAATGGCAGATGTGAAAGTAAAAAAGCGTACTGAGAATATATGTATACTAGTTATAAATTAATAACACTCCTATCAAAGGAAAAAACCTTCAAGCTGTCACATTTTTGAACTGATTTTATCAATATGATATTAATTAAGGGATTGGATTTGGTGGATAGAGGATATGTCTCTTTGTATTAGCTGAAAAATGGTGAGCTGTGGGGGCGATATTTATGAAGGAAGACTAAAATTTTATTTGTTAGTTAATATATCAGCCAACAATTACACTGTGACTTAAAACTCAGTTAACGCGTCAGCCCACACTTGCCACTAGCTGGGTCCGCCAGTGATAGGGAGTTTCCTGATTCTTAATAACCATGGAAGTATCAATAACTTAGCATATCAATGCTCTTTAACATGTCTTCAAATGTGGTATTGGACAATGATTAACTAAACCATGTCATATTATCCTCAATCCAGATCTTTCACACATTGATCGAGAAGAAAAGGTTGCTTGAGAACTCAAAACATAAGTTCACGCAGAGATTCAGATTCTCGCGCAACATGACCTTTAAGGACACAATCAGTTCTAACTTCATGTAAGAAACATATATGGAAAATCCGTAAACGGTTTTGTAAAGTAGACATCCATACCTTTCCAATCATAGGTCACACACCCTCTGGTTCGACTGAAGTTATCCAGAAAGTTCTATTGAAGTTAGTTGATTATTTCGTAAAACAGATTCTCAGACAGATCTATCTTACTTCACAAGAATTGACATAACTCACTCAATATGATACACGTGATCATATGGTTGGTGTCCTTAGAAAGTAGACACATAGACCTTTCCAAGATACTAATTTCACCATTTTTCCAAGGAGTGAGCCATCATGTAGGTCTTGTTGAAGTTGACCTAGAAAACTTGGCAGATTTTGTTGAATGATTGAATAAGCCCAAATACATATAAGTATTCAAGGGATGTCCGTTTGCCAATCTATTGACATTGCGTAGGCGCAAAGCTACACTTAGATTTTCAACGAATGTTGGGTCAAGTCTTTCTACATCATCTCTCTAGAGGAAACAAATCACTCACTCATAGAGTAAAGACTTTGACTAATCATGGGAGTATATGCAGGCTTCACTTTCATTAGTGCGCCAAAGCCGTTTGATGGAAAACAACACACAATCATCAACTCATTAGGAGACTGTGTCTTTCTCAAGATCTTTTCATTCTAACATCGGATGTTCAATGCATGTCAGCATTTCTTTAGCATCATGACCATGTAAATCCAAAATCAGCACGCAAATGCATTATTCATCATATCCCCACTACACCACAAACTGTCATTGATAGCATTTTTCAAATGCTATCATATCCATAGCGTTTTAGTAAATGCTATCACAGCCGGAGCTATGAAAAATCATGTGTCTTTCATAGCGTTTTTGAAACGCTATCATAAAATTTACATCTATAGCGTTTAAAACATGTTATTATACATATCATCAATAACAATATATAAACGGTATGTTATACTTTCAATAGCATTTCTTAAATGCTATAAATATGTTACAACAGCTTCTAAGAAAAGCTTTTACAATACCATTTCATAGCATTTCCTGATGCTAAAGACATTTCTTTTGCAGCAATTAGAAAAGTTAATATGCCTTAATAGGATCGATCAAAACACCAAATGACATTCATAAACCAAAATCTTACAATATCTCAACCAACACCAATATTAAAGTTGATATTCCCCATAAATAACGCCACCGAAGTAGCCCATTGACCTGACATGACACCTAAACCCTCGCCCAATAGAGTAGTGACCAAGATCTAACCAAAAACCTATAAAACCTTAACAAAAAATATTAACAACAAAGGATCAAGATTGGCCCAACACCGCACCATCGACACCGAGTTATTACCATGAAGGCCTAAACTTGCCCCACCCGCCCAAAAAGGCCCTTGCATATCTTCTCCTGTGTTTCACCTCCAGCATCGCTGCAAGGCCTATACCGCCATCGTCGTCGGAGCCATACTACAATTTATGACCTTAATGTCTTGTTGTAAAGCCATCGACCAGTCCTAGAGATAGAACCGTTGTCGTTAACGTTATGTGAGAAAATAGACATGTCGTCTGTTTGTTTAATCATTGATCCATCAACACCGATTGCAACCCACCACAAGATCTTGCTTCATGACTTTGGCGATCCATCACACCGATGCCAAATCTTGGTCGACTTCTTACTTCAGATGCAGCAGCCCGTTTACACAGAAAAGCTAAAGTTTGTTTCCACCGTTAAGAAACTGACTAGTAAACCCTTCCACCTTTAGACCACCAACACAGCAGGTCTGGCTGCATCGACCCTATGCCAACAAAGCGAGAGGCAACACTGGTGTGGGGCTGCCACTGGATAAGCCAAACGTCCAACCCTTTTTCCTAACCCTCGTCATGTCTTTGCAGATCAAACCTTAAACGTCTATTTATTAGAGTTAGACGTTTTTGGTTGTGGGTGCGCTCTAGAGAGACGTACAAGGTGTTTGCATTTGTGTTTGCAAAGGGTTGTGTTGTATGTTTTAATATATAGTACTAGTAAGTGCATGATACTTGTAGGATAGAAAATGCAAGTACGAGGTCGTTCCTTCTATGGATTGATTAAAACAACTTACTAAGTTAATTATACTACACCTATTAAGATGAAAAACCCAATTTTATGATGTCGATGAATTAAAACAGAAAATTAATGTAATAAAATCTAAATGAAAACAATGAAATTCCAAAGAGTTTAAGAACATAGTATAAAGATGCTAAAGCAAAGAATCTATCACCTAGTACTCCTACCCGCCTATCTAGTAAAAGCAATTGAACTTCCTAGATTGCATGCTAAAGATTTATGGACATAAGCCTTATTGATCCCGGACATATGTCAAAACTCTTCTAACCAATGAATTCTAACTTATTGATCCCATATAGAACCCAAGTAGCTAAACTATGATCTACTTCAAGTTATGATCAGGTTCAAGTAAAACATGTTCAACTCCATTAAGCACAAATGAACTAGGAAATCATATAAACAAGAATATCGACTATGATCAAGCACTTGTATTCTTAATTTACAACTCTCAAACACAAAATTAAAAATAATCCCTTGGAACCCTAGAAAACATATACTCATTGATCAAGTCTCATGTTTTCAATCCAAATAACAATTAAACAAAACCTAAGTCGTATTGATACTGAACAAAGGTTCAGAATAAAAGTTCTAATAAAACAGTGAATGGAAATTTAACATAGCAATCCATGAAATCAAAAGCACATCATACTAGGGGCTTCATCTCAGCCCTAGTTAAAAGTTTAGAAATTAATAGTAGAAGAAAATATGACTAGAGAAATATAAAACATAGAAGAACCGATTGAAGAATGAAACTCTGGAAGAGCGATGGTGAGGGATGTGTCCTCCTTTGTCTTCTGCTGTATCTCTTATTTCGCTGTTTTTTTCTCTGTCCATTAGGGTTTGCTTTTATTCCTCTTCAAATCCCAACTGATTTGGGTTTCGGTCTCTCCTTGTCCAACATAATTACATGGAATAGTTTTCTTCTCTCTAAATAACACAATGTTATTATAGTCAATGCAAACGTAGACTTCCAAATATGTAGACATGTTCAGCCCATTTCCTTGCAGTATTAAAATTGATAGACTTGGGTTTCACAACTTGGAATCATGAGAAGACACCAAATTCGTCAGAATCTGTCTCCACGCGCAGCATGCACTCAAACCTTCATAACTTCCTCTACAAGAATGCAAATCCACTTCTGTAAAATTTCTTAGAAAGCTGACATCCACATTTTTCAATGTTTTATGGATCTCCTCCATATTCTGTTTAAAAAGGTACAGTTTAATCCTTGAAGTTTACGCACAACAACATATTTTCTAGACGGCTCGGGATAGAAAGCACAGTTTCAATCCCCAGCTCGACTTTTAGCTCCAAAAGCATTCTTTTCTCCAATTAGACCTACAAAACACAAAACCAAGTAAATGACTCACAATTGACAAGAACTAAGCATAGAATCCAACATTTAAGAATATAAAAGTGTATGAAATATGAATCTATCAGGTTGTGTTTGTAAGTAGATTGCTTGATCTCTCTTCATGTCCACCCTTAACCCTTTTGTACAGTAAGGGTTAAGTGCTCTCCAATTCTGCCAGGTCCAAGGTAGAAAGATTTTTCTTCCTTAACCAAGAAAAGAGACATCTTCATTAAGATCTAAGACTTGATTCTTAAATAACCCACCAACGACGTCTCTTACTTTACTCACATAAAGAAAAATTATATACAAGATAAGGCCGCGGTTGCCGGTCCAATAGGCTTTCCTAGTAAAAACTAGAAATGTATATTGCCCCCAGACTTTGAGATTAAGTCCTGGAACAACGTAATAAAAGAAGGCTATACCCCACTCTTCAAACGATACAAAAACATAACCCCCAAAGAGTACACCTGTCCAAATTAGAAATGCTTCATCGTTTCATCTTCCAAATCGCATCTTTAAAACAACGCCAACAACCTCAATAAAAATTCAACACTCTCAAATTTACTCAAACTCGAATATAGTTCTCAAAGACATTAACCTCCTCAGATCAAACTCTACTATGGCTCTAAAGATAACCCAATCTCTTGCTGAAGAATTTAAAAAATAGATGTCTCCAATCAAACCTAAAGGAACAAGCTCCACCATTGAACTCCTTACCAGTGGATCCGCTACCCTTAGTCCATACCCAAAAGAACTTACCGAGAGACACCTTGAAGCCTACCACCATGCAGCGTGGATTCCAACACTAATCGCACGCGGCAACTTTGCAAACGTCTCAAGGTGGAAAACCACTGAATTTGCTCCCAAGATTGGTTTCTGGTCAAAACCCACTCCTAAAGAACATGAATGATACGCAGCCCATAAAGCACTGGATCAAGAACGATGGGAACATGTCAAAATTGTAGATGCCATTAAACTATGCTTCTCACTCAACTAACAACCATTTCCTTACTTGACCGTGAAGGATAGGCCTAGTTAACATGTACTTGACCAAGTCTGTCTCTACCACCACAATGGTTGTGAAAGATAGCATTTAATGACGGAGCTAGCAACCAGCAAAGTATAATGCCAAACAGAGTTTCTCAATCGCAGAGTATCTTGTCTCGGCATCAAGGAGAATTCTATTGAGGTAATTAACTGCATACTCTACTGCCTTGTCCTTTTCATTGACTTCATCTTGGGCTAACAAACTAGTAATGGAGTGCTGAGCAGGTGAAATGTATAACTTAACTGGTATGCTGGCTGCGGTAGACGCAATACTGGTGCATTGGCCAACTACTCCTTCATCCTATTGAATGCCTTTTGGTGTTCCGCTACCACACAAATTCTTGCTCCTTATCCAACTTAAGCAAGGGGAAAAGACTTGATCTTCCCTGCATAGTTGGATATGAAACGCCTCAAAAAGTTTATATTTCCTAGCAAGTGCTGCAATTCTTTTTTGTTCCATAGAGCAGTGCCTCCATAACCCCCTTGTCTTTGTCTCCAGGTATTTCAATACATATTTGATGAACTAGAAAGCTCAAGAAGTCTCCTGCTTGAACCTAAAAACACATTTAGCTGGGTTCATTCGAAGTTGATATTTCTTCATACGGATAAATGTCATTCTAAGTAGCTCTCTGATAAGTAACCCCTGCATTCTTTAATCCAAACGACATCCCAATATACCCAAATGCATCTGTGAAGCCAGGTCACCGGAAATCTGTTTTATGTCAATCTTCTTCAACTACTGGAATCTGATGATATCCGGCAATACCATACATCAATAAAAACATCTCATGTCGTGCCACTGCATCCACCAACATATCCTCTATAGAGAGGTGTACATCTTCTGTAGAGAGTTCTGTCATCGTTGTTTTAGTATGAGAGGTGGCACAAGGAGACCAAGTCTGGTTAAATCTATCTTGACCTGTTCTATACCCTATCATGTTAAATCAGCTATGGTCACCCCGTACGGATATCCTTTACTATTGACCCCACATTCCTCCAAAGATCATAGATCACCATAATAATAATTGGCATCAAGTGTATGAGCTACGACTGAATAAGGTCTTGTATCTGCCGGCACAATTTCAACCTCATCTGTAACTGAATTCCACATGAGCATCTCTTGGTACATGGACGAATGATTGCAATAAGCGTGGTGAATCCAATCTCTTACTAAGATTATGCTGTAAGGAGCTGTACATTCTGTGACGAAGAAGGGCAGGAAAATATCTGAATGACCTATCTTCATCTTTAAGACCAAGACACCTAAGGTCTTAGTATTATTCCCGGCAAACCCTTGACTTTGTGAGTGCTGCTCAGTATCTTTTCTTTAGGTACTTTGAGCGCATCCATAGTTCAGACGGTCATAATGTTCACTGCATCCCCATTGTCTACCAAGATTTGTTCACTTGCTTCCCCTCTATCTCAACGGTAATGTATAGTGGTTTAAGGTGTTGTGACATGGTCACGGTTGGTTTGGAGAACATCATGAACAAGTGCTTCAGCGCTGACTCTCGTTCGACCTTATTTTCCACCATACTACTCGTTTGAGGAGCTTCAATTACTTCTGTAACAGGTACCACCTCATCTTGTGTGTTCAGAAACACGTCTGAGGACATTGGTATGTCAAGCGCATACTTAGCTGGTAAGATGTAGGCCATATTACATTACTCTTATTCTTCTATATCAATGGTATTGACATGCATGTCGCCGTCACTAAGCTCATCCGCATCTTCCCTTATAATGGCTGTTATATATGCGGTCTGGTCAACTATTTGTTCAATAATTGGGCTTGCTACAGTATCATCCGCGGTTTCCATGTCTTTGGAATTCTTGTCAGGTTCCTTTAGTTCATATGAAACCCTCTTTGGTTTCCATATATACCTAGCTTTAAGCATCTCACCACTAGATGCTACTTCGATCCGTGGTCGCTTAAACTCACTCTGGGATGAATTTCTTTTGACATCGGTGAGTTTTAGGATTTCCTTTCCTGGGCAAGGCCCCATCCGATCATACATATACCTTCTTCTCCCATTCTTTATTTCCTCGATCGAAGCAACAACTGCCTGATCTACACGTTTTATACTTGATTCTTAGTATGTTTTTCCCTTGCTTTAGCTTCGTTAAGAAGACTTTCACTTCTAACTTACTTTAATGTTTTTAGGTACTCAAATAAAGGAGACAGAATTGAGCTTAAAACGCACCAAGAAGAGTTTTCATAATTTGACTAGGGAATGATGTGGCGATCCTTCCAGAAGAATACCTAGCGAATTATGTGTATCTCTCATCTGATTCATGGCCGAAATATCCATGATATGTTGCCCAAATTCGGACTAGATATTCCTTAGGAATCAAGAAGAACAAAATCTGGCAAGATATCTCCATTATGAATTAGGAAATTAATTCGTCAACTTCAACAGACAATTGTGAACAGCTCAGATGTCGGATTAATATATATGATACCTCGTTGGAAATATCTCTCAATTAGCTTTCCAACGAGACCAAGATCGTAATTTTTGGAGATCTACAGCTCTCGAAATGTCCGTTTTACTAAGCGAGGTCAGATGTGGCCGAGAATAAGGGAGTTCTGTTTTTGTAAGGAAAAGTCCCCTCTTCTTGTTCTATAAAAGAAGGGTTCGGCCTCCATATTTTGTATCTCTCACTCTAGTAGTGTAAGCTCTGCCCAAAACACCTCCCTTTCATACTTTACCCAAATCTCTCCAAAGCCGAAGCTCTCCATCAACTACGGATCAAGAACAAAGGGTGCGTCATTCTTGTTCTTGAGAATCTCCACTTGAAGTTTGCGTTCGTCACGGAACCAAAAGTGTAACCATGAACTCTAAACTTCATCTTCTCCTTTGTATTGATTTCGGTTTAGTAATGAAAGAAATTATCTATATTTTGCTTTACTTCGATTCTTCCATGTGTTCTTAGTTTGGATACATGTGCTAGCTTTAAGTTCTTAATGCTTTGAGTATGTTTTAGAATATGACGAGTCATCAATTTTTCTATGGCATGTTCAATGATTTCTGAAAAGTGATATTGTATTAAGGTGTTATGCGTCATAGCATTCTTATTCAATGAAAGCATGTGTGTGTATCTAGATTAAAACTAAGGATTTCATAAATGGTAAATAAAGTTAAAACATGAAAGTTGGCTTGGTGAAAGAATGAGATGATCACACGTATATAATAGTCTTAGATTTTATTTTCGTAAGCATGATTAGAATCTTAGGTTTCTTGATTGTTTAAACTTGTATGAGTGAAGCATGTTAGGAGTCTTAGAAATCAAAATATAAACTCTCCCATTATTCCTAACGAATTCATGCAGGTACAACACCCTCAATCCCCGGTTAAAGAACGATACTCTATTTACCAATGCTACATCTACACCAAGGGTTTTAAATTACATTATATCTTGATTAATTATTGAGTGTTAATTTGATAGTTAGTTTTGACGATGTCACTGCCAATGCAAGATGTGATCCCAATCGACTATATATTGACTCCCTTTTTATATTGTCAAACCTTCTCTCACCAAAAGCTACTAGAGGCTCTACTTTGCAAGATTTCTTGCCCACATGAGGTTCACACCTCCGATCTGGAAAGGAACATAAGGCCCAATTACGAGTCTTTCCACTGTGTCGAAGGTTATTAGGAGACTCATATAGAAAATTTGGGCTGACAACACCATGTTCCAACGCTTCTAATGATTGTTTAGCCCTACCATACCATTTTTGCACATTCCTAGTCTGGGTAGGAGTTGCTTCAATAATTCGTCCCTGCTCCTGTACGTACCAAGTATTTTCTTTGAGGATGTTCCTGGAAGTTGACGAGATATACGTTCCAGTAGTTGCTCCACTGCTTGTATTTGTTATTGGTTGCCCAGCCTGTGCCTTTAAAAAGACATTGGAATCCCAGACTTGCCCTGTATCTTCCCCTGTTCTTCTAGTGCCCTTAAGACTCATTGGATGATAATGATCTAGACGGTTCTGCTTCTTTCATGCTCTCTTAAACTCCTGGTAAGACATTTTCATTCCACACTCCAACCTGTATCGAGAACACATAACTATAGTTGCAGCCTCTTATTGCTCATTCTGACACTAATATTTTCTGCTGCTCTGCCTCCATAGGCATAGGCTTCAATAGCTGCAGCCTTTGATTGCTCTTTCTGACACTCCAATGTTTCATGCTGCTCTGCCTCCATAGGCGTAGGCTTCAACTACAAAGTCAGCCTTTTCCCAGCCCTCTTCTGTTCCATTGCAACACCAATTGGCTATAGTATGGGTATGTACCTTCTGGATATGATCCCCTCATTGATGCACGGTTGAATTCAAATGTATGCAAGCTTCCGTAATGTGTGTCCATGTATTGTGATACTTGTAATAAGTCTGGCCCGCAGTTTCTGCATCTGTAAGAAAGATCCCCATGGAATTATAATGGAATCATCTTTGATCAAGGAATCCAAAATATGGTGTGCAATCCGGGCATCACATGTATATTCAACAAACTTGAGCTTCATTGGACACTTTACAAGTTACACATCTATAATATTAATGGGTCAATGTCAACCAACGCCGTTGTCTTCTCATTTATGGTCTCCAACTTTCCTGTGTTGATTCACATTTGGATTTGATCCTTAACCTTTATACAATCCGCAGTGTTGTGGTTCCACATATTGACAAACTTGTAGTACTTCTTTCCCTTCAGCTTCTCTGGCTTTCGCATGAAGCTAAATTCATGTCGGATCCGATCTTGAGTAAAGAGGCCTTCCAAGATGTCATGGGATTTGTGGGCATTGTAGGTATAAGTATCGAACTCAGGCTCGGTATAAGCTGCCCCTGAAATTCTAATTGGCTATCTTACAATATTTAAGTTCTGGTACTTTGTTGCATACTTCCCTACTATCTTTATTGCTGCTACTTCAACCTCATCATCCAAATACCAATGATCTCTTGCCAACGGCTCATGACAAATTGGTGATTCATAGTATGGATCCCTATGAGAATAGATTGCCCAACTGTCCGGTGTCTGTTAAGTCCATAACGTTGCTTCAATGTCCTTCAAAAAAAAAGGTCCATGGAATGTATGAAATTGAGACCTTTGAGGAATTGACCCGCTCATCTAGATCATTCAACACTTTTTGATAACTCCCAACCTTGTTCATGAGATCAGCCATGCTAGTAAATTGTGCATCATGATCTTTCAACCTCTGTCTTTCTTCTAGACATTTAAACCGCTATGAGAATAACATCCTTCTCCGACATAGAAGTTCTACACTTCAACTGGTGAAATTTGAACCTCTTCAAAAATTCAACCGGGGACTCCATTGGCTGTTGGTACATATAAGTAAGTGAGGACATGTCTACTTCTGGTTCAACGGTCCCAAAGGTGGTTCGGAACATAGTTTTCATTGTTGGCCAATCAGGTACTGACCGTGGTGCTAACCTTGAATACCAAGTCAATGCATATCCTGATGGAGAAGAACCAAACATTATGAGCTTGAGCCAGTCATCTCCCCCATGAGACCCGTATTTTGTCTGAAAACGTGAGATATGGGTTGCAGCATTCTTTGAGCCATTTCCAGAAAAAGTAGTAAAGCAGATGTACCTGTACTCTGTAGGCCAAGGTCTAGCGGCCACATAATCCAAAAAAGGATTCTGATATGTTAGGTTTAGCGGTGGGGTAGCCTCTAGCGCCTAGACCCTCTGAGAATCCAAATTAACCAAGGTTTCCTGATCAATTAGTTGATAAATCACTATTGGTTGTGGCATGGGCTGTGGGGTTAGTTCTCGACCCCTTGTAGATCCTTTAACCTCTAACACTTCTTCCTGCCTTGGGGCTCGCGATCGAGGAACCATTTGCCCCCAGGCCTTGTCACTTGAATTTCTAAAGTCACACGATCCTCTCTGAGTGCAAGTGTCTTTGATATTGTCCAAGTACTAGTCCCGGGCTCCACCCGATGTACCATGAGATCTATCTCTTCATCGGTCTCAGTAAGGTGACTATCCTCAGGTGGCTTCACATTTTGGACTAAGAGCCGTTTGATGATATCCTGTAACGTACTCTCGATCAGTTTCTATTTGCCAGAATGCTCTCCCAGCGTGTCTCATATCTTGTTGAGAACCAGATCTACCTCAGCAACTTTAGCTGCATTCTGATTTTCTGCTTCGTCCATTCTCTAAGACAATTCTTACACTGACTCTATTGTGGCGATCGTTTCTAAACCAAAACGCTATGATTCTTCAAACGTCAAATGTCTACACTTCGCTAAATTATGTGGTTTGCATAAGATATGTTGCTTCTTCGAACATGGAGGATAAGGTCTTGAGTATACGTTGTCACCTGTTAACCTAACACGTTAATGTCCCGCTATTTGGGCGTGTCAATGTTCGGGCTGAAATTTTACTTCATTGAATACCGGCTTGCTTGGTATGCCATCACTGATGAGTTCAGTCCAAGTTGATGTCTATGCTGAAAACTATTCGCTACTTTTCTCTTTTTCTTCTTCTTCTTCTTCTTCTTCTTCTCAAGCGTTGTGTTGCGGATGCCGATCTATCCACAGACTGAGTTCTTCTTCAGACCTAGCTGCTTTCAACTAGGATTTCTTGCAAACTATGTAGATGACCGAGTCTTACTAAGGCTCAAATAAAGAAAATATGTGTCAGGATATTTACTAAGGTAAACCTTAGTAATGTCGATGACAGGTAATTTACCTACGGATCATAAGGGTTGGTGATGGATCAACTTCTTGATGGGTATGAAATTTCACTGATGGATCAGTAGGATACCAACAGATTGGTCATTTCAAAGGGTATCAGAGAACATTTTTGGTTATGTGCGCTCCGGAGAGACGTACAAGATGTTTGCAAAGGTTGTGTTTGTAAGTTGAATACTAGATGCCTCTTCATGTCCACCTTTAACCCTTTTATAGAGTTAGGGTTAAGTGCCCTCCAATTCCTTCAACTCCAAGACAAAAATATTTTCTTTCCTTAACCAAGAAATAGAAATATTCATTATGATTTTGAGACTTGATTATTAAGTAACCTATCAACGACGTCTTTTACTTTACCCACATAAAGAAAGATTATATACATTCAATAAGGTTTCATAGTAAAAACTAGACATATATATTTTGACCTAAACATTACCACCAAGACATTGAGATTAAGTCAGGAAACAACGCAATCGAACAGGGCTATTCCCCACTCTTCAAACCATACATAAACATAACCTTAAAGGGTTCAAATTAAAAACGCTTTATCATTTTATCTTCTAAATCGCTTCTTTAAAACAACACCACCGACCTAACCCAAATGTGCGTCACAAAAGTACAACCACACCCTTTTATTCCAGTTCCAAAAAAATCACATCCTAGAAATACAAGTCATAGTCATAAGATCGATCATCGAAGCGATCGAACCACCATAGAGCCGAAAGGACTAAAACCCCACATTCATGGTCAGTCGCTTTAGAATCATGGACCATGCCCCAAATAACGGACACACACGACCACAAGACACCCGAGCCTCAGCTTCGCCTCCAGACGTAATAATATCTCCCACTTTTCTTATTTTCCCGTTTCTTTCTCTCTCTCTCTCTCTCTCTCTCTACTTCACTTGCGCTCAACACCACTCTCCACCATTCCTCTCCGCTCCAAAACCGCTCCTCACTCTCTCACTCTCAATTCTCCAAGTAAGTTCTCAGATTATTTCCATTCTGCAATTTTGAATTTCAATTTTTTGTTTTCGAGATGCTTCTTCAGCTCAAGCTCTGCTGAATCCGATGCGGTTTTCAGTTGATACAGTTTGCGCTAGGGTTTTGATGCGGCGGAGATCCCGCCGGACGTCGCTGTAGCCTTTGATCCGTGAAACCGGTAAGGTTTGAGCCGAATTGCGATGATAAGTGTTGGAATTCCGCGATTTTGTTTTGATTTTTCGGCTCGGTTTTGGTGTCTGATGAACTCGATCAGGATGAAATGAACAAGTACTTTAGAAGTTTCGCATTTTGTGATTTTTAGTTGCTTGAAGAATTTCACTGTAACTGATGGAGAAAATTTGGATTTGGAGGCGTATGTGAAGCGATAATTGTGGAAAAAAAATTAAGTAAAACATAAAGTTTTGTGGTTTTAGTGAAGAGAAGTACCTTTTGTAGCTGTTATAGTTTGATATATGTGGATGATAGGATCTGTCGTTATGTGCAGATCAAACAGTGATTGTTTTGATTGTACCGAGTGAAAAGGCGAAGCATGGCGCAGAGTAATTGGGAAGCGGATAAGATGTAAGTGTCGGATACCTCAGTTCGTTAATCAAATTGCATGTGGTTGGTTAATCTGTTGTTGGCTGTTGAGTGTTGTTCCTTTTCCTTTCTGTGCTGTGAGCCTGTGAATCGATCATCGGTTTGATATTTACGCTACTTTGACTTGTGTTGTGGCATAGGCTGGATGTCTATATTCATGATTATTTGTTGAAAAGGAAATTGACTGTTTCTGCAAATACATTTATGACCGAAGGGAAGGTTGCTACAGATCCAGTAGGTAATGCTGTCAGCTTTTTGATAATTTCTTGATCTATTATTAATGATTAGCGTAACCGCTGTATCACTTTTGAGTTGCCGTATTGACATAAACACTAATTCGTATGCATTTGCATCACGTTTTCTTAAATGACGTCATCGTATATGTTGAGTGATTTTCACGGGAGTAAACATGTTTTAGATTTGAATATGCAGCAATTGATGCACCGGGGGGATTCCTTTTTGAATGGTGGTCTGTATTCTGGGACATCTTCATTGCACGGACGAATGAGAAGCACTCAGAGGCTGCTGCAGCATACATTGAGGTTAGCTTCTCATTTTGTTATATTTATATTTCTTGCTCAGATATATTTTCCTTCAAAATAAAAGACTGTTTGTGCGCTTATCTTTCTGTCTGAATTTCATTAACTTAAGGCACAACAAATTAAGGCGAGGGAGCAGCAACAGTTGCAAATGCAGCAGATGCAGATATTGCAGCAGCGCAATGTTCAACTACAGCGTAGAGATCCTAGTGCTTTAAATGCTATGAACTCTGAAGGGGTAATGGGGCAACCTTCAGCTAGTGTGCTGGCGATGAAATTGTATGAAGAACGCATGAAACGCCCTCACTCGATGGATTCTGAAGCATCCCCAGGTCTTACTGATGCTAATAAGATTGCCCTTCTCAAATCAGCTACAAATGCACAAGCGTACATCTCTTTACTAATCATACTTGAACTTCATTTCTTCTTCATTTCTTTTGTCTGGCCTGAATGTGTTATTCATATATTTGGTTCTGGTTGATTCAGCCAGTTGACACAAAACAATTCTGGAAACATGTCTGCCGCTTTACAGCAAATGCAAGCACGCAATCCTTTGACCACTGTAAGTACTCAAACTATAACCTTTATGCTACGTAGATAGAAAAGGTTGGAGAGAGTTGCTCTAACTGTCTGAAATTCTCTCTTCTAAAGCTGTGTGCGTTTTCAATATCTATATCTATTATATTTAGTTTCTTTGCCTTTTCTACTCTACCATGCTAAGCAGTATAATTTGGACTTGTGGAGATTGTATAGGACATCAAAAGTGATGTTAATTTGGGTGCATCTCAGAGAAGTTTGCCTATGGATCCGTCATCAATTTACGGACAAGCAATTTTACAGTCGAAATCCGGTTTGGGTGGTGCAGGTAACAATACTTGATCCTATCTTTTCAGAAACAACTTGAGTCATGTTAGGAATGGTGTATATCTAATATATTTTACATATGAATGCTTCTGTTCCCCTTTCAGGATTGAATCAAGGTGTTACAGGTCTTCCTTTGAAGGGTTGGCCTTTAACTGTAAGTTATATATGTCTCATTTTCCCCTGAGGTTTCTTATATATAGCTTTGGTTTATTCACATCTTATAAAACTACTGCATCATTCAGGGAATAGACCAATTACGACCAAACTTGGGAGCACAAGTACAGAAGTCAAATTTTCAGATCCAAAATCAATTCCTTTTAGCACCTCAACAACAAGTCTTGGCACAAGCTCAAGTTCACGCACAAAACAGCCTTGGAAATTCAACAAGCTATGGAGATATGGATCCTCGTAGGTTTTCTGGATTGCCTAGGAGTGGCATGAATACAAAAGATGGTCAGTCTCCAATGCAATCAAGTTCACCTAAGGTAACCTTTTGAGTGTTAGAGACTATCAGATTAAGTTCATGTAGCACACTTATGGATTTAAGAACAGTTGAAAGTCCACCTTGTTTTAAGTAATTATGCTAGTCCCTTTACGGTTTTGCATGTGATGTATTGGTCCTAAATGAGTAAAACTTTCAATAATATATTGTAGATCATTAATTATTCTGAAGGCTTAAAATTAGTGCTTCTATAACCACTCATATCTTTCTTTCTTTTTTGGTTTCCAAAACCCCAATATACAAAAGAGCGTAGAAGACCTGTTTTAAAATTAGGTTTCTATAATTTAGGATTCTATTTAATATATAATCTCCATTCTCCAGAGATCCTGCTCCATTTTCTGAAATCATGTATTCTATGCCCTTGAAAGTTTTTCACTGGTTTGGTCAGCTTTGGTTTCCTGTAATGTTGGAGTTTGTTGGTATATAATTTTTTTTATATATTTTTCTATTGGTTGGTGTTCAACAGATTAAAATGCCTCAGATGCAACAGTCTTCTTCCCAACAACAGGACCAATTGCAGCAGCAGCCAGTGCAACAGGTTGTTTGTTGTTCCCTGTCTTTTTTCCCTAGCTCTTCTTAGGGACATGAGGTTGGCAATGAAAGAAATTGCTACTTCTCTGAACTCAATAAGTGTGAGCGGTATGACAGAACCAATAGTGATGATGATACTTTTTGGATTTCTGCTCCTAGATATAGCATTTCAACTAGGACTTTTGTTCTATATTATATAATTTCGACTTCATAACTCACTAAAAGGGCTAAAATAGTCATATAACAACATAAATCGCCTTTTCGGACCTTTTTTCTAAGATTTTATGCTATCATTTAACCTCCAAATTGGACGGAATTATAGCAACTAAGGCTGATTTATGAAAATTGGAGACTTTAGGGGGTAAATTTTCAAAATTAAAAGTATGGGGAGGAAATTAATCCTTGTATAATTTAGCTGATAATTGTCTAATGCTGTTTTTTTCCTTTCTGCAGAATAACAGAAAAAGGAAACAACACTCTTCATCTGGACCTGCCAACAGCAACAACACAGGGAATACTGTGGGCCGTTCACCTGGTTCTCCAGCATCAACTCACACACCAGGTGATGGAATTAACACAGCGAGTAGTCTGCTGCATGTTAACAACATTCCCAAAAGCATGATGATGTATGGTGAAGGAGCAGGAGGTCTTCCTTCGTCTTCCCATTTATTGGTATGACATTTAATTCAACTTATAAACTGAATGTTCTGATGCCATACGTCTGCTCTTGATATGACTATATGAGTGTGCACACTGGGGTTGGTTTCCAGAGTGCTGTTTCTATATTTTTACTTGATTTTTCTCCAAATATGCATATAGTTCTTAAGCTGTCAGTTTATTTAAAACTTTGTTTAGTTCTTTCAATGAAACAATTATGTTCTCATTGTACTGCAAATGTTTCTTTTGTTGAGACTTCAGTGTGTTTCTGAGATCCAAAATTTGTAGATATCTTATATGCTGAGTCAATGAATATAGTTAAGAAGGAACATATCTTCTCTAATAGTGTCATTTCCTAGTGCAGGAAGACATGGAACGATTTGGAGATGTTGGTACCTTAGAAGATAATGTGATAGAATCGTTTTTGTCACCTGATGGGGCAGATGGGAGAGATTTATATGGGACAGTGAAGCAGAGTCCTAGTGAGCAAAGAAAGGAGTCTTCTAAAGGTAACTTTATTTATATAAGAATGCATTTGGACTCATAGAAAGTTGGAGAAGTTGTTTTCACTCTTGTTAAGCCAATGGCCACACTTTTCGATTCAGGTTTTACCTTTGGTGAAGTGGGTTGCATAAGGACCAGAAGCAGCAAAGTTACCTGCTGTCACTTTTCTTCGGATGGAAAGTTGCTGGCTAGCGCTGGATATGAGAAAAAGGTATGCACCTTTTATTTTGGTCAAGAGTGAGATGATCCACCGGATCCACAGGTCTTGCTAGATTCAATCAAGGTGAAAGCTACATTGCAACTAAGCAATTTGTGATTTGACATGGTGGAATGAACAGGTGGCGCTTAAAGAAATTGAGAAATTCAGTAGATTATATATGTAACTTGTGTGTGAGAAAAGGTATTATCAATCTTGAGGCTTAGAGAAGACAAAAATGTTGTGTTTGTTATCAGGTTGTCCTCTGGAACATGGATACCCTGCAGACAGAGAGCACTCCGGAAGAACACAAGTTGGTCATTACAGATGTTCGCTTTAGACCAAATTCTTCTCAGCTGGCAACATCTTCAGTTGATAAAACTGTGCGATTGTGGGATGCAGCCAATGTAATTTCCTTTCACTCTCTTTGATGCACCATAAATTTTAGGTGGTTATACCTTGAATGAAGTTTTTGCCCCGAAAAAACCTCTTAATAATTATTTATATTGTAGCCTCTTGGATCCCTTGTTATATAATATATGTAGTTGCTCTAATTCATATGCATTTTCCTTATACTACTACTGCTAACCTACCTATAATATTGTGGCAGCCAAACTATTGTTTGCAAGCATACACAGGACATAACTCACCTGTTATGTCCCTTGACTTCCACCCTAAGAAGACCGATCTATTTTGTTTTTGTGATCGTGACAATGAAATTCGTTACTGGAATATTATTCCATTCTCATGTGCTCGTATTTCAAAGGTTTGTACTCTTCTGACATCTACACTTATTCTACTATGAATAGAAGTTTTATTTATTGATGAAAGACCTGCCTAACATTGCCTTTATTATTTGGTTAGGGAGCTACTACACAAGTTAGGTTTCAACCAAGAATGGGACAACTACTGGCAGCAGCATCAGATAAAGTTGTTTCTATCTTTGATGTCGAAACTGACAGGAAAATACACTCATTCCAGGTACGATGCATGTGAACATAGTATTGTGGGGTTGTGTAGCTCTGATATGTGATTCTTTTTGTTTAGGGTGTTTAGATTAGATTTTATTTCATTTTGTACAACTAATAATCATTCTTGATCACAGGGGCACTCTGAAATGGTAAACTACATTTGTTGGGATGCAAATGGAGATTATGTGGCATCTGTCAGTCAGAGTTTGGTGAAGATTTGGTCGTCAGCTTCAGGACAGTGTATTCAGGAGCTTGGCTCTAATGGGAACCAGTTCCACTCGTGCGTTTTTCATCCAAGTTATTCAACTCTCTTGGTCATTGGAGGAATCTCGGTGAGTTCTTACAAGTTACATCCTCATAGCCATAACATCGACAACAATATGCATATGATGACACATTTGTAGTGAATGGCATTGACAGTGGCAATTTATATCCCTGAGATATGCTACTATATAAAAGGCTGATCTAACCAACAGTTTTTTTCGTTCTTGTGAGGTAGTCCTTGGAGCTGTGGAACATGGCTGAGAATAAGAGCATGACTATTCCAGCACATGAGAATATAATCTCAGCTCTGGCTCAATCACCCGAGACCGGAACGGTTGCATCTGCAAGTCATGATAGCTCCGTCAAGTTATGGAAGTAAACTCAACTTTTTGTAGTTCTTGGAGAGACTGGTGCAGCAAAAACTGGTTTCCCGAGATTTAGAATACATAGGCAGTGATATATGATAGCAAGTAGAGCCATAAGCAGTTCTTTCAGGTATAATAGCATATATAGTAATTTCCTATCTCTAAAACAATATTAATCAATAACTAGATAATGTACCTTGTCTAATATAATTTGTCTTAGTTCCTCATTGTCAGAAGAACGTCGGTTTTTACCGTTGTACTATATCAAACTCGTTAAGATATCAATAACTAGTTCAATCACAGAAACAGTGTAGTCCAATTCACCATGTATATCAACATTCAAACACAGATATTCCAATTCAATCCCATACCCTAGGTAGTTAATTTGTGTATACTTCATCGTGTATAATTTGTAAATTATATGTATACATATTATTCTTAAATTATACATCTGTTTTCCGAATTGTTTTAAAAAGATACAGAAAAATTGATGACTTCATGAATTATTCAAGTATATGTATTTTTTCGTATTTTAAAACGAAAAAAATGTCAAAATTAAAAAAAATATATATTTGTTGTTCAATTTTTTGGTCAAATGTATTTGTTGTTCAACTATGTAAGTCAGTCAAGAAAAAAATAAGTGAATTTTGAACCTTTATTATTATAATACTATTTATATTTTCTATTTATTAAATATTTAATATGTATTGATGTTTTGTATATAAAATCATAACTATTTATATTTTAGATGTTATAAAAATTCGTATAACTACTAGAAATGACAAATATATCCGTATTTTTTCGGTCGTATTTTTTATTACATCCCGAATTAAACACTTACGTATCGTATTATTAAATTTGTCATATCCATATTTGTGGCTGAATTTTTAAACGTATTTTTTATCTATAATTTTCAAATTATGCACGAACGAATTTTTAATATATAATTCACGTACCATATTTTACTAACTATGTCCCACACAACATAAGTTGAAATTGAATTTATTCCGGATAACTCCTGCTATCTTAACGTATGTGCGTTATGCTATTATGGGCATGTTCTAGGGTTCGCATAATTATAGATATCAAATCACAGATATAACATGCTTTGAATTGATTTTTTAGGGGAAAATTATAGCAACAGTACATCAATTTTGCTTCACTGATAATTAAGGTGTCTGAACTTTGTTAAATAACACAATAGTACATGAACTAACAAATTAAGTCTAATTTTCATACGTGTCATTATAACACCGTTAAAAATAACATTTTTTTTTCTGATATCTTTTTTTCTTTCTTTTAAGAGGTGCAAGGGTAAAATTAATTTTACTCTTCTCCTAATGCAAGGGTAGCCCTTCTCTTGTTCCAAACCACTAGCCTTGAGTGCGTACTCAACGCGTTAGTCGTTAATCCACCATTACAGCCCAAATCCACAAGAATCATATTCTTCTGGATCACACTGTAAAATGTACAGGCTCATTATAAGCTAATACCATCAAAACAACCATGTCAAACATTATGCATCATCGTTCTATAGAGATAAGAAAGCAGCCAGTTTTCTAAACAAACACAAATTCTACCACGAAGACTGAAAATTTTGTAGGTAATATAAAATGAATATAGGTGAATTCTAATAAAATTCCAAATAAATATGAGATTAGAGTGATCGATTGAAATAATTGGCAGATGTACTAAACTATCGAGTACATGAACGGTAATAGAGTGACTATTATTTTCTTCTTATAAACACAATAATTCTTATAATGGTTTATTAGGTTTAGGGCATGTTGTTTAGGGTTTGAGAAAATGTTAATTTGGATTTAACCATAATTATTTATTTAAACCTTAAATAAAAAAATTATCAGCTGACTTTTTTTTCGTAATAAATAAGTACCACGTGCCCGAGAATGAACTAGTAACATTCACTTGGAAGGTGGAAATAAAAGTCATTAATTATCCACATTGAAGTGAAAGTCAGAAAACATGTCGTATAGTTCTAAGTAGTCGATAACGAGCTAGTGATGTTCACGTATTGGGCAACTTTTCCCAAATGATGTGTTTCCACTAAATAGGAGACACCATCCACAATACAATTTGTAGTACGCTTCAATTTACATGTTCAACATACTTATTGGAAAAATTCTTTTCGGCTCTAATTTTAAAGAATTTTTTTATCAATAAAATAAGATTTTAGAATTTCCACTAGCCTAATACACAATGTGTATATACATATGAATTCCCGAGAATTTAATCATAAACGGGAAATTCCTAATTTCTTTGACTGTTTCCCTCGTTTGGATACATATCCCGTGGATTTAGCAATTTTCATGAAAAAAATAATCGTGGAATTTGAGAGCTTAAATTCATGAGTTGAATTACTCCAAACTAGGTGTAATTTCTCAAATCTCTCGATTGAGGTTAATATAAATACTAATTCTTGATAATTTGAAACTCTTCATCAAAAAATCCAAACAATGGAATTCTCAATTAATGAAATTTAAATTCATGCAATTGTAATTCTCATGATTTTGAAATTTCTAAAGAAATTGGAATTGATTCATCCAAACACAACATTAGGGTTTTGTTCCCACCAATCAAATTTTAAGTTTTTCTTGATTTTTCCTGGCAAAACTACCCTTGTTTCTCTCCTCTCTCCCTGATCTGCTTTTACTCTCCTATCACACTTTGCCCATTGTGGTTCCGCCGCCACCCTTCGTCGACCTCCATCGCAAAGTGATAGTCCACCTCGTCTACGCCTCTCTTATT
Source organism: Comarum palustre (assembly GCA_951800085.1). Lineage (NCBI taxonomy): Eukaryota > Viridiplantae > Streptophyta > Magnoliopsida > Rosales > Rosaceae > Comarum > Comarum palustre. The sequence goes on from OX637583.1 coordinate 13,557,924, forward strand.
TCTCTATCTCTCTCTTTGCCTCACCTTCTCTATTACAAACATCTACAAGTGAAATCATATTTCTTTTTTTTACTAGTTGACGACGAGGATGAGTCTGAGGAGGTTGAGGCCCATGGTGGCTACTCTACAGCCGTTGCCGAGCTCGACGGCGCGTTTGACTTGAATCGAAGAGGTTGGAGTATGGGTTTTGGATGTGGATAATGGCTGGTGGCTTGGTGGTGGGTGAGGCTCAGCATTGTGTCGAGGACTAAAATTGTTTTGTATATATTTTGTTTGAAGCCAATGCTCGTTGTTTATATTTGGGGTAATTAGCGGTGAATCCAAGAGATAGATGACTTTCTTTTTAAACGAATCCAAGTAATTAAATTTTGTCTTCATTATACATGATCTATGGTTGATCAATCAATTTGGTTATGGGTATGTAAGACTTGTTTATTGCATGTATACAATGAACTATGGTTAATCAATCAATTTGGTTATGGGTAAGATGTGATTGTTGCATGTATACAATGATCTACGGTTGATCAATTTTGCATACATGTCTTAGAGGTGTCTTGGCTTCTTCTAGTTTTTCCAGCAAGGGAATCGCTCTTGCATTCACATCCACTGTATAAAGACAAGGAGTTCGAATATAGGATTCCATTTTGGTCTTTACTCTACTAGAATCGGGTTCTTTATGCTCAATTCTGTTCCCAATCAAAACAGAGGGATTGGTATTAAAGAGGGATCAGATCGAGTATATAATCGAAGCAAAGTGGAATGAGAAATCAAAATAGAATAGGAAAGAGAATTGATTAGGACTAGATTGGTAGGTATACCAACATCATTTTTCCAGTACTATATACCAACCAACATATATATGATTGGTATGAAAAATCCACCATTTATACCAACCAATAAACTTGGTAACCAACTAATTTGTACGGTTGGTATTCGGTTGGTAATATGCTAGCTTCTACCAAGATGATTATAATCTATAAATTTAAAGGTCCATTACAGAATAAGTATAATAAATAGTGGAACAAATAACCAAAGAGTCTTTAACACGTACAGTGTCTGAACTCTTGGAGGACTGCCAATATACCTGAACTTACAAAGTGATCAATGTAGTACCCAGACTCTTCTGTCAGTATCATTAACATACATGTTAAGGATAAAAGTGTAAATTTAATTTTTTAAGGTATTGTATTTAGGATATTCTACAATCTAAAACATATTCACATATCAACTTAAGAACTAGCCTTCAACATGCTAAGACTTCACCTAACGACTTCCCATCTAAATGGTTCCTATTCTGACGGAATCACTACTGTCTTAAGGTGAAAGATTCATAGATTTTAGTGTGCAAAAATATCTTAAATACAAAATTTAAATTAGCAACTGAAAGTAAAATAATTATAAAAAAATATTTGTGACAGAATTATGGGCACAAAATAAAATTTATTTAACATAACATAACTACAAATACACAACTCAAAGCCTCGCTCTTGGGTAAACAACATTAGCTACTCATGATTATACTTACAAGTACAAATACTTGTAATAACAACACATCACACCGAATGATTATAGACTAAAATATTCACATAGTATTCACACTCTTATTTTACACTATACTAGAGACACTGCTTACACACACTATTTTTCTGGCTTTCCGACTTCGAGAGGAAGGTTGAGAGTATTTCCAACTTCTATTCCAAATTTTTGATGTCTTCTCTCGGAAGCGTGTGGCTCCTTATATAGCACACGGATTCCAGACTCTAATTAAACAAAGCTAAGAGAAAGTGGGTGACAGAAGGAATCAAACTTTACTTTAGCAAAAAGTAAAATTATTTGTTTTCATGTGTCGGTAGCTAAAGGAGAACACACTAACTAAAAGAAAAGTCTTTATCGTGATGCGTCGGTCACCGCACATTTCTCCACCATGTTCACTATATTGTAATATTATTTATCAATGCAATCATAATCAGCCAACGAATATTGGCCTTCTTGTTCCTCTTCTAGAGTTTTTTCATCTTTTTTTACTATCTAAGTCTGAATCATAAGGAAATGGATAAGGAATCATATATCTTTTTTTCCTTCTCTACCTTTTCAAGTCATTCTGTAGTAACTAGGGTGCCGTTAACTTCATTTCTCATGATAGTTGAGAAAAAGTCATAATTCACTGGTGGAGGATAATTATAGCAAGAAACCATTATTTTTTCTCCACTTACCAGAAGGCTTGAATCATAATCCATTCGTATAATGTTTTTGATGCGCATGATTGTTATGGCCTTCATCTATGGAATACTCTGATTTAGACAACCATTTTTGCCCTTCCTGCTTGATTATTTAATCAGATCTTGAATTATCCTGACATAATAATGAGAGATGTAGTTCATTTGTTCTTGCAACATTATCTATTCAGGTGTAGCTGATATGAACTTTAATCTCATGATACATCCGTCTGGCCTAATGTTCTTGACAACTTGAACTATCAATTCTGGGAATCCTTCCAAGTCTTAATTAGATTTTGTCCAAAGATTATGAACAAAACCATTCTCCATTAGCCACAGTTTTTGTTTCTAAGGGTGTTCAACTTGGACATTAACCAGATATCTCTCATAATATGGACCAGGAACAACAAATAAGGTTGGTGGAAGCATCTTTCATTTTCCTAGATGCTCATGAAATTTAAACCATTCAGACTGTTTCATTGTTGTCATAGGGATCTTAGCGCTTTCTGGATTTTCTAGGTATACTACTTTAGACTTTTCTTTCTCTCTTGCATGAATTCCATCCAATTCTTCTGTAAGAGCTTCAAGGGTTCCAAGCATGTGATCTTCATATTTTTCATGAAATGTATTAAGAACATTGTCTATGATAATCTTTTGCTTGAACGACAACAATCTTTTTGTCTGAAAAACTGGTTATTTAATTTTTTTTAAAGACTGACCATGAATAGTTTTCTTCCATGTAATCATATGCGATCTGTTTCCCCTAAAAGGGGTTATTCTGCTTTTTGACAAAGCAGCAGCTATTAATGGACTTGATATGTCTTTACCGTCTGCCGTTTGAGACGAGCTAGCCGGTCTTTTACTCTGAGACCGATCAGTTGAGGTTGTATCTTTGGAATACAAAAAATACTCCTGAGTGAACTTTTCTTCTTCACCAGATACTCTAGACTGACTTTCATTTTGCAAGGAGAATTCTGAGCTTTTATCCTAATCAACTGGTTTTTTGTCATGACCTGCTGCTTGACTTATTTCAGCTGCTTCATAAGATACGATGAATTAATAACCTGGTCCATCATGGAGAGGACCTACAGTCTTATCATCGCTCTTGTATCTTTCTCAAAGATTCTTCTCCCTTAATTATGGTCTTCTATTTCTTGGGTTGCGTCATTTATCCATGTCATCTCTTTGAAACATTGTCATTTCTCTTGTAATGGCGTTTGGTAAGAAATTCTTGTTACCCGCAACCATTTCAACATCATATTCATGCTGAAATAAAAACATTTGTTATCTCAGCACTCTTCCCCTATCTGCAGCATCAGTTAATTTGTAGTTTTTAAATTTGTTTACTCTTTTAATATCAGTCCTAACTACTAATTTGTTGCCTAAAAAGCCCTCAGCCCCTTTATACTCTTAATAAGAGCAATAACTTTTTTGTCTCCAGTAGAATCGTTTAACTCCGCTGCGTTAAACTTTCATGATTTGTATATGGGGAAATAGCCAAGACAACTCCTGTCCAGTAATAATTATTTGCATCAGTCAGTAAAATGATCGAATCTCCTTCTTTAGGTAACTGTAAAGGAGGCAGGTTCTTGGTTAGGTCTTTGATCTTTCTGATAATATTACTGTCATCTCCTGTGCATGACAATTTCTTTTTGAAGCTTGATTTTGGAGAGAGTAGAGCAGTACGACCACTAACTTGAGAAATAAAATCTCTCGCAAAGTTGACAATTTCAAAAAACTTCTGCAAGGATTTTGCATTAGGAATATGATATGTGAACTGACTGATTTTTTTGACAATATAATCTTGGAGAAGAATCTCTCCATCTTTAACATGAATGCCTAAGAAATCCTTAGACAAAAGAATGATTCCCTTCTGGATAATCAACCTGCATACTTGCTCAAGATGCTTCAGATGTTCGTTAATAGTTCGCGAGAAGACAAGAATGTCATCTATATAAACTATACAAAAATCTGAGTAAGGTTTGAAACTAATATCCATTTTCGTTTGAAAAACAGACGGGACTTGCTTGAGGCCAAATGACATAACCACTCATTCATAGTTCCCTTGAAATATTCCAAATGTTGTTAAAGCAATGGAGTTTGGAAGCATCATGACTTGCTAGAATCCCAATTTTGTATCAAATTTAGAGAAGATCTTGTCTTATTTGAGTCGATTGATAAGCACTCTTACTTGGGCTATCTAGTAACAATCTTTGACCGTCTTTTTGTTTACATCTCTGTAGTTAATTATTATTATAACTTTTCCTCTTACTTGCTCTGCTTAATTCAAGAAGGTCGGAGCATGATGTGGATTATTGGAATGTTTGATCAACTTCTTTTAGAACAACTCTTGAATTTGATTTTCCATCTCTTTTCTGTCATTTTCCTTGTAATTAGGGATTGTTTTAACGTGACAAATAATATTTGCGTCACGCATTTTGAGCTGACAGTATACTGGATCTCTTTCCTAGTACAACAGAGGATCTTCACTGATTACTGGCTTCAGCAAGTTTTCTATTTCTGCAATAGTTAGCACTCTCTTCTGCTCGATCTTGTTAGCATACACCTTTAGGTTATGCTCTCTAATAATTCTTCTTCTCCGTCTGAGCTTTCTTGCTCTAATGGGTCTGAATGAGACTCATCTAAAGGGGATTCATAATCTTCTTCTGACTCAAAGTCTTCTGAACTCAACCCTTCATTTACCAATATTTCACTGTGACCCTTCAAATGGTCTTTTAGCAGCAACACTGGTTCTAAAACTGGCTTATAATCACCAATCTTCGCTGACGATCTTTGATATTGGTCTTTAAATCCCAGACTGGTAACATTTACAGCGTTGGTAAGTCAAGATTCTGAAAAAAATTTGTTATTCTTTTCAAAACCAATCATTTGTGGATTCTAAATTATCGTCTGTTGAAGAAGGAAGCCATTTCCAATTAATACATCTGCTCCTTGACTTTCACATTGCCATATGATTTTTATGATAAAAGTTTATCCTCCCATAGAAATAAACTTTAATATCACGAGCCATAGTATTTATGATTATTTCATTCTCTCCTATGGCTATTCCAGTAAGTGATCTTGGAACATTTTCCCAATATTCTTCAGGTATGACATATCTTTTGGCAAGAATATACCCTGACCCACTATTTACAAAGTCATGTAGATGGTACTTTCTATATTTGAGAAATTTCAATCATATAGTGATGTAATTGCTGAATCTACTCGTCTGGACCTACTTTACTTGTTCTTTATTTTCTGCAGTTTTGTCAGGCAGTTCAATGAAAGGATTGATTTCTCTTTTATCTGGCTCGTTGATGGGATCAAAGGTTTAACTTGTTATATAATAGGTTCTATGAGTCTTCTCCCTGTCTTATTGCTAAATCACTGACAGAATCAAATGACTCTTTTAATTCCTTGTTTTGGCTTAATGAAGTTACTAACTTCATTTTCTTCAAATCTTCTTCTAAGTTATGTTCCTATTGCTCCTTACACTACAAGAAGAAGAGCTTTAGCTGACGAAAAAAAACAGGTCGACAAATTCATTTTCGTCGGCTAATTAAAAAAATTTGTCGGCTAAAGTCATCTTTAGCCTATGAAATTAAATTTTCATCGGCTAAATTCATTTTTTCATCGGCTATAGTCTATGAATATTACCTGACGAAATTATAAAAGTTTAGCCGACAAAATTAAAGTATTTCGTCGGTTAAAGTACATTTTACTTACAAAATTACACTACAACCTTTATTTTGACTCCCCAACTGCAACTCCGTCTCCAAAACTTGCCTCTACCAAGTCTCCTACGACAACAGCTTCTTCCCTTCCCAGTCTCCTCGACCTCGGCCATATAAAGCTCTCATTCCCTTCCCAGATCAGGTTGGGTACATTGTTTTAGAGGCAGAGAAAGGGTCATCGTCGCCGACAATAAAATTGTGGAATTGACATGTTTTAGAAATAGAAATCCAGAATTTGCAATTTTTTTTCTTCAAAAACCAACAACTTTAGCCGACTAGTTTCATAGTTAAACCGACGATATACAAAGACTTTAGCCAATGATATATAAAGAGTTTCGTCAGCTAAAGTCCAAACTTTAAGCCAACGACGAGTTTTATCGTTAGCTAAAATGCAGACTTTAACCGACGACTTTTTATATTTTGCCAACGACCTTTAATAGACGAAATTTCGTCGTTTATTACTTTAGTCGACGAAAAAGTCTAACAGACTGACAGATTTTTTTTTTCGTTAGATAAAGTGCTTTTTTTGGTAGTGAGAGCCTCCAGGTCGTGGTAAATTATCAAATTATCTTTTGTTCGAGGTTCGTACGCGTTAAAATTTGCAGGTGCACATCTTAACCAATCAGAAGTGCAAACAAACACCTCAACTGTCTTTGATGTCGAAGAAGCTCTGAAGGGATCTACAACTCTTGACCCTAAGCTAAAGGCATTCTCCGATTCCTGCAATGGAACAAGAATAAAAATCAATAACTCTGCATTAACATGAAAGAAGATAAAATCACCTTTTTTCACACAACAAGCATACTATATTCTCTACTAATGTTGTAATTGATAAGGCATGGGGTAATGTTTCCACTGAACAGTTACTGTACTTCCATCTATATTCATGTTGGTAGAGACTAAATCACCCTATATTGCACAGAAAAGTTAAATGACAAATCATATGTTCTCTTTTTTTGATCAATACACCTCATCCTTCCTGTAAAAAAAAAGATTTAGGACATTCTAAAATACACACAACAGACTAAAAGATTTAGGACATTTGCAAGCAAGCTGAAGCTTATCAATGTTTTACAGTTTTAGTCCTCATATTTAGTCCAAAATGAAATAAACTCCACACGGAATGCAATATCATCAACATCCATATGTGGCTTGTTCTGTTTTTTTCTTTTCTAAATGAGCAACTCCACACGATATGCAATATCATCAATACAACCTAAGCTGTACATATATTATCCCATATGAACTGTCAATTTTCAGTAGCACCCAACAAGAAAGTCCCAAATTAGCTTCACACCCAAACCTCAAATCATATCCACTATCAAATTGAATCAGAGATATGTCGTGTGAATTTTCAGCTAAAAGTAGCTATTTATGGGTCTGTTAGACACCGCATCTATATGTCGTATGACTGTGTCAAACCTGAAACACATAAAGCTGCATCAAATTGTATGTATGCAACATGACCTTAAGACGACTTATAAGGAATATATGTGGTCTAAAGGACCAAAAAACAATCAGACGACACTCTTTGAAAATCTGACTTTTCATGTTGTCTGATTATGTTTATGGTATAGTTACCTTAGAAAAAACATATAAAACACAGTCCACTAGATGCTATTAGATTAGGGTTTGAGACAATTAACCTAGCTTGCAAATAATAGTATGGTATGTCTGGTAGTATACATATCCATCTATCTTACTATGACCTAGCTAACCCAAAGAAAAGAGATTGCAATAATATATAGATCTATGGTTGCAGAACTTACATATGCTAAATGCTATAAACCCATATTTTAAAAGTCCACTCAATTGACTTTAGGGTTTTGGCCCCAGAAGTCATGGAAGCATATACAAACATAGCCGGACACAGTTAAATTGAGTAGTTGCAAATGAAGGATGGAGATAATATGTTTTTTTTTCAATTTTGTTTGTTAAGATTAACCTTAAGGTGCCTGGATCGACTTTCCCTTGTGGAAGTTAAGCACGATCAAAATGTGTATCCTATTCTAACCAAGCAAAGAAATGATGGATTACTTTCTCAAATTAGGACGCAAGTATCTCCTAGCTAGATATATAGCTAGCTCTATTATCTTTTCCTCATTTGCTTAAGAATGACATTACACATATCATTGAGGTGGGTGAGAAGTTTGTATCCCCGTTGTTGGATCAATCAGTCTTTTTTGCAGGTGCCAGAATTACGGTTGTGAAAAGTAGCTTCTGTCATTTCCATTAGATCGTGATGAACTTATTTTCTCCTTACCCGAACATTTGTCCATGCTCGTACCGTTCAATCTAATTAGGTCGCAACTCCGATTGACAGGACATTATGAGTTTGACGTAATTCGGTTTTCGATTGAAAATAATATGAACCATGCATGCGAATCTCCTCCCGGCGGCGATAATTTACCGTGTTATAGAGTATAGACCATGTCCATTGGAGAAGGAGATATTTAAACTTGATACATATCATGATAATTAAATAACCTAAGTAACTTCATAGCTTGACGAATGAAGGCGAAAACTACTATAGCTTCGCGTAGGGATCAGTGATGAGTCTCAATGGTTTCTATGGCTTAGGGAGTTAAACTAGATTATGGCTTAGCGTTGCTTCTTTCGTGGAGCAATTAAGGGCCATGGATTAAGCAATCAGACTGGTAAAACGAGACCATGGATGAAGGGGAGGGTAGCTAGGGCACTGATTGATGATGTAAATGAGAAGTAGTAAATTACAAAGAAAACCTTAATGTACCATCCCTCTCTGACGGGACCCATGCAATACCCATAATGGGAGACATACACATCTCTTTGTCCACTTTCAGTTCTCCATTGAAATGTTACAGTATGGTAATCCTTCTCCATATATTAGCAATGACGGAAATAGATGCCTGACTCATACTCATGGGCTAGCCGCTCATTGCAATAGAATCATGCATGAGACAAAGAAAAGCAATGTAAATATTAAAGCTAGCAAGCAGCAGTACGCGCGATGAATATGAGAAAGAGAGAGCTCGAATACGATGCTTTGCTTTCCGAGTGTGTACTTTTCCTTAATTTTGTTTCCCACCAACGCAAGAATCAACCCACTCTCAACCCCTTTGCTATATCCATGCACACTGCGCGCTATGAGATATATTGATGTCATAATTTCTGGGGGATTGCATAGAACATATCTCCATGAGGACTTGCATGGTTAATTTGGGTAAATTGCATGTATCAGGAGTATAAGTATCTCTAATATATCTAGCTAGCTTCTTTGTCTATATCCATGTCTAGGATTTATTTTTTATTATATACGGAAACGAGACTCTTAGGAACATAAGTCTGACAACCTAAGTTACTTAATCAAATAACAAGGCTCTAGAAGCAGCTTCCATGATCTATCATGCTACACACGGCCATTTGAGAGTTGATTATGCAAATTCGGGTTGTCTGAGAGATTTCTTTTCATAAGAGTCTCGATTTTGTATATAATAAAAAAATTTATAACAATCAAATAACAAAAGCATCAGTTGCAAAATTTACCTCTCTATAGACATGGTTAAAGCAAATTGAGGAGAATGAGCTTATAATAGTCCTAATTAATATCTTGGACGAGTTTTCACAATCGTCTGTGTAGGTTGGACATGCCTTTTTAGGTTTGGCTTGGCGCCTTGGCCTGTACGTGTATGATATATATGAACAAAAACTAATTTTCCGTTTTTCATATAATCCCCTGAAGGGAAATAGTTTTAGTTTCTATATTCCAAATTATGACATATATGATGGGAATGGTAATTCATAGTCGGCCATGCTAGCTAGCTAGGATTCGATGAGTGTAAGTCACGCAGGAATGGAACTATTGGAGAGACTGAATTGTATTCTCTCTTTTGAAAATGAAAATCATGCTGGTACTATTATTATTATTATTATTATTATTATTTCCATTCTTAGGGGTTCTCCAAGTCAAAGAAAGATTTCTTGAGGAACCGGCCAAACAAGAAAGGCCGGCACATATATAGAAGAGAAAGAAGAAAGAGCTGGTACCTTTGGCCCTTTTCCTTTTAAAGATTATATGTGATATTTGATTTATGCTCCAGACTAAACTGTCCTTGTCTAAATGTAATTACACTAGGGTACATTCAAACCCATTTCAGCTAAGCATAATTAGCCCCCCCTTAATTTGTTTCATATATACTTCCATGTTAAGCAGCCTAGCCTCTCTCTTGAGTCTCCTATCTCTTTCACTGGTTTCTGCATATTTCAAAACCCACTTTACAGTCACTTTTGCTGAAGCTTCTCTTGTCTCGCTTTCTCTCTCCCTAACTCTCCTCTGACCATTATCACTTTCACCTTGTCTCTCTCGTTGATATCTCTCTCTCTGTGCCTTCATAGCTACCTTAGCTTAGCCTTGGAGCTGGTTCATGGATATTGAACTCTTGTGGGCTCTTGGGGGTTGGTTTCTTTTTCCGAATTGCATGGACTCAGCACCTAAACACATCTCTGAATCCCATACAACATCACCAAAGTTACACCCTGCTTTGATTCTCTCTCTTACTCTTGTTTTCGTTCTGCTCCTTCTTCTTGCCACTCCATTATCAAACCCATCATCAATGTCATCGAAAAGGCTTCTCTTGGCCGATACTTCAACTAGTACCACCACAAATTTGCAGCCGAAGGAAATCCAAAACTCGCACACGGCTACTTCTTCATCAACTTCGACAAGAGCAAGATCCGAGTTTGGAGCTGAAGCACATGAAGTTCCTAGCGGTCCAAACCCCATATCAAATTAGCTACACAAAGATGATAGACCACCACTAGCTATTGGATGAAGATGGATCCTAACAGCAAAAGTTTATTATGGTTTGTCAAGATCTTTCTGGTTGTTAATTGTTTGAGTTTGCCGTTAAAACTGCAATCATTCATGAGAGAATATTGTTACCTTTGTTCTTGTGGTCATCATATATTATTAGCCTTACCTCCCTTTTTATGGCTATATATATCATGTATAGCAAGAGACACTTTCTAATTTATATTATGTAATACCTATCAATCTATATAGTTTCATGTATAGATCGATGGTACTATATATGGTACTATATATAGATCGAGTTCAGTGGGTGGTATATATATGGATTTGTTTCCGTTGATCTAATTATATTTTGCTTAAGTGATTGATCCTTATCTTAAGTTTTGATGAGCTTAATTACACAACAATACTAGATCTCAATAGGATTGAAAGGGACTTTACATAGTACTGGTTGAAATTGAAGAAAGAAATGGAAATATGATCAGAAAAAGAAGGTTGGCATGTGGGTGTTTCAAAGATAGCTAGGTCATGAATGAACAGAGAGAAAGAGAGTGATGAGTCTGATGAAATGGAAGCAATGGTTGTCAGATTATCACTGCAATACATATAAAGAAGAGGAAATTTTACAAATGGTACCTCAATTATAATCCATTCATCATTTTGGTGTCTCAATTTTTAAAACTATGACAATTATGTCTCACCAATGACAATCGACACAACATTGATACCATCCATCAAAAACTCTGTTAAACTATATATTTTCAAGAGCAAACTAGTCTTTTTGTCAATGACTTATCTTAAAACATTTTATGTTCTAGTAAATCTTTTATTCTTGCACACACACACACACAATATATATATATATATATATATATATATATATATATATTCATGTCAATCACCACTGTCCTTGCTAATTGCCATCAAGCAAGAGAAATAGTTTAACATTATCTTTGATAAGATATTCTTCAGAATAGAATACGCTAAACTAGAAAAAGTCAATATGATGCTTTAGTGAGACATATGATGATCACAAATACCTTCACATTAATTGAATCAGAAGTAATAATATATAGGATATGCATTATGGTTGATTGACTTGATTCCAATATAAATCAATCAAACAACCTCATATGGTATGTATTCAGATAATATCATGAGACAATGATGATTGGTTTCAATTATTAGAAGTTCAGAACATACAAAACTACACCCAACATTGTTTATATATATATATATATATGAGAAACAAAGAAAGTGGGTGCCCCTTGTTCTTCTGAATCTAGTCTATTTGTCTCTCTTTCTTTATTGATAGATTTGAAGCAAAAAAACTATTGCCTACTTACAGATAACTAAGTATAATGACGACTGGCAGTAAATAATGGGTTTATGGAGTGATCATTGGCTGAAGAGACGAGTTTGTCTTTAAAAAATATATAGTTTAACAGAGATTTTTATGAAGGGTATCAATGTTACGTCGATTGTCATTATTGAGACACCGTTGTTATAATTTTAAAAATTAAGATATCAAAATAATGAATAGACTCTACTTAAGCTACCATTAGTAAAATTTTCTCAACAAATAAAGCCAGCGAGCGACGGGAGGACCTTTTGTTTTGCGTGAGAGAGTAAATATTGATTGGAAAATTATGAGAGGGAAGACGCAAGAATCATTGATCCATCATCGGCTAGCTAGCTTTTGATATTTGGACTTTCTTTTTTGTCTTGTCAAAATACATATTCCGAGAAAGTTGAAAACAACCAGAGCTGCTGCTTCGCAGCGGTGGTCATTCATGATTTTGATAATCATAACATTATCATTTGCCTGTTGTTGAATCAGATGCATGTCACCAATCATTTGCTTTATCATTCTGCTTTTGAAAAACTATCTATTATAATTTTAAAAAGAAATTCCTTAATTACAATTCCTCTGTATATATCGCTCTTGAAGTTGAGAAAATTTCAGCCACGTCATGTCGATCGTAATCTCTCTATGACTTCCTTTGTTAAAAATTTACGATGTTTTGGATGCCTTGGGATTTTCAAGTTTAATTATTTTGGTCAGCGAGGATAAGAATTCGAAGTTCGTAACTTCAGAAGATTTGTTTAACTAGTCTTCTGACCATAGTCATACAAATTGCAGCTTCAATTGATCTTGTTAGTAGTAAGGTCACTCTTTGTTCGAGGATGAACCTTCCTTATGTTGTCCACCAAGAATACGAGAAATCTGTAGTGCTGTACTAATTGCTTGTCTGAAGAGCATACGAGTTTGGAAGTCCGAAACAAAAGGAAACCAGACCAAGAATGCAACTAGGGTGAACAGAAGCAAACCTACAACTATCTCAAAGCGACGAGCAAGAGTCGGAACTGATGGCCATAGACCACCTTTTGAACAAGAGCCTTGGGCAATCTAATAATAGAACTGATGGCCATAGACAACCTTTTGAACAAGAGCCTTGGGCAATCTAATAATAGAACTGATGGCCATGCATAATAGACAGAAATGGTTATAGCGCAATGATAAGCGCATCCATTATCTATTAACGAAGTCATGAGTTCGAGTCACCATAAAGATAGAAATGAAATCCTTTGATTCTCTTTAAAAAATATATAAATAAAAACACAAAGGAGAACCTTAGGAAATCTGAGGTCACAAAATTGCAAGACGGTATCACACAATGATGACCAGACTTGCCATAAGCATCCCCAAGCAGTAAAGCAACAATGATGTCCTTCAGGGTCAATCATGTGAAGCAGCACAATCAAAGTGTCCAAAATGTAGGCATATACGGTAATAAACTCGTGTTTCAAGTTTGATTCACTTCATCGTTTGTTTACCATACTTGGAGAGTCAGGAGTTGGAATTAATATCGTAAAACTAGATATACGCTTCATTAGAGGAGGTACAACAAAAACAAAACAAGAAAATCCTTGCAATAAATGAAGTATTGTAAACAAAGTTCATGTTTACCGTAAACCTAAACATGGGCGTAAGTTCTATTTTTTTGGTGTGAAACAACTGTTTGGGTCAAAATAATATTTCTTGGCGAATGATGACTTCTCGAGCCTATTGGACCGATTCTTGCGGTCTAAGTAATTATAAAGATTCTCTTTCCATTTGAAGTTATGTTTGACAAGGATTTGCGGTTGCTTAAGGAATCCTCCAAAGATCCGAAGAAGATTTGATATGCCTTGATCCGCAAGAAAGAACAAACCCTAGTGTTCACTATATAAAGGCGTCAGGGTACAAGATCATAGAAACATCTCAGCGATTCAACACAACTTTTGCACACTGCAAAACAAGCCTCTTCGAAGTACCTCTACCAAAAATATTCCTCGAGTCTTTCTGTCCCCCAAAGCCCTATCCGTAGACATTCCCCCTGATATCCATCAAAGCCCGACCGGTCGGCATTATCCGCTGCTACCTCACCAAAGCCTCATCAGTGAGCGAACAGTCCATCACCACCTCATAAAGCCCTATCCGTAGGCGAATACCCGTAAAAACCATTGTTAGAGTGAGAACTCTAGCAAATATCCACAGTTTGTCAAGGAACTCTTTGGCGAAGGCATTACACTCTTGATTTTTAGCTCTGCTCAACTACACCGGTCTGAGTAGGAACGTCTATTTCGTAAGAGGAGGACAAAAATCCTAGTTGCTCTTCAGCTAGGTCTAAGAAGAACGTAAGTGTCGGCCTGACCAACGCCTGTACGACAATCGTTTAAGAAGAAGACAAAAGGCGAACAAACATCAAGATCAAGGTTGTACCTGACCCATAGGTACTGGCACGTCCTCAAGCTTGGTTGTTCGAGAAAATCCATTTTCACATCGAACATTTGGCACGCCCAATGGGACATAACGTGTCAGGATTATAGAAGAAACGATTTCGCGTTTCGGATGATTACCAGTCAACTGGCTGTAGTGAGCTGATCATGGACGATGAGTTGAAGCAAACATTTAAAGCTATCATTGAGCAAATTGATAAAATCAATGCAACCGCAGATCAGATAAATGCTTCCGTAGATCAGCCTAACCAAGAAATTAAAGCAGCCAATGAGAAGACAACAAAGCTGCAAGATGAAGCAAACCATGATGTTTGCAATACTAACCAAGAGGTTTTACAATCCCAATAAGTAGAACCTAAAGCTGACAAAGATACTCTCGCCAAAGAGGTTGAATCGGTTTTTGATCAATCTAGTGGCGAAATCTTTTGCCAATTTGTGGTGAATCTCATGAGGAGCACAGCAATGAAGTCGGTGACCAACAAAGCTGCTCCAAAGACGAAGTCATTCTGTTCGCGCGTGATATTGTATATATGGACACCTGTGAAGCCGAACAAATGGCCCTCAATGATGTTTATAGCAGAAATATGTCATTGTCTGAAGTAGAAGTTAAGTCACAAATATGTGATGATTGCTATTTTGATATGGAGACAACTTACGACGAATACGATGATGACTACAGGTTGACTCTTGACTCTAAAATCAGCAAGTCTAAAGTAGAGGAGTTCAATAACTTGGAGTCTCTTGGTGTTAAAGATATAAACCAGCAAATGGTTTATTAGGACAACCAACTGGTAGCTGCAACTGTACATAACATGCACCATGACATGGTAGTCGGCGACAAGACGGATTTCCACACTGAGCCATCCGCAAAGGTGCAATTAATGATCATGCTATGTCAAGCTACAACAAATATGCATGAGGGGCTACACAACATACCCTTTGAGCAGACCTTTCTGAATTTTCATATTGATGACACCAAACATCTTTGTTCAATACATGGAGTTTCCTTCTTCACTTTAATTTTTTGCCTTTTTAGTTTCATTTCAATTCTTGCATTGAAAAAATTAAAATACAAAAAGAGATTCTGTGTTTTGCTGAAATGCAAGACAATGTTCTTACCTGACAGAGGTTTGAATTATGTCCTATAATATCAAAGATCTATTTCTGAGGTCTTAGATACAAGAGACAATCCATGTGTCTTGAAATTACTGCCCTACTGCCATGAAACGCAAGACAAAAGAAGATTTGAAGCAAGTTTGCAGCAGCAGCAGCTTCTGTGTTGCAACTTCATGAAATAAACTAGGAAGATCCAGAAATAATTAGCATGAAAACTTCATATGTACGTAAATCCCTGGATGTCTAGTTTCCAACGGAATTTACGGTTCAGGATTCCAAGATTCCAGGAGAGAGTTATGGTAGTTCGAGTACCGGAAGGTCAGAAGACACGTTTTCAGCAGCCTAAATTACTATGCAGCAATTTAACTGAATAATTGGTGATGATTTACTAAGAACTAGTCCACTAATTGTATATGTGTGGAAATCCCTGGATGTCTAGTTTCTAACGGAGTTTACGGCTTGTGATTTCGACATTCCAGTAAAAAGTTATTGCAGTTTGAAGACAGGAATGTCAGAATGAACGAAAAATTGGCAGCATACATATATGCATGGCGAATGGGCATTACAGGTCTTGTTTGGCTGGCGAATGTATACTTGTGTCTTCAATACATGTTCTTATATTCTTAGGGAGCTTGATACTCAAGATTCGCTATCCTCCTTCGCCTCACTAAGAACATCAAAACCATGTAGTTGCAGTTCAACCAATTTCAGTGGCAGCTTCTGTGTAGTAACTTTGTAGATATACCTGAAAAAATCCCGAACGAATCAGTGAGTAAGCTACATATTGGTAGAAAGGTATGGATGTCTAGTTTCTAACGCAATTTACGGTTCATGATGTCGACATTCTAGGAAGATGTTATGGCAATTTGAGTACCGGAAGATCAGAATGCTAGAGAATCTATGTCTTGTGTTTGTGACTACGGCGAACGGACTTGCATACACTAATATCTTGGCGAATGCACAGATGAATGCTCTATATTCATGCTTACATACATGGGGGGCTTGAATCAAGTTTTTCTCTCCTTCATTTGCCAACTTCGGACACCAAAACTGGGGGGCACATAGGGACAAAAATCAGCTACTCTGAAATTTTTGAAAATTTTGAATTCTTGTGCACATAGTTTTGGTACTATCTTGGTATTTTTAAGGCCAACACCTATGGCCTCCAATGAAGTGGTTATGTGAATACAATGACATGATTGAGTTCCTTACACTTGAAGAGATGAAGATGGATAACATCTGCTTTATTAAGCGAAGACTTGTGGCTATAAATTCGAGGAGATTATTAGCACGCTTTAACATAATGAGATCATGCAGAGCTACTTCATTCGCTAAATATTGTAAGTAGATGAGTCTAACTTGGTATATGGTGGTTCTGAGTGGTGTGTAGGGATTGATATATCCATAAGAATGATCCTAGTTGAGATGAGAAGATTACTACAAAGAGCTGCTAAGAGGACAAGATTTCTATTGATCATGCCAAATTACTGTGGCATAAGTCTGGAAAGTGGATTTAAGAAAAGAGCCTTTTGTATAATGGTGTCCTAGAACATTTCTAAACAGTGAAGCAGAACTGAGCACTGAAGCTAAATTGCAGTGAAAGAGAATTAACTTCTCTGGTATTCATAAAGTTTCATGCACAGCAGATGTCCATTTAGCAACAACAAATGTGTGTTGTTGTATATATACCAAAGGTTCAAAGAAGAGGCTCTAACATGATCATGCTAGGAGTAATTCAAAGTCCAAGGTGCCATCATGAATTTACCTCATGTGAAGAATAGTATTGAAACCAGTATTGGGGTTTACAGATTTTACAGTAGCCATTCGTTGAATGCTCTACTATACTGGGAGGCTTCAAACCTCATGTTGGCAGCAAAAATCTTCAAAGAAGTCATTGTGTGTTTAATTTTACAACCACAGTAAGATGGTGGAAGGGAGTCTGTAGCTTTCTTAAGGGTTTCTTGCACGGAGTAAAAATCGATTTGTGATTAGTCTTATAACATTCGCCGTCGCAATGAAGAAGAAGACCAGCAACCTTTTCTTATAATTAAGTCCATACTAGGGGCTGCAAGCTATTACCTATATATTGTAGTGTCAATTACAAACAACTTTTTGAGTTTTTTTAGGAGTGCATTATGAGCTTAAAGATGATACACAAGGCATACAATTTGACATTTCACCAGAAGGAGTATGGAGGATGCTCTTATATCTTTTGGAGGAATGAAGACAGAGTTGACAACAGTATAAGAATGCTACGTTTTTGGCAGAACATTCAAAGCAACAACATAAGTCTATTTGTGTTTGATCACCACAAGGAGGCTTGCAATTCTTATTCATGGAGCCAAATTAGCACAAGCATGCAAAGAAGTAAGTTCCAACTCTACATATGCAGCTCAATTCTCTACATCATGTTCTACAAGAGAAGCCTATTCTGAAAGCTTGCAAGTTCAAGTTTAATCGGTCTACGCTCATTTCAGCCCTTGGCCGGTTAGTGGTTTCCATTCACTACATCCAATTAAACTGGGAGGCTACACTATAAATATTATGCCGACTCATGGGGCAAATTTTTAAATTTTTTGAAACTTTTAGAGTTTCATTATTATTCGCTTATTTCTTGAACCAACCCCTATGGTTCTCCAAAATCAATTTGTGGTTTTGAAGTCTATTTAATCAATCTGTTTTGAGGTTGATCATCATCCATACAAGGCCAACACTTGTGGCCTATTATTTTGAAAGTATTAGCAGCAGCAAAAAGTTGTCAGGACTCAAGAAAACTTGGTATCTCAAGGTACTTTGTCGAGTAGTTTTAAGCTTTTGGGAGGTTCACATCAAGCATCCAAGACATTGGACATGTACTACTGATGCTAAGGAACATGTTTGGCTGCCTCATTCCCCGGAAATCACAAAAAAAAAAGCCTATAGAAATCATCAACCAAGTCAGCCCCTTCATAAGAGAATTTGGAAATTTTAGATTTGTCTTATTTTTGAGCATTTTCGTGGTCCATTCGCTCCTCCTTTCATGGGTTAGAATCATGTTCGCCATACATTGCCTTGAAGCTAGTATATTGGATTACAAGTAGGAAAAAGAATCATGTCATTCGCTGCTTTGAGGAGTGAGGTATGAGGTCTCAAAGTCGGCATCTTGAAACAGCCATTCCAGAAAAATTGAACTGCAATGAGTTTGGTGGCTTTGTTTCTTCATCTTAACATGTACCTATCACTGAGGTTATTGTTTATACATCAAGTTGGGATGTTGTAGAGTATTTTAAAATCAAGAATCATCCAGAAATACCATGGGAAGCGCAAGGTACAAGCTCTTCAAGTCGACCAAATAATAAAGAAAAAGCTGAATTTCTAGAAAATATATTTCGTCGGCTAAGAAGTCGTTAGGAAAAAGCCGTCGGCCAAGACTTTAACCCACGAAATTATTGTTCATTGTCGGCTAAAGTCATTTATTTAGCCGACGAAGAAATTTTTCGTCGCTTAATTTCTGGACTTTAGCCGACGAATTTTTGGACCTTAGCTGACGAAATTTTATTAAATTTCGTCTGCTATAGCTATAATTTCTGGTGTAGGGTTAATTTTGTATGATTTTCAGATAAGTGAAGTAGGGGTTGATAGTTGCCTAGCTAGGATTAAACTATTTTTTTTGCTTAAACACAACTGTTAGTTGTATTAAGCTCTCTAAGATTGAGATGTTTTATGGTCATATTTGATTTGTGTAAATATGAAAAAGTAACTTGAATCTTGCATTTGCTATTGTTGTTGTCTAGCAGAAAGTTGTGGTTTTGCGAGTTTTATAGGGTGAGGTTATTGAATTTTTAGAGGTTATCATGCCTAAAGTTTTGAAAATAATCCTTTAGAAATTGGGATGTGACAAAGATTTTTTACAAAGGGACCATCTTTTGTGCAACTGGAAAGACTGAAAATAAAGGTAAATTTCTATCTTTTATATTCTTATATTTTCCTTGTTTATATGTTCTTGTTTCATTTTATGTTAATTCATTTTTTTCCGGTTCTATTCGGTAGAAGAAAAAGCGAGAAAACATCGATAAAGCAAAAGAAAGAGACAGAGACCTCAAACTCTCAACTCACAATGATTTGTGGGGTTTTAGCTTCAGCTTCCCCACAAACTTTTCCTTCTTCCTCCTCGTCGCTCGTGTCTCTACCCAAAACCAGCTGTTTCAGTTATGCTTCCAGCTCTGTCAGTGGTCCCAAGGTAAACTCCTTGGATCTGAAGCTTGAAAGGTTCGGGCTTACTGTGGTGAAGGGGTCTCGGAGAGGCAGCAGAGTTCACTGCAACACTGGACCTGGTATGCCTAACTCTGTTCTTGTACTTCTTTAGTGGTCATGGAACAGAACAAATTTGGTTGGTTTTTGGGATTGAAAGTTATTTCTTCATTCTTTTCCAGAATTGTCATTTTTGTTTGGAGAAAGAGAGGGTTTTGGATTTGAAGTTGCCAAGAATTGAGAAATGGATGTGTGACTTGTGTTGTTGCAGGTGAGAGTGATAGCAAGAGTGTTCTGGATGCTTTTTTCTTGGGGAAAGCTCTTGCCGAAGCGCTAAATGAGCGAATTGAGTCCAGTGTTGGTGAGTTTTTGAGTACGATTGGTAGGCTGCAAGCTGAGCAACAAAAGCAACTAGAGGAATTTCAGGTTAGCAAATTCAAGTTGCTTGTGTTCGACACTATCCATGAATTCTTCCTCTCTGTCATCTGCTGGTTACATAAATGTTGAGCATTGTGGATAGTTTCCTTTAAGCTTGTTTGAAAGTTTGTATATCCTGAAACAGAGACATTTAACTTGATTGCAATTTGAGGGGCTGATGTTAAACCTAAAATTAAGTTTAGATCCATTTGTTAATATTATTGATATGCTACTTGGTTTTTCAATCACTCCACTTTACACAGATTTACATAATGTCTGCTCTTTTTCCTTCCATAAAGTTTCACTCTTTGCCTATTCAATAATAATAATAAAAAGTGTCACTCTTTGCTTTTAATTAAACCATTCAGCTTTACAAGTTCGATGGTGCTTTTTTCAAACTAAAGCTACCATTCCATGTTCCAATTTTGAGGGGCTGCAGCTTGACGCAAACCAAGTTAAACCCTTTTGCTTCCATACTCGATGTCACTACAAACCAAGTTAAACTTCGTTATGTGATATACAGTTACACTACAAAATAACAATATTATCTTGAATATACACCAGATAGTGTTTGATTGTCAATCAAGCAGTTCTCTTTAACAGTTTCACTTTCCATTTCAATTTGAGAGGATGAAGCTTAAATGCAAACCAAGTTAAAACCCTTTTGCTTGTATACTCAATTTCACTTAATTTTGCAGTTACTTTGATGTACAGTTTTACACCACAACGGATGACATAGGATTACACCAGATAGTGTTAGATTGTCAATTAAACAATTCTGGTTGTCATAGATTTGGTTTGGGAGTGGTATTGATTATAATGGAAATGAGTTACCATACATCAATCATCCATTCACCTCGGAATACTAAAGAAGCCTATTCATTCAGTTCTGATTATCCACAGGCAGATGTACTAGAAAGAGCTAAGAAAGCCAAAGAGAAAGCAGCTCGTGAGGCGGCAGAGGCTCAAGGAATTGTTTCAAAAGCTACTACAGAAAGTATAACACCAGTCACCGTCACCAATGACGTTTCTTCAATAACTCCTACCACCACCATCAGTGCCGACATCACTCCTGCTGTGGATCAACCTTCATTATCTGAGCCAACCTCCACAATAACTAAGAATGAACCAGGTTCTGCGGACGAGGGTACATCTTCAGAGGTGTCAATTGATGATTGACATCCTCATTTGTTGTTTTAAAGTATCATACGTTTGAACCAGTGCAGCTGGTTTGATTGTGGTGTAGATCAGCAGTTACTGTTTCAATAAGCTATTATAATGGTATAATGGTTTATCCATATAATGGTATTATAGCATATTTTGGATCCCTTATAAGGTGCATAGATGACATACTTGCCTTAGAGCACCAAAATCCTTTGTTGTCACATTGAACAGTCCATTGTGGAGGCTATATTTCGATAGAAGAGAAAAACATATATGAACATGATGTAAGACTCATTCATTTAAATCTCTAAATGTACGCCAATCATGATATATGGTTTCTATTTATGACATGGTTTCATTTATATTTTGCAATATGCTTAAGTAATATGTCACATACATAAGTTAAAATTGTTCATGAACTTGATTTAACACCAAACTAGGATTGAGTTTGTTTTCATATAAGTTAATATGCATGTCTTTATATATGATCTATATTTATCAATGTTGCATGAAAGTTTATTATGAAAATGCATGAGATAAGTATATATAGAAATTTATAAATGCACATTAAGTTTGACATATTGCATTATATATTATATGATCACCTTAAGGTAATCACTCTTGGGAAGGGAGAGTGAAGATCAAATGTGTACTAAGCATCAATAAGTTATAGATACAAGGATGCTTAAGAAATGTTAAAGAAAATTGCTTGTATATGCTAGTTGAATCCTATTTGGATAACTAACTAGATGAATATATGAATATCGAAAATGCAAGTTTGTTCAATCCTGTATGAATCAAATTCATTGGAAGATATTCATGGAAATGTAAGGACAAGCATTAAGTTTGAAAGCGTCTATAACTTAATTATGGAGGGAGAATACTCAACTCGTCTAATAAGAATGAGTATGTCATCTAATAGAAAGATGAGTTTGACATAATATTAGTTGAAATGTCAATAGAATATCCATATCAAAATGTTAGACGGATCCTAGATTTATGAATACGAAATCCATTGATAGTCATAACTAATTGAAAGGGCATTTGCCAAGTAAATAATTATATTAATGATTCTAGTTTCATTGAGACATGGCTATGCATACATTTGAAGTAATGAGTCATTGATTCTAATTAAGATCATAATCAAGACTTGATAACTAATTAACAAAAGTACTTGTAAATCTTTAAATTTACAAGGATTTGATGGGTATACATCAAATGGGATGGGAAGTCCAGAACTTTAATCACCAATGATAGAAACTTAACTCAACACTTCAAACATCAAGCCTTGAGTTGAATGAGCAAAGTATCATATGTAGTGATTGCATGCATTAAAGTAAATGAAAAGATATATGTATCTACATATGTTTATTGTCCATCCAAAAGTATAAAAGTGTTTGGTGCCTATAATGAACGGTGGAGGTTGAGTTTATAAAACTCTTAATAGGCATTACGGAAAGAACTTTGATTATAAGGGTACTACATACTTACCTATATGAGTGTCAAAGGTGGTGCCGCCTTTTATATGACTTGGACTAGTCTCTAGAGCACTCATGAAATAAGATATAGACACAAGACCAATCCACGTGTCGGCTTGTAAAAACACTTTGAAAAAAGTAGAAAGTGTGTGAAATGTGTTCTCACTAAGCCAAGGTTCAAGTCCACAAGACACCTTAGTTTATGCACTAAGCTTTCCAAGATTATGCTCAAGAATTTTCAAAATCATTTTAAAACTGTATTTTCAATATATATTTTGAAAATGGTGGATGATTGTTGGAGATATTTTCAAAATATATTTCTAATTAAAGAATTATGAAAATATATCATTTTATGTACATACCTTTTCAACTTGTGTTGAATGAAGTGATATGACCAAAATTAAATGGTAGTATTAGGAAACATGTAATCTACTACGTCACACAGGAAACAAAACATATATTGGGAGGATTTCAGCCACTACTACGTCGCACACAAGCACTGTGATTTTTTTTATAGAAGTTGTACACGCTTTGATAGAATTTGTACTCGCTGCTTTGGCACGGGAACGAAAGAGTTCCCAATTTTGCAAGGTCTAAAAAATTGAAATTTTTGATGAAATTTTGTCGAAAATTTTGTTTTTTACCTCCAAAATATCTTTTACATTCCAAGCATTTTTCGTCTGAAATTATCGAAATTTCCGGATATTTCCCGATATTTTTTGAAAATTTCAGAAAATATCCATTTTTTGCCCAAAATTTTCTAATCCTCAAGTTAAAATTAAAAAATTACTTTAATTCATACTCTTACTTTAATCCCTTATTTTTTGCCCAAAAGTTTATAATAATCCACCATAGACCCTTATGGCGAAATTCTAGCAATGTCTTATTCAATATATTTCATGCCTTATGGGGTACAATCAAATAATAACTCGTGGTCACAGTCTGAAGCACATTTTCCAATGATGATGGTTATGGCCAAGCTAGGTCAAACGATCCCCAATGCCTATTACAACTCTCAGTATGAAAATCCACGGTCAGTCCCCCTTGACCCGTATGGTTGATATATAAGTCAATACATGCAAAACTATAAAGGTGATGTATCATTCAATGATTATTCGTCACAGTACACTGAAGGCTCCACACAGAGAGATGATGAATATAATGAAAATTTTGTCTCATAGATCTTCTACGTGGTTTTAAAGTACTCATTTAATTTTCATGTGAAATGTATCATATGTATATAAGGCGTGATGGTCTAGCCTCCTTTTGGGTTTCCAGCCATCAAAAAAATTTAAAGTAAACTTTTAAGCATTATCAACGATTCAACACTTACGTTTTCACTTTAAATTACTACAACTCCTTATAGATCAATATTTATTCAAGGTTTTCTTTTCAAATATAGTACATAATATAATAAACAAACATTTCTTAAAATTTCATTTAAAATTTCCGTGTTTTTCTTCAAATTTCTGTCAATTTCCTCAAATTTTTTTACTGCTATCGATATTTCTTCAAAATTTCCGTCGAAATATCCGTTTTTCAGAAAGTCAATATTTCTGTAATCGTCGAAATTTAAGACCTTGTTATTTTGATTAGTGAGATTGCAAGAACAATAACGTAACTTCATACTTCCAACGTAAAATGTTGGTTAGGAGAACTTAGGACTTGAGAGTTGAAAAGGTAATACTTGCTCACTTTCCATGGAGGTACATTTTGGTTTGTGGGGATTTTGGTTCGCATTTTGCCCTTGATTTGGGTTTTAGATGTGGCATAAAAGAACCTTCCTATGATCCGACTGCTATGCTTGAATAACAAATCTGAAACCAATCACAATGATTTGCCATATATCTTTGCTACTACGAAAGTTCAATGGAACAAAGGGACTCAAAAACCATTCACACATCCAAGAGACTAATATAGAAAAGAGTTCACCGATACAAACTATACAAGCTGTCTTTTAAATTGAGAATTATGCAAGGTGGAGTATGTAACCAAAACTAATAATACGTGGACAGCACTGTAGATAACAGCAGTAGAAACTCCACCAAATTCCTTGAAAGAGTAAGGATTCATCAGCACTTGAAACCATTGCAAACGGAAAGAACAATGATGAGAATCAAGGCGATTAAGATTCCCAAAACTATCAGCTTGATCTTCATGTTCTTCAACCACATCTTCCTCCTCATCTGGGTTCCTTGCTGCCTGAAATCTTGTGCCTGCATTACACCACCACAATAAGCAATACAGCATATGAGAGAAGTAGCTTACTAATAGTCTAATACCATGACCAATGAAAAAGTACAGCTGATAATACGAAATTGAATTGGCTACTGATGTCTAAATATATAGCACTAACCCATATATTATATACATTTGAGAAATCTAACCATGTACTATTTAATCATTGGTCTTTTCATATAATTACTCTTCTATAAAATAACTCAATATACACCGAAAATAACTAAAATGTCATTCTCTGACCTGCGAGCGAAGGTTGTCAGTTTTGTCCACCAGAACTTCTATCTTTTCCCCACGATCAAGAACCTGTAACGGAAAACCATCAATCAAATGTAAACACACATGACACCAGATTGATCCCAACTAATACGTACATCATTACCTACTTATGGAAAGAGATATTGGAGGCTTACCTTTTCAATATTTTCCATCATAACTCCCTTCACTTCTGAAACCTGAGCTTTAACTTTAGCAAGTTTGCTGATCTCCTCAGGGTGATCCACACAATATTGCATATGTTCCTTCAGCTTAGACCTATACAATTGCCACCAATTTGTAGCATTAGAAAACTTCATAGCACATGTGAGGCACAATCAATTTGATGAATCAAAAAATAAAACAACAGTTACCCAAATTCCTTGTTCAGACTATTTGCAACTGCTGTTGCAGCTTTTCCTCCACCATATCTATTGGTAAAATCTTCCTTGATTCGCTCAAGGAAGGCAATTGGAACTTGTCGACCAAGAGCCTCAATTGCAACCACACAGTATGCTGTGGCATTCAAAAGCTGAAGTTAGTTCATATTCATTAAATGTACTGAAGATGAAAGAGGTAAGCAAAACAATAAAGAGTTCCTATTAGCTAACGATACATTTACAGTGATTAATTTCTTATACTACCCAACATGACATTATGTTCTTGTTTTTTTGGCAAATAACCTGGAACTGTCTATAACTGGTAACTAGAGGTAGTCCTTTACATTAAAATTTGCACTTCATAAAAGTATGGTTCAAAACCATACATCAGATCAATACTTCAGTAACCACTATTCTCGCAGCTCTATTGTTACATCTCAATTCCAATCTCATATCAACTTCTTTAAAATGATAATTAGTGGTCATAAGCTTCTGACCAATTCGGGAACAAGGAAGCGACTAGCAACAATTAGATAAATCAAAAAGGGGAAAAAAGAAAGATGAATCTCTGGTTTGCATATGAAATTCTGACACATTAAATTTCCAATTGTCTGCAATAATCATATAAACGGTTAAATGATCATAGGTAAACCTCGGTTTAATCAATATAGTGTATATGAACATGAATAATATTAGTTCACCCTTGCATAATTCTTAAAACTTAATATAGGAGCAATGACCAAAAAAGATAATATTGTTGGACCTTCTAGTACCTAATAATAGAACAGAAAACAAACAGCAAAAACCCTCAAGCCATTGAAATGCACAAGTATCACTAGCTTTGACAAACATCATAGAAACTATGCTTATTTGACTGCAGGAAAATTTTCAAGTAATCTGAAAGGAACCTAAGATTGAATAATGGAACCATTTCCAGCAACACCGCCACGGAATCTCACATGAAAGCAAATCGAAAACAAATATCAACAAGTCCATCCAGACTCAGCACAGAAACGACGTTGACAATTCAAATCAAGCAAAACCCGAATCAAAACACACGATCGAGTCCTAGATCGGATCCAAACAGTAGCCTAAGGTGATCAACAGGAGAGAAAAAGAGAGAAGAGGAATTACTGAAGCCATTATCGACGAGGTAGTTGAAGGTGTGGCCGTCGCAGTTGTAGGTGAACTTGTTGTTGGTGGCGGGAAGCTTCTGGAGGCACTGAGAAGCTATGCTGCTGAAGTTGCCAGTGAATTCCGTGAACTCGGCGAGGATCACCGTCCCGCGCGCCACGAAGCTGTAGATCAACGATTGCTGCCCCATCCGATTCGATTCAGCGAAACCCTAACCCTAGGATGACGGAGGTTTCAGATTCTCAGAGGAGGAGGAGGAGGAGGAGGAAGGGTTTGGTGGATTCGGGAGAGAAAAAGAGGAATGGGGGCTGGTTTGGGTTTTTTGCTTTGATGAGAAGCCAAGTTTGGTCTTTGTTATTGGGGGTGTTGAAGGCACCCTCCGAGTTCGTGGAAATTAACGGAAATGCCACGGAGGCTTTGGTTGTAGTCTAGTTTTGAATTTTTGAAATTTGATTTTGAACAAGTCAAGGAGGACGCGCATAGAAGAACCCTCTATAAAATGGTAACAAGTAAAAGCGTGGAAGACTAATGGTTTTTTAATAGAGTATCTTTAATATACGACTGTACATGATATATATGAACGGATGAGATTAGAGGATATAATATTGATACATGATGGTCAAACATATGACTTGTTAAGAATGTTGCAACAACGGTTCCATGGTGTGCACTGACTTGGAAATAATCATACCAACGTTTGAGAAAGCAAACAGGGTGTGCTCACAGGCATGTCCATCCTGGAAGATATCAGCTTCAAAACCCCAAGCGGTGGAGTCAATAATGAGAGCAGTATAATCAGACTTGGGTGTACCAGTAATCATGTCCGTGATGAAATCAAGTTGTCCAAGAACAATAATGCCAGTGTAGTACTTGGTGATCTCAAACTTCCACAACGCAATATCCATGGTATTACCACACTCACGCTCAACCCTGAGCTTTTCAAGTAACATGAACCTGTTCACCTCATCAAAATATCCATGAAAACAATATTGTTTCCTTACAAAAATCATTCATCATCCCATATCATGATCAGATTGTAAGGTGAACTCTCTTTCACCAGTGGAACAATAAGAATGAAGAGCTTTTGCTGGAAACCAAGAGCCTTTAATGGTTTGCCAAAAGTTCTGGACTTCTGGAAGTCCAAAGTAAGGGTTCAACTATAATCAATTTTGCACCATTAGGTAGTTCACCTTCTTCAATAGTCATCCATTCTCCTTTCTCAAAACTGAAATCATTCCTTGGTTGAATGATGTCAAAGTTTCTGAAATAATGTATTTTCCTTGTCTCCTCCAGATTTCTAACAGACCCAATAATGGCATCTTAATCAAATGCAAGGTTGAATGACTGTGAGTAGCTGGAACCAAATTCATCACACATTTGTAATGCTACGCAAAATAAGTGTGTATGCTGTGGAGTTTTAACCAATGCAACGTCCAACTGCGAGCTACCAAAAGAGGATGTAAGTAGTAGTATAAAGTCAACCATGAAATTGGGGCATCTTTTCTCAAGTGGCAGGTACACTAGATAATCCCCTCTCCATTTGACACTTTGTTTACAGAAATGAAAAATTCATTAATAAAGGGACAAACTCAATTACAAAGCTAATAATAAAGAGCGTGCGTCTCCAACTCCGTATAATAAGAAAGAGTGAAAAGAGACCTACAACTCATTAATTTATGGACCCAAAGTCCTACATCCGATAAAAGAAGTACAAAATCTACCACACACGCACCACTAGTGCTTGCTGACATTGGCGTCGCTGTCTCTGCCAACTTCCACGAGATAGTGATGTGTACTAAACCGAAGCGATGAAGCCCGAAACCTGATGCCAAACAAAACCCAATACATAAATCATATATATGGAAACCTACAACCTAGATGAAGAACTCCCTCCAAACTAAACCATGCAATCCACCACCGAAACCCAACTCAAGACTAAGTTACGGCTGACGAGAGAGTAAAGAAAATGGGGGGTGATGAACCCACGCGTGAGCACCCGTAATCCGATAGGTAAGTGCCAATTTTCACTTTAAGCGTGCAGCCAAGGTTTGCGATGATAACTGAGGTAGTTTTGGTATTGGATGACCAAAAATCTGATAAAAGATAGGATCAAATGACATCGGTGTGATGAACTGAGTCCCGTTCTGGACGTGGCGAGTATAATCCACAGTGATGAAAATACACCACAAGGGTGAAGTGAACCCATACACATGGAACCCAGAATAGATAAAAACATTAAATAAAAACGCCGTAAACAGTTACCTCAGCAGAGCCCAAAGCCCAAAACCAAGGCCTAGGCACAAAGGATCTGAGGCTTGAGATCATGGGCATTGAAAGACCAAATTGCCCTGGCCCGGAATGGAGGAACCCAAGCCAATAAGACCTTAGAGGAGCACATGTACGCATTCTATTGGGTCCACCAACTGACCTGATTCTCAACCTAGCCCACCTGAAACACTGCATCAGAGCCTCCTTGTCGCCGCCGTCCATGATACCGCACCTACGATATCAGACTCCCACAACCAGCACTAGACCACCCTGCCAACCAGTAGCCTCCCAGCCTTCCTCAGAGAGATCCAAGTCAATAACTACTAACGTCTTGGTCTCCAACCACCATTCGCACCACATACGCACAGCCACCGAGAGCAAATAGAGATGACAACGAGAGCTGCTCACACCCTTCCTCCGATCTAGAGATATGATTTCCCGTTCGGTTGCACTCCTCACCCTCCGGCTTGACCAAAGGCCGACACCGGTGCCGCGGCGCAGTCGGACGACGGCAGAATATGAAAAGGAAATTTAGGTTTTTCTCACGCGTGAGGCGGGTTCTAGGAAAAGACGAGTGAGCTAAATTCCTGTATTTGACTCTTGATGTCCAAGACTTTAGCTCATTCCCTGAGATGCTTCATGGTCTTTACTTGTAATAAGATGGGACCATTCTAATGAGAACCTCTAAGTTAAGGACTAGTTGAGGACTTTTCAGTTAATTACTTATTAGACCAACTTTTTGATTAAAATTTGACATCTTAACCGTTGAAGTTGTAGATTTATATAAGTAGATCAATCATACAAAATTTTAGCCAAATTGATGAACGTTAAGTACTAGTTTTAGATCAAATCAATGGACGAACCAAATCTGTTAAACATGAACCGTTCAAGTTCATAATTGGTAAATCACACTTATGAATGTCTTAACGATTTTCAATTTAGTTGAAAATTTGCAAAAATGATCTACTCATAAATATTTATAAAATGAACGGTTAAGATGTGGATATAAGATCGAAAAGCGGGATAAACCGAAAAGTCTTCAACTAGTCCTCAACTTAGAGGTCCTCACTAGAAGGGTTCCCGTAATAAGATATCAACTGAGCACAAATTTTCATCAGTAACAATACACTGATAATAATTGCACTAGTGCCAACTATATTAACAGCAGTAAGAATATTGTTTGTAGATTGATGAGAAATGACCCACCTAGTCTTCCAAAATGTCTTTACTACATGTTCACTCCAAGTAGGAAGTTGGGAAATAACAGTAGTGTTAGAATATGTCTTGAATCAGGCATTAATTCTAATTTAACAATTATGCTGGGTTGCGTTTGTTGGGCCTACCATTCGGGGGTATATATATACCTATTAGATTATTAACCTAGTGTGTGTTATTTTGTTATCTGTAATCTGTTTTCCTCAAGTATTAATAAAACTGTTCTCCTCTGTCTGTGGATGTAGCTAATACCTTGTTAGTGAACCACGTAAATCTGTGTTCTTTCTTACATTCGTTATAACAAATTGGCATCAGAGCCAAG
Source organism: Comarum palustre (assembly GCA_951800085.1). Classification (NCBI taxonomy): domain Eukaryota; kingdom Viridiplantae; phylum Streptophyta; class Magnoliopsida; order Rosales; family Rosaceae; genus Comarum; species Comarum palustre. Next base: position 13,588,663 of record OX637583.1, read on the forward strand.
ATGTATGGTTTGAATGTGAAGATCGACAAATTCACAGAGAGGAACAGTTTCAGTTTATGACAGATCAAGATGCGAGCCTTATTAAAGCAACAAAAGTTGTGGGCGCCGCTAACGAAGAAGACAGGGGATCCCAAAACCGTTGAGATGGCCAGTCTGGAGGAGAAGGCACACTCGACAATTATGCTGTGTCTTGCAGATGATATCATCACCGAGATCGCGGAGGAGGAAACTGCATCTGGTCTGTGGTTGAAGCTTGAGAGTCTATACATGACGAAGTCTTTAACCAACAAGCTGCTTTTAAAGCAACGTCTATTTAGTCTGCGAATGCAAGAAGGTGTGCCTCTAAGAGATCACTTAGATCAGTTAAACACAATTCTATTGGAGTTGCGTAATATTGATGTTAAAATCGAGGATGAGGATGCTGCCTTAATTCTGTTGGTATCTTTACCATTATCGTATGAAAATTTTGTGCAATCTTTTATTGTTGGGAGAGATACTGTGACTCTGGAGGAAGTTAGATCATCCCTTCACACTAGAAAGCTGCGTCATAAGGGGACTGGTACATATACAGATACTCAGGCTGTTGGGCTAGTAGCCAATAGAAGTAAGGGACATGGAAACTTGGAGAAGAAGAAATTCAAGAAACCAGGTTTTAAGGGTCTTAAACCTAATGATATCTGTAACTACTGTAAAGAGAATGGACATTGGAAAAAGAAATGTTCAAAGAAGATGCGGCAGGAGAAACTATCAGGAACTGTTGCTATAGCAGAAGATGACACCAATTCGGAAGAGGATATTGCCCTAGTTGCTGATGAACATACACATCACACCGATGTGTGGATTTTAGACTTCGGGGCGTCTTATCATATATGTCCGCGTAAAAATAAATGGAAAATGAGTTATGGGTAAAAATAAAAAACTTGCTTGCTATTGGTAATTATGATCTTAAAGTGTAGCTATCGGTAATTACCTTAATAAAATATTCAAAAAAAAATAAGGGATCGTTTCTCTTCACTCAATCTTCTTTAATTATTGCTTCTTAATTATCTTTATTTACATTATTTTTTTAAGAAAAATTTTCTTTTCTTTAATAATTGAACATTTCTTTTCGTCATTTATTATCTTATCTAATAAATTTATTTTCCTAATTGAGATCTTGTAATTTCAGTCACTTGTTCATTCTTATATCCTAAATCAAATGACACCATTATTTTCCTAACTTCAATCTCGTTTTCATAGAAAAAAAATAAAATGACACATTAGTCTTCCTTCTCTCAAATTTATGTATTTGTCATATCAATTATGGAGAAAAATGTTGCAGCAACTAAGATGATTGTGATTGATGTCCTCCACAATCGAAAATGTTTGTTTTATTCTTTACAAATTGTTCAAAATCCTTTGATAGTTCTTGTCATCTCTTCGTTTCTCATTCCTCTCATAATTTAATTTTCATAAAAGGTTGTTCTTAATTTCATATCTCTCATTTTATTTTTATCCTGCCATTTGAGATGTTGTAAAATGTTTCTTCAATTTTTCTTTTTATTTTATTTTCTTTTTAAAACTATGCATCTCATATATATAAAATTTATATATGGAATTGGTAAATGAAATTTATATATGAAAGTGATACATGAAATAGTGTGGCCTAATTGTGTCTATGTATTTTTTGAAAAATTGAAGAAAAAAGTTGTTTTTTGCTAAAAATAATATATATTTTTTGTACATAAAAGTTTAGGTAAGAAGGAGACTTACATATACTACCAGGGCCAAGGCAAACCTGTGACCTCGGCCCGAAGGCTGTCGGATTTACAACTACGGGGGGGGGGGAATTTCACCCACATTTGAAGAGATGTGGCATCCTCCATTGGAGGCCCGAAGGCATACTTCAAGGAGGCCGCACCCTCACCTAGCGGCCCAAAGGCCCAAGACATTTTACATATTACCCACCAATGAGGGAGTGTTGGTAGCGTGGATCGAACATGTGTGAGTTTAAATCTCAAGTTCGTCCTTTGCCAACTGAAAAATAATAATATTATGTAAGGGGCCTATTTTTTCGCACTGGGAATTAAATCCTTTAGGACTTGCCCTGAGGAAGAGGAACACGAATATACATTTGTCCTTCGATCTCCTTTGACAATGGTTGTATGTTGGTTTTAAGGGTTGGGCTAGAAAGAAGAGAAGAAAATGAAAAGCTCGGTGGCAATCTCGTCGTCTGGAGTGGCGGGATGACAGCTAGGATAATCGGAGAAGATTGGTGCAGCGAAGAGAGGTCGGAGGAGGAGAAAGGCGAGTCAGAGACTCGACTTGGCTCTTTGGCCCAGTTTGACCGACCTCCCATATAAATAGGGTGTACGGACAGTCCAGATTAAATCAGAGAATATATCAACGGCTAGATTTAAAACTAGTATTTTCTTATTTTCAGGAATTTAAACTAATTTAACGAAACTTCTATAAATCATAACAAATAACACGATGCTCCGAAAATTAATCTGAAGACAACGGTGAACTCATGTCGATGTATACATCGACATTGGGGCCTTAAGATAAGGTTTTGACATTTTGAGAAAAAACTCAAAAATAAATGTGAGCATTAACTTAGAAAATTACCGAACACAATTACTAACCCTCAGTAATCATACAAAAATCCAGTAAAATCTACGGAGTTTCACGTGTGGACAAGTGAAATCATTGTAACATCCATTGCAAGCAACATATGTTCAGTAGTAGGATCGATAAATTAACCCTTTCACAAACTATATTTCCACGTACTAGTTCATCCATAGACACTCACAAGCAACAATAGCAAATAACCATGCAAGGAAACCGTAATATATGTGATTCATTTGTTTACAATACAGAGCTCTATTAAGCCACAAGATCTGTACCCAGAAACTATTTATTTTGATCGTCACCAGCCAAAGCCAATGTTGAAAAATAAGCATCAAGGTTGTGTATCTAGCCATCAAATTAAGGTTGGTATTATCAACTGCACGCTCTAGCATTGCATAACTCATCAACCGAGTCACCTCTTTCTAAAACTGCAGCTGCCCCCATACCTGAGCCTATGCACATAGAGATTACACCAAAACGACAGTCCTTGCCACGACGTTTCATCTCATTCAATAGAGTTGCAACACACCGAACACCTAACACACAAAAAAGCCGATCCAAGGGCATATCAACTTGAGATACATAGGAATGTGACAAAAATGTTTAGCTTTCTAAATGTCACAGTCGAAAATGTCTGCGCATATAGCATTCTTGTTCATATAGAGAAGTGGTGAAGGTTTATTTTAGGACATGCCACTCCCTATACCTGTAGCACCTAAGGGATGACCCAGAGCAATAGCACCTCCATTAACATTGACTTTATCAGAATCAAGTTCCAATTTCTTCTGACAATATACATACTGAGACGCAAACGCCTGAAAGAGACGCAGAAAATGCTAAGCCAAGAATAGTAGAATACGTCAATTAAAGGTTATTAAGTCATTAGCAATGCACTACTTCATTTATTTCAAATAGATCAATATCACCAAGCTCAAGACCAGCAGATTTCACAGCTACTGGAATTGCAGCAGCCGGACCTACACCCATGACAGCGGGATCCACACCAACAGCAGCAAAGCTCCTGTACAGAAAGGCATAAAATCATAATCAAGGTCCAACTATGTTTTAAGAAAATTTCTATATGTTCAGGTTATGAAGCTATCCAACATTCTTAGACGACAGATAACCTCGATGAAAGTTTCTGCATACTTAAACAGCTATACTGGTCAACAATGTAAAGACTATTCTTAAAGTCTCAAGAGCAAACCAATGATCAATCATAACCTTTCTGGATTATAGACCTCTCTTCCTACACTTAGTCGATATACAGCAATACGGAAGTAGGGTATAGGCTCACAACGGAGGCCCTTGGTTTCGAAAGCGGATGTTTGGTTGAATAGAGTATACAGATAACAGAATTCCAACTTCATCTCTGCAAGGATGATGAGGATACTAGCAAGAAATTCACAATTGACAATGAATTGTGAGGGAGATCCACACAAGCTGGTAACTAGGGTATTACAATCCGGTCCTCTTATACAATGAGACAAAACCACAAGATCAGGCAAACTATAGAAAAGACCGTGCAAGTATTATTGATGCATATTATGTGATCAAATTTTTGCATATTTAGCTACCTATATTGGTTAAACATGGACTGCTCCCATTATTACACCAGCTAGATATGTGAACCTAATGATGTGATCCCACCCTCATTCTCTATATCTTTATTCAAGTTCACTGATGGTGGGAAATTCATTGGCGAAGCTGGGACACTGTTCACAGTTGGGATGCTGGTAAATGTTTCCAATACTTGAAGGATTTAAATTTGGCCCACTATTGCTGAAATGAATCGAGGTATTTCTTTAGAAAATCCTGATGCTTATAGATGTTCCTAATAGTTTACTTTCCACTTTTAAATGCTGGTAGAGCATGTGGGCTTGGACTGCCATTCTGCTAGGTAAAAAAGTTTTATGGGGTGGTTGGCACAATATGAATGGCAGATTCCAAGTATTGAGTGTAAAGTTCAGGGACAAGGTCTCGAGTTCCATCTGAAATCCATCAGTTAGTGGTAGTGGTACAGTCAAATAAGTTGGGTACCAGGAGCAATTGGTCTTATATATAGAATAAACCGGGTGGGATAAACCTATAACGGGAGGGAGTAGAGTAAACGATGACCGAAACCCTAAGTGGGGAAGAGAGATATAAAAAGAGAATAGCTCTGAAGAAAGGCCAAGAGGGGTTATTAAAGCACCAGTATACAAAGCATGTGAATAAACATCAATTTTATTAATTCCTCATCAAAACCATACAAAACCAAACTTGGGTTTCAAAACATTAAAACCATGAGAGGTCACATGCGAAGGCACTCCTAATGGGTTGAAGAACATCAACTTGATAATAGGATTCAGTTTGGTTATCATAAAGTGTTTCCTGAAAGATGAAACCCTAAGCCAAATCAGAATGTCCTCATCTAAGGTCCTTGGACTGTTGGTGCCTGCAATTATTAGTGGAATGGCTTCCACATCAATATAGATGTTTAGTTGCTGCAGGTCTTTTCTCCATAGCCTAAGGGTGCTAGAATGAGGCTTTTACTCATGGAAAATCTAGAAGAGCTGATGTAAATACATCTGAGCATGTTTTGCCTACTACCATTTCTTTCATTGAAAAGGATCATACTCAAGGCACTTTGGCTACCTGCCACCATAAGGAGGCCGGTGCAACAAAGTTTTTAGATTCTGCAAGTGATATTGATACATGAACAAACTGAGGTTATTGTGATAAAAAATAAAATACAACAAAATCCAAAAACAAAGCTAGATTTTGATGCAGCTTAGGATCAAGAATGTAAATATTGCAGGCATTGGAGTTGTGGCAATAAATTAATATCAAGCGTGTGTGGCAGGTTATTTCTCAATCAGGTGCTCTATTGTTTCCTTTCATGAAACCTAACTTCTTCATCAGTACATAATGGTAATACTACTGTTATTTCCAGGACCTCAGTAACAAAGTAAACCTAAGGAGTTTTCAGCAGTTATTTGCAACTGTGCAACTTATATTTCCCTTTGATTAACCATATGATCAACAAAATACAGACAAAACATGCAAAAGAAAAACAATGTTCTCATGGAACCGGCTTGTTTAACATTTGAAACAAAATACAAAAGTAATATGATTCTTAGTTATTCGAGTTCATTGCTACGAGTTATGGTCATCTCAAGTTCTCAAGGGCCCAATGTTTAATCCTTATTCAAGCAATGAATCAGGTATTGTTTAACATAATTACACTGTCCTACCTGAAAACACCAATAATAGGAAGTCCCTTCTGAATAGCTACACTTCTCTTCATCAGGAGTACTGCTCCAGCACCATCACTCACCTGGCTAGCATTTCCTAGAGTAAAAAGGTAAATGAGACGAATTCACAATGATAGATACATATGCATAAGAAAGGACAAAATTCCTGATAAATGGTGATACTGTCGTGAATAACAAGCAACTTAACACTTGAATGATGAAATACCAGCAGTTGTTGTCCCATCTGATTTAAATGCAGGCTTCAATTTTGCCAAATCAGTCATATTTGCATTTGGCCGGATGCCATCATCCACAGAAATTGTAACATGCCTCTCCTCTCCAGTTTTTTGGTCCAGAATCTATGAAACAAATAATCAACTACTGAAAAGCAAAGACATTTTACAAGGAGAATAAGTGTTTGTATTTACCTTAGTAGAAACAGGGACAATTTCGTCCTTGAATTTACCAGATGCAGTTGCTGCAGCAGCACGCCTATGTGATTCAACCTATTTTACACACGGATAAAATTACAACCAGTGCACTGACTAGTAGTTCATCTATTACCTAATGCATATTAAAGACTTGATAGAACTCACAGCAGCTTGGTCTTGCTCCTGTCGTGTTACACCATAAAGCTGTGCAACATTTTCAGAAGTAACACCCATAGGAAGAAGACAGTCATGGGCTTGTGCAAAGGATTCAGCCTGTAAATGACGTATATGCAGTTGAAGAAACCATGCCTCAAAGATATTATTAAGTATATACAGTTGGCAAGTACCTTGGGGTTAATTTTATGGATACTACCAATGCTATCAATTGTCATGCACTCCACTCCTGCCGCAAGGCCTGTATTGAGTGTATTCAAAGCAAAGGTCAAATTCACTGATGGACACTACATGGATTATAGATACATAACTTAGAACATTCTCTCACCAATGTCATAATACCCAGCCTTTATGAATGCAGCTACATCAGCAACTGCCTGAAGCCCAGATGAACATTGCCTGTTGACAGTTCTAATGGGAACCGTATCTGGATAAAACGGATGAACCACAAGCTTCAGACAATAGACAAAACCCAACATAAAGATCGACTTCAAGTACCATATACAATTGAAGACTTACCAGGAAAGCCAGCATAAAATGCTGCCATCCTGCACTCAATTGCTCTAAGTGAGCCAGGAGCCAAAACTGTGCCAACAACTATATCTCCTACTTCACTTGGGTTCAAATTAGTTCTCTCTATAACGGCCTGCATAACAAGAACATCGTAGATAAATCAGCCATAAAGAACTAAGGAAAAGCACAAAACCCAAAACTCGACATTCTTTCCTATGAAGCATCAACCGATAAGTATCTGAACCTTCAAAACAGGTGCCAGTAAATCATCAGCTAAAGTATCCTTAAAACCGCCTCGCTTTGCTTTGCAAATGGCAGTTCGGTAGGCCCTGTTTAACATGATTTTCAAGGCAACATTGAGCACAAGGATGGTATAAACAAAAGATGTATAAGAATAAATGATGGGCAGAATTTCTCAATTCAATCAATCACTTACGCTACAATCACTATATCATCTCCAAAAGCACCAGTTCTATGATAAGCAGCACTATCCCCAGCTGCACATATTTCAGCCTACCAAACAAAATCATCAAAGCAAATTCAAAACCCAGAAGACACAAAAGTCACCCCAATCAAATCCACCATAACCAAAACACAAAGCTCTCTTCTTTACCAGATCACAAGGATGTAAAACTTACAGAGAGGGCAGAAGATTCATGGGTTTGAGCTGCAGAAGACAAAGAAGAATTGGGTCTCAGGTGTTGAAGCAGAACCTTCTGTCTGTTAAGAGCCTTCTCCATGTTTTCACCTCTCCAAAGTTGGAAGCTTTTTTCTTTTCAAGTTTCAGTTGCACAAGAGCATCAAAGCAATGTGTTACCAAGTCTTGTGTATTTATATAGGGGGAGGGGAGACTGGAATTTCCACTTAAGAATGACCAACAAGAAACTGAGCCGAATTAATTAATTAAGTATCATATGGGAAAGTGGAAAGGCTCTGACTTGACTGTCATAACCAGACCCAAATGTTCAGTGGCATTTGTCTTTTCGGAAATTACAAGGAAGAACAAAGCCCACGTTTTCCACATATACATACAGAATTTCCATTTCAGGTCAAATGTGAATGTTAGTTGGGAAGCCTCTTTCGTACCCAAAAAGAAGTTTGGATTCATTTACGTGTTATATATCTTCCCAACGATTGTGTCGTAGGTTAATGTTGTGATAGTTAATTTGATATTATTTAAATCAATTTAAAGATTATATTTAAGATATTATTTAATTTTTTAAATAAAAATTAAATATAATTATTAACGACTAAAATTTTTAATAATTGATTGTTTCACATACAATAATTTTCGAGTTAATTTACATAGAAACATTTCTTTCTCATGATTCTTCATTCGATCCTCATCTGTCTTCCCATTCCAATATGAAGAAGTCTTCCTTAGTCAACCACTATAACAAGAGGTCTAGAGGCTCTTTTCTTCAAGAAAACAGGAATACGAGAGAACAGTCAACAACAACATTACAGTTAGCAAAAGGAAACTCGATACAGGTGAGTGTGTACCAGATAACATTGTAGTTCATACTCATTCAGTCATTGGCCAAAAAAACTCTGTATATATGTTAAAGTATATGACTTGTGGAGCACGTCTCCGGCTTCTCCAGCTTCTGCAGCCTCCGGCTTCGTCTCCATCATCTGCAACCTATGACTTGTGGAACACGCCAGCCCCTGCAACAGCTGCCAATCTACTCCTTCTCAACTTTATTTAGCACAGATCCGAGTTATAAGGGAGACATTTGTGTGTCCATTGGATGATTAGTTTCCTTCTGTGTTTTAGACAGGTTTACTGGTTTTTGTATTGTCATCGAGTGTGTATAAGTGTTTGCTTCCATTGTAAATCAATGACATGAATGTGAATAGAGTTCCAATTCATCTGTTATCATTTTCTTTATGGTATCAGAGCAGTGATCCTCTTAGGACCTGCCTGCATTCCTTCTTTTTCTTGTTGTTCCTGTGTTCATCATAAAATCTCTATCTCTATCTCTATCATTCTCATCAGTTCCCTTCCTTTTATTCTCATCGGTTCATTGCTGTTCATAACACAATGCCAAACACTGGAACATCCAGATCAGACACTATAGATGGGAGTCCAATCCAAAGTCTCTCTTCTGTTCTACTGAATGAGTTCAATTACATACCTTGGTCAAGGGCTGTCACACTGGCTCTTGGAGGAAAAAAATCTCTTAGATTTATCACAAAGAAGTCAACTCTAGATTTTAAAGATCCAGAGTATGAAGATTGGCTAAGCAAAGACCAACTGGTCATGTCATGGATACTCGACTCCATGGAACCAAAGCTAAGAGAGATCTTTGGGTACTCAGAATCTTCATTTCATCTGTGGGAAGCACTTGAAGAGATGTATGGGAACCTTAACAATGCTGCGAGGGTCTTTCAACTTAAGAAAGATATCTCATCTCTTCAGCAGGGAAATCAGTCATTTGTTCAACACCTTGGAAGTTTAAAATCCAAGTGGAATGAGCTCGACATGTATAGGCCACATACAGTTGATTCAGACATCCTGATAAAAAGAGCTGATGAAGATAAAGTTTTTCAACTTCTTGCAAGCTTGGGATCAGAATATGAAGATCTCAAAAGCCACTTACTGATGAGTCCAGAATTGCCTTCCTTTGCCACTGTATGCAACACCATTCAGAGAGAAGAAGCACGAAGGAGAGCTATGAACTTGGAGAGTAATACACAGAGTTCAGAAGCTAGAGCATTTGCAGCAAGTAGGGAAGCACCAAACAATCACAGCTACAAGGGGAGAAGGCCAGATTTGAAGTGTACTCATTGCAAAAGTATTGGAAGAAATGGAATTGGTCACTTGAAGGAAACATGCTGGATTCTTTTCCCTGAACTAAAGCCAAAATACAATGAAGGAAAAACAGCAAAGAGTATGCAAAGAAACATTTTTACTACTCCTAGAGCAAATCTGAGCAGTGTTTCAGAGGAAATGAGTGACTTCACAACAAACCCTGCCAATCTCATAAATGAGTTTGCCAATTTCCTTCAGATCAAGCAAGAAAACATGGAAGGTGACAATAGAAATGCTACTGCTATGCTGGGAAAATTTGCTGGTTTTTTGAAAAATACAGGTACCTCCACTACTGAAATTCCAAATATTGTTAGTGCTTTTTCTACTGCTTTGGCAGTAAACAATCATGGTAATTTTTGGATAGTGGACTCAGGAGCATCTGAACATATTACAAATGATCTTTCGAGTCTGACAGATTTTAAGAAATTTACAAAACCTTCCCATGTGTCAATAGCTAATGGAAATACTGTTCCTGCTGATGGAAGAGGAAACATTAAGCTTTTCTCAAAATACATTGAGTCTGTGGCCTTATTGGTTCCTTCTTTTCCTTGTAAACTTCTTTCAGTTGGAAAACTGGTTCACTCACTGAATTATCTAGCCATTTTTTCTCCTCATAATGTTGTGTTTCAGGATCAAACCACACAGAAGAAGATTGGTGAAGGATTCTTCCTAAATGGTCTATACTATGTTTCCACTTCTTCCAGCTTTCCAAAGAGTTTTCTAGTCAACTCAAATTCTGCTGTAAACCAGAAACTGTGGCACAGTCGCCTTACTCATCCATCTTCAAATGTTTTATCAAGATTATTTCCTCAGTTCTGTAACAACACACATGATTGTGCAATTTGTCATATGTCTAAGCAAACTAGGGCTTCTTTTCCTTTGTCAACCTCAAGAACTAGCAAGCCTTTTGAACTAGTTCATTCGGATGTTTGGGGTCCAGCTTCTGTTGAATCTTTTGATGGTTATAAATTTTATGTTACCTTCATTGATGACTTTACTCGTTCTACATTTGTCTACCTGTTAAAATTCAAAAGTGAAGTTTTTGCTTGTTTTCAAGACTTTCACAGTTTAGTTACAAACCATTTCTCAGCAAAAATATGCACTTTAAGATCAGATAATGGCACTGAGTACACTTCCAAAACCATGGTTAAATATCTTAGTGAACAAGGGATCATCCATCAAACCAGCTGTGTGGGAACACCACAGCAAAATGGTATTGCAGAACGCAAGAACAGAGATCTTCTGGAAAAAGCAAGGGCTATCATGCTTCAAAATCATGTTCCAAAACGGTTCTGGTCTCAGGGCATTCAAACAGCGGCATATATCATTAATAGACTGCCAAGCAGTGTGTTGGGGTTCAAATCTCCTTTTGAAATCCTGAAGGGCAGGAAGATTGATATTTCTCATCTTCGAGTGTTTGGTTGCACCTGTTATGTGCATGTGCAGGCTGCACACAGAGACAAACTTGATCCAAGGGCAATAAAATGCATGCTTCTGGGATACTCCTCCACCAAAAAAGGTTACAAGTGCTATAATCCAGTGACCAGAAGTGTGTGTATTTCCAGAGATGTTAGGTTTCATGAAACTGAGTCATTCTATAAATCCTCAGACAATGATTTTCAGGGGGAGATTATTACTGAAATCTTTCCCACACCTGTTTTTACTGAAGCTAGTCCCATTTCAGTGACAAACTCTGAGAATGAAAGAGAGGAACTCACACTGCCAGAAAACAGTATGCATGAAGTAGAAAATGATGGTCAGCTGGTTCCTTCACCTCCTAGACGAAATCCTTCCAGAGCTCGTCAACTTCCACCAAGGCTTCAAGAATATGTGACATACTCTACTTGTTACCCTTTGCAGCTTGGTCTTGATAATGTGCAACCACTGCACAGTGCCTTCCTCAGCAAGCTACTTACAGAAACTGAACCAAGAAACTTTATTGAAGCAAGTCAGTCAGCACAATGGCAACAAGCAATGCAAGATGAGCTAATGGCCTTAGATGAGAATCAAACTTGGAGCATTGTCCCACTTCCAAAAGGACAGAAAATTATTGGAGCTCGATGGATTTACAAGCTCAAATACCACTCAGATGGAACTCTCGAGAGACATAAAGCCAGGTTGGTAGCTCGAGGCCACACACAGACGTTTGGAGTCGATTATAAAGAAACATTTGCTCCTGTAGCAAAGATGAACACTGTTAGAGTGTTGTTGTCAGTTGCTATGAATTCAGGTTGGTCTCTTTACCAAATGGATGTAAAAAATGCGTTCTTACATGGTGATTTGGAGGAAGATGTGTACATGAAGATCCCTCAGGGACACCCTCGAGAGAAAGAGGTTGGGATGGTGTGTAAGCTTCACAAAGCCCTATATGGACTGAAGCAATCTCCTCGGGCATGGTATTCCAAATTGAGCTCAGTCCTTCCGGCTTCAGGTTTTCAGAGGAGTCACTCAGACTCTTCGTTATTCATTCGAAGGAGCAAAGTAGGAAGGTTGGTTGTTTTAGTGTATGTCGATGATCTCATCATTTCAGGTGACAATAGTGATGAAATACAGTCACTCAAAAAGGCACTGCATGAGGCATTTGCTGTCAAAGATCTAGGTCCTTTGAAGTATTTCCTAGGAATAGAGATGGAAATGTCAGGCCATGGCTTGTTTCTCAATCAACGCAAGTATATTGTGGATCTCCTAGATGAAGCAGGAATGTCAGACTGCAAGCCATCTCGCACTCCATTGAGTAGCAACCTGAAATTAAACTCTCCTGGCAATCTCCTCTCAGATATTTGTGGTTATCAACGCCTTGTAGGTAAACTCATCTACCTTACTATCACACGACCTGATCTCACCTATGCAGTAAACATAGTAAGCCAATTCATGCATTCTCCTACTTCATACCATCTCACCATTGTCAAAAGGATTCTGCGTTATCTCAAAGGTACAATCAGTAAAGGTATTGTCATGCACAGAAACGATCATTTCAAGATTGAAGGGTATTCAGACTCGGATTGGGCAGGGAATGCTGCAGATCGAAAGTCTACAACAGGTTTTTGCACATTCATTGGTGGTAATCTTGTTACTTGGAAAAGTAAAAAGCAATCGGTGGTGGCTAGAAGTAGCGCAGAAGCTGAGTATCGTGCAATGGCATCCATTGCGTGTGAGCTCATCTGGTTGAAGGCTTTGTTGTTGGAATTTGGCATTCAACACCCTTCTTCGATTCCTCTCCATTGTGATAATCAAGCAGCCATGCATATTGCTGCAAATCCAGTGTTCCACGAAAGGACAAAGCACATTGAGGTCGACTGCCATTTCATTCGTAACCAAGTTCAGTCTCAGATCATTGAAACTGTGTACACGAGGTCCTGTGATCAACTTGCTGATGTGTTCACCAAGACTCTTCCTTCTGCACAATTCGACCAGTTATTATCCAAGCTTGGTTCAAGAAGTTCCCTTGATCCAGCTTGAGGGGGAGTGTTAAAGTATATGACTTGTGGAGCACGTCTCCGGCTTCTCCTCCAGCTTCTGCAGCCTCCGGCTTCGTCTCCATCATCTGCAACCTATGACTTGTGGAACACGCCAGCCCCTGCAGCAGCTGCCAATCTACTCCTTCTCAACTTTATTTAGCACAGATCCGAGTTATAAGGGAGACATTTGTGTGTCCATTGGATGATTAGTTTCCTTCTGTGTTTTAGACAGGTTTACTGTTTTTTGTATAGGTTTACTGGTTTTTGTATTGCCATCGAGTGTGTATAAGTGTTTGCTTCCATTGTAAATCAATGACATGAATGTGAATAGAGTTCCAATTCATCTGTTATCATTTTCTTTAATATACATATTGGCAAAGCCTATATGTGAGCAGAAATTGGAGACGGTCTCTTGCTCCCATGCTAGTTTCACTTTACAAAAGAATAAAACAGTAAGAACTCTATCAACAAAGACATCAATTGTTGGGGACGAATTAACCATCAAACTTTTGGTACTCAAAGGTTGCCAAAAAAAACTTATGGTACTCAAAGAGAAGGGGTTTCTGGTGGGGGGGGCGGGGGTTCATTAGAGCAAAACTAGATGACCCTCGTACCAAAAGAATGTCAAATGTGTATGCAAATGTTGTTCATTTATGTTAATAAGGAACCCTTTTAGTGAGGATCTCTAAGTTGAGGATTAGTTGAGAACTTTTTGGTTTATTCCGCTTTTCGATATTATATCCACATCTTAACCGTTCATTTTATAAATATTTATAAGTAGATCATTTATGTAAATTTTCAACTAAATTGAAAATAGTTAAGACATTCATAAGTGTGATTTACCAATTATGAACTTGAACGGTTTATGTTTAACATATTTGGTTCGTCCATTGATTTGATCTAAAACTAGTACTTAAAGATCATCAATTTGGCTGAAATTTTGTATGATTGATCTATTTATATAAATCTATAACTTCAACGGTTAACATGTCAAATTTTGATCAAAAAGTTTGTCTAATAAGTAATTAATTCAAAAGTCTTTAACTAGTCATCAACTTAGAGGTCATCATTAGAAGGGCTTCTTATGTTAATATATTAAGCTTTAGTCTCTTGTCTGATTACCATAAGCCTTTTCTTGAACTGTGTTAGACATAGCTCGCAGCTTGATAGTTATCTCCAAGGTTCTAAAAATCGGTCTAGACTCTCGACGGCACCCTTCTGATTAAATTTCACCTAAAAAGACGTTTATGGACGGCTGACTTATTTCTGGCCGATTAATCGGCTGGGCTTGCGATTAATTGGATGTGTGGGCTACTAATCAGTTGGGCGCGACTAAAAGAGACCTTAGGCGACAAAATACTTATGTCGTCGCCTAAGAGGTGAGGTATAAGCAAAATCCCTAACTTTCTTTCCCTCTCTGATCCGCCTCCCTTTCCCTTTCCCTCTCCCTCACTCCCTCTCCCTCTCCCTCTCCTCCGCCTCCCTCTCACTCCCTCTCCCTCTCCTCCGCCTCCCTCTCCCTCCTCTGCCGCTGCCACTGCCGCTGCCACCGTGCCGCAATGCCGCCGCGCCCCTAAGATCCAGGTAAACCTTTGCAAAACCCATGTCTCTTTTCATGTCAATTCTTCCGTAGCTTTGCTTAGTTGCTCAGAAAAAAAAAATGTTCTACAAGAAGCCCCAATTATAGGTTTTAGTTTAATGAACTAGTTTGAATCTTCAATTAGTTTGTGTTTTCAGAAAAATTGTGATAATGTTGTGGAAAATTTGTGAAAATTATAGATTATTTTTTGTAAATTGTGATAATGTTGTGGAAAAATTGTGATAAATTAAATGGAAAATTTAGTGAAAAATTAAGTGTAAATTTGTGATAAATTAAATGGAAAATTTGTACAATATTTTATGGAAAAATTTGAGGAATATTTGTTCAAAAATTGTGGAATATTTGTGAAAAAATTGTGGTTAATATTTGGTAAATAATGATAATTGTGTGGTAAATTAAAATTATATTTGTGAAATATTGATTGAAATTTTTATTTTAATATATTGTGCATTTTTTTAGGTTATTGATTGAAATTTTTATTTTAAACAGGATGTTGAGGAGTTTTCGGTCAAACAAAAAGGGTTCGAGGGGCCAAGAGTCTTGTTCGTCTGAGGGAACCGTAAGCAACCGTCCACATGAGATGTTTCAGGGCACTATGTCTGCCAGACGTGCGACTCTTCTAGGGGGGCAGAGGCGGCCGAGCGTTTCCATCACTTCAGGACAGCCGTACGATTTCCCGTCTGCACTCCGTAGGCCTTCGGTTTCGCAAGGGCCCACTCCATCCGCTGCAGAGGTGCCCACTCCTTCTGCTGTTTCGGATGATGGGTCATCAGCGCCACAGGTACCAGCCACTATATGGCTTCCGTTGACGGTACCGGCCATACCAATCATTGATGCGGAGTGAAATATATTATCGTTCTCCCCGGACCTGACTGTTCAAGAGACGTACTTTTACACGTCTTTTGATGGACCTCTTAAACAGTCTCAATAATAATATTATGATAATATTATGTGATGAAGTTGTTGATTTTTCGAGAAAATATACTAACAAACGGTTAAATGCAGTTATATTTTAAATTTCTCGAGGGGTCCAAGGAGTTGATAAGGCCATGGCTGGAAGAAAAACATTCCTAAAGGTACGTATGTTGGAAAAAATATTGTCGTGAATTATATGTTATATTAAATATATATCTAATATTTGATTTCATATATGTAGGTTTAGGGAATGGAAGCATAAACTGAGGGACCGCTGGAAACCTCACGAGAACGGCCGGCTGGGTACCCCTCTTGAGTTCCAATACAGGGAGCACGAGTGGCGTTGGCTTCTGACGGTCGAATTCAACAACCCTCATAAAAAGGTAGATAAAAAATAAATTACTTAATTAGTTATCGAGACCGTACTTAATTATTAAAAAAATTACGTATTAAATAAATATTTTACTAACGGTCAATTTTTTCTTTCTTTCAAGGCCGTCTCTCAGAAGAACGCTACAAACCGGCAACGCAACACGACCAACCATCATGCCGGTTCGAAACCATTTGCTTGCATCATGGAGTAGGTGATGAGGGACAATCCGGAGGTTAACCCATTCGTGGGAACATTCCATAAGGCATATCCTCAATCCGAGGAGGATTTTGCAAGTTATCTCAAGCTTTTAATTTTTAATTTTACTTATATGTATTATTTAATGTTAATTAATAATTTGTTTCTAATATTTCTAATTAGGAGAGGATGAGGTTGGCGGAGTCCGATGTGATGCGTGATTATGTGTCGGAGACATGGTCGGAAACGCAGGAGGAGGATATGTCTGAAGCCATGTCTCGGATCGACCGATCATATCCACTCATCGGGGCGAGGATCATGGACACGGTTTTCTCACACCGTACAAACAACTTCTACTGCGGGGGTATGGGCAGCGTTGGAAACCAAAAGCTGACGCAAAGCAAAGGAGGAAAGAAGGGAGCCTCAAGCAGCAACGTGCAATTACAGTCAGAAGTTGAGAGGCTGCAGCAGAGACTACAATGCCAAGAGCGACGGGAGGCTGCCAGAAGAGCCTTCAAATCAGCCCTAAATGCCTATGAAGACGCCAAGAGTGCCTATGAAGACGCCCGGGAGTAGTATAATGAAGCGCGTAATGCAGCCTAGGAAAATCATCAGATGCAGTTGGGGCAGTGGTTTCAAGACTGTCTATATGCTCAGTCAACAGGACAAATTCCTCCTCCCATGCCGATACGTCATATTCTGCCTCTGTCGCCGGAACGTCCTCAGCTTCGGAAACTACAAGAATCTGATTTCATGATCGATTTAGATGATATTGAATTTACTTTAGACTAAATTTATATATTTGTACGTTTATGAACAATTTAGATAATTTATAATGAAAAATTTGTTGTTTTGTTTTTGAATTTTTTGTGTTTTTATTTATATTTTATAAAAATTTACAAAACTAAATAAAAAAATACAGAAAATACTTCAGGCGACGAAATAAGGTATTTTTCGTCGCCTAAGAGAGGTTTAAATGACTACTTTGCACCATTTCATCGTCTTAAGATCACTTAGGCGATGAAATATACCACTTTCGTCACCTAAGAGTTTTTTTAAAAAAAAATATAAGGCGATGAATATACATGTATCGTTGTCCAAGGTAGAACACTTAGGCGACGAAACTAGCATCGTCGTCTAAGATCTAGACTCTGAAGCGACGAACAATTTTTCGTCGCTTAAGAGTGCGAGACTCTTAAGCGACGAAAAATTGTTCGTCACTTAAGAGTCTAGAGCTTAGGAGATGACACCAGTTTCGTCGCCTAAGAGCGAGACTCTTAAGTGACGACGGCTGTTTAAGCAACGAAATGTGTGTCGTCGCCTTAACTTAACTCTTAGGCGACGACATGGATTTCTTTCGTCGCCTAAGATCTTGGGCGACGGACATCTTGCGACGACACCTTAGGCGACGACACTTCGTCCCCTAAGATCTTGGGCGACAAAATTTTTTAACAAGACGACGAAATTGCTTCGTCGCCCAAACACTCTGTTCTGGTAGTGATATCTCATCGGAGTCGATCTCAGTGCGTGTTAGTGAGAGACCTTGCACCATAAGGTGAGTCTAAACTCTTGTTCTCACTACGTTATTTAACAAAGACATAGTTGATAGGGTTTAGCTTACGGTGTCGTCATCATCTGCCCAAGAACCTATCTTTGTCAATGCTAGATCACATCTTTTCGTATGCCAATCTGCTACGTTGATTTATCCACGTTCTTATGTACACTAGTTTAGTCCTTGTAAAGATCTCTATATGGATTATATTTGACATTGAGGCGTCCTCCAAAGATAATCACAATTCAGTCTCCATGAGACGGATTTGAGTATCACTGATCAATGGATCAGGTTGTGCCAAACTCGCTTTATTCTTTGAGCGAGTAAGTATAGAACTTAAGAGGTCTCCCTCATTGCTTTGGGAGTCGCACGGCCTGTGACACCATATTACCACATTATGGTGTCACCATATCACCCTCATTAGTGATGTGCCAAGACCAACTTCTTTTGGTCGTGTCATGTCTTCTTGATAGGACATCATTTCTTGCAGATATATTTGTAGCATGTGATTTCGTCACTTTATTAACTACTCTACGCACTTTACTTTGCGCTAGATTTCGGGATCAAGATGAGTCTTAGTGGGGAAAAACCATGATAATTCACGTCGTTCCACTTGAACATTTGTGTTCTCATCTCCCCTTAATAGAGAGAATACTATCTTATCAAAGTGACAATCTGTAACTATAACGGTAAAAAATATCGTCTATCAAGGAGTCTACATAAGCGAACTAAATGTGGAGTTTCATATCTAACCTAACAGTTTATTCATCACAAATGACCCATTATTAAGCAATATGTAGTGCAATTTGGCACCTAGAATACAACATCTACCTGAGCTCAAGGATTGAAGATCTGTTTCAATCCTTCCGAGCTCGAGGATTACAACTCTATGTCAATCCTCACACGCAGTCATAAGTTGTAGTGCAAGAAATTCAATGATAGTGGGTCATGGACGAATTAGTAAAGTTGTATGCGATATAGCCTTTAAACGGAAGTGTTTTAGCATCGCAACTCAGTCTAAGGAATGTAAGGTAATTGCACCAAAGTATTTTTGGTAGTGTGGGGCGTGCCAACTCGTGGGTAAGCAACCGTAGTAGTAGGGGTAGTGGTTTGGCATTCTGTATCTAATTAAGTGGCTGAGGATCAAAAGAGCATCAACTTGTAAACCAGGTTCATCAGAAGTCACCTTGAAAACAAGGATTTACGATAGTTTTTCGCCCACCAAATCGATACTCGATTGTGTAATGAGCAGAGAAACCAAAGCAAATGATAAGAAGAGTAAAACAAAAGCTTTGGGAAGCGTAGAAAAGAAAAGGGTACGAAGCGCCGGAGAGCGTGAAAGCCATGACATGTGAAAGAACGCACCCGGGTTCGTGGGAGAAGCAATTGGAGAGGGACCTACTCTGATACCATGTCAAATCACGAGCAACAAACGTGGCCCGTGAATCATCCTTATACAGATACTGTCTCAACTTAACCATATTTAAGGTGTTGAGTTTTATCTACAAAAGGTCTCGGTACAATTAGGAATGATTCACCCACATATATGTTATATTTTATTTGTCATTTTTTTGATGTGAGATCTCTTCTCTCCAACATACAACTGATGCAACATGCACACGTCTGATGACATGAAGTATTCTAAGCCAATTCTTCTGCTTACAAGAGAAACCGTGAAGAGGGGAATATTGTTGCCACGAAATATACATTAGAGACTTCTACAAGTCTTTGACTCGCTTGAGGTCAATCCATGTGACCCTATAATAAGTCTTCATACATGATTGAAATTGTGTCACCTAATTACGTGTTTTCCAAGAAAGATGAAACCTTGTGAAATTCAACCGACTATGCAGCAAAGACTGCATCTTTATCTACTATGCAAACCACTATAAAAGAAAAGTTCGAGGATCAGTTTGGGCACACCGGCAAACTTTTACAAACACAAATACAAGACAAACCTCAACCTCGTCAAAACAACACGACGCTAAAGCATCAAGTCTTAGCCTTTGGAGTTTGGGGTTCGGAGTTTGGAGTTATTTCGGTTAACCATGGGGTCTTAATCAGTTTCATGTGCAGACCTAAAAGTTAGGTTGCACGTAAGAGAGAGTGTTGGAGAGGAGATATCCCACATCAGAAAAGTGACAAATAAAATATAACATATATGTGGATCAATCATTTCTAATTGTACCGAGACCTTTTGTATATAAAAATCAACACCTTAAAGATGGTTAAGTTGAGATAATATCAGTACAAAGATGATACACGGACCACACTTGTCGCTCATCCTTTGATAGTATGTAGGGGATTACATCCTTACTTCACTTATAGAATTGACCTTGATAACATTTCCACATCTAGGACTCGTGTGCGAACTCTAACAGTTCACCACAGACTTGACAAGTCTTCCATTAAGCAATTAACTATAATTGATCAAGTCAACTTACACACCACGTCTCTTAGGTCGCCTTCCATGCAAAGTCTACAAATTAAGAGTCCCTCTCCTTTACCCGTAGTATTCTAGACGAAATAAGGATGAGTTTGGTGCAGTTGGGCTTATAAGATATAAGCTGACTTTTAGCTTATAAGCAGAATGTGGGTGTTTGCAGCTTCTTTTTTTTTCCTCAAAACACTTTATACTTTTTTAAAAAGTAGCTTATTTTTGGACTTACCAAACACCAAAACCTTTGATGCTTAAAAGCAAAGGAGCTTATAAGCTCTTCCAAACCCAACCTAAGTCATCAAACTCGCACGCCTTTCTAGCATAGTATACCATCTCTAAACCCATCATTATTTAAGCTTGCCGATAACAGGTGACCTAGATTACGGACTTAATAATATTTACTCAAAACATTTATCATTTTACTTAAAGTATAAATTTGAATGTAAACAGAAAATATTGATGCACATCTATCAGTCTCAAGACTATTACCATAGTCATTTTCCGAAAGACCAAATAGGTGTGGGCAATATGTCAGACCAAGACCGAGTGGTGGAGCCGGACTCGGTGGAACGGCGAAGGGTGATGAAAGAGAGAGGCGGTGGGGGAGGAGTGAAGCGGTGGTGAGGGGGGACATTGCAGTGGGAGAGAGCGGTGACGCTGTGGCGGTGGGGACTGAGAGTGCCACCTTGGGAGCGATGGTGAAGGGGCACATAGAGGGCAGGCTAGGGCGGCACGTGTGCCCTATGTTTCAGTTCAAAGAGAAACGTGATTCTTACCCAGCTAAGTAGTCTCCCGGGCATTGACAACGCTGATTATCAATCTGGAATTGCCTT
Organism: Comarum palustre; assembly: GCA_951800085.1. Taxonomy (NCBI): domain Eukaryota; kingdom Viridiplantae; phylum Streptophyta; class Magnoliopsida; order Rosales; family Rosaceae; genus Comarum; species Comarum palustre. Next base: position 13,609,808 of record OX637583.1, read on the forward strand.
CAACTTCAATTCTATCCCTTCAGACAAAACCATTTTCTTTGGCAGTAAGTAAACTGTCTCTTAGGGCAACAACTTAAGCAATAAGAACGTACATAATTACAATAACCAATGCCACGAGCAGTCGTAGTAAGAGGTCTTCCATGTTCATCTCTCACAAAATATCCACAAGCTGCTGAATCTCTATTCACAAGCCATCAAAATTAATTTTAACACGAGTGATTGTTATGAGAAGTTACTACAGCAGTAGCCAGAACAACTGAAATCTAGTTTTCCAAATTTTACAGCAAATATTGTAAGGCTGGTTTAAAAACATCTCTCTAAAAATTAGAACGAGGAACAATATATTGCCTCCAGACCTCCTATATATGCAAAAACACATGCAGTCACAAGAAAGATGATTAGTAGTTTCAGTATCACAATCATAAAAGGAACATTATTTGTCATCATCAATACTCAAAGTAAATTTGCTTAGTTTATGCATAAACTTTACAATAAATACCCATTTATCACTAATTTTAGATGTTTATTGTCTATTTAAAATTACATTTTTATCCATAATCTATTTATCTCACTCCTCTCTCTCAACCTTTCATTCGATTTCTCTCCCTTTTTCTCTTTGAGATCGTTGATGTCACCCTCGCCACCACCATCTCTGGAGACCAGATCCTCGCCTTCGCTCCGCCCTCCTCCTCGCTTTACCCACCTCCACTTCATCATTGTCCTCCTCACTCGCCACTGCTAGACGACGAAGCTAGATCAAGTCTCAACAAGGAAGTCAACCTCGACGACGAAGCCATATCCACGCTTGACGACGAGGAAGCTAGCCTCGACGACGAAGCCAGATCCAGCCTCAATGACGAGAAAGCTAGCCTCGACGACGAATAAGCCAGCCTAGATGACGAAGCCAAATCCAGTGTCGGCGACAACGACCAGCGTGGATCAAAGCTCCAAAACTAGTAACCGAGATCCTCATCGGCGCCAATTTTGCTTTACCGACATCGATCTGCTTCTCCAAAGACAACGCCTTGACCTTGACGTTAATGTTGACACCGCTGCTTCGATCTCTCGACGACGATGTCTCGACAACACTGCCACCGCCATGACGACGTTAGAGTGATCTCCACCTCCTCCACCACATCTCTACATCCGTTGAGGAACTCCTCATATTTGATGGTGTAGTGCATTCGTGTTGAGGAAGGAGAGCTCTGACCACTGAGTCCATGATTTCACATCCTTTGCCCTCGGAACTCTGATGTCGTCGCTCGCTAGATGTTTTACTCAGGTAATGGATTTATTACTAGGGGTAGTAAATTTAGTACCCTAGTAATAAGTTTATTACTGGGTTAGTAAGGTTAATAATATGTTTACTGTCTCTAGTAATTTTATTTTTCAATGTTATTACCTTTAGTAAAGTTCACGTATAAAAGTTTATTACCTATAGTAAAGTGTCCTTAAAAAGTTTACTACCCTAGTAAAGTTTCGGTATAAAATTTATTGTTCGTTGTAAAGTTCGCCTAAATTTCAAGAAAGAATATACTATCCCTAATAAAACGTTTATTACATTCCATAAATTGCTTATTACTTTGTATAGAATATTTTGAGAGTTTAATAGGGTTAATCATTATTTATTATCTTATATAAGACATTTTATTAGGGATAGTATTTTTTTAAATTCCGACGAACGACAATTTATTTAAAGGTTTATTGCCCCAATAAACTTTATGTAGAAATTTATTTCCCATAGTAAAAAAATCAGAAAAAATTCCGGTTACCAGTAATTTTCTAGCTACCGGTGACTGGAGTTCGACGGTTGGTGACCGGAATCCGACAATCAGTGACTTTATAAATTTAATAAAAACTTGTGTATTTAGAGATTTGTAAGTACACCTTATATTAGAGTGTGCGTTTGACTTTTCAATTCATTGACTTAGAATCTGACAATAATTTTTTATGCAAATTGTCATTTTCCCTAAACTTTATCTAGTTAAACTCGAAACATGCCTTCATACACAAAAAATCTCCCATTAGTTTAATTGCTTTTAACAAATGAAAAAAATTCCCCAAAAACATTTCCTTTAAACAGCGGGCTAGGCGGAAATACAGGTGACGTGAACAGTTGCGTACGTGTCTCTTAGAAAATGTCACTCACTCTACTTTTATCGAACGAACGTGCCCCTTCTCTTCTGCTCCATCAGAATCCAATTCCTTCTTCTTCTTCTTCTTCTTCTTCTTCTTCTTCTTTCTCGATTCTCTAATCTCGAATCTCTCCGAATCCAAAGCCACTCTCTTCTCCACGTTTCGCTTCCGATCTGGATCAGGACCGGCCGCACGCGGTGATGGCGGAGAATCGCCGGAGCAGTTCCGAGAGTTCCGTTGAAGTTTCGCCGGCAATTGAGCCGGATATTGACGGCGTGAGTGGCCGGAAAAGCATTGAGTTGGAGAACGGACAGGCCAGTGGCGGAGGAGGCGGCAGTGCTCAGGTGAATAACGGCGGTGCTAGCTCTGCAGGTTTGTGAACTTGTGTTTCAATTGAGAATTGTTGAGATTTTGTTAGGATTGGAGGTAGAATTGCACGAGGTTGCGTATTTAGGAAGTAATTAAGTTCACTCTTTGCTCTCACTAGTTACTAATGCATTACGGTGACTGGTTAAAGAGTTACTGCTTTGGTTACATGCTCTGTTTTGAAGTAGCGAGACTTTAATACAGAGTGTTGCTAAAGTTTTGGTAATGTGTTGCATTCATGATGCGTATGAATTTTCAGGGAGTTCGGATTTTAGCTTTTCGAAACATAATCCAGCTGAGATATCACCAACTAATGAAAATCCAGTGCAACATTCGGTTCCAGTAAAATTGGAGAGATCAAAAACGGAGAGCACCAGACCCGGTGTATTGTCCAAAGAGGCAGCAAAGATTTTTGACGACAAAACTCCGGTCCAGCAGAGGGTAAGATATTCATTAAAGATGATTTCTTTGTTTCTGGCATCACTGATTGTTACGCTTAAGCTTGTCCAAGCTGCTTAATATTTAGTAATAGTTACTGACAATCACGGAAATGTGAAGATTTACTTAAGCATGATGACTGATAAAGTAGTCTGGGGTTCAACTCCAAAACCAATTGGCAATAGAGAGGGTAGCCCAAACCCTTATAAACCCACAGGCAAGGTCTCATATACCCGATGTGGGATATATATCTCAACAATGACTGTTACTCACGCCAGAAGAAAAAGGAATGTATGATAACCTGTCAAGAAACATAAAAGTTGCAATCAGATTACTGTTGTGTGGCTGTAAAATGAAGTAGCACATATATCATTATTAGGGAAAACATGTACTTTAACTATTTCCTTTAGAGTGAGAATAATATAGTGTAGCCAACTAGCCATGAGTTCAAAGCAGTATAAACAAGACCGGGGAGAGAAATCATAAAACCCATTGTAATCTGCTCAGATGGTTCAGTGGTCTGACCTTCTGATATGAAGGTGATGATAAAGAGATTGCAATGGATTGTACATTGTTCCTTTTGAAGTTGCTAATTCCTAATCCCTACTAAGCAAAACGATTAAAGTGAATATGAGTAGGGAGAAGGCATTATGAATATGTAATCCAACCATAAGGTCTATGCTTATGGATGGAGAAGTTCTATTTTCAACTTATATCCACATTATGAGTCATTTTTATAGAAGAAGATTCTGCATACCATGGGTGCCTATGCCCCTGTAATCATAACCTGAACCTCTAGAAAGTATGTGCCCCTTGCAGTATATCATTAGGGGGAATTAAAATGTGTTCTCCCCTAGCTAAGGGCCTGAAAAGAATGAACAAAGGGCCCTTTGATTTTCTCTTTATCGTGTTTGGCCTACTTCATGTTGATATTTCAATTAATTTCAATTACTTCATCATTAAATACTTTTCAAATGGGAGTTTGCATGTTTTCATTGTTGTATACTATGATCAGAGTTCTATTGTAGCCAATAAGCCATTATGAAGTGAAGTTTATTTGTCTTTATGAGATTAATTGCTTCCTTTTTTGTCTCATATGGATATTTACTATATAAGTTGCTATAGATTTCGGCATTTCGTTTCACATCTATCTACAGAAAAGTAAATTATATATAATGTATTTTCATATGGTCATTCTGATTCGTTGATAAGCTTCTGTTTGACACTTTGTCTCGTGAAATTGACACTTTGTCTCGTGAAATTCTTTATCTACCTTTTGTTGTAGTGACACTAAGCTCTAGGAGTTGTATAACATGGGAGAGGGCACTCTGTATATCTTATTTATACCAGTGCTAGATATGAACAGTTTCTTGAACTCTTCTAACGTTTTCTTAAATAACTCAAAGTTTCAACTGTGCAGTTAAAGCTGTTAAATAGAATAGCTACTGTCAAAGATGATGGAACTGTAGAATTTGATGTTCCAGGGGATATTGTAGCTCAATCGTTTGGTGTTGGAACCATTTCTGGTTCTGATGAGACTCTTGATGCAACTGACCTTCAATGCATACCACCAATGCAAATAGTAATGCTTATTGTTGGAACGCGTGGAGATGTGCAGCCATTTATTGCAATTGGCAAACGTTTGCAGGTCAGAGGATTTATCTCATATTCTTGAATTATATAGGTCTTCATTTTGTAGTTTAGTTCTCTAAAATCATGAAACTTTGTTAATATGTTAGCTTTATCCAGTCTTATGAGCTTGTTAAATAGTTTGAACAAGGAGATTTGATTTTTAATTTTTAGACAGTATAGATATTTTAAATTGATTCCAAGGGTGACAGAAATTTGTTCATGATATATTTTTTGTGCAGGACTATGGCCATCGTGTAAGACTAGCTACTCATTCTAATTTTAAAGAGTTTGTCTTGACTGCTGGTTTGGAGTTTTATCCTTTAGGCGGTGATCCAAAAGTCCTTGCTGGCTGTAAGTACGAAAGCAAATGATCTATTTTCTTTCGATAATCTTGAGCGGCTGATTTTTTTGCTTATTTTGAGTGACCCTTGTTGCCTTTACCTATGGACTTATTTGGTTCATTCTGTGCACTAGTTGAGTATGGGAATTTTCTTAGGTCATCCTGCACATGCATTCAAATATGTTAAGTTTCTTATATCAAGGCTTGTTGAAAGTGATTACTTCTGCCAATAAGGGGTTTTGTATTTCTGTAAATTGTCTGATGTTACTCTGCTGATTAATTTTTACCACGGATGTTCTTTGGCTTATCCTGTGGATCAGTATTCAGTACTATATATAAAAGGCTCATTGAAATGAATAAATCTGGGAATAAGGAGTTTTTTTATTTCAGTAAAAAGTACATGCGCATGGACTTGGAAACTTCCTATTTCCAATAGAAATGAACTGTGTATCTTTTCTATTGAATTTCTTGCTACTACTAATCACCTGGTTCTTTTTCTTGTTTTGTTTCCATGAGCAGATATGGTTAAAAATAAAGGTTTCTTGCCATCAGGGCCTTCTGAGATACCTATTCAGCGTAAGCAGATAAAGGAAATTATATATTCCTTACTTCCAGCTTGCAAAGAGCCTGATCTAGATTCTGGTATCCCTTTTAAAGCGGATGCAATTATTGCAAACCCCCCAGCATACGGTTAGCTTTCGACACCTATGTATCTAATTCCAAGTACTAGACCTTTTCTGGTTTCTCAATTTCATTGTCACTGGATTTAGGTTGAAGCGTGGGATACTGGGCCGTAAAAGAATCTCCAATAGACATTGTTCATGTCATTTTTTCTAGAAGAGTTTGTAGGTTGGCTGACCTTCCGTCTTCCAACGTTCGTCTGCATAGTATTATTACTTGATACTTATACTAGCTGTTTTGTATAAAGAGAACTTCTAAGTGCACTTACTCTGATTTGTCTATATTTTGCCACTAACATGATGAATACTTTTTTCAGGGCATACTCATGTGGCGGAAGCACTGAAAATACCTATTCATATATTTTTTACAATGCCATGGACGTAAGTCTTGTAGGGTAATGTAATCTTTCTGAATTGTAGCATTCTTGTCTTCCTCAATGTGCTATATTGGTTTTCACTGTTTTGAATACGCATCGTGTATGTTTGACCTTTTCTTACCAGGCCAACAAGTGAATTTCCACATCCTTTGTCCCGTGTTAAGCAACAGACTGGATATAGGGTGAGTCCTCTGAATTTTAACCTTTCCCTCATTTTGGTAGTGAAAATATAATTCATTTTACAATTCCAGGTACTTTTCTAACTTATTTCGCTTATGCGAATTTCAGCTATCGTATCAAATTGTTGATTCCATGATATGGCTTGGAATGCGGGACATCATTAATGATTTTCGGAAGAAAAAATTGAATTTACGACCAGTGACATATTTAAGTGGTTCACAAGGCTCTGAGTCTGATGTTCCACATGGATACATATGGAGTCCGCACCTTGTTCCTAAACCAAAAGGTACCTCACCTTGTTTCTCACCATGTTCTAATCATTTATAGTTCCTTGGGTGATGTGGGCACTGTGATAAAGTGGGGTTCACATCCAAAACCAATTGACAATGGAAATAGTAGCACAAACCCTTATAAGCCCACAGACAATGCCCCATTTTCCCGATGTGGGATAAATATCTCAACACTGTATTTTTTATGTAATTTGCTAGGTCTTAAAGAATTTTGGCCGAGTGGCAGTCATTTATTGTTATCTAGGATAGTATGGTGTACATGTCCATCTACATGGTACAACCCGCCGTTAATTAAAAAGTACAATGGAAAACCTTGTTTAAATAATCCATTACAGATGAATTGAGTATAAGTGCTTTTTTCAGATAGATATATCCACTTAAAGGAGTTACTGATTATACATACTTCTTTCTAAATTGATATCTAAATTTGATCTTCTTGTTGTCCATCGTGATGTTCTGATAGAAAAGGGGAACCTTCTTCCTTTAATTTATTTTTCTTAATTTCTTTATTTTTTTTATTGTGGACTGACTGCGTGAAACATTTGTTTGTTAAGCAATCATGATGAGTAGCAGGTATGCCAATATCTGATTTGTGTTTCCTACTTAATAATACTTTGCAGATTGGGGACCTAAGGTTGACGTGGTAGGATTTTGCTTCCTTGATCTTGCATCAAATTATGAACCTCCAGAACCTCTAGTGAAGTGGCTTGAAGCTGGTGACAAGCCTATATACATTGGATTTGGTAGCCTTGTAAGTTCTCGTTTTCTTTCTGATTAAATTAGATAGTTGATTTGCTCTGAAGTGGCTTGAAGCTGGGAATGTTATTCAACATTAGTCTGTACTTGGTTTGTCGGGAAAAAAAATAACCAACATTAATGACTTCTCCTTTTCATTTTTGTTTCTGAATTGAATTTTGGTATTAACATCTTTTAATCTGTTCTTTCTTAAATATCAGCCTGTTCAAGAGCCACAGAAAATGACACAAATAATCGTTGAAGCATTAGAACAGACAGGACAGAGAGGCATCATTAACAAAGGCTGGGGTGGCCTTGGGGATTGTAAGTTTTTCTGTATTATATTTTATTTCTAGTCTAGTCTAGTGATTCACATTGCTTGATTCTCTTCTCAGTGGCTGAGCCAAAGGATTCCATATACTTGCTGGACAACTGCCCTCATGACTGGCTGTTTCTTCACTGCAAGGCAGTGGTGAGGCTATCTATTCCTTTTTACTCTTTCCTTGGCTATTGAATCTTTATCTTATCTGGATGATAAATTTATTAAGGTTCGATTTCACCCCCCCCAAATAATAATAATAATAATAATAATAACTGTTCAGTCTTTTGGAATATATTGATACCATGATTCTTTATTAATGGAAAAATAAGGACCAAGGGGGCATATATAAGATTTTTGGGAATTTCATCCGCTATTTTACAGCCAACATTGATGTCATGTCTACTAGTGCTTGAAAGAAACAGCAACTTAATGTTAGCACTGTATGAAATCATAGGGAGTTTATGAGTTTTTGTATTACGGATACATGGATGTGAAAAGTTTGTATTACTGGATATGTGGATGCCAAATGCTTAAATAGTAGCTTTGCCTCACTTCATATCCATGATATTTAACAATCTTGGAGAATTCTTATGTTTTTTCTGCTTTGCTTCAGGTGCATCATGGAGGTGCTGGAACAACGGCTGCTGGTCTAAAAGCTGCAGTAATTGTCTTATATCCCCTGTTATGTTTGAGTACTTTGAAGTTCGATTTTGTTTATTATGCCTAATGAACATTATTTTATACTTCAGTGTCCGACAACAATAGTTCCTTTCTTTGGAGACCAACCCTTTTGGGGAGAACGAGTACATGCCAAAGGAATAGGCCCTGCACCCATTGCAGTTGATGAGTTCTCACTTCCCAAGTTGGTTGCTGCAATAAATTACATGCTTGATCCCAAGGTAATCTGATTTTTGAGAAACCTGATCTTGTTAACCAAGTGCATGCCTTATTAGTGGATTCTATAAACTTCGTAGATGAGTAGTATTTACACACATAAAGGTGTCAGCATACTATTCTGTTATGCGGTAGTATAGATTACAGATGGACTTGCCCCCTCTCTTTATAACATAGTAAAATGAGTTATTAGGTGGTGCATTAAAAAAATTTCTTTTTCCAGTATTTTGTTGTTTCTGAAAAATAAAATTGTTCGGGGTTCAGGAAGTATGAAGGTTTATTTACTTATTTATGATCTGGGAAGAGAGAACCATGAAATGAACTTGCCCAAAAATTATTCCATTCCAGGTGAAGGAGCGTGCTATTGAACTTGCAAAGGATATGGAGAATGAGGATGGTGTGACAGGAGCAGTCATGGCCTTCTTTAAGCATCTTCCTCACAAAAAGCCAGAGTCTGAGCCAGAAACCGCGTCATCAGGCCTTTTCTCGATAAGTAGATGTTTTGGTTGTTCCTGAGTCCATGGTATATATCCGTTGTCTTTTGTTATTTTGTTCCCCGCAGTGTAGCATGAAGAAAGTTCATTGCTGGGCCTCCAAAGAACGAAGAGCGATCCTTGTTGATTATTAGTCTTGTTCATAGTTCTCATTCCCTACTGTAAAATGTGTAATTATCCACATCCACAACATATTTGTTCACAATCTACATTCATTGAGAGAAAGTCATAATTCGTGTTGCAACTTTTCTCCAACGATCAGATGATGTTATCACTTATCAATGCTGTCTTTTAGGCTCTCAATTATTGTTCTTTTTCTGTTCAGAGTCGAAACTTTGTTCTTCCACGGCTTCCAGTTTTGATCATCACAAGCAGATGAGTACGGGGAGAATTGGCATGGATATCTGACACTGCCGCAGCGGTTTGGAGCCGCTGAACGAGTGCCACCTGTAAACTAGAGACATGCAGAGGCAAGTTTTGGAGTCTCTTACTGGGCAAGTGACGCACTGACGTGAAGGTTCATTGCATTTAAAAAAACAAGTGAAAACAAAATTGGTTTGAAATCGAAGAAAGGTTGGCGGTGCAGGAATAGAGAAGATGAGACTATGGCCGTTAGCCCCATCCTCATTTATACAGAACCAGAGGATCAATGCACACACGTTGCATCAGAGAGATAGGGAGAAAGAGCCATTTGCATATGCAGTTTGCAGTTTGCAATTTGCAATTTTTATTGCATGCAGAAAATGATATATGCAATATATATTGGGGCAACCAAAGAGAGGCGCCAGTCAGTGAGCAGAGTGTGAGGAGGCTAGGCCAAGTTGTGGGGGACTCTGGCTTTAGTCACTCTAGCTTTTAAGTCACCCAATCCTTCCAGATTGGCCACTGCAGAGATATCACATATCTAGAGCTAAGGCTTTAGCTCTACTCTGACTTCCATTGATTCTTTTCTCTCAAATATTGATTACCCCTTTCCTTTGATTTAGGTCAATTTTCTCAAACTGCAAACTAGTTAATTACCGAGAAACAGTTGTGCCAGACCTGGTTAGACCAAGAGTTAAATGGGGTGATTAATAAAGTCATTGATTATTAATATTGGGACCTAACTCTCCTGCAGAAGGAAAACCAAACTGCTCAAGAAAACGCTTAAATTTTTCTGATAAAAGCAGAGAGATAATAACTAGTTGGGAAGTGAATGCCATCCAATCCCATGAAGCTTTTCTCTTCAAGAGCTATTGGTGCGAACGAAGGGGATGATTTATTGGATTGGGAAGTGGGAACCTCCCCCCTCTCTCACACTTATCTCTTCTGTTCCCAAGCCCATACACCCCTCTGTGTCAAGCACTCTATTTAATAATTATGCTGATCAGAAGACTGTTCACATTTTCCAACTAGTCTTTCAGAACTTGGCTTCTGAACTCTCTTCTCTGATCACCACCACTTCAAAAGCCAAACCTCCAAACCCAGTAGTGCTTCAGTTTCATCATCATTCTGTTTCTTTCCCCTCTCACCCACAACTGTTTCAAACTCATACCACCTTTTCTACTCTGTTTGAAGGTACTCTATCTTCCTCTCTCAAGTTAAATTACATAACTTTATTTGGTTTTCTCACTTGGGATTTTGTTGTTTTTGAATTTATGTTGCAGATATGGAAGATGAGGAGAAAGTTGTGACTGCCCAAAATGGTGATGATCAAGGAAGCAATAAAGAAGATGTAGCATCAAGACTATTCCCTTGTCAATTTTGTTCAAGGAAGTTCTACAGCTCTCAAGCCTTGGGAGGGCACCAAAATGCTCACAAGAAAGAAAGGACTGCTGCAAGGAAAGCGAAACGTGCCTCTGATCATTATGCATCTGTCAATTTTCCATCTCATATTGCACCACCACCTATGGTTTTTGCTCCAAATCATCACTTGGGCCTCTTGCACCCTTCAATGTTCATGACTTCTCATGCTTCCAACCTCAGGTACATCCCTCATCACCAATATTCGGACCGTTTCGGATCAAATGGTGCCCCCAAATTTGAGAATTTAATGTACTATGGTGGGAATGCATGTTCAAGCAATGTTAACAGTGGTTACAACAGTCACTGTGAGGGAGATGAGAAGAGCTTCTTGAATTGGCAGAAGACCACAAGATGCAACGGTTTCGGTGGAAGGTCTTCTCAACATTCATCAATGCTAACTGACAATCACAGTAGTCTTGGGAGTACTAGTGATCATAAGGGTCATGAAGAGAAAAAGCTTGATCTTTCTCTCCATTTGTAGAGAAGTTCGACGGCATTAGTTGATTTTTTTGGTCTGAATAATAATCAAGCATCTCTAGCTCTAGTTAGTCATTTTTCAGTTTGTACTCGTGTAAGGGTCAATTTTCATGGTTTTTTGGGCCTTTCAGCCATTACTTAGATATATTTGCAGTAGAAAGATTAGGCAGCATCATTGTTTAAAAATGTCTCCTATATTCAGTAGTAAGTCCAGATTGAACTACCTATATACTGTTGTTTTCGGCTATGAGTAATTGAGAATTACTTTTTCCAGAACATGTTCATGTGTTCCTTTGCAAATGATGCTTCTAAATTTGAGCTATGAAGCACCAGGCTCGGATGCAAACAAGATGACACGACAAGAAACAATACGGCAATATGCAAATTTGAAAAAGTTAGGATATCATAACATCAACACCCAAGTGTTGGATGCATATGTTGGAACTGTTTCGAATAGTTGAAGTGCCAGAGTGTTAGACATTCGACAAAACATCAACATGCAAGGGAAAAACTTGTATCGGTACTTCGGTAGACAACAACAGCTATTTAGCAACACACTTGCATGCAGCGTCCCTAGCTAACCAGACTACATGATGTTTATCTTTAGAAGTAATGCTTGAAACACCAAGTTCGGAAAGTAAAACATCCACCGCTCGGGCCTCAAATCCAAATCAATCATCACAGAACAATGATGTTGGATTGGAACAGAGAAGTGGCAGGGAAGAGGAGAAACCATAGCCACTGTAGCTGACGAACAAGGGTCAAGTCTGTTGCATAGAAGAGCGTGGATCCCTACTCCCTAATACTACAACACATTAGTGATTTCCGACAATGAAAATTGTTAGTAATAGTGATAATCTCGTCAGAAATACTTTTGTTATATAGTAATCATGAGTTACTAGTTTTGTTAAAAAAACATAAACTACACATGGATAACTCAATGAGTAAATTTCAGTTCTGATGTCCGAATTTAGATAATACGGTCAAGGTGATACTTAAATTTTAAAAACAATTAATGTGATACATAAACTCTATTTTTGCTATTAATGAAAGGTCTGAGACAAATTTCTATCACGACGTTTTCTATTTACTTAAGTGACCGTGGGACCAACTAAAAAAAGAAAAAAAATGACATTTTGCATTGAAACGACATTTTAATGATGAAGAATTACCCCGCTGTTAGATTGATATTGTGTGGATGAAAACAGATTGAAAGGCCATGGAATTTGAAACCTTCTGCCACTCCATTTCTCCCAATTCCATCCCCAACCTCATCTTCCTCTTCCCCTCCCCCAATGTTCTCACCATCACTCTGGTTACTGCTGTTCCTAGAATTATTGGAATCACATTTGGCTTCATCAGCAGGCAACTGAAACCTGTAAACTGGGCATGAACTATGAACAGATGTCTCGAATCACCCTAAACCAACCGTGCTTGTTTCGTTTCTCCAGCTCCAAAACCTAGATTACCCTGAACTATGCCGACCCTGACATTCTCAAAGCCTTGGCCAAAACCTAGATCCGGGTCATCATCAGCGTACCCAACAACCAGCCCATCGCAATCGGCTCCTCCAACACCACCGCCGCTTCTTAGATCGGTCGAAACGTTGTCGCTTTCTACCCACAAACTCTAATCACAGGCATTGAAGTTGGGGATGAAGTCCTCACCACAGTGCCCTCTTCAGCTCCTATGCTTGTTCCTGCGACTGAGTCCCTCTACAGTGCTCTGGTGGCTGCAAATTTACACAACCAGGTCAAGATTTCGACTCCGAATGCTGCATCAATCATTCTTGATCCATTCCCACCTTCTCAAGCGTTTTTCAACCAGAGCTTGACAGACATTGTGGTTCCTTTGCCTAAGTTCTTGTCGAAAATCTGGTCTCCCCTGATGATGAATCTGTATCCTTGCTAGCAGAAGAGATCTATAATCTTTAAACCAAACAATAAATATATAATAATAATTAAATTAAAATAAAAAAATAATAAAATTAATATTAAATTCACTAGATCAGATAGAGATCTGTTTTGCAGTGATCTAAGACAGAAATTTGTCTTCACTCGTGCTGCAGTTTCGAACGTCTATCTAGAGGATACAACTATCTGGTTTAAGTTCTTGTACAAGAACTTGACCCTGACGAATTTACTTTGTGCTTCTCACAAATATGTTTTGAGGTGGAAGAAGAAGAGCAGATAGTTTGTTGGGAAACAACGACAAAAGGTCGTCCTAAAATAAAAGTCAATTTGAACAGACGTAACTGTTCGAACAGTTGTAACTGTCCTGAACAGTTATAACTATTTGAATTTAAAATTTAAATAATAATAATATTATTATTATCATTTCAAAATTTTAAAACAGATTTTATTTCAATAGAGCCCAAGAGCCTCAAAGTCCAAGGCCCATCTTTGACTTTTAAATAATATATATATATATATATATATAATTTCTATTGAAAACCCAATAGAAAAAGCTCACCAAGCCCACACAAGACATTTAATCCATTTAATACCCCACATGGGTATTTCCTTATAAATGTCTATTGCATTTAATTCTTCTTCAATGTGAGACAAGTTCTAATAATACCCTACATTTTCTATTCAAACTCTAACAATACCCCACATTTGAATAGAAAATAAGAATATTTAGAAACTTATTTCTATTTCGGAGAAACTAGATATGAGATGCATCGGAAAAGGCGTCTTTTGGACTTAAACCTTTCGTAGGGAGTACTTATCGGATTCACTTTGTGAAATAGTGAACTGAAGTCTTGAACTATTCACGTTGTGTAGTAAATCGAGACAATAAATATCCCACATAACATATCTATACACATTTCAAATTCTTACGGTTGTGTTCATTTCGGTCTTGAACAACTCCTTCTTCATGAGAATTTTAGAAAACTTAGCCAACTCGGTTCTCAAAGATGCACCCCATATCAATCTCACATAGGTAATACTAATCATGAATAGTCTGCACTATCCCACCTTTAAAGGCTATTAGCATTATTAAGAATATAATAATATTCATCCCTTTTACGTCAACAGATTACACACATTTATTTATCATAGGAATGAGCATATGTGTGTGTTATGCTCCTTGAGTCTTCCCCAACTAGTTTGCCTATTGAACCTAGACCATGTGATCTCCAATGTTGCTAGGTTAGGTTTCCGTCAAGTATTGACTCATTGTATTGGCTTTAAGCCCATTCCCCTCGATGTAAATACTACTTGCTCTCTATTAAGACCTTTTGTCAAAGGATCCGTAATATTTTCCTTTGATTTTACATAGTCAATGGATATGATTCAATTTTTGAGCAAGCTTCGTATTGTTAGATTCCTCATTGACTAAGGGTAATGACGTAATGTGTCTTATACATGCAAACACACCTCTTATTAGTGAGACATGTCTTGGGTTGGAACCCAAGAAGAAAGCCATGAGGGGGAGGCCTAAAAGCTGAGAATATTTTGTTATGATGGGCTGTTACACTGAAGATAACTTATTAAATCGATAGTGTAAAGTTAGCTCATAGATACTCATTAAATTATAGTTGCCGTGATCAAAATTGCATCAATGAGTATTAAGGTTGGACTACAAAAACCGAATTCGAATTATGTTACTCGTATTTAAACTTTCTCGAATTTATGAATGATCTCCTGAAGAGCATATACCAGATGTATCAATAAATCGAGTTATGAATGATTGGATATGTCATTCTGATTTTTCAATGTTTTGAACCATACATAGTTAAATGTGTTAATTAGCTTATATTGTTTTGCTATTACATAATGTATGAATTTGAACATGTGAGGTTGTTTTTAACATTACTGAATAAAGTAAGACATATTAAAATTATATAGTTTTGTTTGTATTGTTTTAACTTTACAGGTGTGATAATCTTATGATGAGCCCCTGTATGCAAAGCGCACGAGATCTCATTTCAGTGACAGACTAATCAAACCGTTGTTTACGGTACACGAAGCTTGCAACAATTAAGGAGAAATTGTCATCATGGGGAGCATCCAAAAGTATGCTACCTAGGACATATGCGTGTTGCACTTTTTTCTCTTTTGACCAGTATTGTTTTTTTCCACAGTTTTTATTACATGATAAGGTGTTTAACGAGGCAATAATTCGACGAAGTGATTATAGCGGAATGGTAAGCGCATCTACTACCTATTGACGAAGTCATGGGTTCGAGTCACCATACGGGTAGGAGTGAAATCCTTTGATTCTCTTTTTAATAAAGAGAAAAAAAATGAGACAATAATAAGCACGTCCAACACCATATCATTTATTGGTAGACATTCAAGGAAGAGTGTTGTAAATGTTATATATCGGTGAATGTGCAAGCAAATAGTCAATAGCTACATCCTTACAATATAAACATTACTCCTATATAAGGGTCTAATGAGGATGAAATAGATAGTTCTTCATCATCATATATCTTGTTCTTTCCTATACTTTTTATTTCATTCTTCACTTTATTAAAAAAAACAAGTTTTTTTAGAATAAATGAAAATCAAAATGAGATTTACGATTGGTGTGGAAAAAAAATTAACCGAGAGAATAGAATAATAGAGATTAATAAATCCAAAAAAGTCTAGGTATAAAACATTGATTGATTTAATATGAGTACGGACGCTAACCGAAAGAACCGGTGACCTAGCAGCGTTGAGCCAATGCTTTGGTTGGTAGCCTAGTAGGGGTCAAGTCAAACCAAAAATTTTAGAGTTAAAAAAATTAGGTTTAATTTTGTTTTTATTTTTAATACATTCATTTCTGTTCGGACAAGCGACTTTCAGATGATATATGTATGTCCTCTTTTATTATACATTTATACATGATTACGCATTTATTCTTGAGTTCCACATTTAATTTTCTGTTTATCTTTCTAGTTTTCTAGTATTTTTCTTCTTAAATATCAAAAAATTGTTATAGGACATATAACATGTGTGTGTGTGCATTTAGTCTTATGTTGTGTATATGGGCTTAGCCTAATGGGCCTTATGCTTGTGTCTTAGTTGTAATAGGTTTACATTATGGACTTAACCCAATCCATGTAGGATTGGTCCATTGTACTTAGAGTGAGTCTCTATATAAAGAGCTCCTCCCTATTCATAAGAAGAAGATTGATTCCATTCATTCTCTATCAGCACATATTCTACAAGAAAAATTAAATTTTTGAGAAAATGTTTGCCTGGGTTTTCAAATGTCTCCAATTTTTCAGAAATCTCTTCTACTTTTATTAAAGTCTTCTTTTTTAGACATATTAACACCTACTTAACTGGTTGTATCAGAAAAAAATTGCTTTTGGCCAAAGATATAAAATCCTAAATCCACCAGTGACCTAGCAGATCACAAAAACTTCAATCACTCTTTGGAATTTCCAAAAGCACACGTGGCTGTGCTCGACCCAGCTAGCGTCTACATTAAGCCTCATCATTTGGCTATTCGACTCTAGTCCGCCCTACCCTATAGGGCTGAAGCCCTATTCGGCCCTTCATTAGGGCGGGCCAGCCCTAGCCCTTCGTAAGTAGGGTAGGTAAGGGTTGATCAAATGAAACCCGGTCCTACCCTACGACCCTACCCTAATGAGTCATTTAGGGCCGAACCCGGCCTGACCCTAAAGCTCACCCTTTAGGTTCTAATAATTTCTTATTTTTTGTATTGTTTTAATACGTTTCTTATTTTTTAGATACAATACAACTAATCTTCTCTTTTATAGTTGATTTGCTAGCTTTGTTCCTTTGATTTCATTTTGTTTTGTTGATTAACGATTGTATTTTGATGATTTAAAGCATTAGTTCGTGAGATATATGAGTATAAATACTTAGTTTATAGATAAATGTCTTAAATTAAGTATAATGTGTATGCATGTTAAATATAACCATTTTTAAGGTTCATTACATATTATTCTAAAGCTAAATTGTGAGGAAAAAAATAATAAGCCTATCTCGGTCTTGTTTAGTCCTATTTAAAGGGCCGGTCTTATTATATATTCAAGTCTCGATCCTACCCTACTCAACCTTAAATTTTATTAACTTTAACCGAGTTCTATCCTATCCCACGTTACCTTATCTTAAGCCTTAAAATTTATGATCAGGCGAGGACCCTGCCCCATAATGAGGCCTAGTCTACATTGCCACTCCGTAAAAGTGAGGGAGAGAGTTACTCAGAGACGATGGTGCGGCACGTGACTGACCGACACTAAACTTTGGCACGTGGCGGACTTTAAAGAGAAAGAGATGCATATAGGACGACTATACCCCTATAGGAGAGTCAGTTGGTGGCGGTTAAAGTATGTACCGGTGGTAAAAAGCTGTATAAAGGATTCGATTCTGGTCGAGGTTAACTCAACCATGGTTGAAACGAGTTGGGGATCACTTCTCTCGATTACTATATAAACAAGTTTTCTTTAACTCCACTCTGTTTCCTTCTTCAGTTCTCAAAGAGAAACCAGCTGACGATACATAGAGCTGTTAGATATATACAGAGAAAATTAAATGAGATTAGCTAGCTCGAGAGCCACAATGACTCCGTTGCTGCTTCTTTTGGCCTTGCTCGTTTGTGTAGTGGCGTCGATAGAGAATGACAAGCCTGTACAGTCGAGGTATCCTACCCTCATAATCATCTTCTTAATTTATTTTGATTCTACAGATGCAATGCCGGCTCGTTGTTTAAGTTTGATTACTGATTCAGTTAGTGGTTTTCGCTTGACAGGTTTGTGGAAGTAGAGGAGCCAAAGAGCTCGTTCAACTCATCAATGGCAGACAGGTTCATGCTCAGCTTTAGATCTTCAACTCAATTTTACTGTCTGATCCCACCGTCCAAGTCACTAGCATACAAATTCAAGTCGTTATAATCTAGATCTGGAAAAATATCCATATTTTTTCATGTAGTTGTCATAGGCTCCCCTGTTTCATTTCTCTGCTTGCTTCACTCACCTACCTTCACTACTTTATACTGTGCCCCAATAGTTTTCACCCATAATTACTATACCAGATTTTGAGTTTCATACTAAATCAACTCCATCTCTCTCCACGCTTACCAGGCCTGTTTCATACTAAATTCAGTTTCCTCATACCAAATCAACTTTAATTAGGTCAGGTCGTTCACGTTGCATGAGTGTTTTTTTACTATTCCTAATCTTGTCTTAAAGCACTGTATTTTCATCCACTAGACGACGCCGTTTGACTAATTATCCTCTGCCTGCAGGTCCAACGACGACTGGAATGAGCACGCCGTAGATAATCCGGAGGAGATCGCCTCTCTGGTTGATACGTAAGTCTTTTTCAAAACTGGATTTCTTTTACCTCAGTCAAAACAGTCAACTATTTTGTGATGTAAGTATGTTATTGGGTTACAGAGCTAGCTAGATTTGGTAAGGAGTAAGGACCACTTTTTTATCTTGGTGTTTTTAACCTCGTCATGGTCAAAAGCGTATCGTTTTCTGGGTTTGGAGTATGATTCTGGTAATTTTGAGGAGGAGGAGGAATCAAAACCACCATGTGTTCTTGCTCTCTCTTCTTTCCTCACATGGCCATGTCCCCAGAACCGCCCCTCCCGCTTTTATTTTTTTGCATTATTTTCCTCCGTCTCTTTTCCTTTCCTTGTCCAATCCTGCATTGCCTTTCCCATGCCATTACCCATGTTTGTGCGCATTTGCCCTCTTCACCTATCCATCCTTACGTACAGTACAGTAGGGTGGCAATTCCGCACCCTAAGTTCATCATCCTGTTCTACATTCTCTGTTCCACGTTACAGTGCCGCGGAGTCTCGATCATTTGTCTGGTCTAGAGAACAGCAGAGTTATAATGGAAATATCTGTTGCATGATCACGAAGATATATGATCACAAGCTGCATGGGGTAGTAGGGTATACAAGTTAAATTCTGTTCCCCATTGCTAGCCTGTCAAGGCTCAGAAGCTAAAAAAACCAATCATACACAGATCACAGATCTGGTTCCATTTTCGTACCAGAAGCCAGAATTTTCTTAAAGATTTAGCTAGTACATCAGCTGACATGAACTACGTTGTCCAACATGAACCAAATAAATGACCCCATTTCAAAGAGGTTAAACCTCTCACCGACACTTTGACACGAGACCAGACTATAGCAATAAGTTCCTTCTCACCTCCATATTTATGATTTTTTTTGCTTATTGAATATGAAAAAAAATCCAGAAGTTCCGTATGGACCGTAGCTATCCGTATCATTCCTGCAAATTTATTCACATGGCTTCCTACCCTACTTGGGACATGTTACATTTGCTGCACATGTTCTTGAGTTACAACTTGTTAGCTCTCGAACAAGAACATGTTCCCTCACTTGCCCAAGTTAACTTCTCCGAGACAATTATCGAACACTTTGTTTCATCGCTAATGTGATTTCATATCCGAGTGCTCAAATCATAACACACAGTTTCACACGTTAACTTACTTTACTTAATAAGTTGGTAATAATTTGATTTCCTTAAGACGTCATTGTAATTTGAATGTAACAACTTATAATAGCTTTCCTTGTTACTTTCAGGAGCATTCGTAACAGTTCTGCAAGAAGAGAATTGGGATATTTCTCATGTGCCACAGGGAATCCCATTGATGACTGCTGGAGATGTGACCCGCAATGGCAGCGCCACCGCAAGAGGCTAGCCAACTGCGGGATTGGGTTCGGCCGCAACGCCGTTGGTGGCCGTGATGGAAAGTACTACGTCGTAAGTGACCCCGGTCATGATGACCCGGTGAACCCCCGTCCCGGAACGCTCCGTCACGCTGTCATCCAAGACAGACCTTTGTGGATTGTGTTCAAGCGTGACATGGTGATCACATTGAAGCAGGAGCTTCTTATGAACAGCTTCAAGACCATTGACGCTAGAGGTGTCAATGTCCACATTGCTTATGGAGCTTGCATTACTATTCAGTTCGTTACTAATGTGATCATCCATGGTCTTCACATCCACGACTGCAAGCCTACCGGAAATGCCATGGTCCGGAGCTCTCCGAGTCATTACGGGTGGAGGACCATGGCTGATGGTGACGGTATATCCATATTCGGATCTAGCCACATTTGGGTCGACCACAACTCGCTCTCGAACTGCGCCGATGGCCTCATTGATGCTATCATGGGTTCTACTGCCATTACCATTTCTAACAACTACTTCACTCACCATAATGAGGTGTGAATCTACACTATCCCATACTCCAATTTCTTTTGCTTGAAGATAATTTTGTTGCCAGAGAGACTAAAATTTGATACTGGTTAATTTGAATAGGTTATGTTGTTGGGGCATAGCGACTCCTACACAAGGGACAAGCAGATGCAAGTGACCATTGCATACAATCATTTTGGTGAAGGACTTATCCAAAGAATGCCAAGGTAAATTTTCTGAAGTGATTCTTTAACCTATAAGCACTATTTACTTTCCTCACAGGACCAGATGTGCTAACATGAATAATTGAATTATGCAGATGTAGACATGGGTATTTCCATGTGGTGAACAATGACTACACTCACTGGGAGATGTATGCCATTGGTGGAAGTGCTGATCCCACCATTAACAGCCAGGGCAACAGATATCTCGCCCCTAACAACCGTTTTGCTAAAGAGGTAGACACCGTGCTATTGTTTGATATATCTTATGTTGTTAAATTGTTAACTAATTTCGACAACCTTTAAGGGTAGATTTTGATAATTGCAACTGGAATGGTGTCGCAGGTGACACATAGAGTTCAGACAACAGGCAGATGGAGGCACTGGAACTGGAGATCAGAGGGAGACCTACTCCTTAATGGAGCCTATTTCGTCCAATCCGGAGCTGGTGCAGCAGCCAGTTATGCCAGAGCTTCAAGCTTAGGGGCAAAATCATCATCCTTGATCGGCAGCATTACTGCTGGTGCTGGTGTTCTTAATTGCCGGTTTGGTCTTCAATGTTAACTCTAAATCCCATGAAAGGAGAAAAAAATAGAAACAAGAAAAGAAGCAAGAAAGAAAATATTACTCATTTCTTGCTTAATTGTTAGGGCGCCTACTACTATTATTGGTGAGTTTGCAGCATTGTGTTTACCTCTCTTCCCCTATTTGTCACAATCAAATATTTGAAAAAAGTGTACATTTTTTCTAGTACATTACTCTGGCGCTCGTGAAATCTCAAGAAAGAAGTGTTTATATTCTTCTGCTTTCAGTAGCTTGCATGATTGCAGTTTAGGCACTTATGTATGTATTGCATTGAAATGACAAAGCCACATTGTTAGCATGTGAGGAAGCAAAGGGCATGTGATGCATTTCCCTAAAGCACACATGCACATTTCTTCCGACTAGTTTCTTCCAGATTGCATGTAAGGTTTTGTGGAGCTGTCACCTCATGGCATGTGGTTAGGGAAAGACAGACAAATATAAAAAACCATCTTCATGTTGATAAAACAACAGAATTTAGAGTATTCAAGACATTGAACAACCAACGATAAGAGTACATTAGATATTCTTGGTTAATGCAAAGAGGATTGGATACATGATGTCTTTAGACTTTAGTGATTGTTTTGTAGTGAAGCATATATAGGTGATGCATTGAAATTGCATAATAGACAACACATTTTGATATTTCATTCATTCAAACACTGCTTAAAGAGGAAGCCAAGAGAAGCATTTTCATAAAGTACATTAGATATTCTTGGTTAATGCAAAGAGGATTGGATACATGATGTCTTTAGACTTTAGTGATTGTTTTGTAGTGAAGCATATATAGGTGATGCATTGAAATTGCATAATAGACAACACATTTTGATATTTCATTCATTCAAACACTGCTTAAAGAGGAAGCCAAGAGAAGCATTTTCATAAAGTACATTGATACCCTGGATTGATCTTCATCCTTGATATATAACCCTCATATATGAAGCTCCATCACCAATCCATCATAAGGTAAACTACAATGCTCAACTTACTGACAGATAATTTTAACATTCAGATAAGCAAGTTTAAAATGGAGTACTAATCTCACTCCTTTCTTCTGCTGGGCTGTACAAAGCAGACCTATTCCTGGGTCTGTTCTCTTCCAACTGCTTCACAACTTCATCCATGGAGGGTCTAACCGAAGCAACTGGAGCACAGCAACCCATTGCAAGTTTCAAGGCCTGAACCAAACCTTCTTCCATTGGATTCCTTATCCCCTTCAATACCTCCACATCGAAAACCTCCAATGTTGTCTCCTCCAGAACTGCCACTTTGACCAGTGAAGGCAAATCCACAAATTCGCCACTCCTCCCGCTTTTACCAGGCTTCTTGCCTATCAGAATTTCCAATAGCAAAATCCCAAATGCATAAACATCTGTCCTAGAATTGCATTTCTTCATGTTTTGAAGCTCTGGTGCCTTGTAACCATCAACCTTTGCAACAGCCACCATTTCATCGGCTACAGAGGGGATCATCACCTTGGCAAGCCCGAACTCAGTGAGCCTAGACACAAAAAACTCATCCACAAGCACATTCTTTGATCTTACGGTCCCATGAGTAACAGGTGTTTCAAGACCTGCATGGAGATATGCAAGTCCTCTAGCTATACCCAACGCAATCTTGTGTCGCCGAGCCCAGTTCAGCACAGGTTTTCCAACTCTCGATTCTGCATTCACCAAAACAGATAAAAGAGAATATCAATTTAACCTGGCATCAAGTGTCCATATTTAATCAAACAACATGTAAGTAGTAGCGACTCAGGATTTATTCGATTTTGATATAAGAGCTCCGTTAATTTACATGTTAGTTATTGGTCGTGGAAGGAATGTTGGTTCTGAGATAGATAATATCAGGTCCAAAAAGATACAAGAGTTTCTGTTACTGGACCTAAAACTAACCTACTGTTGCTAAACTTCTCTGGTTGACTTTCATCAACTACAGAAACTAAAAATTTCAGAAAGTAGGGTGGGACGAACCTGTAATCAAGTTTCCACTCTTTCAAACCCAAACGTATGGTATATTGTGCAAAAGTGGATGTTTTGGCGTATATAATCCTACCTAGGCTAGGAAGTTTGGTAACAGGTACAACAAGATACAAGAGATTCCGCACAGGGCTTAAAACTAACCTATTGTTGCTAATTCTGTGGAGGGCTTTCATCAACTACAGGAACTAACAATTACAGAAGAATAGTAGGTGGGAAGAACCTGTAATCAGGTTCCACTCTGGTGGTTTAAGTTACAGTTATCTATTGCCAGAAACTAATCTTTATCTAGGTAAATTGATCATTTATCAAAGTTGCTCTCTTCAACTTTCCAACATTCACTAGGGTGCAAAGAAATACAATTGGAAGTAAATGGAAATAAAGCTAATGCTTAATATGGAAACACCACAAACTATATACAGGCGTAGAACAAAGTACAAAGATTAGTGAAAGATATCCATACCATGTAAAAGATCATGAAGGCTTTTGAGAGGAAGATGGTCATATATTAGAAGCTTCTCCCCTCGCTTCCCCTGATAGAAAGCTCTCAAAGGAATCAAATTCTCATGGCGAATGCGACCCAATTGCCTTATTATAGGCACACACAAGCTCCCATCTTTGCAACTACCTTCCCTCAACAACCTCAAAGTAATGGTACCCCCATCCGCAAGCTTTGCCTTATAAACAGTCCCATAGCTGGTCTTCTCCAACACTTGTCCTGTGGCATTCAACACGTCGTCTAATGTCAAATGCTCACCACCCTGAAACAATATAAGCCTTCCCTGATCACCACCACCATCACCAACGCCCCCATTTTCTTCATCATCTCCTTCCTCCAACTCATAATCACTCTCTGCGCTGACGTTTTTCTTCTTGTGTTGCACATACCCAATACACAGCGAAGCCAAAACCACAGTCCCAGTCATCAAACCAATGACAATACCAGCAATTGCACCAGGGCTCAACCCAGTGCTTCCACTACAGCTTCTCAAGGGCACCCCACAAAGTCCAGGGTTGTTTCCCTCAAAAGCCTCCACACCAAATTTCGATCCTCCAAAAACTGGCAACACCCCACTAAAATTATTGTGTGAAAGGTTCAACTTATCAAGTTCCAGCTGACCCAAACTCACTGGAATCGGACCCGAAATCATGTTTTTCCCAAGATAAAGCTCCTTAAGCCCACCAAAATGGGTCACAAACTCAGGAAAGTTCCCTGAAAACTTGTTATCACCCAAATCAAGAACCTGTAAATTTTTGCAGGTAGAATTGGGCAGTGCAGGCTCAGGAACAGGCCCAGTTAGCGAATTAGCATGAAGCCGAAGCGAGACAAGATTTTCACACAAGTTCCACACAGATGGAGCTAAAGCCCCAGTGAACAAATTGCTGCCCAAATCAATCTCAGAAAGTGAAGAGCTATAACCAAGCTCAAGTGGGATGGTCCCAGTCAATGAATTGACATTAAGGTACAAGCTTCTAAGCATAGAAAACTCCCCTATCTCTCTTGGTAGTGAACCAGAGAGATTAGCAGAGGGGAGCTGAAGAGAGTAAAGGTGGAGACTTGGGTCTCTGGAGAGTGAAAGATTGGTCCATTGGGGTGAGGACATGTCATTGCAAAGCAAAACAGAGCCATTGGAGAAAACCCATTTCAGGCCTCTCCATTGGCACAGAGGCACAGAAGTGTTCCATGAAGTTAACAACAAGCTTTGAGAGTTACCTTGCAGTGAAGCCTTGATGTTCCCCAACAGAAGCTCAACATCTGAAGAAGAAGAAGAAGAGACATGGAAGCACAGAGTGAAGTAGAGCAGAAAGCAAAAGAAGGGTTTCAAAATCTCCATTGAATGAAAGCAGAGAGAGAGAAATGTGATAATGTAGTGGTGGGCAGTTCAAAGAAGCTAGCTCTCCTTTTTTTGGGAAGAAGAAAGCTGACAGTGGAGTGTTGACTCGGAGTTGCTAATAGTCCAACTCTGGGACGGTTTCTGATCCGGGAATTCGTACGATATTTCCTCTCCGCCGTAGGATCAGGAGCGTAACGTTCAAAAGCAATAAATGAATGGTTTTTGCGATGAAAGGCGCACGCCCTTGTTTGGAAATGGTTTGATATTTGCCCTGTAGGGTTTTGCAGCAGGGGCTTTTGCCAAAGCAGGAAGCCACGGGCGTTGTGTCTTTTCATGGGGGAGGGGAGGGTGAGGGGAAGCGCAGTGGGGGTATGGTGGAGGTTGATCTTGGGGCGTACACGTGGAGCTTGGTGTGGGAGCGGGCGTTGGATTGATTCAGGGGAAATGGGGATGGGGTCCGACAAGTCGTGGGTGACAGCTCTGTGGATCTGAATTGCAAAAGAAAAGGGAGAAGTAGTAGAAGAGTGATTGAGTGTGGTTCACATGCTGTCAGAGTTTCACCTTTTTTTTACCCCTGTGGGTCATATTGTAAATACTACATACAGTACATTAACTCGGTAATTAATTAGTCTACGTTGCTACATTTACAATCGATACATTGATGTTTAGTATTACAATGGTAGTTCATATATCACAAGACCTTACACATCCAATTGAGCCAACATCTGTTATCAATTCTGTTCAAAAACACGCCAAATCATCCTATGCATTACTTTCATCATCCATCCCTTAAAGTTTGATTAGTGGGATATTGATTTGTTCTTTATCTCATTACTTGCAGACCACAATTCTATTGATCACCTTGAAGAAACTTAAGTGGAAAACCAACTAATGACAATTTTCAAGTACAGAAGAGGATTTTGTTCGATTTTCCTAGTCACACTAGACCTTTTGTTCAGTATGGTGGAAACACACTTATGGCCTCTTTCCCTTTGAACCTAATGATTCAGGGCCATGATTCAGTGAGCATATGAAAAAAGTCTGACTCCAGTTTATATATATCTAGTTCCTTTGACTATTCATGTATTCCATCCAAAACAATCACCTGAGATTAACGATGTCTTGTTTCCCCCGATTTGAATTGCTCAATCATTCTTGTTTACAGCAAATAAGTTTGTCTAGCCAAAGATCCGTTTGATCAATGGTTGCATGCTATTTGGGATTGTGAGTGAAAAGCGTCTAATCATGGACAAGGTACTAAGGGTTCACTCTATGAAAATGAGTACGCATGCAGCATGCTCCATGGTAAGACTTCATGTCATTAAGGACCATGTTAGCTTAGGACTAGAATCTTGATGCAGTTCAACTGAATCAAGAATGTGTTTTGAGAAATGCACATAATCTGCATATGACAGTCATATTTTCAATAGATTACCAGTAGTCATTGCAAGAGCACAACTAGGGATGGCATGAAAAACCATGGATATGGTTAACCATGGATATTTATCCTAATGGACATAAATTATGGGTAATGGGTAGCATCATATTATCCATGGAGAAATGGGTAATGGATAATTGATACCCACATGGGTATGGGTATTTTCATGGTTAACCATTTACCCATATATGACTTTATAAATGTCGTTTTTTCTTTATCAAAACTGATTAAACTTTATGCTTTTAGACATATTTATTCTTTATTTTCTTAAATATCAATTAGAATAATTTTGAATTTAAAAAAAAAGGATGAAATAATAAATCAAGGCGAGTGAGTTTCCCTGATTCTCAGTCTTCATCATCCCAATTTGAATTATCAACCCCAAATCTTCTTCTCAAATTTAATTCTCTTCTCAACACCACAATTCGCGTCTCTATTCACTGATCTAGATTAATCATCATTTTATCAACCCCAAGTCTTGATCATGAGTTGTAGATCACAGAAAAAAAATAAAAGAAATTGAAGAGAAAATTCATTCACATATCTTCATTGATATCCAGATCTTCTTCAAATGTGCAGATCTTCATCTTCAAATATATATATATATATATATATTTGTGGAGTCAAAGAAAATTAAAGCAAGAAATAAAAAGTCAAACGGATAAATGGTTAACCATTACCCAGTTGGGTATGGGTATGAAATATCCACAAAACAAAAAGATGGATATTTATCCAATGGACATTAACCATTTTTCTAGTGAGTGGGTATAATATCCGTGGGTATTACCCAATGGATACAATTGCCATCCTTAAGCACAACCCATGCTCGAAGTGGTGGAAGCGCTTACGGTCCCGAACAATGATCTTTCGTCTGTAAATTTTCGAGATTAGCTTTATAGAGGAGTGACAATCCTCACATATGCGTAAGTTCTTGACAATTCGAAGTGGCGATTGAGGGGCTGTACTGATTAAGCCAAAGGCAACGACAATTTTCTCACTGTGATAATGTAAAGCGCTTTGTTTTTCTTCTTCATCAATGTTGAGCAACACTTGTGTGGTGTTAGGCTGATACGTACCCTTCTAACCTTAATTTGTTGGAAATTTCTTCCAGCATCGAATTGATTTCTCCTGCTCTAGGATGCGATTTATCTTCCACCAGAAATTCATGAAGCACTCCATCAAACTCAATCCAACTACCTCCGGGGTCTTTTCTAATGTCCATACCTTTCATTAACATTCTCACATTTGAAACTGCCTCCCAATTGCCTAAAGATGCATACATGTTTGATAAAGCAACGTATGATCCGATATCACGAGGAGCCAAGTCCATCAAAATCTCTGCGATGCGTTTACCCATCTCAATATTACCATGCACCTTGCAAGCACCAAGCAATGCCTTCCATATAACATCATCTGGCTGAATTGGCATGTTTTGAATAAGCTCTTCAGCTTCTTCTAAGAGTCCATCACGGCCTAATAAATCGACCACGCACCCATAATGCTCGATTCGAGGTTCTAAGCCAGCTACATTAATCATGTGGTTGAAGAGTGATCTTCCCAGCTCTACCATACCTCCATGGCTACAAGCACTCAAGAGACCAATATAAGTTACATCACTAGGCACCACACCAGCTCTTTCCATTTTTGAAAAACAATCTAGTGCATCCTTCCCTCTACCATGCATAGCAAGCCCACTGATTATGGCATTCCAAGTGATCACATTCTTTTTAGGTAGTAGTTCAAACACAAGAAGCGCCTTCTCAATGCTGCCACACTTGGAACTTGGAATACATATCAACCAAAGCAGAACCAAGCACATCATTAATCCCAATACTATGCTTCTCGGCATACAAATGAACCCATTCCCCCAAATCAAGCGCTCCAAGCCGTACTATCGCAGGCAAGACACTAACCAAAGTCACATAATTTGGCAACACATCCCCAATCTGCATATCGCGGAACATCTCCTTGTAAGATTGAAATGGACATTATCATTTAACTCAATAAGGTTATTAACAACTTGTCATGTACTTGCGGACTAAACAATGGGAAATCCTATACCATGAATGCCGGGTTGTCTTGTTATAGTGTATCTATATAATTAAAGTAAGGGATCCAATATTACTTGGTGATCAAACCTAGTATCTATAATATACATATAAGAATCTATGATTTGATGCTTATTGGTTTTCTTTATGGGAGGACACTAAACCCTAGCCGATTCATATATAAACTTGGTCTCTGCACTCTCTCTATTACCAGTCATTTTAGAGTCTTGTCCCATAAAAATATCAGTAGACAGCAATAGCAGAAGAT
Source organism: Comarum palustre (assembly GCA_951800085.1). Lineage (NCBI taxonomy): Eukaryota > Viridiplantae > Streptophyta > Magnoliopsida > Rosales > Rosaceae > Comarum > Comarum palustre. The sequence goes on from OX637583.1 coordinate 13,638,470, forward strand.
CATTGTTTGTAGTCTACTAGTCTGTTCAGGTTTGTTAGTCTTACTTGAACATTTTATATGTCCATAAATGTTGTATGTTATTAGTTGTTCATATCGTGTCTTTGTTTGTGATGGTGCTTTAGATTAATGGCTCGAGTACAATTATTTTTACAATCCGTATATCGCGGAACATCTCCCTTCTTTGTTCTTCACACTCGAACCACTACAATCGGCAACACTCCTCGAAAACAACAAATGCGCATCCTCAATAACCCCACACATTACATACATCCTCACAAGACTACTCACAACAAACTCATCACATTCCAACCCAAACTTAACAACCAACCCATGAACACATTTCCCAACTCGGGCATTCCCTATTCCAGAACTTGCCTTCAACACAGAAGGAAATATGAAGTTATTTGGTTCCACCATCACACACCATTCTCTGAAACAAAAACAGCCTCAAGTGGGTGCTCGGAAACAGAGCTCGCAGCGAGAGCTCTGATGATGGTGTTGCAGGAGAAGCAATTGGGTGTTTGAATTTGGTTGAACAGAGCACGAGCATGCTCGATGTTGCGATGATTTGAGAGAACGTAGAATCGGAGGACTTGGGCAGCAGCGAGAGGGGTCGTGGATTTTGCGAGTTTTGATGAAGTGGGCATGGACTTGTTGCAAGTCTATGAGGGTTTTGCATGTTTTGATTTGTGGGAACTATGAAGATGGGTCGTGAGAGTTTGTGGGCTTGTAGATGCTGGAGTTCATTGTTTAGCAAATGTCAAGTGGAATCAACCCCCATTCTTGGAGTACAATGTTTGTGGTCAAGACCAATGTTTATGATCAAGACCAATGTTTGTGGTCTTGTTACCATGTTTAATTAAGCATAAGAGCAATGACGTAACCAGATATCTCATTTAGAAGGGTCAAATTTGATTAACGAAAAAAATAAATGATCTTCGGTTACTCTTTAGCAACAACACGATTTTTCCTAAAAAGTGACACAAACTTAATTTCAACAATATTCTTTATACCAATTCAAAATGAAAACGCGCTCTCGAACAAACCATTAATTCACCTCCAATAAACTTCATATTTTCATAATTTCAATATGTTATTTTTGAGACATAATGTACGTCAATATATGGTAAACATCAATGTGTTGTTTCCATTTAGCTTATTTATAAAAAATAAAAAAAAAGCATAAATGAAATTTAAAGCATTAAATTACATATTAGTAGGGATCAATAATGTAGAAACCCTCACATTTTGTATTAATTGGATTAAGTATTTAAAATAGTATAAATTTTTATTTTATTTCATTATTATTGAAGAATATTAAAGACTAGTCAAAGATTACTTAAAGGAGAATAATCAATTTATGTTTCATTTCCTTTAATATCAGATACAAATTAAGAGTAATTATTTAAAAAAAATTGAGAGGGGACAATTGACCCCTTTGCCCCCTCTCTAGCTACGTCCTTGCATGGGAGCTTCTCTACGTCGGAGTGTTCAGTACGAGCTTAAGGTCATTTTCTTATCAAAGTTAGCTTCAGGGTTTCTAAGTCCCGGTCAAGCTTGCAAACCTAAGGTTGATAATCAGGAACTTATTCCGGATGTGACTGTAAGGACTGGGAAAGAATAAAACAGTTGAAAACCCAGGATGCAAATAAGAGAAAGAAATGCTATGGATGATGATCAGGGACAAACCAATGAAGCAATAGAGCTAAATTAGAATGCAATTTAAGTGTAGGATTTTGAAAACCTTATCGGTTGCACAAGTCAGCAAAGTTGGCGCTTTACTTTATAAGAGGCAGATGCTTCATTTGATGATTTTATCTATATATAATTACGTTCCAATGGCATATAGTATTACAGCCAAATTTCTGTAAGGTAGACCTTTTTTCTGTAAGCTGAACGTAGAAGACATGAATTGACAGATGAGAAGTAAAGCAAGACACAGACCCCCATTTGAGATATTATGTGTACAGCATAGAACTTGCCTTCCATCAGCAGGAAGTCCTTGTACACTTCTCCTTCTCTGACCACGACAATGTTAAATTTGAGTGAATGGGTAGCGTTTACTTGTACTTCTCCATGATTCTTCTGGCTTCTTCTAGACTATCATCGACCCCGTTCTCGTTTGGTGCCTTGGTGGTGCCTCCATTGCCCCTTGGTCCTTCATCCTTATTTAAAGCTATGAATACAAAATATGCAAGTCCCATTGTGGCCTGTTTACAGAAGACGCTTAAATCATAGTTCACTAAAACTAGCTATAATAAAGTGCCTCTTCAAAACTCAGGATTGTGTATAAAATAGCGATGCCCTTACAAAATTTTGTTAGAAATTCTAATATGAGTATATTTTTCAAGTCCTTGTGGGACCGGGAAAAGAAGTAGAATCAGTCCAATAACTAAACCGATCAAAAGCTAACTTCATTAAAACAGTAAAGCCAACATCATGTGATAACTTCTTGCAGAAAGAACGACTTGAGAACATACCAGCACAAAGAAAACTGTGGAAACGAAAGATTTGAGTACAAAGAGTGAAACGGACAGTGCAACTATTGTCACAGAAATCCTTGCAATCGGTCTTGGTACAGAAGCCTAGCACCCAGAATAAACATGTAAGCAGAATCTCAAAAATCATTAATTTCTACTAGAAGCACAGGAAAGACCGTGCTTTGAATTGCAAATACAAATTTGAACAGGTATTTAAGAGAACTTACAGGGACAAGACTTGTTCCTGCCTCAATCCCATCTTTCCCAACATTCCATGCTGTTTGAAGAGCTAATTTACATAATACATTTAGTCAAGACAGAAAACATAGTTTATCACAAAACAAAAAAAAGCAAGACAACATTGAACTCAACTGTAAGCAATTCACATTTGAACACATGTGATGAGTAAGGCAATTCTGCTAAAGAACAGTAGTGACATACAGACAAAAAAGTAGCTAAAGTAATTCATGAGAAATTAGTGGAATATTGATATGAATAACTCCAAGAGTTCAATTTTCTTTGTTGGAAATAAGGCACATCTGTGACGACTGTGAGATTATAAAATTGTACAGGAGTACAAAAGAAGCTTTGATGATGTGTTGGTACTTTCATTATACCAGAGTGAGTTTTCAAGAAAGCTAAGAATTGAACTGTTAAGTCTCTCCATTGGAGATACATTCTTGTGTATGAATAGGAGAAAAAACCCTGGGAACTCCAAATGGACAAGTCTTGCAGAGGCCAGACTTAAGTATGTAGTGCCAAGAGGACGGAGAGCTCATTTCTGTGAATAAGAGAAAAAAAAACATTTCAGAGAATCTCACGGAACTGGAGGCTATATGACGGTAGTTTCTCATGGGGAGCAGGGTCAAACCCAACATTCCGGTTCTGATTTCAACCAATTTTTCAACTTATCATTTCACATATTAATGCAACATGTTCCTTGTATTTGGAGTAAAGGCTTTAGGTTGGGGTAATGTGATTGAAGGATATATTATACACAAATATGTTGCTTTATATCAATAAAATGATAGCCTTAACTGGAATGTCCGGGGGTCTTGGGAACTCAAGTATATATCGAGAACTACATCCTCAGGTTTAGAAAATCAAAGAACCTAGAAACCTACAAAATAATAAATGTATGATAAGTTTTTTTTAAAGTAAATGTATGATAAGTTTGAAAGACTGAAAGACTGCGAACAAGAAGTCCACACTAGAGAAAAGTTACAAGAGCTAAAAGAAAACAAAACAATCGACTTTGAAAGACTATGTAACCACTGCCTTCCAATTCCAAAGAATGTCAAACAGAGTTACACCCTAAAGTCACTGAAGCAGGAGACTGAGATGAATGACCAGTATATACTTGTCTACAAAATTGTTTCTGCACTGCCGTATCTTTCCAATTCTACATTTCACTTGTGATGCCGGGACTAAGTCTTGCTTAACAGAGAATGTGCTCTCTGGCAGATCCCAGACCATACAGGCTTCCCTGAAAAGTTAGGACCTACGGTTGGACAGCAGATATTTTGGCTGACTTTAATTCTAAGATCCTTTGATGTGGCAATAACTGGAGCTGAAAGAAGCCTATGTTTGATGTGGTTGAAGGAATGGTTGCCGCAAGTACTTACATTGTTTATGCATTGTGAAAAGAAGCGTTGGAATAGCCTTAGCAAAACTTAGGCAGTCCATGTTGATACATCACATCGATGTCTCAGTTTATGATCACTAAGTATTATAGTTAGATACATCTGTTGCATTGGATGGGACAAGTGTACTCTGACAAAGGGACTCACAGGTTCCATTTTGGAAACTAGATACATATATTGGCTTCTGGGGAAAAAGCTAATGTTTCAATCACTGAAAAACTAAAGAGCAGTGGAAGTAGACTGGTGCTATGGAACAGTAATGTTTTCAACAATGTAAAGCAGCAATTACTAGATAGGGACCTGAACCTGACAATATACAGTGTCTTATCCAACATCTCAGCATAATGGATAAAGAAATAATGTGGAGACAGCAATCTTGAGTGAGTTGGCTTAAAAAAAGAACCCTAATATCCGTTCTTTCATGAAAAAGCCAAAGAATACAAAATTTAGGGCATACAAGGAAGTATAGGATACAGTGATCTGAAACCACACAGGTGGTGGAGGTTTTGTTGTCATTATTCAAGTTTATAGTCTCTGAGTAAAGGGATGTTAATACGGTGGATTTGGTTTGATGTAATACACCTAAAATGGATCATATAATAAATGCTGCACTAACCAAGCCTAATCGAAGGCCTAGCTTGAGGCTAACTTTGAAAGAAATGGCGACAACAACGATGCCAGGAGTTGATGGGTTGGGGTTCCTACCACTTCTAATTTTACAAAAGGAGTGTACTAGGGAATTATATTAGTAGATGCTGCCTAGCAGCTTAGGGTCTAGAGTTTTGTTTCCGAGAACTAAATAATCCTCTCGTATAACTGAAAAATCAACCAGGACATTGAAGTCTTATATAATGACTTCAACTCCTGACTCAAAATTGGCATGTGTCAGAACTATATCTACAGAAAAAAAAATATAGGGCTACTCCTCATTTGACTAGTATTTGATTTTCAGCTAGAAGTCTAGAACTCATGTGCACACGACCCATAAAATGTGATAACTAAAAATTGCACAGGAACGACACACACTTACTGCACAAAGCATCATGTTTTACAACATACATAGTAGGTTCTCATCAGTTATGGACAAATAGCCAATTCCCTCACTTTAGATTCAATGGCTTGCCATTATCCATTAATCAAGAAAGGCGGCCCATCACTTAACATTAGCCAATTTGATCACTCAAGAACTGATTGATTATCACATTCTATTCACCAGACGTTTTTCAACACATTAGATTCTTTATAAGTATAGATTATTAGCCAATAATGTCACTTAACATCTAATCGAAAACCACTTCCCATTCAGTAGAAGAGCTCCAACATAATAGGTTCTCTTCCCCTCACTTAACGTCTAATGGATCATCATTTAACACAAACGTAAAACTCAAAACTCAACTATTACCACTTCCACTCTGAGTGAACAACAAAGTATCAAAAGAATTCCATGAGCATATCCCACTCGATAAAGGTTCAACTAACAAACTATCAGGTTCTAGAGAATCACAAATGGCTAGTAAGTTCCCTCACTCTAAATTAAAGGCTCGTCACTCTTCACTATAACAAAAATTCAACATCTGCACTGGTTTCACTCTAATAGCTTCACTAGCTTATAAAGCCTCTACCTTTCTTCATATCATTCCTATCATTACAGTTTCTTTTTGGCTTTCGGCACAGTTAATTTTAATTTCAATTCACTATTGAGTAATCATCAAAATTTTAGGCTAGACAATACGAATTTGAGCATAATCTGAAAGGAAATTTACATGCTTTCTACCAATATGCACAAAACCAAACTCAGAAATATGCAAATTCCACGAACCCCAAAATAAACAACACTGAAAATTCAAGACATCAGGCAGTGAAGTTGAGGAATCTAACCCTTGAAGATGTTGGACTGCGCGGCGAATACGACGCCAGATTTCCGAGTTGTGGGGCTCTTAATTCGCAGAGTTGGATTCCTCAAACTCAAGAATGAACTGGAAGAAAGGAATTGAGAGCGGGTGAAAGATAGAGTTGGAGCGTTGAAACATGCTGGGGAGAGTGGGGTTGTGCAGCAGAGGCTGTGCAACATAGCTGAACTAGCCATATTCAAATCTTTGTTTATAAAAGACAAAAACCTATCTCTCAGATTTTTGTGTAGACAGGAACTCAAGGCATATGGGTTAATGACTCGCCCTGCTCTACTTCAGCGCGTATGAACTAGTTTGCCTCCAACAAACCATTAAACCATCGATTTAATTACCTCAGTTACTATTTATTATAAATTATTTTTCAGAACTAGTTTTATGTAACAATATTCCATCAAATTAGCAATTGCTATTTATTGATTAAATATTTTATTTGTTTAATATTTTATATATGACAATCAACTCATTGTTAGACGACACGTGACATTTCCATGTATCCTTATCACCGAAATAATAATATAGATTTTCGATAAGATTTCTGACCAACCAAAAGGTGACACGTGTGTGTTTTGTCGGCCAACAGCTATCACTCGATTTTCGATAGGATTTTGACCATAAAAAAGACATGTGCGAGAGTTTGTCTGTCAAATAATATCACTGGATTTCCGATAAGATTTTCGATGAATAACAATTCGACACGTAACATGATGTTCAAATTCTAGGATACGAAATTCACCATAAATAAGCTGCATCATCCACTCTATACTCATTTATAGAACTCATTTGTTGGAGGGAAGATAGAAGGGAGGAAAGGAGATGAGAGGAGAAGTGGTGCAAAATCTAAAGGAAACCTAAGAATATAAAGAAAAATGGTTGGAGACGTTGGTGGGAAAGAACCATTAGAAAAAAATGACCGTTCGGCTGTGAGCCGTTATACAAGACAAGGCGACACATGGCAGCCCGTGAATGGCCTACAGTTTTAAAGCTGTCAGCTATTATTTTTTTTATTTGACGCGTATATTACACATGTCATGTTTTAAAAAAAGGATGGTAGGAACCCACGTGGGTGGGTCCTGCCATTTGGTTGCAATCACACAGGAAATCAAAATAAGTTTGCCTCTTTGATTTTTGTTGGTTTGCTTGTGGGACCCATAACGGTTTTTGCTTTCCATTTCTGCCACTGCATACTTCGTATCCATCAAATTATCAATTTTGTTGCCATTTTCTGTCACGCCCTGGCCTGAGTTTACCTCCCTAAACTTGGGATAGGACGTGCGAGACTCATCCCAAGAGAGATTCCCTCAAAATTCTCTTTGAGAAAGGATAACCCTTTTACCCAAACCATTTTAACAATCCAAACGATACCGGAATAGACTTCACAAACCTGAGATTATCCTGATTTTCGAATTGGATTTCATACTAATTACTTTAGAGGACCTATGGTCTAACTATTATTTTTGACTGCACCCGTATCCCGGACAGACTGCCTACGTACCCTCTACGCAGGGATCAAGCCATACATAGCTTTTATTTACTTTAACTTTCTAACCGGATAATTCCCATTCTATTTAGCGATCCCTTTAATAAACCCACTAAAAGTATTCCTATTGTAAACCTGGAGTTTAACCCCTTCGCTGGGGTAGTATTATACATCTATTTAACCGGATTAATCCACAACTATTTCCAAACCGATAAACAACATCCAAACACATATTAACCAAATAAATAAATATAATGGCATCCACGTAAATAAATATATCTACCAAGGGCACCAAGGTAAAATCAACATTAATGGCACCCTTGTAATTAACTAGAACTGTTAGGGTCAGTATCGTCTTTTTAGCCTTAGTGGCAGCTTTGTAAATATACAAAGCTGCCAGGGGCATTTCTAAGATTTCAGCCTCAGTGGCATCCCTGTAATTAACTAAAACTATTAGGGGCACTTCGAACAATTCACACCCGCGGTAAAACAGTAAAAGTATAAATATGCTGCGGTAAAAACCAAATTTTTTACCCTTAAGTTTCCCGATCGGCTGCTTTGCCAGAAAACAAGCATTTTCCGGCCAAACCAAACTTCTATACCTGCAAAATCATCTCCTACAACATCCTAGCAACCTAACAAGGCTAAAATCGAGAGAAAAGGTGAAGGTTTATACCTTGTAGTAAATCCTCTGGTTTTCTGATGGATCTCCTCCGGCGGAGCTCCGCTGGCCTCCTCCTTCCTTCTGGCAGCTCCTGGAAGTCTCTTGCTTCTCTTCTCGGCTGGTTTTACGTAGAGGCCGAGAGAACAATTCATCGAGCTTTCTCTCTTCTCTGCTAGGCGGAGCTCACGACGACGCTGACACGGCTGGAGGTCAGAACGTGGTCGCCAGGGAAAGACGAGCCTGATGGTGGCGGAGGTGAGGCGAGACGCGCGCCAGCGGTGGTGCTGCTAGGGAGGTCTCGAGCTGGCTCGAGAGTTATGAGAGAGAAAGAGAAAGTGAACCGACGGGGAAAGAAGGAGAAAAGAAAGAGATAATGGAAAGAGAGAGAGAGAAAAAATGGGTTTTATTGTTGACATACGTGCTAAGCAGAGCACTTTGGCGACCTACGAATCAACCATAACCATCCCACTAGCTTGCGCTAACGACACGAAAAGCAAGGCAGCAACAAGGTCCACGCAACGGTGCAACCCGCCAGCCAAACAACCTAGCAAAGCACCCGCACGCGCGGCGCGTAAACCGATACTTTTTGGTGTGGCTATGCAATGCCTCTTGCCCTTCCCGAGTAGAGTATTTACTTCCACATCGAAATGTGAGCTCAGCGACTCCTCGGGGCAAACCTATAAATAGCGACAGCACAAATGACTAAGGTACGGTTACTATCCCACCACTATTACTCCACCAAACCTACGTACTGACTTAAGCATCGGAGAGTAATAGGCCGTCAGCCGCGGTCTTTACTCCTGACGTCTATTCGCTGCTATTTTTAGGACAACGTTTTAGACCGCTCTCCTCTGGCCCGCTAAGGGAAGGACTCGTCCAAACATTTGGCGCCGTCTGTGGGAACCCACACATAAGATAGAAAGAAATGGTGGTCGAAAGTGATCAACCCCTTGAGCCTAGCCGCCAGAAGGCAGCTGAAGAGATCGCAAGAAACCTGAATTTTTTGGCGCGTCCCTTAGAAACTGAGGATGTCATGACGCCAGCACCAAATTTACTCTTTACTTCTCTAACCCTAGCTGGTGATGACAACAATATGTTAGCTGCCCTCACCAAGGAACTGCAAGATTCCAGAGCGCGCTAGGCTAGTCTGGAGAAAGAATTACTCCTGGCTCATGCAAAACTGGGAAAAGAGGAAACTCTGGATGCTGACAAGTCAGAATCCGCCAGTTTCAGGACAAGAGGAGCTCGCCACCAAGGGAGCCGGCTGATCGAAAACATTGATATTTCGTTGATCCCGCCAAAATTGGGAGGCCGGCAGACCCATCTTCCCAGGAAAATAAGGGAAAGTTCTCCGTCGCCATCCGCCAGTCAGGGCCAGCTCAACAGTAGGGAAAACGCTGGGACTGATGCGATCCTTCGAAGATTGGCGGAGCTAAAACAACGGATAACGGAACAAACCGCCCACAGGCAACCTCAACACTTGTACAACGAGCGGCCAGGCCTGTTCACAGCGCATGCTCGAAGGGTAAGACGCCCCAATAATCTAAAAAATTTTAAGATAGCCCTTATTTTGGAAGCTCGGATCCCTATGCTCATGTGGACAGTTTCCAAAAAGTTACTGGCGGAAGGGAATACAACGACGCCCTTCTTTGCCAACTATTCAGTGAAAAATGCTAGAAAGGGAGGCCATGAGTTGGTTCTTTGAACAATCGCCAGATTCCATCGACAATTTTTCAGAGCTACGCCTAGCATTCCTGACCCGCTTCATCTTACGGGCGGATGCTGGCCAAGGGACCGAAGGGCTGTTTAGGGTGAAACAATTGCACGGTGAGTCGCCCCGGTCATTCCTCATCAGGTGGCAATCCGCTGCCTCCAAGGTCTGCAATTTCAACAAAAAGACTGCCCTGACAGCGTTCAAAGAGGGTCTGCAGAAGGGCAGGTTTCTCGTGCGACTAAACAAAGTTTTTATCCGCCACATATGATGAGGTAATTGTGGAAGCCATCAGCACGACCCAGGCTGAATACCTCACATATGGCGAGAAAGCCGAGCCAGCGACAGGAAGAACAGCCTAACCATCAGTAGTTCCCAGCAGAGAACCCGATACAATGGACCTAAAAAGGGATTGGCCCACACGAAACCAGCAGGACAAACGCCAGCGAGGAAACCACTGGCAGAAGAAGAACCGCCAACTAGGGCACAGTCATGGGGGGCAGGATCGGAAACAGCAGAGAACAGCAGAGGTAAACAATGTTCTAATGGAAACGTATGAAGAGCTATTTGAGCGTTATAAGGATCGCATTCCACATCCTCCACCTGTGCAATTTCCTAAGTGCCAGGAAGATGGAAATAGATGGTGCAAACATCACGAAGATGCCAGCCACAACACCAAAGATTGTAGACATCTAAAGAGAGACTTGGATTGCTTGCATAAAGAAGGAAAGTTATATGTGTATGGTTAGCATCCAGTCAAAGAGCCTATAACGGCTCACGCCACGTTACGGCGGATCAACATGATTGACGGCGGGGCACCACTCACAAACATGTCAAACAGAAGTAAGAAATGATATGTCAGGGCTAACGACCCAAGAAATGTTAATGCAGTCATTTATGACCGAGCATCCAAAATGTCTAAACAAGGATATGCACCTATAACATTCCAGGAAGAGGAACATGGGATGAGCGCGCCTTGTGATGATCCCTTTCTTTGTGACATAGTGATAGCGGATACTTTCAGCCTCGGTTCAGTCTTAATCGATTGCGGGTCAACTGTTAATATAATGTTTTGATCATGTCACGAAAAGCTAGAGCGCTCAGACTACAAACTTATAACAGATCATGAACCACTACTCAGTTTTTTGGGCGACAACGTGTAGCCATTAAAGTTAAGTTTTCAACGGCCACGATTTGTCGATCAAATCAACGGCCCAGATCAACTAATAGAAAGTTACCGTTTTTATCATACAATAACTTTATCTTTTTACTAATACTTCCACCTACGAATTCCGATTAAAGCGTCATACACAACTTTCCCGAATGAAGTTTCTTCAAATTCTCGACTTATCACAAAGTCACATTTTACGGTAAAGTAAATAACATTTATTATTTTTGTAAACTGAATAAATCTATTTTAAACAGCTCGTAACTCCGGAAAATATTTCGGATATACCGGAGGACTCGTATTAATATAATCTACCAGTTCGGGACATTAATTATATATTCCTCTAGAATCAAGAATATCTCGATATTAAACTCGAATATTAATTTAGGAAAAACTAATAACGCGATAATAATCCTTTGTAACCCGCCTCATCCCGATAAAAGAGTAAATTTTGGAACGAAGTGTTATATTTTCTATGATGGGAGGGCATCGGTCCATATGCTCTGAGAGCAAGTCCACCGTTTGTAAAAAACTTCAACCTTGAATCCACCTAAGCAAAGTAACAAAGCACAAAAACATGTTTTTACCCATCAAAATCAACTGACCCGGGTTAGTTTGAGTTGGATTGAATGTGAGTATATTAACCCAGCCCCATACCACTGTACTCCCTAGCTGCCAACTCTTCACATGCAACTCACGTTCTTTGTTCTGCGTGAAAGACACGGATCAGACAAGCTTTTACCAAGCCACGTCCAACTTTGGGGGGGGATTGCATTCAACCCAACTTTTATATCTTCACCCTTCATTTTAAATAAATAAGACATCTAACGGCCAAAATATAATTTTTTTTATATTACATAAATAAAAAAATTAATCTGAATATAAAGTTAATGAAAAAAAACTATAACTAACGCTAAGAAAAAATGAGTAAACATACTTATGAAAATGTGTGAGAAAAATTATCTATATTCATATAGATTATGTTTGTGTGCTTTTTAATTGAATTATCATTTAAAAATAATGTTTTACTCAAAAATGGTTTTTGTTAATTTAATCAACAGGCACTGTCGCTGTCACATCACACCAATCTCACATTTAAACGGATGAAACTGCAGCACAAACATAGTGACCCAGGTCACTGTGTACGTTCATTCTCCCCAACGGGTGAACTTACTCTAAACCACCAACTGATGTTTGGGCGGTTCGGGTTTTGCTTTAACACTAGTTCGGCTTGGACTCTACGCACCGAGACCACAAATGTGTAAGTCATCAAATTTATTCCTTTCATTTTCATTTTGAACTGATAAAATTAAATGTCCATTTTCATTCGGCACGATTGTGTATACGAGTAAATTCTCAGAAATTTAATTAAAAATCAGGAATTCCCAATTTCTTAAGAATGTTTCCCTTATTTGAATTCTTTTCATGTAGAATTAGCAATTTCTACGGAAAAATAATCATGAAATTTGGGAGCTTAAATTCCCGAGTTCAATTCCTCTCAAAATAGACGTCATTTGTCGATTTTCTTGATCAAGTTTAATCTAAATACAAATCCTTGTCATTTTAAAACTTTAAATCATGAAATCTAAACAATGGAATTCTCAATTAATAGAATTTAAAATTATGAAATTGTAATTCCCATAACTTTGAAATTTCTATGGAAATTGGAATTTTTTCATCCAAACACAATAGAGTACATCGTCTTCGACCTCGGTAATTCTCCTCATGAGTTAAAAACACTTAGGACTATTATTTTTGAATTTCAATTTTGCTTCAGATTCTCTCAGAGGCCTTACTCTCCAGGTTGACAAAATCTTCTAAACTACTATAGAGAATCGTAGTTTGCAATCTCTTATGGTGTTTTTGGTCAGATCGTAAATGTATGATGCACGAGGGAGGTACTTTTCCCTTTAGCAAACTCTATCATTTTTTGTGGTTTCATTAAAACAATCTGCTAGTCTTATCTTCGCCCCTTCCTCCTCCCTCTCTGATATACCGATGTTTAGGTTTTTAGGACTCTCACAACTCAGGTCAACAACCCTAAAATTCCAATTGGTGGTTTGGCAGTCGCCTGAATACCCATGGAATAAGATTAATACTGACGATTCATTTCGTAGTTCGGAGCATGCAGATTATGTCACGTCCAGGCCCGAGTTTACCTTCCTAAACCTGGGTTAGGACGTGCAAGACCCATTCCAAGAGAGATTCACTCGTAATCCCCATTAAGAAGGGATAACCCTTAATCCCAAACCATTTTCAACAGTCCAAACGATACCGGAATATACCTCACAGCCAGAGATTATCCTGATTTCCGCATTTGGATCTCAAACTAATTACTTTAGAGGACCTAGGGTCTAAATATTATTTGTGACTGTACCCGTATCCCGAACAGGCTGCCTACGTATCCTCTACACAGGGATCAAGCCACACGCAACTCTTATTTTAATTAACGCCCTAACCGGGCAAATCCCGCTTTCTATATATCGGTCGATCTATCAATATGGATTGCAAACGTCCAATGAATATATGGAGTTTAACTCATCCGCTGAGGTATTCACCGACCAACTATCTATCAGGATTATCCCGAACATTCCACCATACATGTATATAACATCTATACACATATAAACAGAAAATAATGACAAACACATAATTATATAAATCCACCAAGGATATTTTAGTCAATTTATCCTTAATGACACTCTTGTAAATACCTAAAACTGTTAGGAGAAATATTGTCAATTTAGCTTTAATGGCAGCTTGGTAAATATGCTAAGTTGCCATGGGTATTTCTGGAATTTCACCCTCAAGGGCAGCCCTGTAATTATCTAAAACTGCTGAGGGTAGTATCGTCTTTTTAACCTCAATGGCAGTCCTTTAAATATCCAAAATTGCCAAGGGCATTTATGAGATTTCAGTCCCAGTGACAACCCTGTAAATAACCTAAAATGTCAGGGCAATTTGGCATTTCACACCCGTAGTAAATCAGTAGAAATCCAGATATTGAGGAAAAAAGAGGGCAAGAGGCACATGGTGCTAAAACATTCTTCACATAGATTATTGATTCAATCTCCGATATTAAGTTTGCAAGAGATGGCAGATATATATACTCCGCTGCGATTACATGACTTCGTCTCTTTTATTTGCACTTTCGTTTTATGTTATGTTATTATATCTAGAACATAATGTGGATCGAGAATGCTATACCCAACCTCTACCAATGAAGTACACAAACAATGGCCTGACAATTATATGCAATTTCTTTTAGCATATGAATGAACGATTCTGATTTCAGAAATACCATGTACATTTAAATTGCCAAACATATTGCGATTTCACATAGTAGCTGGGTTTGAGATTAGGGACGGAATCTGTGTATGGAAGAGCAATTGAAGTGAAGAAGGTAACAATGATAATCGAGGGTACTTTGGTAAAGATAAGAGAGGTGCACTTAGGGTTTTAACATAATAAAAGGTAAAATTAAGGTGTATTAAGTAAGAAATGTATACACAGTAACTAGAATCTTTTCAAGTTAAAACAAAATTATATCTTCTTTGATCTAACTTATATAAACGGGGTTTGTCTAGTGTCCAGCACGACATGAGATACAGACTAGGAGAAAGAGTTAGCAGGGGAAGAAACGTGCCCAGCAAAGGGATGGAGTTTTTGTGTGGTTGTATCGCACGGCACAGCAGAAAATTCCATATAAACGATGTTATCGTAAATAGAAATAGACAGTAGTATAAGCGCACTTCTAAAAACAAATATTGTTGTAAGAAAACATGTACAGTTCCTTTGTGCCAATGAGATAAGAAACCCAATGATAGTCTAAGCAGTTACGGTACATTGATAATTGAGTGTTGTAGACTTGTGTATCATACATATGTATGTGGATGAGTACTATATGTTCAGTGAGTTCTGGTAGCTAGTTTAGTCGAGGAACTGGTGTTGGCCACCGCCACCATGGGAGCACAAATGGGAAGCTTTTTAAGCCTAAACGAAAATTAGCTTCAAACTTTGGACAGATTTCAGTCACCGTCAATTTACGAATATTGCACATGAGGATTTTCCGACTCAGATGTATAATCATTACGCCATAGATGCAATATATCTTCATCATTTGGGTCGAAAGCCAGAAGTCCATATCTCATCGAAGAAGTTGAATGAAACGGATGCAGTTTAACCAACTCTTTGAAACCCCATTCCTCAGCATCTTCTTTCAAGTCCCAAACATAGAGGCTGAGAGGGTGCATTCAATCTGGATTTTAATTGATTATGATTGATTTTAAATAGTCCGTTGATTCTCATGGATTATACACTCTACAGATTGTTTTAACTCTACATAGATTTAAAAAGAATCTATCGTATTCTATCAGCTTGATTTGTTTAGATTTTAACCCGACTTTAACCGATAAAGTTTGACTAGACATTGAACATAACCATGCCTAACTGCCTACACCCATACATCACTTGTGATTTTTTTCTTGTGCCTATAGTATATATCATTATCAATAGTTATGATTATAATATTTATTTTGAATGAAATTGCATCTTATGGATAGTTGTATGTTAAAACAACATATATCTGGAAGTCAAGAGAGAAGCCATGAAGCAAATCATACCACTTTAAAAGGAAAATGGATCTCAAATACATGTATGTTAAATAAAAATCTCCCTCATACAAAAATATGAGATAGTAAGTTCTAAGAAAACAAAATCCAAAAGCAAAAGTTTTTACAGCTTCTCTCCACTTCTTCAGAACAAATGTATGAGTTGCAGCTCTATAGATAACATATCAACTACTCAATGACTGAGTGTTTGATCGTGTTAATGAACATATGAGCTTATTCCTCCATCTGTTTCAAAATATAATAACATGAATCACAGATATTGAAAACAACTTAGAGACCACAAGAAAGTATGCATAAGTTAATAACAACTATTAACAATATTAAGTTAGTAATCCATATACCATACTGTATTATTACCAAACTCTAATTATACATTCACATTATCCCTTTAAAAGTCCAATAAATTCATTGGTTTCAAACTTTGGCTGCTACTTATATATGTGATGCACAACAGGGTCTAAGATCCATTACAAAGACTTATAGAAGACAATGCCACTATGCTATATATTATAACGAATTATCAATGTGGATTCAGTTTCAAACAGGAAATGCTAACTACATGGACTAGCATCAACAGATTGTCTAATGAACACTCCAGTAAACATATAAACCACACTAGCACAAGGAAGTAAAGCATACCGGTTTTAGCCACAATAAGCTTTCCACATATCTACATAACCAGCCAGAGAAGGTGGCAGCGCCTTCTTCCAAGCCTTGCCATCAGGCACATCACCCGTAAGAGCAATAGAACTATCCTCCTGCCGATTCCCAAGGCTCAACACAAAGAGCTTGTTGCCGAAAATCTGATGCATAGCCTTCAAAGTCTCTTCCATAACCACCTTCCCATCTATCTCCTCGTCCTCAGCCTCCACACAACTACCTCCCACATTCACCATCCCTCTCTCACCTTTTCTCAAACACCTGATGAGCATCTCCCAAGTATTCGGATCTTGAAGCTCCGGTACCAAACACCCCTGAGCAAACAAATCCATCAAGATTCTGGAAAATCCATCTGCCATTCACATATATCCTGTAAACATATACATTGGTTTCAAACTTTGGTCCTAACATACAATAAATTCAATCGAAGGACAATTGATAGGGTCCAAAACACTCAAGAAATTTGAGATAGAAGACACACCAGTTAAGAACTAATAGCTAAAAGCTAATTAAACATAAAAAAAGAAAGAAGATATGTACCTGAGTCTTGAGGGTGATTCAACCCATTCACCGATAGCCATGGAATATGGTGGGTAATCGTTATTTGCATCTTCAGGGTGTAATATATGAAAGACCCAAATTTTTTGGAGCCGGAGCGAAAGAAACTCATCCTCTACACCAAGGTCGAAAGAAACATGAAATCATTTGCTTGCTAATGCATTCTTCAATTCTCGGTGTTGAATTAGGTGTATCCATGTCGTGACTCTTCCCAGAAACCCATAAACGAACCTTAGAAAAGCAAACCTAGAGAGGCAGGGATGATAGAGATCTCTTCTATTCTTTATGTTTTTTTCGCCATTCAGAAAGAAATAAAGGAAAAGAGAAAGACGTCAAAATTTCACCTCTGAAGGTGAGATTTCAGATGAGGTTTGCTATTTATACCCATTACCTTAGAATCCTACAAAATCAGTCAACTAATAAAATCCTTTACAATCGTTAGAATATTGAATACCATCAGAATTAAAAGTACTTTTCAAAATCCATATTAAATACCTTCAGATTTTAATATACTTTTTAAAATCATAATCCAATACATTCAGATTTTAAAAGATTTGTGAAATCAAAATAAATCCTATAGATTTTCAGGTTCCCCATAAAACTGGCATAGCCTCACAGACCCCTGGCAAACAAACACCGTCTCTCTACCCATGTTTTCATGATTTATAGGACTAGGGTTGGAAATAAAACGACCGTGACACATTCTGTGTTACTGATGTTGGACTTATTACTGAAAAGCTCCAACCCTAAAAGATGACCACCACTAGTAATCCAGTACACTGTTCCATTGTGAGCAAGAGCAACTGGTGAATACTTTACCTTACTGATATAAAAGTAACCAAGATGAGGTTTAAAGCCTTGTAAGACAAGGTCTAGTTTTATCCGTTTACCAGTCTCAGAGGAGATCTCCACCTCAAATGGAGGCGTCTCCAGCGCTCGGTTAAATCCAAGAACTTTCACAACCTTGCAGCACATATTGTTGGAATCACAGGTAAATCCCACAGGCACATCTTTTTCGCATGGAGGAGCCAGAGGAAGAGCAACCCATTGCTTGGTGAATGGATTGTGAATGCAGTAATTATTTCCTTGATTATTATACAACAAAATCAAGTCAATGTAGGTAGCTACCACTTCATCGAAACAGAAGCGACTACTGAAGGATTCGAGTGGTTTTACCTTTAACCCCTGCTTGGAAATCGTAAATAACTCAGCCTGCTTGCGATATCCAGATGTGTAGGAATAGTTGGCAAACATGGGAACTTGCTCATTGTCACAGTTGTTGTTCCGGAGATATAGAGCACGGTGGCTTTCAAATAAGGATCGGAGATAAGAGCCGACCATAATTTGCAGACACACTTGCATCGTAAAACAAATTTGCATGGAAGGCGACAAAGGATTTCAACCAACAAAATCTCTGGGAGATCATCAATGTTCAAGCATGTTGTGTTTAGGAGAGACTGACGAGTAGTGCTTCCGTTGCAACTAGTTAATCTTTTCAATGCGGAAAGTACCCAGGGATTTGATACAGGTTTGCTTTTATTTACCGCACATATATGAACGGTTAATATTAAAAAATATAATATTTATACATGAGTGATCACGTATATAAATTATTATAAATAATTAAAATGGTAAATAAATAATTTTCACTAAATACAAACCTCAATAACCTATCCTAACTAACTACTGTTGTCATCTAAAGGGATTGAAATACAATCCCGAAGAAAATTAACGAGTTAAATCATTGTCAGGCCCAAATGAAAATCAGTCCAAATTCTTTGGTCCAACGGGGTGGGGGTTAAGACAATCCAATTTTCTTTTGGCAAAATGGCGCGAGGGACAAAAAGACAGGCCGAAAATGACTCGTTCCGACGAGGTTTCCGGCTAAATGGCCTGAGTAATAACCGCAAACAATTCTCATTCCGGTAAAATAAGGAAGGTATGACCAACAAACTTGAAGGCTGGTGGGAAGGTATAACCTTCTTGGCAAATTAATTTTGAATGCAGTTGTTTAACCGACCCTCAGTGAGTTTTCTCAGATGATACAGAGAAATACATTGAGCTTTGCTACGTTGTGCTTGCTAGTTTGGGTAGAAATCCAGATCTTTGTTTAGTAGATTGATGCAAAATGAAAGGAAGGTTGTTCCAATTGTTTCAGCACCTGCATGTTTCAGTTGTGCGCTTACTACTGCTAAGTACTCTAGCAATATTTCAGTTGCATCATGTTGTGAATATCAACTCAAGTTGAAAATCAAACCTTCTGAACAAGCTGACCAAGTCGATCTGGGCCAATTCATCGAAAAAGCAAGATTTTTTTTACTGTAATGAGGATTATAACCCCTTCAAGAAATAAAAGTTGGGAAGGTAAGCTAATCAAAAGAGTGAAAAGTCTATAAACAAAAAGTGACACAGGCTATGTCTCCCATTGTGGTTGAAGCTATATCTAGCTATAACTTTGAATTATAATTCAGGTGAGTATTTCCTTAACCAAATTTCAAAACAAGTGTACAAGTGTGAAACTGTAGTACGTGTAAATATGGGCATTTCATTGAAAAGAAAAGTGAATTGGGAAATTCTAGCTAGTATGCATATAACTATGGTTTGAGTATATGATTTGCAGACTTACAGTCCTTGAAATATCACGTATCTGGTGTACATACTAGATACTTGATTAAGGATCTGTTTCTCTCAATCATGGTCAAATTTATATTCATAATTGTGATCTTGCATTTCAAAATCTTATACCGCGGTAAGAAGGAAACACAAACATACGAGGACAAGTATAATAGAGAATTCAGAAATGGGCTAGGATTATTGTTAATTAATATTTCTTATATTAGACATTACTTTAGATCCAAGAGGGACTAAAAACTAGGAGGGATGGGAGACATTGGGGAGGTTTTGTCAAAACTCAAACGTGAATAGATTCCTGAGTGAGGTTCCCAAAGCCAAGCCTTGGAACTTTGGGTTTTGGGCAACACTGTTCTCTTCTCTGTCCGGCCTTGGTTAAATTTTTCTTCTTTGTATTTATCCATCAGTACACTGTCTTAATTTTTTAAATTGACTTGGCTGATATACATATCATACTAGTAAAAGTATAGGAATGCTCCTTAACCAAGTATATGCCTATCAAGTTTATTTCATTGATCTTCTCTAGCACTTACTTGGTCTTGGTCAGGGTAAACTGTAAGAATCAATTTGGAGATTGGTTTTTCTTTTTCTGGTATGGTGCTGGTATTTGGGATTTTGGAGATGCAAAAAATATGCCTTGCATTCAGAGATGAATTTGTCTTGTAGGGTAAAACTGCATCTTGTTAACAACTATGTAAGAGTATCTCCAACAGCTCATGTAAAACTAGAATTATCTCCATTTTAGAGAAAAAATATATCATATGTTAGCTCTAAAAGGTCATGTAAAGTATCCTCTATTTTACAAAAGGTGGGAAAAGAGAGAAACATATCCTCTATATTTATAGAATTCTCAGAATTTGTATATTCATCTATAAATTTCTAAAATTTATTGTTTTCCTTATAGAATTCATTCTCTCTTCTAATAAAGGAAAAATGTCATAAAATTAACAAATTTAACATTAAATTTGGGGTTTAATTTGAATAAATATATAATATTTACATAAATACATAAATTATACAAAAAAACACACTTAATGTTGTACAAATACAATAGAATATAAGAGCTATTGAAGTTAAGCTCATTTTCTTTTAGAGCAACTTCAACAATGCTAGCCATATTTGATCAAATTTAAGCTAAAATAACTAGAAATTTATTTTGGCTTGCAACATTAGAAATGTGTTTGCATCAATGCTCTCTATTTTAGCTAGCATTACATCAATATTATTCCTTAAACAAATATTAGATATTTTAAATGTATTTATATATCACCTCAAATATTTTAAAAGAAATGTATTAAATTATAGCTAGCATCATATGAGTCATCTTGCTGCTAAGAGCAGCTTCAACAATGCTAGCCATATTTAAGTCAAATTTAAGCAAAAATAGCTAGAAAGTTATTTTGGCTAGCCACATTAGAAATGTGTTTGCATCAATGCTCATTATTTTAGCTAACATTACATCAATATTATTCCTTCAACAAATATTAGATATTTTAAATGTATTTATATATCACCTCAAATATCTTAAAAGGAATGTATTAAATTATAGCTAGTCTCATATGAGTCATCTTGCTAGCTAAATATAGCTAGCGAGATAGCTCAAAGTTAAAATAGTTTCGGTTTGACTAGTCTGTTGGAGCTCTAAAAATATCAAAAAATACTAAACACGCTCTCCAAAATAGCTAAAAGCTAAAATAGAGAGTTTGATAAACTTGCTCTAACTAAATATAACTAGCGAGATAGCTCAAAGTTAAAATAGTTTAGATTTGGTTAGTCTGTTGGAGCTCCAAAAACATCAAAAAATGCTAAACATGCTCTCTAAAATAGCTAAAAGTTAAAATAGAGAGTCTGATAAACTTGTTCTTAGAGATTTTATGATTTCTTCCTCTATAATACATAAATTATAAAAAAAGTTGTTGGAGATGCTCTGACATGAATTACTTTGTGTTCATATAATAATTATGGCCATTGCTGCCTGTTTACGAAGGGAATCCTCTAAGTAAACTACTACAGCTTCTTCTATGGTGTAGAAATGTATTTTCCATTGATGAACTTACAGGTTTTACAGCTATAGCAGCCTGACAATAACCACACATATATGTACATTATAACAAGATCCTAACGATAAGCCTAATATCAATGCATAGTAAATGACAATTGAGAATGTATCAGCATCAATGAGCTTAATTTGAGGAAGGAGATAGACTTGATTGATGATAGGAGCTTTTGTCTCTAACATATAGCAACAGTTAGAATCGATGTTAATTTGAAACCAAATTATAGTCAAAAAAGCAAACGAATAAAAAACATAATGGGGCTCATGGCCTTCATAAGAGATGCTCTACTACCAAAATAAAAACAGGCCATTACCACTGACTATATTGAGGAAAACAATGTAAGAACACATGAGTAATCTAACAAAGAGGCCTATTCAATTCAATTTGGAGTAAAATATGTACCAAAGAATAGAACCCCGAGGTGAAGATGGTGGAGCTGGTAGCGCCTCCATATTTTAATTTATTCCCTTCTCCTGCATTATCCCTCTCACTTCTTTTCTTGCTTGACTGCGAAGTATGCATGATAGTGTTTAATAGTAATAGAGTTGTAGAGTAGATAATACTACAATTGTAGTAGCAAAAACTAGTAGGGTTCAAGAAAAGAATCAAGAAAAAGTGAGAGAGAGACCCAATGCAAAACCAAGAGGAGGGTTTAAGGTTTTGAGGCAAAATTTGGCAATGCCAAGGCTGAGGAGGTAGCAGCCCTCTAACACTTACAATCTCCACCAGATGTCGAGGCAGTTATCGTTCACCACCATTGATTTCTTCTTCCTCTTCATCTTCACACTCGCAACGTCTGCTGCTTCTTTGGCTGATGCAAATGTTGAGGTTGTCTCATTACATTCATGGCTTCAAGGCTCTACTACCTCGGCCTCTTCTTCGGATTTCTTCAACTGGAACCCTTCAGACCCCAACCCTTGTAAGTGGTCCTACATTACTTGTTCACCCCAAAACTATGTTACTGAGATCAATATCCAGTTTATTGAGCTAGTCATTCCCTTTCCTTCAAATTTTTCCTCCCTTGAATTTCTTCAAAAGCTCATCATTTCTGGTGCTAATCTTACTGGAACAATCTCACCTGATATTGGATATTGCAAATCACTTGTGGTGCTTGATGTAAGTTCAAACAGTCTTGTGGGTAGTATTCCTACAAGTATTGGGAGGCTTGAAAATCTTCAGGACCTGTTCTTAAACTCTAACCAACTTACTGGTCAAGTACCAAATGAGCTTGGTGATTGCAGCAGCCTGAAAAATCTTCTCATATTTGATAACTACCTTAGTGGTTATCTTCCTGCTACACTAGGAAATTTACTAAACTTGGAAGTTATTCGAGCTGGAGGCAACAAAGATATGTCAGGAAAGATCCCATATGAGCTTGGAAACTGCAAGAACTTGAAGGTGTTGGGGCTTGCTGATACTAAAGTTTCTGGTTCGATACCTTCATCATTGGGTAAGCTCAACATGCTGCAGACACTGTCGATTTATACTACTATGATATCGGGGGAGATTCCACCGGATATTGGCAACTGTACAGAACTTATCAACTTGTTCTTGTATGAGAATGACCTTTCCGGTTCACTACCACCAGAGTTAGGCAAGCTTCATAAGCTGGAGAAGATGTTATTGTGGCAAAACAACCTTGATGGGACGATTCCTGAGGAGATTGGTAATTGCAGAAGTTTAAAGACTATAGATCTCTCTCTAAACTCTGTTTCAGGAAGCATACCACAGTCCTTTGGAAACCTCTCAAATCTTGAAGAGCTAATGCTTAGTAACAACAAAATCTCTGGTTCAATCCCGTCAGTTCTTTCCAATGCAACAAAACTTGTGCAGCTGCAGGTTGATACAAATCAGATTTCAGGCTTGATACCAGCTGAGCTGGGAATGTTGAAGGAGCTCACAGTCTTTTTCGCTTGGCAGAACAGACTCGAAGGTAGCATTCCGTCAGAATTGGCTGGTTGTGAGAGCCTTCAAGCTCTAGATCTTTCACACAATGCTCTCACTGGTAACATACCTTCTGGCCTATTTCAGCTGCAAAATTTAACCAAGCTTCTCTTGATTTCTAATGACATTTCGGGTCCTATACCTTCTGGGATTGGAAATTGTACTTCTCTTATCCGGCTAAGGCTTGTGCATAACAGAATCAATGGAGAGATTCCAAAAGAGATTGGTTTCCTAGAAAACCTTGGTTTCCTTGATCTGTCTGGAAACCTTCTTGTTGGTTCTGTACCAGAAGAAATTGGAAATTGCAGTTCATTGCAGCTACTCAACTTAAGTAACAACACTCTTGGAGGTAATTTGCCTAGCTCCTTTTCTTCTCTCACAAGGATTCAAGTGCTGGATGTCTCTGTGAATAAATTTGTAGGTCAGATTCCTCAGAGTTATGGTGGACTAGCTTCACTTAACAGACTCATCCTCAGCAGCAACTCCTTAACTGATCCAATTCCCTCTTCACTTGGTAAATGTTCAAACCTTGAACTGCTCGATCTTAGTAACAACAAGCTCACTGGGATGATCCCGGAGAAACTGTTTGAAATTGAAGCTCTTGACATTGCTTTAAACCTGAGCTTCAATGCTTTAGAAGGCATAATCCCACCACAGATTTCTGCTCTCAATAAGCTATCCATATTAGACCTATCACACAACAATCTTGAAGGTGATCTGTTGGCACTCTCGGGGCTTGAAAACCTTGTTTCTTTGAACATCTCATACAACAACTTCACCGGTTATCTTCCTGACAGCAAGGTGTTTCGACAGTTATCTGCGACAGACTTGGTGGGAAACATAGGATTGTGCTCTAGAGGTCATGATTTATGTTTTCTCAGCAATGGTACAACAATGGCTATGTCTAGAAGTGGAAGTTTTAGGAGGTCATGGAGGCTTAAACTGGCCATTGCTTTGCTAATAGCCTTGACCATTGCTTTGTCAGTATTTGGGGTACTTGCAGTATTTCGAGCACGAAAGATGAAAGGAGAGGACAATGATTCTGAGATTGGAGGGGATTTATGGCCTTGGCAATTCACTCCATTTCAGAAGGTGAGTTTCTCAGTTGAGCAGGTTCTGAATTGTCTGGTCGAAACCAATGTAATAGGAAAGGGATGCTCAGGAGTTGTTTACCGGGCAGAAATGGAAACCGAAGACATTGCAGTGAAGAAGCTGTGGCCAACAACAACTGCTTCCAAATATGATTCTCAAAGTAGAGGAGTTCGTGATTCCTTTTCAACTGAGGTGAAGACTCTTGGCTCCATTCGTCACAAGAACATTGTTAGGTTCTTAGGTTGCTGTTGGAACAGAAACACAAGACTGCTAATGTATGAGTACATGCCAAATGGGAGTTTAGGCGGTTTACTTCACGAAAGAAGCGGTAACTGCTTGGAATGGGACATCAGATATCGCATAATACTCGGGGCTGCACAAGGCTTGGCATATTTGCACCATGACTGTGTTCCTCCTATTGTTCACAGAGACATCAAAGCCAACAACATTCTCATTGGTCCAGATTTTGAGCCCTGCATTGCCGATTTTGGGCTTGCCAAGCTTGTTGATGAAGGGGATTTTGCTCGGTCCTCCAACACAGTTGCTGGTTCTTATGGCTACATTGCTCCAGGTTAGTACAAACTCATCACTATTTCATCAGCATTAGAACCTGAACTCCGCAGTATCATAAGTACATGATTTTCTCCTGCTTAACTATTCAAATAATCATAACGTTGAAGTTTTCTTATATGTGGTTTACAGAATACGGATACTCAATGAAGATAACAGAGAAAAGCGATGTGTACAGCTACGGCGTGGTTATGCTAGAAGTGCTGACAGGGAAGCAACCAATTGATCCAACCATACCAGATGGACTCCACATTGTGGATTGGCTAAGGCAGAAGAGAGGGGGAGTTGAGGTACTTGATCAAAGCTTACGGGCACGACCAGAACCCGAGATTGAGGAAATGCTGCAGACATTAGGTGTGGCATTGCTGTGCATAAACCCAACCCCAGACGACAGACCAACCATGAAAGATGTAGCAGCAATGCTCAAAGAGATTAGACAGGAAAGAGAGGAGTGCATGAAAGCTAACATGAGGCTTCTCAATAAGTCCAATTCTGCAAATGATCATGGACAAGAAACTAAGATCAGTTGCCGTGGAGGAACATCATCAGCTACAATGCAGCACCAACATCCATACCCTCCAACAAGTACCAGCACGAGTTTCTCTGCTTCCTCGTTGTTATACACTTCATCTTCCAATGTCAAAACAACTCTACAATAATAACACTTTGAACTTAGTACTTAGGTGACTGTTTCATTAATCAAGGGCAAGCCTAAATTACAAAACCTGCAAATGCTAGACTGAAAATGTATAAATAACTAGAGCATGAGTCTCCAACTCAATCAAACTAGAAAGAGTGAAATGAAACCAAAAACTCGCTAAATTAAGGACCAATGGCCCAACAACCGAGTACATAAATGCATCAATACTAACAACTCTACCACACACACCACCCAAACACGCTAGCATTGTCGTCACCATCACCGCCAGAAGCTGGTAAGTGAGGAGTGCTAAACCGAAGCATTGAAGCCCGAGTACATGATGCCAAACCAATCCCAATTCAATCTCACCATGCTTAACCTTCTCTCTAACACTATAATACTTGAGAGCCAAATGTTTTGAATTTTCAGATCTCTTATTATTCTTGCTGAAAAACACAGCAGCTGCATTGTCACAAAAGTACTTCATAGGTCTTGATAAAATGGAATCAAATAGACTAGTCTGAATCAAGAAATTCTTAATCCAGACACCCTCACACACTGCATCATATATAGCAATGAATTCTGCCTGCATTGTGGAAGTGGAGATCAGGCTTTGTTTCACACTTCTCCAAGTCACAGCTCCTCCAGCCATAAGGAAAACATAGCCAGTAACAGACCTATTTCCAGCCGGATAATTAGAAGCAAAATCAGCATCACAGTAAGCTACAATGTCTAGTTGTTTCACTCTTCTATAAACTAACATGTGAGACTTGATTCTCTGCAAATATCTCAAAATTTTCTTAGCTCCAACCCAATGTTCATAACCAGGATTAGATTGAAATCTAGATAAAACTCCAACAGCATAAGATATGTCAGGCCTAGTGCACACTTGTGCATACATCAAGCTGCCAATGAGTTCAGCGTAAGGTTTTTCCTTCATCATCATCATCATCTTTTCTTTATCAGTTTTCGGACATTGGTCCTTTGTCAGCTTACTCCCTTTTACCATTGGAACTTGTCCATCTGCACAATCCTGCATCTGAAATCTCTTAAGCACTGTATTCACAACTCTCTTGAGACAGACCTAGAACCTTCTTAGTTCTATCCCTTTTCAATTCAATGCCAAGGATATATCTAGCCTCACCTAAGTCCTTCTATATCTAGCCTCACCTAAGTCCTTCATATCAAAATGTTTTGACAAGAAGGCTTTAGTGCTTCTCAATAGTTTAAAACCAGTGGATGCAAGCAAAATGTCATCTACATGTAGGATCAAGAAAATAAAATCTTTACCCTCAGCTTTCATGTAAACACATTCATCTACCAAATTCTCCTTAAAACCAAACTTCACAATAACTGAGTCAAACTTTAAGTACCACTGCCTAGAAGCCTGTTTAAGACCATAAATTGATCTTTTCAGCTTACACCATATTTTCAGTTCCAGGCTCTATAAACCCCTCCGGTTGCTTCATAAAAATCTCCTCCTCAAGTTCACCATTCAAGAAGGCTGTTCTTACATCCATTTGGTGCAGCTCCATGTCTAAATGAGCTACAAGTGCCATCACAATTCTAAAAGCATCTTTAGTAGACACTGGGGAAAAAGTTTCATTAAAGTCTACTCCCTCTTGTTGAGTAAAACCTTTAGCTACAAGTCTAGCTTTAAATCTCTCAACACTGCCATCTGCATTTAGCTTGGTTTTATAGACCCATTTACACCCTATGGCCTTCTTATTCTCAGGTAATGCCACAAGTGACCACACATCATTGGTTTCCATTGATTTCAGCTCACAGACCATTGCCTCCTCCCATTGGTGAGATTCTTTACTTTCAATGGCCTGCCTAAAAGTTTTAGGATCAACAATCTCACCAATGTCATAATCAGCTTCCTGTAAGTAAATCTGAAAATCTTTTGCTGAATTTTCTAAAGCTGACTTTCTCTCTCTATTTGATCTTCTTAAGGGCTGAGCTGGTACTATAGGTTCAGGTCCAACCTCAATTGCATGTTCTATTGCATTCTCAACTATAGGTTCAGTTGCTACTGGTGGCACTACACTTGGTTCAGCAAAAAACTCATTTTGAGCTCGGGAAACAGCATTGTCATTTACTGGAATTACAGGTACATTAACAACCGGTTCAGACATAACATGCATATCAGTATCACACAAAACATTTTTAGGCATTTCATCAAACTCAAAATCTTCAAACTCATCAGTAAAACTCATCTCATTAAAGAACACATCCTTATTAGTCTCAACAATTCTACTGGTATGGTGAGGACAGTAGAACCTAAATCCCTTGGAATGTTCAGGGTATCCAATGAAATAGGCTGAAATGGTCTTGGAATCTAACTTTGACTCATCCGGATTGTAAACTCTTGCCTCAGCCTTACACCCCCAAACATGAGTGTGATGAACACTAGGTTTTCTACCTTTCCATAGTTCAAAAGGTGTTTTAGGGACAGCTTTGGTTGGGGTTCTGTTGGTAATGTAATTGGCTGTTTTAAGTGCATCTCCCCATAAAAATCTTGGTAACCCTGAAGTACACATCATACATCTAACTATAGTCAAAAAGGTTCTATTCCTTCTCTCTGCAACTCCATTCTGTTCAGGTGTGCCAGGAGTAGTGTAATGTGCCTTAATGCCATTTTCTTCCAAAAACAAAGCAAAAGAACCCTTGTGTTGTCCTTTTTCAGTGTATCTACCAAAATACTCCCCCCCTCTGTCAGACCTTACCGCTTTTATTTCTGCATTTAATTCTTTTCAACTTCAGCCTCAAAAATTTTAAACTTGTCTAAGGCTTGAGATTTTTCTGAAATCAGATACACATAACAGAAAACGGGTAAAATCATCTATAAAGGTGATAAAGTATCTATTTCCATAGATGGTTTCAGTTGCAAAAGGTCCACATATATTAGTATGAATAAGCTCTAAAATTCCAGAACTCACAATTGCAGTTTTGTTTTTCTGCTTAATGTAATTTCCTTTCACACATTCCACACAATCTGACAGATCACTGAAAACAAGTGTAGGTAAAATTCCTTGCTTAACTAAGAGCTGTAATCTTTCTCTAGATGCATGTCCTAGTCTCCTGTGCCATAAGTATGCAGAATTTTCTGAAAATTTTCTCTTTAAACCAGTCACATTTTTACTCAACCCATTCTCAATCATCAAAATATCAGAAGAAGCAGTAGAAGAGGCAGACAAATCATTCAAAAACCAGTAATCATTAACCAAACTTGCAGAACCAATATACTGGGAACCATGAGAGATTTTTATTCCAGAAGAGTCAATGAAAAAACAATACTGTTCTTGGACTAAGCTTTTAACTGAAACTAAATTCCTTCTCATCGAGGGAATATAGTATACATTATTTAAAACAATAAAATAGCCAGGCCTAACTTCTAATCTAACTGTCCCTATGTCTCCGACAGCCACTCTCATTCCATTTCCCACATGGATCCTAGCCTCATTTCTTCTTGGCTCCCTGCTGTTTTGGAACCCTTGTAAAGAGTTGCAAATATGTATTGGTGAGCCAGTATCAATACACCAAGAACTAGATTTAATATCCACCAAATTAACCTCAATAGAAAAAGCTAATTGGTTACCTTGTTTGGCCTTCCAGTTCTTAAAAACCTCACAGTCCTTTTTCATGTGACCATGTCTTTTGCAAAAATAACACTGGAAGTTCTTATTTCCATGGAAGTTTCCATTTCCATTTCCATTTCCCTAGAAGTTTCTATTCCCATTGTTCCACTTCTGTTTCATGTTTTCTGGTTTCTTATGTAGGTTTGGCTTATACTGACCCCCAAGTTTGTTGTGTTTCCACTGTGGTTTGGTTACTAGATTTACAGCAGTAGGTGTAGGCTTGACCCTTTTCAGCCGCTCATGTTCTTGCACACAAACAGCAATAAGCTGATCCAGACTCCATTTCTCTGTCTGAGTATGATAAGTCATACATAGGTTGTCAAATTGGGGAGGTAGAGAATTCAGGACCTGGTATACCATAAAACCATCATCTAGGGGCATCCCTATGTCACTAAGCTGAGCTGATATACTGATCATATGCAGGATATGCTCTCTCATATTCTGATTCATCTCAAACTTGGCATTGTGCAGTTTCATCATAAGCATACTGGCTTCTATCTTATCATTGGTTTGGAACTTGTCTGTGATACACTGTAAGTAGTCTACAACATTAGGCATATCAGGAATAGCTCCTCTAACAATATCAGACAATGTTTTCTTAATGGTCAGGATGCACTGTTTGTTGCCCCTAACCCATTTCCTATGTTCCTCAGCCTGCTCTACAGTGGAGCCTTCAACTAACATAGGCTCAGGAGTGCTAAAAATCCAGTCAATCCCTTGGTTCAAAAAAGAAAGCTCAATCTCCCCTCTCCATTTTTTAAAATTACTACCATTCAGTTGAACAACAGTCCCCATATTGAGCACTGAAAACAAAAACAACAAGAAAAAACTAAGTTGCAGCCTTAAGTCTTTATACATATATATATATACATATATACATTCAAAAACAGATATTTGTATATAATATTTCACACATCAACCATACTTTATTCCATGTCAGTTCATCATACTTTCATGTCTGTATTAATCATATATGCTTAAGTTTATTCACTGCTTACACAAAATTAATCACATTAGCCATCATTACCAACAGAATGATGTTCCTTTATGCATACATATCATCTTCAATAACGTGACTACCTGTATGGCAAAGTACTAGTTATTCCTTTATCCTTTAATGTACTACCATACAAAAAACATGTTTTATAACTAGGATAAGTCAATACCTGTAGGCAAAAGAAAATATCCAGTTATATATCCTTATATGTTTTTCATATGACATACAAAACCATAAATTTGTTTTAGAATTAACTTCGTTTAAATCCATCTGTAGATGATACAAAAGCATTCTAATGCAGTTTATGCAAAAAACCTGTTTTAGTTCTTTCATAATCAATTTGAGTACTTAAATAGCTATGCTGTATGCATTATGAAACTTAACATACTCAATTTGATTCTAAAACAGTGACTGATATCACTAAGATAATCCAGTCTCATGCTTAAGTTTATTTAGAGATATGAAAAGAAATTTTAATCAAACAAGTGGGATCATGTTTCTGTTAGTTCATATCTGGAAATCATATAAGCACACATATAATCCCAATTAACAAAATAGTCATACCAGAATCAATTTCATGTCCATTTAGCAATCCAAAATCAGAAAACACATTCCATTCCAAGATCACAGTAGTATAAACACACCACAAAATTATCACACTCAAAAACATATTGATTCATGGTTTTCCAACTTAATTCTATCACACAAGTTTCATCTGGGCATCTATCCTAGAACTTAAGCACCCCCAGGAGAGCATCTAGGGTTCTGTAATGATTCAAAAGAAAAAATTGCAGAAAAAACCCAAAAACCATGTAATCACATACCAGATCGCTCCCACGCTACAAAACAGAGGTTAATCCAGAAATATAAATTGATTTTCTTGTTCAAAAACATGATAAATCAATATTTCATCAGAGATAGTACCTTGAAATCGCAAACATAACAGCATCCAATCGAAAAATCCAGAGAACTCATCTCCCCCAAAACCTTGTTCTTCAGAAGAAGAATTTTTTTTTGTTCGAGTTTTGCTTAAAAAGGGGATCCGATTTCGCGAATCCGGATCAAATAGGATCCGCGTGTTTTTTTTAAACGGGTCGGGTACACTCGATCGGGTTGATAGAAAACTTCCGGGTTAAGTCACTTAAGAACCCTAATTTTACATACTTTTACATGTTTATTCTTCATTCAATTGCGGAAGAAAAAATATGAAGAAAATTGTGCAAAATTTTGATCAGATAATATGGTTTAAGAAAGTGTAAGGGTGGCTCTGATACCACATGTTATATTATAAAACCACCAAAACCAAACACATATTCATAAACACATTCGTACATATCAGACCAACAATAACTTGTAAACATCAAGCATTCATAACAAACATATGATCATGGAAACAGTAGCATCACTAAGATGATAGTGTGGTGTACCTTGTTCAATCATCCCAGCAGTAGCAGCCATCTTGTATAGCAAAATATTGGAATTATAGGTGAAAGAAGTCTTCTGTGCAGCACTCTCCTTATGTCAGGCACAATGGAATGCAAAACTGGTTGACGTATATTAGAGTGTGCACAGGGACTCCTTAAATACAACTTAAGTGATAACTCAAAACCTTATCCATCATAGAGTTAGAGTTATTATCAACTTCTTCTTAAGTCTATCTCTCAATATCTTGATAACAAGATAATTCATTGTATTTCAAATATAATATCTATCCAATTCAAGTAGATATTATTAACATGATCTTTGTGATATATTATTCTCACTTTATTTATTCTGATAAATGTAGAAAGTTGTTATTATCTTTATAACACTAAATATAGAGTCCAATCTAACATTTGTTCTCTTCTGTAAGTTGTGGAAATATAATGGTGATCACGACGCGACGGAGAGCCTATAGCCTTTTCAATGATTTGGGATGGTGAATGAGCTTTCAATAATATTAACTGATAATCACAGGTTTAGACAACATGGGATCGAGAAGCCTACAAGAGCCTAAGATAGAAGTTCAATCTCTCATCGAGTCATGTAATTTTGGGTGATCTTTTGACCAAGAGCTAATCCATTAGCCTACAGTGGTAGTAATGATAAGGAAGGGGAAGGTCCTACAGAGGTTAACGTTTCTGTATGAGTTTCTGTGTTTAGCAAGGTATCGACGACCAAGTTCATGCTTTATTTGACTGTAAAGTACTGATGATTAACTTCTTCTGAATTCCTTCTTACCCTGGTCGATCTGGTCTCTCATAGGTCCATGAAAACCCTGAAAAGATCTTTTGTTTATGCATTTCCTTAAGGCATTGTTATCTGTTCATTAGCAGTGCATATTACACTTTCAAAGTATGCAGTGTTTAATTTGCACTAACTGCATTTAGATGTTCAAAAGGTCTCTATCAATGTCATGTTCGAAGGATCGATGCATGAAACGATTTCGACCCAGAACGTACTTCATAGGTTCTTTTGGTAGATCATTACGTTACTCATATATATATATATATATATATATACACACACACACATATGAAGTGCTGAAGATTGAAGAGTTCTAAGTGGACCTTTTCTTCTTCCCTTATAATTTGTTCTGTTGTTGAATCATTGAGGAGGTTTGGTGATTAACCTTGGATTCCATTACACCTATGGTTAGCCTAGTTAGGTCTTGCAATCAAGGCTGACCACATACTTTATTAAAATTGCTACCTATTGGGAACTATCTTTGAAAAGGAAAAACATGTTTTGAGTCGAAAACAGTAATTTTTCTGATGTCAGCATTCAACTTCAAAAAATCAGAAGTAATTGGTGTTGCATATATAGGTACAAAGAGTAGAAAACTGAGCTCCATAGACACTAAAAGATACATGGCAACCATCGTTCGGGTACCCCTATGAAGTTCAAGTATAAGGAGTACGAGTGACAGTAACTTCTAGCCTAGTTCAACAACCCCATACATCAGGTATGCAATTTCATTTTTGTGTTCATTTATATCAAATGTTGGCAAAACTAATTAACTAATTTTTTTTAAAAAAAAATTATGTTTATCCAACAAGATTATTTGTACCACAAATGCGGCGAACTAGAGGCGTAACACCAGAAACCATCATGCCGGTTCTAGATCCTTCGCGAACTGGATGTAGGAGGCGACTTCACAACATCCTGAAGTCAACTAGCACGTGTATACGTACGAGAAAGTATATCCTCAGTTCTAAGAAGATATTGCGAGTCTCCTTACCCTTTTAACTTAATAATTTTGCTTATATATGTTTAACTCTTTACTAATTATTTGTTTTTCTTGTCAATTAGGTGAAAGTGAAGGAAGGGGCTGAGGTTGTGTTGACTCAGATAGTCAGAGAGCAATGGTCAGAGATGCAAGATGAAGACCTTCCTCGAGCCATCTCTCAGATTAATCATTCCGATTTGACGGTAGTGACGAGGATTATGGGTCACGCCTTCCAACCATGAGCGAACAATAGCTACTATTGGGGTCTAGAATAATAGGGCGAGAGGGTCCTGAAGAACACCACGAGTTTCACACACAAGCCCTCGTCTACCAAAAATTCTCAAATACAAGAGCAATTTCAGAGGCAGACGATGGAGAATGAGAGGCTGCGTGAGGCATATAACAGAAAGATACAAGAGTTGGAGGCTGAGCACAGGAGGTCACAAGCCGCCCAACATGCTTTTCAGGCTCAGATGTATGAATATATGAGGATGTTTGCCGCTGCCGTACAACAAGGACTCCCGCCTTTGCCTACAGCCTCACCAGTACTAGAGCAGCAGGATGATGGTGATAGACCTAGTTATTTAGATCAATTAGATTTCAACTAGTGATTAGTTTGTTTAAGTATTGAACATAAAATTTATTATTTTTTAGCTAATAAATTAAAATGTTCGAAAAATTTATGTTTTAATGAAAATGTGTTATGTTATCATTTTGGGTGTTGTGGAAAATTCTTTGTGGAATTTGCAGGTTCTAGGAATGAAAATTTAATATCTGCATTTTTTTAGAAATTTTGGATTTCAGTCAACAAAATAAACAATTCTCGTCGGCTAAAATCAATCTTAGATGACGAAATTGACACTATAGGAGACGAAATTCATACTTTAGGTGATGAAATTCACCCATTTTGACCAACAAACGAAATTTCGTCTGCTAACGTCCTGGACATAAGGCAACGACACTTTATTTTCGTCTGCTAAAGTCATATAGATTTTAGGCGACACCACTTTTTTCGTCAGACAAAGTCCCGGACTTAAGGTGACGATGTACATTTATTTTTTCGGCTAAAGTTTGGTTGAGAACCTTTTGCCGACGATGCATTAGCCGACGACATTTGTTAACAGACCGACGAAAAATTTCGTCCGTTAGAGTAGTTATTCTGGTAGTGTTTACAAAGGTGAATAATATGTAGGGGAGCTTGATCGATCATTACATTGACGGATTAAAATGAAAAGCTTAAGTTTGGTTATTAGTTATCACGTACCTCTTTTTTTGTCCAAGTTATCAGTACCTCTTGAAATGGAACTTTCTGCTAACAAAAACTTAATTTTGTTAATTTACCACAAGACTCTGTCTTATGGAATTGATTAATTGATTTGTGTTGTCTGTTCTGCAGGAATATCTCTTCAATTATATCTGATCTGGCTTGTTCTTATTTAGCTTATACAACTGCATTATTAATCAAGAGTGTCTGAGCAGATAAACTTTATGGAAAATTAAACTGGCAAAATTATAACTACTTACCATTACATGAAACTTAAGTTAATGGAGCCCTTTTGGTACAGTTTACATCAGAATCATCATGAAATCATATCATGATAAGATACACAGAAGTAATAGAATTGAAAGAAAATGGTTTTGATTATGATAGATTCTTGGTGTCTAGCTATGAATATATATCCCAGTACTGCATCTGTCTTTGACATTCATCGATCTAGGGTTTGTAGCTAGCTAGCTTATATTGCAGCAAAGTGCATATAATATCATGCAGCAGCAATTAAAATCCTCTTATATTTCCTACATTAATTAACTCCGGCTCCGAGGCCTCAATATCGGCTCAAGAACATTGCTGAAACTCAATCAAAGTCATCCGCATACTCCTCTTCACTCTTGATCAAAACTCCATTGCATACAGTTTGTTTGGATGTGATCAAATGAGCTCAGGGAATTAGAAGACTCCCCAAACCTTCCATAGATGTCATGTAGCATTTCTGGAACCATAAAATTTTCATTATTCGCGAAACAATTAGGATGTTGCTCATTCATAATGTTTAAATTCTCCGAGTACTGAAGCCAACTTGAGTTCATTGAATTGTCAGAGCCAGTGAGGTTGCTTTTAGCTGCTTGTTCCTTGACGGAAGCCAGTTGTGCTTGTAGATTTATAACCTGCGAGAAGAGTTTACATATTAGTAAAAGTGACTTCTAAAGTTGTGTACATTTACGACTGTTAAAGCAATGTAGACACTTCAACTAACCTGTTGCTGGAGAGCAAAAATATGGGAAACACAGCCATAGATAGGATCTTGAACCCTGGCTTGAGCTTCATACGAAATCGTAAGTGCAGCTCGGCAACGATCATTAACCGGGAGTTGAGCAAGCAATTTAGACACATTGCTCGCCCCGAAAACCTTGTGGATGGCTGCAAAATGTGTAGCGCCTTGTTCATGGCAGAAATAAGGTGCAAAAATGCAACCCCTGACACATTTTCTTCTCAAGAACTTGCAGGCTCCACAAGGAGACCCAGCAGTCGACCCTGCCATGCTGATGATCTTTGAATCAAGAGTTGAGCTGTGATTTCATGGCTTCATTACTTACCCTTATATATGATGTGTATGCAGCTGTGCACAGCATCAGCTTAATGTTTAATAATATGGTTAATTACAATTAGTGGAAACTTAATTGTCATAGGTTCCCATTATGGGCTACAGAGCTCCCTCTTATTCTTTCATTTTTCCAATCATCCTCAACCCTCAATATTATATTTTCATGCTCGCAAATAAGATTCCTTAAATGACAAAAGATCTATCAGCAAGCTATCAACCAAACTTATCTGCATTTTCTTTCATATCTAGATACATTATAAGATAAATATTTAAGTCATTTTATAGCTCACTCAAAATTATGAGACTCGTATGAATCAGTAACAGTTAGCATAGAGTCATATATACGTACACATTTCTCAATTGATGAATCATCACATTTCACCCATCTTTGTGTAGATTGGTACATAATGTTGATAATCGCCACCATGTTACTCAAGAACATTTTTTTGGGTAAACGAGAATATGACTAAATCATCGTTCTAGTCTAAAAATTTATTAATGACAAACAAGGAAAAAGGGGATAAAACACCGGGTTTTTTTTAAAAAAAAAATATTAATAACTCACATACCCTATATATGTCCGTGAGGTTTGAACCTGTAACCTCAAAGTTATCAGTTAGGGTGGGCATAAATTCCGTAAATCCCGATCCCGTCCCGGTCCCGTCCCAATCCCGGTGGGATTTGAAACTAAAAACACTCATCCCGTCACGTCCCGTTAGCAAAACAACGGGACGGGACGCGAGACTGAAATTTTAAGTCCCGTTAGGCCCGTCCCGTCTAACTTTAAAAATTCATAACTAATTATAGAAATCTTATTTTCGAGAGATTTTAACTCTCAACTGATCTTTAGGATGTCCTCTATAACTTTCATGAAGACACTAAACTCATATAACAAACTAATTTGCATAATTTTTGAAAATAAGTCATAATTGATATGCATAATTTACTAATGCAGGCCTTAAAGTTTAAAAATCATAACTTAATCTAGAAAATTCATTTTCAAGTGATTCTAATTCTGAAATGAACCTTAAAATGTCTACTATGAATCATATGAAGATACCTAGATGAAACTTCAAATTAAACTGTACGATTTTAAGAGGAAACGAAACTAATGCAAGATAGCTGGGATTAGGCTCATCTCGTCTAATTTTTAAAATTCATAACTAATTGTAGAAAACTTATTTTTGAGGGATTCCAACTCTCAATTAATTTTTAGGACGTCCTCTGTAACTTTTATGAAGACACTAATCTTAAATAACCAACCAATTTATACAGTATTTTAAAAGAAGTCAACTAGTTCAGAATTTACTAATGCAGACCCGAAACTTAAAAAAAAACATAACTCAATCTATAAAAATCATTTTCAAGTGATTTAAATTCTGAAATGAATCTTAAGATGTCTACTATAAATCTTATGGATACATCTAGATAAAATTTCAAATGAAACTGTATGATTTACAGAAGAAAAGAAATTGATGCATGATGGCCGGGATTGGGCCCGTCCCGTCCCATCCGGAATTAGGCCCGGCGGGATCAAATCTAAAAAATGTAAGGCCCATCCCGATCCCGTCTTATGTGTAACAACCGGGACGGGACGTGGGATGACCTCAATCCCGTCTCATCCCTATTGTCAATTAAATACCTTAACCAACCAAGTCACAAAATTGAAATTTAAGAGGTAGTTTAATTACATAATATTTGATAAATTAACAATCAACCAGTGGGACAAATGGAACAATCTGAGCAGTTTGATACAAGAATCTGTCAGTATTAATTAATCTCCTGTATGCTACGCACAAGTTCAACAGTCAAACATTTTATGATAGGTCACTAATTAAATTCCTTAGTCAATCTATCATATTATGAATGCGCCACAACGGTTTGTTCCTCTTTAAGCGCCGGAAATTAGTTATGTCGCTTAAACAAAATTTCAAATTTGAAGAATCCCGCTCAAGTTAAAAACAGAAGAAGAAGAACAACAAGAACAAGAGGAATAAGGAAGGTCGGGAGAAGAAGGAAGGTCGGAAGAAGAAGAAGAATGAAGGAAAGAAGAAGGAAGAAGAAGAAAGGATGGAAGGAAAGAAGGAAGAAGAAAGGATGGAACAACAAAAATTTTGCTGGAAATCCGCCGAAGATTTTTTTTTATTAAAAAAATCTAAGGCTTAAGCGACGGAAACATTGTGTCGTATAGGTGGATGTGTCGTCGCATAGGTACATGGCTTAAGCGACAGAATGATGGATTTCTGTCGCTATTAAAAAATACGACCACCCTTAGACGACCACCCTTAAGCGACAGACTTTCTATCGCCTAAGGCTTAGGCGATGACCCTTAAGCGACAGACTTTCTATCGCCTTAGGCTTAGGCGACGAAAAATCGGTCTTAAACGACAGAATAGTTCCGTCGCTTAAAGGTTTTTTTTTCTACTAGTGTGTATAGATGTTGGCCACTTAATTAAGCATGGAATGGGAGGAATGATATTAGAGACACAAATTAAAAGAACATATACAGTAAAACCTCTATAAATGAATAAGGTCGGGACTGTGTGAAAAATTATTACTTTATAAAGGTTATTATATTTTTGATAAATAAATAATTTCTCTATTTATCTATAATTGAATAAATTATTACTTTATAAAGAGTTTGTTGTTAAGAGTTTCTTTAATTTGTTAAGAGTTTGCATAATTATACATAATATAAAACAAAGCAAACAACTATATATGGATAGTATGTGAATAACTAAAATGAGAAATTAAAAATGGTTAAGAATTTCCTTTAAAAACATTATTTACACTTTCATTTATGTATTTAATCAAATAATATTCATTTTTAATTAATTATTTAATTAATTTATATATTCGATGGACCTAAATGAGTTCATAAAAATTATTATCTTTGAAACCGGAGAAATTTATTATTTAATTGACGTTATTAATTTATCAAACAGTCATTTATTGAGATTTTACTGTAAATTAAAATGTGGATTTATTCAATTGATATGTAGAAGCTATTCCACTAAGCTCTAAAAGAACAAACATACCCTAAAACCCTTCTGTCTATTGCCTAAGTTTATCAAGACTTATGAATGAACTATATAATCAAGGGATGCTCTTCGATGAACCTTTTTGCCAAGCAAAGTGTTGTAAGTGTTTATTTTCAATTCGGACAAACTATAACGAGAGGCACTTTATTTGAGGTTTTGAGCATTACTGAGCAAATTAAATGCTATACATAGCATACAAAGGCGCCGGCATTGAGCTTTGTTAGTTGAATACCACTATCTCATTTGCCAAGGCTAGCGGACCTGGATGAAAATGGTTTTCCTAGCATTGACAGGAATGACGATGATTGAAGTACTATATATCATGGCGTTGTAACGTTTAATGTGAAGTTTTCTAATTTAGAAGTGCTTAATTACTGTGATTCCCTTTTCAATATCTTCTTCGGTCAATCTACAAGCAAACGGTCTTTAGCACACTGAACTGGTTTGACAAGCGTTGAATGAGCGTACAAAACTTTTTTTTGCGATAATCAACAGCTATACAAAGTGACATTACATTTATCCTCATTATTCATATTAGACAAAGGAATTGCAACAAACATGAAACAATCACTAAAATACGATTTAGAAGAGGTAGTTGATGAAGGTGGCTTGAGGTTGAAGCAAATTGTAATCCTCAATAGTTTTTTTTGTTTGGGTCAAAATATTATCTTTCGGTGAATGCTTTGCATGAGAGCCCATTAGACCAATTCTTGTGGTTTACGTTATGATTAATATGTTTCCTTTCGGCTTGGAGTCATGCGTGACAAGGATTTGTGGTTGCTTAAGAAATCCTCTAGAAATCCGAGGAAGATTTGATATGCCTTGATCCGTAAGGAAGAACAAACCTTAGTGTTCACTATATAAAGGGGTCAGGGTACAAGAAGAAAAGGGAATCAATCAACATCGATCTCAATACAACTTTTGCACACAGCAAAACAAGCCTCTCCGGAGCATCTCTACCAGAAAGATTCCTCGAGTCTTTTTGTTCACCAAAGCCCTATCCGTAGGCATTCTCCGCTGCTACTCACCAAAGCCTCATCCATTAACAGTTCCCTCTTCTAGTCACCAAGCCTCATCTGTGAGCGAACAGTCCACCACCGCTTCATAAAGACCAACATGTTGGCGAATTCTCGCAAACCATTGTTAAGGTGAATAACCTTAGCAAATATCCACAGTTTGTCAGAGGATCCTTTGGTGAACGCTCCGCATCCTGATTTTTAGCTCTGCTCAACCACACCGGTCTGAGTAGGAAACGACCATTTCGCAAGAGGAGGAGAAAAACCCTAGTTGCTCTTCAACTAAGTCTAAGAAGAACCTAAGTGCTGGCCTGACCAGCGCCCGTACAATAATTGTTTGAGAAGAAGACAGAAGGCGACCAAGCATCAAGACCAAGGTTGTACCAGACCTGTAGGTACTGGCATGCCTCAAGACTGGTTGTTCGAAGAAAATCCATTTTTACACCGAACATATTTCACGCCCAGTGAGACCAACGTGCTAGAAATCACGGGTGTCAACGAATACTCGAAGTTGTACCCAGCTTGTAATAAACCACAACATTC
This sequence comes from Comarum palustre, assembly GCA_951800085.1. Lineage (NCBI taxonomy): Eukaryota > Viridiplantae > Streptophyta > Magnoliopsida > Rosales > Rosaceae > Comarum > Comarum palustre. The sequence continues at coordinate 13,679,355 of OX637583.1, forward strand.
GCGGGTTAATCTTTATAACTCAGCGAACTGCAGAGGTTTGTCAGTTGAAAAAACAATCTTGCGTTTCGGGTTATTATCAGGGAAACCAGCAGAGTCCATCAGCTGCGAGAAGGTTATCATGGACGACGATTCAAAGCGTCTACTAGCCGATCTGGCCGCCAAGATAGCAGTACTTGCCGAGAAGATGGAGCGAGTTGAAACAACCATACAGCAATTTGAGCGGACTCAGATGCAACATGACCAAGAAATCAAGGCAACAAACCAAAGTGTCAGAAGCTGCAGAATTCTACTACCCAGGACAGCGTTGAGACTGATGACAAGATTGACAGGCAATTCGAACGCCTTCGTGAGGTGGTTGATAGGTTTATGAATCCAAATTTCTTTTTAGCATGATAATTTTATGGGCAAGCTTATTGTTGATTATTTTGGAGATCCCATTGGTTTGCAAGGAAATAAGGACTTGGTTTTATATTATTTATGGCTCATGGTGTTGTTGGATCTTCTTCAGCTTCACTTTTCAGCCTTGTGTAATGAAATTAGACAAGTTCCCTTGGATGTTAATGTTTCAATGGAAGACACTATCATTTGGATGTCTTCGTCTACTGGGGAATTGACAGCAAAACACGCATACCAATTTCTACGACATTCGTCTCTTCTCGTGCTTTGGGCTAAGAATTTATTGTCTAAATTTATATTACCTAGAATTTCTTTACATGCTTGGAAGATCTTAAAAGGTGGAATTATTTGTGATGAAGTGCTACAAAGACAAGGAGTAGCCTGGGTTCTTACATGCTTGCACTGAGTTCTTACAACATCTTTTCTTATTATGCCCTCTCATTGCTGCTTTTTGGTTTTATTTCCTATCTCTTTTTGATTTGGGTGTTGTTCCTCATACTAATGGAAATTTACTACAAGGGCATAGGTATGGGACGCAACTCACAACTTAAAGAGTTTTGGTTGATCTGCTTCACTTCAGTACTATGGTTTGTATGGCATGCTAGAAACAAGATCAGATTTGACTGCAAGTCTTTCTCAATTGCTTCTATTTGTCATCTGATTTTGGGTCTTATTAAAGTAGCAAGTCGGCTTGCAATAGGTCCAATGCATAATTCAATTCAAGATCTTATTTTGAAAAGGTTTGGAGCGCAATGTTGATTGAGAAGAGAACCAAGAATTATTAAGGTTGTTTGACATCCTTTGGTCTTTGGGTGTGTGAAGATTAATTCAGATGGTGCTTGGAAACATGCAGAGGGTGGTGGAGATTTTGGTGTTGTTTTCCGTGACTTTAAAGGTCATGTTCTTGGCGTTTTTTCTTCTAACATTAACATCCTAGTTTTGTAGTAGCAGAGGTATTGGCAGTTATAACAGCTATTGAACTCGTTTGGGTTCGTGATTGGAAGCACATTTGGTTATAGGTAAACTCGTCACTTCTGTTAGACTTTATGTGTTCTCCTTTGTTTGTTCCTTGGCAACTTCGTGTTCGTTGGTTTAATTGTTTGAGCTGCATATCAAACAGGACCTTCAGATATTCTCATATTTTTCTTGAAATGAATAGAATGGCTGATGCTTTGGCTAATCATGGCACTTCATTGGACCAACTGGTTTGTTGGATGCACCACCACCTTTTATTTTGTCATACTGTAATAGTGACCTTATGAGTCTTCCTTAGTTTCGGTTGTCTTAGTTTTGTGTCAGTGTACTTTGCTTTGAGAGGTTTCAGTTTGATCACCCTATCTTGTTGTTATTTTCTTATTTATTAATTCTGTAAGGAAAAAATTGGGTTCGACCTAGATCAGACCAAGTTCTTCGTTCGATCTCCTGAAAATATACTTTTAACAATATCAATTATAATTTTAACTGTTCAATAGTTGAATTAACCAATAAAGATCATCAATACAAAAATCAATGTTAAAAAAGATTGTTTGCTCAACCGAATGCATCAAACAAAATGGACAGTTCCTAACCTTTTATGATAATCCGTTCATTTTGTTCGATGCATTCGGCTGCGTAAACAATCTTTTTTAGATTGATTTTTTGTATAGATGATCTCCATTGGTTAATTCCAACTATTAAATGGTTAAGATTACAATTGATATTGTCAAACGTATATTTTCAGGAGATAGAACGAAGAAGTTGGTCCAATCTAGATCGAATTGAAGTATTTTCTTTCAAAAAGGGTGATAGAGAGTCTCTTCTCTCTTTCAATCATATTTCATTAAAAAAATTGATTTAGTAGAGGTATATATGCATATCAAATTGGCTCATCATTTGTATATCCTTAGTACTTGCGGTGGTGGAGCCAGAAATTTTAATTTAATGGGCACAAATAATAATAATAATAATAATAATATATTTCAACGATAATAATATAATTGTTTTCGACTAGAGTTTAAACCAAGCATAATAGTTTTCACAATGTTCATAGCATAAAATAATTTCTCTACACATACAACCGCAACTGATCACTTATATATATATATATATATAATTTTCAAAAACTTTTTGTATTCGATATTAAATTATATTACTAAAAAGTGTAGGAATAAAATGGTAAAAACTATAAGTTATATATATATATATATATATATATATAATTTTTCAAAAACTTTTTGTATTCGATATCAAATTATATTACTAAAAAGTGTAGGAATAAAATGGTAAAAACTAAAAAGTTATAATGTATAATTAAAAGTAAACTAAATTAACTGGGAAATGAAACTATTTTATAGCTATAATAATAATTAAAGATGAAATAGAGCCACTTCAATTTTCATCAACAATTAATGTTGTTAGAACCAAAATATCCCCATAACAATTAAAACAGGAAGACAATGTACCATATTTAAAAAGAAGAAGAAAAATATTTTCACTCTCAATTTTATCATCATATATGTTATATATATGGTAAGCATTTTTGTGATTTTTATAGTGGGATACAATTGTACTAAAACTCAAGTGTGATTAGATGAGTGGGTCTTCTGACCCATTGTGTCTCTTACTTCTTCTGGCTTTGAGTACTTGTTACATTGGATAACAATGTTGCTCGTACCAATGAAGGTTTGAAGGTGCCAAAATATACAAATATTATGTACTCACGGACGGAGGCATGAAGGGACACCATGGGTCTCATGCCCCAATTAAACACTTTTCAAGCAATTTTCTTACAAATATGCCCTAATAGTGCCAAACTGATATAACCCACATAATTTAATATAGTATATATATATACTTAATTTGGAGAGTCAATTTACTGATATATACATGATTGATTAGCTTTTGACTATTAATTTTGAGTATCATCAGTTATTTATTGGTTATATGATGATGAATGAATGTTGATCGATGATTGAAGTGATCACGTGTCTTTGTAAATTTCAATTTTTTACTATTTATTTTTAGTAAAAGCATATTTATTTTTTTTAGTTGTTGTAAAAGAGAAAAGCTTCGGTCAAATAATCATTTCATCATCGATATAAATTATAAGTCGAGCAGTTCTCTTTTTTCTCGAGCAGTTCATTTTTCAGCTTTTAACAAAAAAAAGTTAAACTCGGTAAAAATGGCCGAGCAATTTATATATAGTAGAACATTTGATTTTATATATCAAGAAGAACATTTTATTATTATAGATGATGAGACTATCATGCAACGATTTGTCAAATACAATTAGTGTACATAAATTTAAATTTAAATATTTATATTTATTTTTTATTTTTATTTATGTCCTTAAAATTTCTGACTACGCCACTATATGTACTAATCTTCTTCAACCTAGTTTATTTCGTAAAAATGGATCTCTCGTGAAGTCCCTAGCCAACGATAATAAAACTCAAAACTGTAATTATATATTTGTTTACATCAATCTGGATCAATAGCTAAAGTAACCTTGACAACTATACCTCCAACATAAGCAAGAGCATATGATTTTACCATGATTTTATTACATATACAAAACCACGAAAATATTTAATCCATGCTAATGTATCGATCCGTCGAGTATTTCATGAAAGAAAATCTATAAAATTCATAAACTCATTGTCCAACTCTTCCGGTAAATCTGGCATCTATCAAAACTGGAAATGGAATCGAACGCCTGTATTCATTATTATTATTTTCTATCATGTGGGTCGTTGTCAAGGTTTTCACCGGCATCTTATACATTTTAAGACACGTTTTTTAGCTTGTAATGAAAAATATAATAAATCGATATCGACTTGAATCGGTATGGGAATATATCATTTTCATTTAATTGTTTACTTTTCATAAAAAATCACTATATAAATTAGTATTAAAACTAGTTTGATTACTAAAATACCTTATAAAAAATGAAGCTATAATATTAACAATTTTAATGTTATTTTTTTATTAATGAGGTTCCCAAATCCTAACAATATTAGCAATTTGCATATAATGATGATCATATACATATGATATCGTAGTTGATATATCTAATGTTGCTAACATTATATTGGTATTTCTAAGGTTGAGTAATTGAGAAATATTAAAATCATGTGAGAGTATTTTGAAAAGAAAAGTTGATTCCATGGATTTGATTTGATACCCACCTCCTCCTCTGGGTATCGAATTACGAGTTTTGTCAGGAATCGATTCCAAATGAGTATGTGAGACACACATTCATTCTAATATCTTGATATGCTAGTAAAAATTGAGATTCTCTGTAATCAATTATGTCAATCTCAATTTCATTCCATATCATTAAACATGCCCTAAATGTAAACAGTTAACTCATTTCTATCCTTACAGAATGAAACCAAAATCTTTTCAAGAAGAAATATGAGGCAATCAGACACAATTTTTTTCCTCTAAAAACACACAAATTTTGAACTGTTAGATTCAACAATCATGTTAAATGATAAGAAGTATAAACTAGAATGACACGACTCGTCATTATGGTATATCATAAGAGTAAGAAGTTTTACCAAGAATTTCAGAAAATATCCCAGCAGCCTTCAACAGCCTAGCTATTATCCTTTTTATTTTTTCTCAAAAGTAAATTGACTAAATTCTATTGTGACATTCAATAAAAAAAATCGATTGTGACAGGTGTCTCTCTGACCAGTCAAAGCCGACAAGAAGGTGACACGTGGGGGCCAGTGCACGAGTGCGGGTTGCTCAAGTTTTCTTTTGTTCCGGTCTTCCCTCAATCTGGAAGACCAGAACAGAAGTTGAGCTCATGCTGCTATGTCACGTCCCTTAAAATATATCCACCATTATTTATAAGAAAATCCAGAAACTAACTAATGAGAATTATTAAAACACAAATACTAATCACATTCTTGTTCTTCAGAAAGCTCAAACATCAACTTCAAACTGGAAAAGACAAGGGAAGTATTCTCATCTGAAATTGATGAGGGATGAGTAAAACACAAGTAGACAATATAGTTAAAGCCAGGAAGTGTCTGAAAAATCAAAGAAATCAACACACATCAAATTGATAATAATAACACTAAAACAACTAAGCTATGTCCCTAAGACTCTAAGAGTCACTGTTGCAAATCGGCCTGTGAATGCTTCATTTTCATGAGGATAGAGGCATTGAAGCAATTTTGGGCATACAGTTTACTCCTTACATCACATCATCTTTGTCTTTTTGGCCATCTTGCCTGCCTAATTTGCTTACAACTAATCCATCTAAATATTAATGGTAATTATAAGTTTCATGTAGTTTGAATAGAGGGCATTTCTTCAAAGTCCAAACCATAATATGGGGAATGATCATTCTGAAATCACGAATCCAATGACAATGTGATGTTACTTCACTGAGGGTTAATATAATCTAGGTGATAGAGAAGGTTTTGTTTTTATTGGTCAAGTATTGTGGTAAAGACTCCAAATTTTATAGACCATGACTTTCTTTCAACGTAAGGCTAAGAAATTAAGCCACGCTCAGCATTCAGCAGAGATGAGACAAACCTAGGAGAGAAGCTAAGGGAGTCTCTAAGCTAATAGATTAACAAGAGAATGGATAGATTAAGTTTCACGAAACTTAATCTGCAGAACTTTCATTTGTCAAGACCCTTAGAAAGTTTGAATTGTGTTAAATCCAACCAAGCACCGACTCTTTCTTTCTGTCTGTGGTCAGATGCTCCACTTATTATCACCATGACACATTCTTGTTAATTAATGTTGTTACGCTCCAATCCAAATTTATCTTTTTAAACCTAGATTAGGACGTGCGAGACCCATCTTAAGAGAGCTTTACTCGAAATTCTCCTTGAGAAAGGCTTTTCAAACCAAATTCAAACAGTCTAAACAATACCGGAATAGACCTCACAACCGGAGGTTATCCCGATTTCCGCATTTGGATCTCAAACCAATCATTTAAAGGACCTAGGGTTCTAATAATATTTGTGACTGCACTCGAATCCCGATCAGGCTGCCTACATACCCTGTCCTCAGGGATCAAGCCACACGTAGCTCTTATATTAAAGAACGCCCTAACCGGGCAAATCCCGCTTTTCTATTTAACGGTCGATTTAATAATATGGATAGCAACGCCTATTACCTGGAGTTTAACCTCTCCGCTGAGGTATTCGCCGACCAATTATCTATCGGAAATATCATGAACCTTCCACCACAATTATATACAACATTCATACATAAAATATAACATAAAAACATCCACGTACGTAGCAAATCCTCTTGGAGTAATTGTCAATCTAATCCCAAATGGCACTCATGGAATTTGCCAAATCTGTCAGGGGCAGCATGGTCATTTTAGCCTTAATGGCAGTTTGTAATTAATCTGAGTACCAGGGGCATTTTAGGAATTTAAGCCTTAGTGGCAGCCTCTGTAAATAACTAGAATTACTAGGGGCATTTCTAGGATTTTAATCACAATGGTAGTCATGTAATTAACACAAACTACCAGGGGTATTTCAGAAATTTCTGCCATAATTATTGCAAACTGCGAGGAACAGTTCTGACACTTCATAACCCCTTTTTACCCTAGCATCACCGATCGGCCCTCCGATCGAGTTCTTGGCCTAACCCGACCACCTCTCCTTCCTCTTCGATCAACAACAGCTCAAATATTAAAAAGTTATTGTGAATGGTAAATATATAATTTACCATTTACTTTTAACGAGCAGTAACTACACTTTATCCCGCATAACTTTCACATACGAACTCCGATTAAAACGTAGGACATACCCACAAGTTCGTATTAAAGTTCTCTACAACTTTCCCCGAAGGAAGTTTCCTCAAATTCTCGACTTATCGTAAAGTCATCTTTTTACGGTAAAGTAATTAACATTTATTACTTCAGTAAATTGGATAAATTCATAATAAACAGCTCGTAACTCCGAAAAAATATTCCGGACATACCGGAGGACTCGTATTAACATAATTTACCCCTCGAGACATTAATTCTATTTTCTCCCAGAACCGAGAATATCTCGATGTTAAACTCGAATATTAATTTGAGGAAAATTAACAGCGTGTTTACAACCCTCTATAACTCGCCTAATCCCGGTAAAAAGGTAAATTTCAGGACGGGGTGTTACAAATGTTTTTAATCGATATCTTAAGCATCTTTAACAATTCTGAATAGAGTTCTAGCCAAAAGAAAAAGAACAGAGTAGGGTTGGTTTGCTTTCATGCTTTTACAAAACGTGAAGGGGTAGGTCAGTTTATGAATTGGAATTTCCTTTTGGGTTCTTCACGAAGGTAGATGTGCTTTTCAGGTTTTTACCTTGGATAGTCTCCCTATATAAATAGCTCCATCTTAGATCTGCTTAGGTATGGCTATAGTTAATATAACCAATTCTAGCTTGCTTAGAGTTTAGGCATACCTTCATGGCAGCTAATGGTGGGGAACCTGATCATTATTCATAAGCTTTCAACAAATGAAGACCGTCAAAGTTGGTTTCCATCATCTGGGCCTCAAGTATGACACAAATATCAAAACGGAATTAGTGATAACAATGAACTAATGAAGATAAGTTGATGCAAAAAGACACCAATAGAATGGAATAAGCAGGGTAGTGTAGGAGCAAGCCTTAAAATAATAGTGGAAGTGATAACTGATAAGCAGGAAAACGGAAGGAGCCAAAGTGCTTAAATTGCCTACTGCTAAATTTAGTTTTGGCAGAAAGCAGTAACAAATCATATACTTGTCGCCTGCAAACCAGATACAGTTCCAGCTGTGCTATGTATCTACTCACAGTGTCAAAAATACAACTTGACGTGGTCAATAATTCTGACATCAAGTTATATTTTTACAGACGAGAAATAATAGCAACCTGTTTTGATTAGTTATGAGAATTGCCTTCATCATTGGAGGAAGTTAAACCTTTGAGTACATCTCTTAATGCATAATAATGGCTATCACACTTGTGATCTGATATTAAGTTGCTTGAAAGCACAATCCTCTCAAAATGTTCACCCGGATTCCTCTTCCAAAGTGTGAAATAATCACTAGTACGAGCATCCACATTTCTCTTTAGGTAGTAAACCGTACCTGGTACAAATAACTCCTCAGGCACTCCATTGGCAGATCCTCCATTTGGATTACCAACAGCATTATCTCTTACAAGTTTGTCATTTAAAGGGACTCTGGAAGCAGTGGGGGCCTTCTTTATCATGGGATCATCTGCTCGGACACCAAAAGACAAGTTGGTGAAAAAAAAATCAGAAGATGTCAAACATGTCAAAAAAAACAAATGACAAATTTGGTTGGTTTAGTCCATAAGTTTTCCTCTAAGGTGATAATCCATCTGTTTAGATAAAATAACAGCGAAAAATTGCTCAAAATTTTACATATATCTGTGATACCTCCATGACTGACTACCTTCCCAACAACCATAATCACGCCAGGTAAGAAAGTATAATCTATTCCCACCCCTACCACATCATTTTATTTTGTAGCATCAAAATCCCACAACACATAATTTTCTGGCATAAAAGTAGATTTCTGACAGTACAGAAACTATAGCACATTTGTTGCAAAGCAGGGTGGGCTTACCAGGGGAATCATTATTGCTCTTGAACTTTGCATAATCAGCCAGTTTTGCAGCAACATCTTGCACCGAAGATACAACCTGCTTTGCGTTAGTCACCAAACCTATGAAACTTCTCCAGTCTTCCTTCTCAATCACACTCATCCTGTAAGACATATGAGAAACAAACAAGGCTGAAGTTTGATTGCTTGATAAGCCTAAGCAACGAAATTAAATTGCCTTTGGTCCACAAAATTGATGCTCAAAACAGACTGATATATGATTGTTTCGACCAATTGGAATTTAGGCTCAAAACACAAGAGAATTTCATGCCGCAAGAAGTGATGAATTTCCACTATCATCCGAATGAGAATAAAAACCTATTAGCCTAAGCATGAATGAAAAGAACTGGATAATCATTATCATTGGAAACATGCGAAAAGGCTTAGCATAGACCTGAGAAAGAAAGTCCGCATATTCTTTTCAAGCAGCAGATTTGGAAGTTTTATCTTTATATAATTACAAAACTTCTGCAGATAGGCATGAACTGTATATGCATAAACTGTATATGCATATTTACAGAGAGCAACCATCAATTATCCAAGTCCTGAATATTTGAATTCTTAAAACTTGGTAATGTCTGAGGAATGCAGCAAGTAAATTAACATGCAAATTTAAGTTATTAATTGCTAACAATGATTCATAATGATAATTAACTTGTTAGTTTAAATCAGTTAAAGGTATACAGCAATCTGGTCCTCAAATCACTTGCGCGTAATTGTTCACAACATATGTTCAAATGAAGATGATGAGAATGAAAAGAAGCTAATTAACTTACCAATCTGTTTGAAGAATTTCATTCCTCAACCTTTTAAGAGATGCTACACTAAGTCTTGGTATAATATCATCCTGCATAATATAAATTGTAAACCTATGAGAAAGGAAATATAACGAACAAAACAAAAGAAACATGGAGTACATAGGATTACAAAGCAACTGATTATCTTAAAAAGCAGATAATCAAAAGTATCAACCCACCTGCATGACAACAGTTTTGACGTAACTGGAGCAGCTTTCAGCAAGTTCCTTGGAGACACAAGGTGGCGCTGCATATCCGACAGCAGAAACAATCTTTGGGTTAAACCCTAGCTCCTTGTATGATTTTTTATGGAGCATTATTGCTAGTAGAGCAGCTGTAGCCCCTCCAAGAGAATGGCCCACAAGCCTTAACTTAAATCCCTGTTAATAAAGTGGGATCAACTACAGCCAACAATGACAACAGAATCCTCAAACAAGATACAAGTTATAAAGTCACCACCTCATACTTCTCCAAGCACTTCTTTATGTTTCCCAGTTCATGAGTAAGAAACCAACGGGCAGCTTCTGCAGTTCCAAAATGGGTTGAAAACCCTTCAAAAGTGACATCACCGTCACTTGAAGAAACAATGTCAGTAACAAGGTCATACACAGTATGAGTTCCACGGATTCCTAGAATCACAAGTTTTCTACGAGTATCAATCCCTATATAATAACCCGGCCTCATAACATTAGAATTTTTGACGAACTTCAAGACATTGCTTTCTCGAAGCATGCAGTTCCTTGCTAGAGCTGCAGTATTGTCCTTATAACAACCTTTTGCCAACTCAACATGGTAAATAATATCTTGTACCTAAAAACAAACAAACAGGAATCCCTAATCACTACTAAGAAGTATGTTTATAGCAAAACTGAATCTAAATTATAATGTGTACAGAGAAGGACACGTTGTAACGTTAAAAGGGTTATTATATTACCAATCTATCTGATGAGATCTGAATGCCACTGATATCCTCAAATGGATTTACAGACGCTTGACGAAGATATATAAGAAATAAACCCACAGTGAGATCACTCAAACTCCAATCTTGAATGCCTGTCTTGCTGCGTTGGATGCTTGCAATGATCTCCGAAACAGATCTAGTACTTGGTGTGGGATTGTTTCCCACCGCATTCCCTGCAATTTTGATTATTCGATTACCTTTATGCACAACCGAAATTTTCACCTTACACTAATTCATTCCATACAACGACAAACGGACAAACTCATTCAAAACCAACTTCAGATGAAGCCTTCAAATGACAATAGCAACTGAAACTAATACTTTCAATTCATTCAACCATCAACTGAAACTTTCAAATTACACAAATTCACTCAAGAAACATCAAACACAAAATCACCTTCAACTGATGATCTACACAAAATCATTGAAAGCCAACTCCAACCTACACTTCAAAAAACACACACGCACACGCGCACACAAGCTGAACATTTCCCATTACACAAAATCACACACACATAAACACATTCAACAACTCAACCTGACCATTTCCAGTAATACAATCTAAGCCAAAACCAAAACATCAGAACACAAAATCCACCAAACTCAATTTTCAATTTCACACAAACTCATTCAAAAGTCCAAAACCAATACCAACCCAAGTCACCAAACCAAAAAACACACCTGTAGGGCCAGCCAAAGCCCACCTGCACAACTGCAGAGCGGGCTCAAGCGCCTTGGGAAGCCATGAAATCTCCAACCTTTTCTCCTTACTCTCCCTCAAATCATCATCCCCACTACTATAACCACCAATGCCATCCTTTCCACGCCTCAACGAAGCTTCAACAGCCACACTCGATTCCTTGAGTGCGTCTGAAACCACCTTGTCTGCTTTCGACCGTTGCGATTGAAACCGATTCACGAAGCTGTATATCAGCCACCGGAACGATTCCTCCCTCTTTACCAAGCTTCGGGTGAAATCTGAAACAGTAAAAAGTAAATAAAGATGTGATCTTTTAAATTGTGGAGAAGAATGAGAGAGTAAAGTCTGGAGCTTTAATAGGGAGGCTTACGTGTATTAGAGAGGAGACGCTTCACTGAGTGCATGTCCATGTCAATAGAAGCAGAGAGGAGAGACGGAGAGCGGAGAAGGCTGTAGAAGGTTTAAAGCGGTTGACATGAGCGGTGACCGTCGACGCCAAATGTTTGGGAAACCGAACTGAAGTTGAGATTGAGGTCCAAGTAATGTGTCGTTTTCGTCTTTTTTCAGTGCCACACTGGGCCGCGTCGGGTCATTTTAATTAATTTCAAAGGTTTAATTAATTTAGACAAGATGCGACTAAAAATTATCGGTTATCAGAAATTGAGAAATCGCGTGTTATGAGAAATTAAGAAATTGTCATATATGTAAAATTGAGATTGTTGATACCTACAAAATCAATATTCATGCTTTTTAAATATTCCAAGCCCAATAAGAAAATACATATTTTCAATTTACATAGTCATGTCACGCGTGTGGACCCAAGCCACAATCACGCTCTTGAGGCTTATAAGTTTGGGTGTGGTGTGGAAGGTAACGGAAGTACATGAGGCTCATTCTCGGCTTTAGTTGTTGGCAATTTTGGACTTGGGACCAAAATCCAAGCCTATCTATCTAAATTGCTTAATGGGCTGCAAAGATGAGATAATACAAACCCATAGACTTAACCTAATTACCTGTTTTACTCACAAAGCCAATTGTTTTCCTACTTGCTTTTACCCCGTAGTAATTCATCTCCTTTCCCTGCAACAATCTATCTTCTCTTTTACCCAGACATCAAATCTCAATCAATTTCCTTCTTATATGCCACAAGCTTTTTCCAATAAAAAAGCTGCACGCTACACAGTAGCTATAACCTAAAAGTCTGCCTCCTTTGTTTCAGACCTCACACAACACAATACAATGAATAAATCTCCATGTCCAGTGGTTATTGCAACGTTGTGGGTATTTACCTATAGCATGATATTTCTCTTCTTTATCGCGCAATTTTATCCCAAACCTGTATCTTAGCCTCAACTCCTCCAGCCTATAAATTAAGACTTTGAGCTGCTGCAAAGACAACAAACCACACAACACAACCTTCACACGACTTCCAAGCAGCAAAACCCTCAAGAAAATCTCATATCCCACAAACAGGACTCATGCATCAAGCCAAACATCCCAAGCCTTCACTCCAAAAAGCAGCTTCACCTTCCTTTAAACAACCTCAAACTCAACCACCACCAGAAAATCCTTTATATCCTCACTGCAGCAACCCAGATTATACCTTAGCAATCCTCTCAACGCAGCAAGCCTCACATCTTTGCAACTCAGGTGCTTCTAGCTCTCACGCCTCATGCCATCTTGCAAGCCCTTTTGTGTACTTTGTTCTTCATCATGCTATCAAACCTATGCTAAGTTTCTGCCAACATATATCACAAGCAGCATACCATTATCCCAGCAGCAAGCCACTGCAGGGAGATCTGGGAAAAACATACACAAAGCCTCTTGAAGTTATGGGCCCAGTTTCTTGAACTCAGATGGGTAAAATAGAGGAGATCAATCCTAGTAGCCTCTAATCAAAATGACCCCAACATAAATGATGACTCTGCTGGGGACTGGGTTTAATATCCCTAAACTTTGCCTCATAACTCACTCTACTTTCTGGTTTTCAAAAATCTCCTACCAACACTCAACAAGCAAAATTCTATCCCCTGCCATAGCCAAATTCTGTTAGATGAAGATGAAATTCCAAGCTTCAAGTCTGTGCTACAACCAAATCCTAGCTAATGTATAAATTTCATATTCTTATATTCATCCTCATTTCAGTTTAAACCATATTTCCCGTTCAACTGGTGTTGTGCCAAAACGCTAGTAAGACTCTGTTTATCATCCCAATAACCTTCTACTACTCTTCCAGATCTGAATCAAATTAAATAAATATGTTGCTCACCTCAGTTTTTTTTATTTCACCACTCATCTTGAGTCTTCTTACTTCTCCAAGATTCAAAAATTTGTTTGATGTTTTTCCGAAAGCAAACAAGCTGCATATTCATGTTGGAGACATCCAGATCTGTGCTACTATGAGTAGTATATGGATTATGATCTATGAAATTTTTGTTCCATAGATCATTCATGCAGGAAAAGAAGAACAAAATTATTCTTGCAAAAAGAAAAAAAGACCGAGCAATCATGCATTTCATAGCCTTATACACATCAAGCAATCAAGCATGTCAAGTTATGTTCTTGCTACTAACTTGAGCAGTTAAAAAAAAGTTGCACTGTTGGAAAAGACATAAACACACTTTTACACAATGTGCAAATACTCTTTTACACAGCAGTCACACATGTGGCTCCAAAAAAGTAAATACTGCAGCAAAAAGAAAGCAACTGTACAACAAATCTGCTCTATCCTACCATGCCAAGCTTTTGATCTTAGAACCAAAACCAATATTTTAGCCAAACACCCTTTTACACAATATAGATGCAAATACTCTATTATATAGCATATATATATGTCTCTCAAAAGTAAACCCTTCAGTAGAAAACAACTGTTCAGTAAGCAAACATGTTCTATCATATCATGCTAAGCTTTAAGGTCCCTATAGGCAAAACCAAAATTTTAGTCATGAAGTTCCAATGCCATCCCCTAAACTAACTTTTCACTTATATATTTGTATCCAACTATTCATCAAATCAAGTTGTTATCCTTCATTAGCTCATTGTGAGCTATAGTAAACTCTTTTTTGTATGGCAACAAAAGTTATCTATTCAAAGCCTTCAAGTAAAAAAGAAAAAAAATCATCATCTTAAGAATAGAAAGTCAGTTAATCCATTCTTACTCATTCCTAAAATTGTGTTTATTTCAAATACCCAATCATTCCAATGAAGCCTTTAGAGCATGCAACAACAATACTTATCCAGCAACAAGCAATACCTACTCATGTCAATATCATTGCAGCAAGCATTCAATGCTTAATCAAGCACCAAACAACATCCAGTCAAGTCAATATTCAATCAAGCTTAAACTAATGCATCAAGCAAATTATATTTTAATTAGGCCATATTCCAAGCACAAGGCATAATCATCTTCCTTCTTGAAATATCTTATCCTAGATGATACTCTAAGACACTTGGGGGGCTAAGTAGTGTTGTCATTGTTCAAGAAAAGAAAAGAAAAATACCAAGCAATGTACCAGCCAATATTCCTCTTAAACTTCAGTACCAGGCAAAATCATATACTCACCATAAGCAATGTCTTTGCCATTCCCAAGCAGTCCTAATAATGTCCTATGACATTTATATTTCAATCTTCCTCCAAGCCCAAAAAAACAGAACAAAACAAAAAAAACCAATGGTAGTAGTTTCCACAGTTTGCATTCTAAATCGTTTCACTCCGCAGCTCCCAACAATAACTTTTCTACTCATGTCTCATCAAAGTTAGTCATAATACACTACCTACATGCAATGCCCAACTTTGTACTCATCCACCCTGCTGTAAAACCAAAACATTCAGTACTCTATCTAAGGTCTTAGCCCTGTAGAAAACTGAATCCCAATATTGCAACAACAGTATTTTAGTTTGTGCATTGCATTTCTCATTCTAGAAAATTTGTGTCCCCTACCATGGAGGAGCCATGACCTCAAGCAACCGGCAATACTTAATCAAGCAACAAGCAATACTCAATGAAGCAAAAAAATCAAAAGAACAAGCAATTAATATCAAGCCAAACTCAAACATGCTTAATCAAGAACTCCAAGCAATATGCATTGTTTAGTGTCAAAACTAATAGCCTCTTTTGTGTGATCTACCATCTACAAAACCAGTACCTTTCTCAAGCCGTGCTAACCATTGCCAAATGGTCCTAATGTCATTATGACAGATCTATAACAAATCTTTCTCCAAGGCAAAGAAGAAATTGCTTATTTATCCTTATAACCCTAGCCATTCCATCCATTTTCATTACCACGTCAAAAATCTCATGACATATACACTCACTGTAGTGACCCGAATCTCACCAAACATCATTCTATCTTATGCCTGAACAATTACACTTTTATTCCAAACCTAATGTCAAACCTACATCATGATTATAGGTCTTTCTTAAACCACGATTATCAATACTTTATCTAAAGCTTAACTCCTGCAACAAGCTAAATTCCTATACAGTAACAACAGCAGCCCAGTTCCTGCATTTCTTTCACATTCCTAGCAATCTGAGTTATCTACATTAGAGAAGTTACAACCTCATGCAACAGAAAATCGATATCCATAAATCCAGTCCCCTACTCACCAAATTGCAAGCAACAAACTCTACTAACCTAATCCCAGAGGTGACATTTACCGCGGTGGTGAACTTAGATGTTCATCAGATGCTTACCTTATGAAACCTTACATGGTCCTAAATGCATGTTCAAATTCCAGAGTTTGAGATCTTCAACTCTATTTCATGTCCTATTCTGCTCTCAACAGTCCATGCGCCTATTTCTAGTTTCAACTATCAACGCAACAAAATTACATGTATTGGCATGCCCATGCTTTTAAACTAAGTGCTTATGCAGTAAATTAACCATCAAGGATATGCAAAATGCACATGCTACATATCAAGCAAAAAATTTCTCTATCCTCAATGCATTCCTTTATGCACTCTGAGAATTTGCAAGTCTACAAGTTACTGCTAGTACTACATGTATGCTAATACAAGCATAGTTCCATCAATAACGTCATGAGAAGAATGAAGACAAGCAACTAGAAACCAATGACCTCATCAAAATATATTGAGACCCTCATCAATCATCCATGTGCAGTTAATAGAAGAAATTTCATATATTTGTGCAATACAACCTAACAAGCAAGTTTACTTACAGAGATTATCAAAGAGTTGCAGCCACACAATCAAAATGACCAAGCCTGGTATTGAATTCCAATTTCACCACAGCTTCTTCAATGCATATGGGATCTAAGAATGTTGCTTCAGTGATCATCACATTTAGTAAACACCACGCCTACATTGAAGCCTCTTCAAATTGAAAGCTCCTTCTTGCTCTTGTATTGAAAGCGTCATGCCTCAATCATGCCTATAGCAAATCAAGCTTCATGAATTCAAATTCATATACAATTTTAACACATAATCTGATGGAATTCATAGATATGAGCAATATGTTAAAATTCCATGATGCACTAAGCAATTCCCTTCGTTCAAAATTCGAACCCACTTGCGATGAGTTCATATATCAAGCCTAGCCATCCAATATATCAAACTCTAAATACCAATTTTCAACCATTTTAAGAGTACCCATTCGAAACCCAGAGGACAATTGCCACAACAATACATTCATATCAAGCTCTTCTTACCTCTGCAATTTAGGTCACCATCGGAAGAAATCGACGAAAGTTCGACAAAAGTTTGAAAAATCATTAAAATAATTTGGTGGTCCGAAAAATTCTCTGAAAAATATGGCAAACTCGTGACGGCCTCTACTTTCTATTTCTAAGAAGAAAAATCAATTTTGAGAAATTTAAAAATTTATGATGTTACATACGCCAAGGTTCACTTAACTAAATCGCTTTATTGTTCGCGCAGCTAGCTCAATTGTCTTGTATTCATGATGCTTAAAGGTTACTTACAGACCCCTCAGATATTGCTTCACATGTTATAACTTTTTATTAGAATTTATATATATGATACACCCTCCAATCCTACAAATGTAGAACATGTCTGCTTAGTTATTCCATCACTGGTTACAAAAGATGATGATGTCATGCTAACGAAAATCCCTACTTCAAAGAAAATCAAAAGAGCTATTTTTTTCTATGGATGGTTCTAGTGCTCCAAGGTCAGACGGTTTCTCTAGGTCTTTCTATCATGTGTTGGGACATAATAGGTTCGGATATGGTTGCATGCGTCCAACTATTCTTTTAGCAGAATTGGATCTATCCCAACATGAAATGAACTTTTTAGTTCTCATTCCTAAAGTTTCCAATGCTCAGCTAATTTCTCAATTTCGTTCAATTGCTCTAGCCTATTTTCTCTTCAAGATTATTTCAAGTTTTTGGCTTCTCGATCGGGGCCTATTGCAGCTCGTATAATCTCTTCTGAACAATCTACTTTTTTGCCTGGTAGAAGATTTAATCAGTGTATCAGTATGGTTTTAGTATGTTTCAATTTTCTTGACCGGAAAGCTTATGGTAGTAATGTGAGAATCAAAGTGGTCATAACAACATGGATTATGATCTCTGAGTTCCAGTGTTTGATCTCAAAGGCCCAGATCAGAGCACCGAGAGGCGAAAAGAAGTCATCAATGAGATAAGCAAAGTAGCTGAAGTGTGGGGCTTCTTTTAGATAGTGAACCATGTAGTTTCATTTGGGGCACATTTACTAACTTGAAATAGAACATATCATGAATCAGTATTAACAAGTATCAGTATCAACAATAATCAGTATCAGAATATTTTATATCATTCTACTGTTTACTTACCATAAGGAATCAAAACAATGATGAAACTAATTACGATTGATGTTGTTTACTTACCATATGGAATCATAATCAAAACTAATTTGATTACTAAAATACCCCTGTAATAAATAAATTTAAAATAACTCTAAAATACAATATATATATATATATATATAGGCACACACACACATACATACATATTTAGGATCAATTTAAAATATTATAACATATTTTGTGGGTTTGTTAATTTAGAAATATTATTAATTATGTGAGGATATTTTAGAAAGAAAAATTTGATTTCATTACCTTGATTTTGATACCCGTGCCATCTCCCCCTTTAGGTATCGAATAAAGGGTTTCATCAGAAATCGATTCCTGATAAGCAAGTGAGACCCACATTCATTCCAATACATTGATATGTTAATAAACACATGATTTTATCCATTCTGAAATCAATTGCATCATTCTCAATTATATTCCAGGTTAGAAAACATGTCCTTGATGTTATGGATGAGGTGTTGAAAAGTGTCCGACTCTTTCATGATGTGATGTATAACTTTGTTTACATGTAATAATGTAACCTTCAATTCCGAAGTTTGGTAATAGACAATACAGGTATGTATTGTGCAACTCTGGCCAAATATTGATTGCTTAAGTTCGTGCCAAATATTTGAGTGTATGAAGGAATAACTTTGCTATATATATTAGGGAGAAACTGCTCAAGGTTTTGGATGTTTTCATGAGACATCATGGGTTTCACAAAGGTGGTGAGTTATTACAGTTTCATGAGAGATTCTAGCTCCTAAGCATTGTACTCTGATGGGCGCTGCTCATATATAGTTCATGAGTAGTATATTTAGTTTTGGCATCCCACATTGAGAAGTGGGGAAAAATTGCTGGAAGGCCTTTCATTAATAAAGGAAAATCGTCTATAATTCATCTATCATTTATCTCGACTTTTTCATGGGTACATACTCCTAAAAATGAAAAGTAATATGACTTTTTTTGTTTCATTGGTTTCCAAAATTGGACATTTAAACCATTCTGGAAGCCAATAAACAAAATAAACCAAATTGTTTTTCTTGTTTTCCCATGTTATTAGATGTAGCTATAATTCAGATGAATATGTAAGGATGAGAGAATAGGCTTGTAAAATGGCGCAATCCTAAGATATGATACATACATACTATCTGGTTCAGAGTTTAAGCCCTCGTTGTTAAAAGAGCATAGACGGCTCTATCACAAATATGTGAAGCCCAAATCTGGTCCTTGGATGAGTAAAGTCAGGGTCTACAAAGCCCGTCCTATTTTTAGCCCATGATTTTTGTATAATGAAATTGAGAATATAATTATAATACGTTTGTATATTAGTAATGTATTTTTTTTGGTTTATCAATCATAATTATAAGATATTAGAAATCAATGTGAGTTATTCTTTTACTTATATGGGCAAAGTCACAGGTCGACCATAAATAATACTATACAAGCTGGGTTTTGGATTGGCTCAGAGTTTTGAAAGTGTTGTTCATATCTTACCATTTTAAAAATAGGTTGAGTAGAACCCGCCTATTAGTTTAGGCTGGGCCGGCCAATAACCCTAATTTTTGAGCTAAATTTGGGTGTACCGGTTGATCATGGGTTGAATTTAAAGGCGTATGACTTAACCGAAGCTCAATAACATCATTTTCTACTTTGTAGCATGCTAGTCATTTTGTAATCATATTTAGTCAATGGAGGGTTTAGTCACAGTTTATAATAAACCTGATGCTTTGATCTTGAACTCGTACAAGATGGAAGCTTTTAATTTGGATCATAGCGAGCGAAGAGTTTGTCGAGAGAAGAGAGTGAAAGAGTTTGTCAAAAGTAAAGCTGGCGTGAAAGGAATCGTAGACACCGGGACGACAAAGATCCCAGCTATGTTTGTACACCCTCAAGAGACTGCAGCAGAACAGCATGGATCATGATCTCCGAGTTCAAGTGATTGATCTCAAAGGCCTAGATCAGAGAACCGAGAGGCAAAAAGAAGTCATCAGTGAGATAAGAAAATTAAGCAGCTGAAGCGTGGGGCTTCTTTCAGATAGTGAACCATGGAGTTCCACTTGATGTTATGGAGGAGGTGCTAAAAGGAGTTCTACGATTTCATGAGAAGTCTCAGGAAGACAAGGTGGAGTGGTACTCTAACGATTTTACCCGCACGGTCAAGTTTTACAGCAATGGGAATATGAATCCATTGACTCCAGCTGATAGGAGCGACTCTCGAATGTTTAAGTGAATCAAAAGATTTTACTTCTATCTTCATGTTGACTCGAATTTATAACGGGGATTAGTCGTCCCTACACCCACTCAACAAATACGAACTGAGTATATTTTTTTTATTTTCCTAAACAACATTTTTGTATCCAACTTCTTACTTCGGTACAAATTATATATTTTAATGTTACACATATAGTAAAATTGTGGGGATTAGATCACGCCTACAACCCTAAAATTAGACCTGTAAATAGACCGGATATTATCCAGATCCGTTCTGGATTCGTGATTTTTAAACGGGTTTGGATCGAAAATTTGACTCGTTGATTCGTTAAGAACTCGGATCTGTTAACCTGTTTGCTAAACGGATCGGATCCGGATCTTTGTTGATCTAATCTGTTAAAGACTCGAATCCGTTTAAAAATAATTAAATAATATTTATATAAATATTATATTATTAATAAATATGATAATTATCTAGATAATTTAAACATTCATATCTAAATTGCTTCTAAAGTATGATTTGATGAAGTTAAAGGTTGTTAATGTCTATGTATCAATGCTAAAAAATATTAGAGGTTAAGTATTTTAATTATATTAGTGTACCATTAAGGAGTATTTTAGGCATGTAATTTAACTTTTGATGTAAACCTTTATTTTCTTATAAAATTTCATCAATGTTTTATAATATAATTATGAAATTATTATTAAAATTTGAAATATTTATTATTATAAACGGATCAGATTAACTGGTCGGGTATCCTTTAACCCGCCGGATCCAGACTTGAATCGAGCTATTAAAGATCCGGTGGGAACGGGCCGAATCCGGTGGGAACGGGTTGGATCCGGTTTTTACGGGTCAGATCCGATGGTAACTGGTCGGATCCGGATATAAAATTTCTATTACGGATTCGGATCTATGTCGATCGGATCCATTTATAGGTTTATTGTGATCATGGACTAAAATATCATTGATAATTTCTCGAATTTTTGGTTTTTTACAAGCATCCATATTAATTTTCATACATACATAAAGGAGGTCTACTAACTTTATCATTATTTTTGCAAATATAAATATTTAATTTTTGATTTTTTTTAATATTTTTGCTAAAGTAAATTGTTCTATATGTATTTGATAACCATAAAAATAAATTGTTTTGTTAAAATACATGTAAAAATGATACATTTGATAAAATGATGAAAAATGCCCTTAAATTTTAAGTGGTTAAGATATCAAAATGCTAACAGAATGAAATGTAGAGTATGAAAATACAAGTTTTTGATCGTTAGATATAAAAATAAAAAATAAAATAATAGTTGGGGTGATGTATTTGTAATTAATTCTTTGTTTAATTATTCAGGAGAGTACTAATTTTTTGTGATAAAAAAACATCATTAATCAAACAGTGTATCGGTGCTTTTCATAGCTAGGTTCATAGGTTTATTGTTTAGTAAATTACAGTTTAATTGTCATCCAAATTTCAGTTTACAAATGCACCATTTAGATAATATTTTACACTTTTAAGAACACAAATTAACAAATTAGGACAAGTTGATGTCCACTTACCATCTGTCATTACATATTTTCCAAATTACCCCTTCTAGCATATTCTACTGCTACTGCTGAATTGGATGTCTATCGGTGCTACTGCCGAATTGTATGTTTGTCGCTGCTACTGTCAAATTAGATGCTCATCGCTGCTACTGCCGAATAGTACAATTTTATTGCTGCTACTGTCTATAAATACGTTGCTACTGCCCAATATGACAATATTACAGTTGTTACTGGCTATTAAGACGCACAGTAGCAACACACATCACCACCGCACAGTAGTACCGCGCATCATCACTGCACAATGACAGCCTGCATCACCACCACGTAGTAGCATCATCCTTCTACTGTCTTCTCTGATGCAAATGAGCTGCTATTTATCAGATTATCAGACCACACCTCATAAGGGGTTTTGAGATGTATTCCTGTGTGAGTAATCACGATTTATCAGATTACAAGCTGTACTAACCGCTTCTACCCAGAACCTTCTTTCTAGTCCAGCATTAGAGAGCATGCACCTAGCTCTCTCTAGAAGAGTATGATTCATACGCTCTGCCACACCATTTTGCTGTGGTGTGTGTCTGACTGTATAATGTCTAGCAATTCCTTCATTCTTACAGAACTCATTAAACTCAGACCAATAAAATTCTAGACCATTATCTGTTCGCAGCCTTTTGATCTTCTTCCCTGTTTGATTTTCAACTAACGCCTTCCACTACTTGAAACTCTTAAAAGCGTCACTTTTATCCTTCATCATAATAACCCAAGTCATTCTTGAGAAATCATCAATCATTGACACAAAGTATTTGTGACCCCCTAGAGACTCAACGCGAGAAGGACCCCAATAGTCAGAATGAATGTAATCAACTGTGCCTTTTGTTCTGTGAATTGCTTTAGGAAACTTGCTGCGATGTAATTTTTCAAAGACACAATGTTTACAAAATCCAAGGTCCTTGACCTTGTAGCCACCAAGAAGATTCCCTTTTGACAGAATTTGCATCCCTCTTTCACTCATGTGACCGAGTCTCATGTACCATAACTTGGTCATATCATCCTTGTGAACCCCTGATGATGCAACAACAGCAAAACCTGACAGCGTAGAGCCTTACAGAATATACAAGGTACCCCGCTTGACACCTTTCAGAACCACATAGAACCCTTGCAGACACGTAGAACTTCACCTTCACCTTTGAAGTTGAACCCCTTGTTGTCCAAATAGCTCAGTGACATCAGATTCTTGGTTATGCGTGGAACATGCCTAACATCGTTCAATGTACAGAATTTACCATCATGTGTCTGTATTTTTATCGAGCCTATTCCAACCACCTTGCAGACAAAACTATTAGCCGTAGAAACATTGCCTCCATTTACCTGCTCATAGGTAGTGAACCACTCCTTACGCGGACATATATGATAAGACGTCCCAGAGTCTAAAATCCACACATCAGTGTGATGTGTATGTTCATCAGCAACTAGGGAAATATCCTCTTCTGAATTGGTGTCATCTTCTGCTATAGCAACAGTTCTTGATGGTTTCTCCTGCCACATCTTCTTTGGACATTCTTTTTTTCAATGTCCCTTCTCTTTACAGTAGTTACATATATCATTAGGTTTAAGACCTTTAGAACCTGGTTTCTTGAATTTCTTCTTCTCCAAGTTTCCATGTCTCTTACTTCCATTGGCTACTAGCCCAGCAGCCTGATTATTTGTACCTGTACCAGTAGCCTTATGACGCAGCTTTCTGGTGTGAAGGGATGATCTAACCTCCTCCAGATAACAGAATACCACACACACTAGGTTAATTACCTAATAGGTATATATATACCTCCGAATGGTAGGCCCAACAAACACAGCCCAGCATAATAGACTAATTTAACAATTCTTGTTAAATTAGGGTTTATGCGTGATTCAAGGCATATTCTAACATGTATGCCAAGTTATATTGGGTAGTCCATACCTATGGGACCGTGATGCAATTCACTACAGAAGGCAGCGCAAATATCGTTTGGTGAAAGATGGAAAAGAATTCCACATTAACGCTTGTAAGCCTCAAAATACAGAGAATTTACTGACAGCTAACCAAGCCAAGCGGTTGGTTAACTCTTGTGGATGGTTTGTCCTACTGATGATTCGACCACAAGAACAATGTGTTGATGCTGTCACTTTGTCAGCAGTGACACAAACACCTTCACAATGTTCCGATATTGGAAAATTGCAGAAGGATTTCAAGGATCTTTTTCAGGATGTGCAGGGATTACCACCTCGGAGAGCTGTAGAACAAGAAATTTAGTTGGTAGGAGATTCACCTCTACCAAACTTGGGTTTATATCACACTTCTCTAACGGAGAGTGAAGAAATCAAGAAGCAAGTACAAGGACTTTTTGAACAAGGAGTTATCAAGCCTAGCTGCTCACCATGTGGTTCACCGATACTACTTGTGCCAAAGAATGATGGAGGATGGCGTATCTGTGTTTACTATAGAGCACTAAATAAGATTACTATCAAGAACCGGTATCCCTTACCAATGATTGATGATCTTCTAGATCAATTGCACGGAGCTCGTTACTTCACAAAGTTTGATCTCAAATCTAGTTATCACCAAGTACGCGTCCATGAAGAGGATACCTGGAAAACTGCTTTCAAGACGAAGCAGGGATTGTACGGTTGAATGGTAAGAGGTGTGAATTTGGAAAGGAACAACTTGTATACTTAGGGTTCATTGTTGGTGCTCCAAAGCTCAGAGTGGATCCCAGAAAAGTGAAAGTTATTGATAAAGTAGTCTGAGCTTCAACTTCAAAACCAATTGGTAACAGAGAGAGTGACCCAAACCATTATAAACCCACAAACAAGGTCTCATATTCCCGATGTGAGATATATATATATCTCAACACGCCCCCCCACATGTTGCGAATCTTCAAGCCTAACACGTGGACAACAACTTGGGTGGTCGTGGAGTTCGTGTGGCCTTTGGGCTTCACACGTGTACGTGGGTAACCAACTCTGATACTATAATAAAGTTATACTGGGTTCAACTCAAAAACTAATTGGCAAATGAGAGAGTAACCCAAACCCTTATAAACCCACAGGCAATGTCACATATTCTCGATGTGGGATAGATATCTCAACACGCCCGGCGAATCTTCAAGCCTAACACGTGGACAACAACTTGAGTGGTCGTGGAGTTCGTGTGGCATTTGGGCTTCACACGTGTACGTGAGTAACCCGCTCTGATACCATGATAAAGTAGTGTGGGGTTCAACTCCAAAACTAATTGGCAATAGAGAGTGACTCAAACCCTTATAAACCCACAAGTAAGGGTCTCATATTCCGATGTGGGATATATATCTCAACAGTTATAACCCAATGGCCTACACCCCATTCAGTGACCGAAGTTCGAAGCTTTATTGGTGCATGCCAATATTCGAGAAAGTTTATTAGACATTTCTCTCTAATTGCAGCACCATTACATTCTCTTACAAAGGCCAATCAAAAGTTTGAATGGTCAAAGAACCATGAGGAATCTTTCCAATTGTTGAAACGAAAGATCACCGAGGCCCCAATATTAGCCTTGCCAAATCTGCAGAAAGCATTTGAAGTTGAAGCAGATGCATCTAACTATGCCTATGCAATGGGAGCAGTATTACTTCAGGATGGTAAACTAGTTGCCTACCATTCTGAGATGTTTAGTGGACCAACATTGAACTATCCAACTTATGACAAGGAACTATACGCCTTGCATCAAGCAGTGAAACATTGGAGAGCTTACTTGTTAGGGAAGGAAGTTGTGGTTCACTCATATCATAAGCCTCTTCAGTACCTAACTACACAGTCTTAGTTACAGCAAGCTCGACATATGAAGTGGATGTCTTACTTACAACAATTCAATATTGTCATTAAGTACAAGAAGGGAATGACTAATAAGTTGGCAAATATGTTATCTCGACCCCCTACACCAGTAAATTCCGCATTATTGGTGGCCATGCAGATCCAACCTATTGTTCCTTCTGAGTATGCAAAAGGGTATGACAGTGACGCTGATTTTCGTTTGGATCATACTAAACTGCAACAAGGAAAGACTAGTGAGTTTCAACTGAAGGATGGACTAATGTACAAAGGAACACAATTGTGCATACCAGAAGAAGGCGATAGGCTACAGTGGATTCGAGAAGCTCATACTTCCAAAGTAGCAGGGCACTTTGGAGTAGAAAAGCCTTTACTAAACCTTCGTCGGTATGTCTATTGGCCAAAAATGCATATCGATGTTTCCAAATACATACGAGGTTGTGTTATGTACAACATATCGAAGCCTTCTAACAGGAAGTTAGGACTGTATCTCCCACTACCAGTACCTAACCGACCTTGGAAGAGCATTTCGATGGATTTTCTAGGTGGATTACCTAAAGCCAAGTCTGGAAATGATTACCTGTACGTAGTAGTGGATCGTTTTAGTAAGATGATAGTACTCATTCCATGCAAGAAGACGGTTACAGGAAAAGGAGCAGCTAAGTTGTTTTTCCAACATGTTTGGAAATATTTTGGCCTCCCATCATTGATTGTATCAGACAGAGATAGTCGATTTCTAGGTCATTTTTGGAGATCATTATGGGGAAAGATGGATACCAAGTTGAAGCGAAGTACCGCTTTTCATCCACAAACTGATGGACAAGCAGAGGTCGTTAACCGGACTATGGTACATTTATTAAGGGGGTATAATTCTAAACATCCTAAAACTTGGGATGAAAGTCTCCCTTACATACATTTTGCTTT
Organism: Comarum palustre; assembly: GCA_951800085.1. Classification (NCBI taxonomy): domain Eukaryota; kingdom Viridiplantae; phylum Streptophyta; class Magnoliopsida; order Rosales; family Rosaceae; genus Comarum; species Comarum palustre. The sequence goes on from OX637583.1 coordinate 13,706,175, forward strand.
TAACCGAGCAATTCATGGCTCCACACTGAAATCTCCTTTCGAGGTTTGTTTGGGTTACTTGCCCCAAAGTCCTTTTGATATGGCATTTATTCTAAGTGACAAACCATTAAGTGGAAAGGAAGAAGATGTTCGAGCACAAAAATTTCTCGAACGAGTTAGAAAGATTCACTCAGAAGTGGAAGCACAACTGCAACGCTCACAGCAGCAATATAAACATCGTCATGACAAGCATCGTGTTTAGGGTTTATGACTTGAAAGTAGATGACTTGAAAGTGGAGCGAGAAGATCCTTTAAAAGAGGATTGTATTTTGGAGCAAAAGGTTCGTGAAACTCGACGTGGTACATATGAGTACTTTCGCATAGGTAAAAAGGGTCAACTACCCAGCAAATCTAAGTGGTACCTACGAGACAAGGCAAGTACAGAGTTTCCTAATCTTAAGATAACTTGAACAGGAGCTCAAGGTTCTTAAATGGAGGAGCCACGATCCAGGAGGATCTTATCATAATTAATTAAGTTACAATATCATCATGTAATCAATTAAGTTATAACTACATCTATAGTTATAATTATATTTAACCATACTTAGTTATGAGAATTATAAACCATTGAGTAGTAATGGTTTATATTCATTTTCTTAATTTAGTTTTATATTTCCCGATACATATTTTGTACATAAGCCAGAACAGTTTATACAAAAAGGCAGGGGAATTGTAATAAATTTTCTCTTCTTTCAATCCTCTTATCTCTTCAGTCACTCATATTTATTCCTCTCGTATTAAGAAGTCCACTTCTAAGAGAAGTAACGACACTTAGTTCCTACTAAAAATTCTATCTCCTAGAATAGAATTTTTTGATCAACTTCACACTGTTAAGAGACATTATTGATAGTTTTAGCAATTAGCACTTCGATCAATCTCAGTGTTCTAGACTGAGTTGTAATGAAAGCAACCCATTGAACCCAAGGGTCAAAGGCATGCATCATTATGTATATAGTGAAAGCAACATCGTAACTTACTGTTGTTCATGTCATTAATCGTTTTCAACTCCACTTCTCTTTTTCAAATACCTTTCGAGCGTCTTTATTCCCGACCTCCTTATTTTCATCATCTTCGTCTGTTTGGTTGTTTAGCCTATGCTACAAATGTCAATGTCAAAAATAAATTTGCACCTAGAGTAGTGAGGTGCATCTTCATCAGTTATCCTATCGGTCAAAAGGCTTTTAACTTTACGATCTCTCTAGTCATAAAGTTTTTTCAATAGTTGAGATGTTGTTTTTCATGAAGATAGTTTTTCATATATTCATACTAATCTCGAGTCTAATCCAACCAGTAAGTATGGGTTTGTCCCTCCTCACCCTTTGGCCCAAGTCACAAGCCCAACTGACATCAACAAAAATCAAAGTCAACCTTGTGAGACCCAGAATATTTTTACCTTGGTTAACGACGAGTTACTGAGGTTTTAGTCGCATTCGGTAACTTCGGGACTGAACGACCACGTTCATTTTCAAGTTTTTCAAAGTTCTTCAAATTCCTCATTTAAGGACTCGGTGTCATAGTACATGTCGACACGAGTCTCCCGGTATTTTCAGAATATTTTTCAGAGCTTCCGTCTATTTTCTGTGAATTTTCGAAGTTTCTGGTAATTTTTAATTACCTTTTTGGTTAAACAGATTTACCATTTACCTTTTTACCTTCTTTAAACCTGGACCGTCAGATGTTTCCAAGATCAGATCCTGACCATCCATTTCCTATAAATATAGGTAAGAGGTTTGACTCGGTCAAACCTCCTATTTCGTTCAACTCAAGCTCCGATCGAACTCTTGTTGTTCTCTGTAGTCTTCAGCCCGGCGCCGGCGACTCCGGCCACCACAGGCCAGCGGACCACCTCCAAAAGCTTCCTCTCTTTCTCTTCTACCTAGTCCATCCTCCAAATCAACCAAACAGCCACCATAGCCGGAGATCGAGCGAGGAAAAACTCGACTGTTTTCCAGCGAGAGCTCACTGTTCAGGCAACGAGGCGGCGCGTGGAAGGTAAGGTTCTTCTCCTCTGCACTTCTTCTCCTTTTCATGGTCTTGATCCTTTGATTCGAGCTCTAAATCTGAAATCCTTAATTCACTGTGTTTTCTGGGTTTTCCCTGCAACTCCTCCGGCGGTCTGTGTTCTTGGCTTTCTCGGCGTCCTCCCTTTCTTATGGCGACGACACGAGCATATGGATGAGTTGGATGAGCTTGGTTGGTGAGATGTGAAGCTGCAGCAGTGACTTGGAGGAGACCCCGTGGAGGTGTGGTACTAGATTGATGTAGATGGTGACCGGAGAGGCGTCTAGGAAGGTTTAGGGGGTTCTGAAAGTCGAGCTGAAGGTTGAGATGGCTGTTGGATTTTGAATTGGAATAAATCGAAGGTAAATCGAAAATCTGAATGGTACTGTGTTTGTTCGAATTGTTGTTGTTGGAGATTAATATGATTCTGTTTTGATTGCATGTTTGTCGTAACTTGGAGACGAATAAACAAGGGAAACTCTGTCGAAATTCCGGAAAGTTGACAAGAATCAGGCAGGAGATTCGAGCAAGTTGCCAGAATCTGGTGACCGTTCCGGTGATGCAGTGAATCCGGCTGAAATGCCGAGAGGTAGTCTTCGACTCTTTAAGAAACGTAATGTGTTTCCGTTTAACCGAGTTTAGGAGTCGTAAATCAGAAAAGATACATTTAAGGAAACATACAAAAACGGAAACTAACCGTAATCGAAATCCTTTCCATTTTAGGAAACTTTCTATTTTTGAAAACCTACTAATTTGGGAAACTTTTCATTTTGGAAAAGTTTTCATTAAAGGAAAGTTTCCATTTTGGGAAAGTTTCATTTTCAGAAAAATGGTTTAGTGAAGATTTGAAGTTTGACACAATTTGGTTAAATTGGTAAAGTGTTAAATTGTTATCGGAAAATGATAACAAGAAATTCCGGAAATGTCAAGGTTATTGTTTTAGTGTAAAAATTGGTGTTTCACGTAAATCAATGTATCGACTCTTGGTTAATAAATTGGTTAATGTGACATGTTGGGTGTCCATAGTAATTCAACGAATTATTATGTGACACCCAAACATCAGATTAAAATGATTAAGGAAAGTTCGGAAGTTAAGTTGAACTTCCGGTAAATAAGTAAAGAGTCGATAACCAGAAAAGCAAGTCAAAAAGGTTAAAGAGATAAAAATGAATTGGTTGGTCAACTTAGTCAATGTGGTCATTCCTGGTCAAACTAGAAATGCTGAGGTCAGTTGACTGTTATTGTTTCTTGGTTTCTAAGCTACTCTATTCTGCAGTGATTCATTGGACGAGGTAGCTTACTCGGTGACCTCGGTTTATCAGAGGCGGTTCCTGGATGCTTGAGCTTACGTAAGGAACGACAATTCTAGAAAGGAAAGTTAAACCCCCTTTGATAGTGGTTTTGCCTGATATATGAAAGTGCATTATTTTTGTATGCTCATGGTCGATGCCTCGGGAGAGTTTTCTTTATATTATATGATAAATGATTTATGATTTGGCCAAGAAAACCCGAGGCTAGATGTAAATGATTTTTATGTGATGACTCGGATCGAAAAGTAGTACCGTTGTCCTGATTTTCGGTGCTTGGCTTGAGAGTGACGGGACCTAGTATATAGTACTCCCACGGTGTCGATGACCGTGAACCTCTTGAGGGGTAATGTCCTGTTTATTTTATTTTCCCGCTTACATTCGTCTCGTACAGAGTTAAGCGAGCCGTAAGTGCAGTATGTACTATCAGTGATGTGTTGGGCATTAGCTGTAAATGGACACTCTCGCTACTATTCGTCTTCGGACGCATAGGTAGTTGGCCCCAGTTTGCTGTATAGACAAACCCGAGATTCGGCCGCTTAGATCCGTGAAGCCCTGCAAGCTGTATTGTTTATTGAGCGCTCTAGCCCTGTTTTAGCATACTGCACAGTTTTTCCAAAAGATATAAAATGATGTTTTTGTGTGCCAAGGATTTTCTAAATGGTTTTATTAAGAGCTCAAATCTATATGTATATATATATGATTTTATGGTTTTCAAATCTATCATTAGTGAGCCTATATGTGAGCACGTGAGGACGACGCTTACCCCTACAACAGGTTGTTTGCATGTACTGTGTACTGTGACGGGATAGAGAGAGAGAGCTGTGTGTGAGGAGCCTCATTCCCTACTCGATGTTTGGTCCAAGTTGTACCCACTTTTCTGGTTTTACCCTTCGAGTCATTTACCAGAGTATTTGAACCTACTCATGCCTTCCCAAAACACCAGCACCACCATAACGTTCTGAACCCAATCTCTAGATAGAACCAGTGTCGTCGTCTCTAGTCGACCCATCTCAGGCCAAACTCCGCCGGAAAAATTCTCCATCTACAGCCCACTGCTCCTATATGTCCTCATTCTAGTCCCTATCCTAGTTCACCAGAAGCTCCACCACCACCACTACTAGAGGCTCCTCTTAGTCACTCTAGCCACGTCATAGATCTGCCTCCAAAACTTCTGGTTTATGTTTTCTCCCAAATCACGTTTCCTTCCACAAATCTGTTGCCTCGTCTAACAAAAGGTACATGCTAACCAATGTCAAATTTTGTTTCCTATCATCGATATACACCTACACATATATCGTTTGTTGCTCAGGTAAGTCAATCAGTCGAGCCCAGCTCTTATTTCGAAGCCGCCGCTCATCCTGAGTGGTAAGAGGCCATGCAATCCGAGCTATATATAAGCCCTCGAAGACAATGGTACATGGACCATGACTACTCTTCCGGCCAATAAAAAACCCATTGATTGTCGATGGGTTTAAAAAATCAAACATCGTTCTGATGGTTCCATTGAACGATATATGGCCTGATTAGTGGCAAAAGGATTCATCCAAATGGCAGGTATTGATTATAAAGTTACTTTTTCTCCAATGGCCAAAATCATAATGTCTGATGTTTACTTGCTTTTAAAGCAGCTCGTGGTTGGTCTCTTCACCAGCTGGATGTCAATAACGCCTTCTTACATGGCGATCTTGATGAGGAAATATATATATATATATATATATATATATATATATATATATATATATATATATATATATCTTCCACCAAGGCATTAAAGATTTGGGAAATTTGAAGTTCTTTCTTGGAATTGGGGTGTCTACTTCTAAGAATGAGATCTTTATTTCCTAACGTAAATATGCCTTAAAAATTGTCAAAGATGCAGGGTTGCTTGGTGCATCCCATTTTGATACTCCTATGGAGAAAAGGTTGAGATTATATGATAAGAGTGAGTTGTTAAAAGATTCGGCTAGTTATAGAAGGCTTATCAGGAGATTCATATACCTCACTATTTTTAGACCGGATATCACTTGTTCATTACTTGTGCTCAGCAGATGCATGCATCAGCCTCGCAAAATTCATATGGAATCAGCCTTGCGAGTTGTTCGATACATTAAGAATGCATATGGTCAAGTTTATTCTTCCCCTTTAATAGTGATCTTAAATTACGTTCTTTTTGTGATTCAGATTGGGCAAGTTGTCCAATTACTTGGAGATCCACCACAGGTTACTCTATTTTCTTTGGTCCTTCATTAGTTTCATGGAAATTAAAAAGGCAAAAGACAATTTCACTCTCTTTTACTGAAGCAGAATATCGGGTCATGACTGGTGTTTGTTGTGAGCTTACATGACTTCGATATCTACTCCAAGATTTAGGAGTATTTCATCAAGGATCAGCCTTCCTATATTATGATAATAGAGCAGCGCTTTATATAACAACAAATCATATTTTCATGAGAGAACTCGTCATATTGAGATGGTCTGTCATTATATCAAAGATAATATCCAAGATGGGTCAGTTGGTGTAAAATTTAATGGTTCTGTAAATCAGTTGGCAGACGTTTTCACTAAGCCTTGGGAAATGATCTTTTTATATCTATGGTTCGCAAGTTGGGAGTTAGAGATACTCACTCTCCAGCTTGAGGGTGAACGTTAAGAAAGAAGTTATGTGTATCATATGTATTTAGAAATGTATCAGAATAATTTCCTTAGATATCTGCTGCGTTTTATGTTCCTCTTTACTATAGGGATAGTTGATTGACTTGTACTAGTTGATTGACTTGATTCTCTTGTAATACGTTTGTGTATATATCCTTGGTGATTCAATGAATGAATATATACCAGCAATTTATCTTTGTTTTCAAACTGGTGCAAGTATCGTGCTCTCTACTCAGTATTGGAATCCATCACTTAACTCGGGTGCATCAGATGATTGCCACTCTTGTATTATCTGGTTTCTGCCATTACGTCAATTGCGCCGCAGTTGGTACTGTTGACTAGTAAGTTTTAGATGTATACATTTTCACTTCATTAGTTCTTTCCCTTGCCTTTCCTCTGCAGAATATGGATATCAATTTGCTGAGCTTCCTTAAAACGTGAACTTGAAAACAGTGCTATCCTCAGTAATTAGAATCATCTTATAACTTAAACTGGTTTAGGGGCCATGGTTTCTTCAGAATGATTCTCTGAAGCTCAAATGCTCTCTGAACAACTCTCTGCTTTGCCTGCACTGCTCTTTTTCGGCAAACCTTATACAAGTCCTCTGCACATTCTCTGCACCAAGTCACCAACGAGCTTTTGTTGATTGTCTGAAGCTCAAATGCTCTCTTTGAGAAACTTTCTTGCACTGCTCTTTTTTCGGCAAACCTTATACAAGTTTTCTTCACATATATTCAACTTTTCATTCAACTCTGTTAGCACCAACCAAGCTTTTGTTCAATGAATGCTGGCACCATGGTTAGCTACTTAGCAAACTTGTATAATGCAGCTTTGGCTCTTTGCAATAATGAGTCACGAAGATCCTGACAGCAAAGTGGGTCTCATTTGTGAAGTTCCAGTTAGCAACTTGACACAAAATGGTGGAAGCCAAACAAAAAAGATTCTGCAAGTATCTACACTCTTTCTCAAACCTTGACATTAGATGACCCTAGGTGTACTTGGCTAATCAAAAAAGGGTTAGGTTTGATCGAACAGGATCTGCAGCACAAGTGTTTTGTTTTTTTTGTTTGGTGAACCTTTGTCAAGGAAATTTTGTTCAAGAATACACCAAAGATATAGGATGACCTAGTTGGTAAAAAGTCTCTATTACAAAACCCATGAGTAAAAAGGGTGGTGCCAAAACATGTTGATCAGTTCTAGAAAATTACATAGGTATTTGGTAGATAAGTGGAAATTTACAAAAGAATCTGGGGGAAAATTGACCTTGGCAATGAAGCTCTCCAAGTTTAACTTCTCAAATGTGAACTGGATGGATTTATCTGAATTACTTACGAAAAGTTTAGGTGAGAACTTGGTTACGTTACACCACCATCGTCAGGGCATACCTGCAACCTCAACCTTGAATGACTGACAGTGGACACGTGTCTGTCACACCAGCCTCCAGGTATGGATTTTTTCCACAGGAATTTACAGATCGCGAACCAAACGAGACCCGTTGGTAGCGGGGATCGAACTCGGATGGGTCTGCACCACAAGCCTGCCCTTACCAACTGAATCAAACCTCGTTGGCAGATGGATTTATCTACTCCTATGTACTGATTGTGCTCTCAAACATGATAGGAGCCCCTAGTCTTTTCAATCAGTACAAAAGAGAAGTGTCTTATTATATTTCTATAATTTTTGGTTTTTTCAATACATGCTCACATTATTATATTTTACCTTTCACAATATTCAACATGATTTATGATTCAAATTGATGATTTAACAACGTTGTTCGTCTAACAAGTTGTAAAACATTTGTCTGACAAAACTAAAATATAACTTGCGTGCATAATTGATGATTCAAATTGATAATCCATCGACAATACATATCTCATTCACGGTTTTTAAACACTCATTTTTAATTAGTCCACATGAGATACTACTCCATATTTTTGTCAAAAGACCAAGGACCCCTCTATGAGCATAGTATTGGTTAAAAGATGTAAAGTTCCATTGATCCGAAGATATTTGCATTCTCTTAACTAGATTATGTGCTGATCTTGGTGGCAGATCTTGCATCAAAGACACAAAATTCTTAGTGAAAGCTGCTTTGTACACTTGTTAGAATCCAAAACATTTGAACAGCTTGCACATGATGCTGTGTTCCATGCTATAATAATATTTCACATTATACCCTATTTTGAAAAAAGGAATAAACATTGAAACTTATATTGGAATGGTTATACCTCATCAGAAAATGGTTCTTGTTTTGGGAAGCCAAGACTTTCCCCTTATGTAAAATAAATTTAATGGACCAATACAAACAACCTAAGGATAGGACACTTTCTCTTCAACTTATTACATTATTGTATTGTTAACTTCCCAAGATTTTCATAGCTAGGGAAAGAAAGAGCCAGTATGAGTATCTCCCTATCTTGGCCTTTTGTTTAACTTAAAATATTTCCCTTGTACACAATTTTTAAAAAGGGGAGGCATAGCTTCAATCTTCCATTTCTCTTGAAAATATACCAACTCTTTTCAGTGATTGAGCACCACAGAGAGTGATAAAGATGGAAGATGGGTTAGAAAGTTATGACAGAACCAAAGAAGTGAAGGAGTTTGATGAAACAAAAGCTGGAGTGAAAGGGCTTGTAGACTCAGGGGTGACCAAAGTGCCAAAGTTCCTCATGCATCCACCAGAGAACCTTTCAAGTTCAAGCACTTCAACCAGTAAAGACTTCCAAATTCCAGTTATTGATCTTGAGGGGCTCCATGAGAATCTCCAGTGGGTGCAGATTGTTAAGGAGATTCGTGAAGCAGCGGAAACATGGGGATTCTTTCAAATGGTTAATCATGGAGTTCCAAACACTGTTATAGACAATTTGTTACAAGCAATAAAAGAATTCCATGAGCAGCCAAATGAGTTGAAGATGGAGTGGTACTCACGCGACTCTACGAAAAGGGTAAGATACTACTGCAATGGAGATCTGCTGGTTGCAAAAACAGCAAACTGGAGGGATTCAATTGTATTCGATTTCCAGGATGGACCTTTGGAACCTGAGGCACTTCCCTTGGTTTGCAGGTACACTTTGATACTAACCTTTTGATTCACATCAACAGTCTAGTAACATAACATGACAGAATACTGACTTAAGATTTAATTCTGAGTCATAGACAAGCAGTGCAAGAATACATGGAACACTTGATCAACCTACGAGATGCGCTATCAAGTTTGTTGTCAGAGGCCTTGGGGATCAGCAGTGACTACCTAGATAACTTAGAGTGTATGAAGAGTGAAAATCTGGTGTGCCATTATTACCCGACATGTCCAGAACCAGACCTCACCATCGGGACAACCAAGCATTCAGATCCTTCATCCTTAACTATACTATTACAGGACAACATCGGCGGCCTCCAAGTCCTCCATCAAGGTCACTGGATCGACGTTCTCCCAAGGCACGGAGCCCTGGTGGCGAATATTGGTGATCTTATGCAGGTAAGTTTCTACATAATATTTTTACTGCAGATAACGCACTAACCAATTCCTCATCTAATACAGTAGTCTAAACCGACAGGATATGATGCCATTACATGTCAAACTGCCCGAGGCCCACTGTAATACATGCTTCTTGTGTGCAGCTTATTACCAACGACAAGTTCAAAAGCGTGAAGCATAGGGTACTGGCAGGAAGAGTTGGCCCCAGGATATCAGCTGCATGCTTTCTCTATCCAAGTGCTACACATAGATTCAAACCTTACGGACCAATCAAGGAGCTTCTGTCCGGTAACTTACCTATATATAGGGAAACTCATCATGCAGAATATCTTGCCTACTACAAATCAAAGGGTTTAGACGGTGACTCTGCCCTTGGTCATTTTAAACTAACGTAAGTTGACAGTAAATTTGAACGATGTTCTTATGATGTAAGTGTAACTGGAGCTAATATGTTTTTAAGTATTCACTCTGGTCTATGTTCATAATTCATATATCTATTATATTAATCGCCGGAAACTGTGAACATTTTGAGAAACTAAAGGTGAAAATGTGAAATTTTGGTGAACGTGTACCATCTTATTTGTGTCAATGAAACTAATCGTCAAAAATATTGGAAGTGTGGGATATATGGGAAACGTTTCTTATTCATGCGTCATCGAATGTGAACAAAACCCAAGATATGGAGATAACCGAATGTTAGCTTCAATATGGTTTTATGTTTTATTGTACAAATATCAAACCTGCAATATACTCCAATATCTGGAGGAAATTGTGACACCTTTAAAGTTATTTTATGATAATGCAGGGGCTCAAAATAGTAGAAATTCAAACTTACAGGTTAAAGCAATGGTCATAAAACAATATGTAACAATATAATAGAACAAACTGGAAGACGCATTATAGTGATGGAAAGACTGCCATTCCAAGTATCAAGCTCCCAAACAAATCGCAGCAAATGACCAGTCAAAGAGGGAAAACAACAAATGGCACCTTCGCACTCTAAAATATTTTCAAGTACATGATGTCGTCTTACATTCTACCTCGGACTTTCACGCTTTTCTTTTCAATTCAACTGGGTTGTTCAATCACACAGTTAAAAACATGCATATACCAATCACAGATCACACATAATTTGCTGTAATTTACAAAGAACCTAGAGTGCAATTCCAAGGGCCAGCCGAACAAGCTATGACTGTTGTTGCAAAGGGTTCTTTGGCTGCAGTATCTGAACAAGGGACCACAAAATATCCATTCTGTGTATGTTTCTGTTGTTCTGCCCCTGCCAGTAATCCCCAAGTCAACTTTAGGTCATACGATAATAATGAGCACCACATACAAGGACACTAGATAACATTGGAATGTGGATGAGATCAATGCCTTGGAAGTCTACTATGCACATAGGGGAACAGTTTTTTTTCTTTTTGGCACAGAACAGATATGTAGCAAGTCCATAAATGCTGTTTTATATAGATGAAGAAAAAATCCAGTTGTCAAAATAAAATAAAAAATCCAGTCACATAGCAATTTTATAAATGAAATTATTGTTCTAACTTTCATTTAGCAAGTTCATAAATGCTGTTTTTATAGATGAGGATCAGTCGCATCTTATCAATGCCATTATTGTTCTAACTTTTACGTTGCTTTTAATGTGGTCAGGACATCTCTACGCCCAGAACTCTCATTCAATAATTTATGTCATTTGCAACACATCGATCTTAGGCTTACCTCAGCTATGAACATCTTATCGATGCCATTATTGTTCTTACTTATAAGTTTCTTTTCATGTGGTAAGGACATCTCTAGGCCTAGAACTTTCATTCAATAATTTATGACATTTGCAACACATCGATCTTAGGCTTACCTCAACCATGAAACATATCCATGTCTTGTCACCACGGGCCTCAGTTACACCTTTTAAGATTGTTAGACCCAAGCTCCTTATAGCTTCAGCGATCTCAAGGAAATGGCTGCATTCTTCACACATCATCTGCAAATATAAATCGGAATGCTTTCAAAAGCCGATAGGTAAACTTCACAATTGGCATGACAGCTACTTTGTTATGGGATATTATTATTCAGAAACTTCGGAGATTTAACAAAATTAGATAAAGTCTAGACATCTGACAATTACATACCTCCACAACCATCTGCCCATTCTTGTTCAAATTCTCAACTACTATTGAACAGACTTTTAGATTGCCTCCCACCTCCACTGCCCAGCTCGATCCCCTTTCATAATTAGCGGATCCTAGCATGCTTGTTTCCTTGGGACCCAACTGTAAATTTAGCAGTACTATTAAGTAGAACACTGTAAAATCTATAAGCATGACATGTTTTTATCAATGAGTTATTTACGATTTGGACTCCAGAACACCTACTTGAGATCTAAAAACATTTGCCATCATAGTGATACAAAAATGTATGAAAGTATTGACTTCTTAGATAAAAGTGATGCTGCCTGCAGAAGGTGGAAGGAATCTGGAAACGCATATTTGTAACCTAAAAGGAAGTAAAAAAGATGATATTCACACTCCCTTTCCCTCTAACTATAATACTTCACTACCCTTTTAAATGGAGTGCAAGTAGAACAGTAGAATACCTAGCAGTGTGCATTTCATCTTCCAAGTAAAATAACAAGGTACGAAACAACCTCACTTGGCAAAATAAACTAAAAGGCAAAAGATTTACCTTTGCATCAGCACACTTATTTAGTTTATCTGCATGCTTAGTGATACTTTGAAGAAATAACATGTGCTTGATTGTTCGCTCCAGCAGTGAATCAATACTGCACTGTAAAGTTATCATGACAAGTTTAGCACATGTAGCAGAAATCAACTGGAACTTCAATAAGTTCAGAAGCCAGTCAGATGAGTTTTGGAAGTCACCTTTGCTCCATTTGGTGTTAGCTCCCGCAGTTCCTTGATACGGTCCTGGATTAATTGTCTGTCCCTCGGCCTAGGTCTAGAAGTCTCACCAGGTCTAGCCCTCTTGTTATTTTTAGGTGGTCCTGATGTCCTCTCCTGCTGTTCACTACAAGCACTAGGACACGGTAACGAAAACCATTTTGGGGATATCACCCCACAGGTTCCTGATGAGCTCAAGCACTGCTGTATGTCCCCTCCTCTCATAGACGGCTGATCCATGGAATAATCTTCTGAGTCAAGCGCAATTGTAGTATGGCTAGAAGGCTCCGGATATTTTTCCGATGTCAACAGAGACTGCATTGATTTACAGAATGATTTTTCACTTTTAACATGACCGCCACTATGGCAAACTTTAGCCACAACAGCTTCAAGAAGATGCTCTGGGCAAGAATCAGAAGTCAACTGGCTAGAGTTCATTCCCTCAGGCATCTCAGCAGTAGTTCTATCTCCAATCTTCTCTGATTCCCAATCAAAAAAGTTGCTCTTATTCATAAAAGCTGGACCAAGTGCTTCATGTAACTCACAGCCAGCAGGGAACATCAAAGATGAACTAGATGTGTCCCCCTGACCTAACTCAGTTTGAAACCTCAAGTTGTCCAGGTTGCTTTGAAACTTAACATCTGAGGGCTCACTTACATGCAACACCTCATTTTGGTAAAGATCTATACTGTCCAAATTAGATCTGTCATTTACAGAAGAGTTGACAAACGTTGAAGATAACTCCGCCCAGTCACTAGTATGAGATAATGGATTGGCACTGTTTGTGGAAGAAATCCCCATATCTTTGCAACCACTACTCTCCCCTGTACACATCCTGCTATCAAGTAATTCCACTCCAACTAATTTGGAATTTTCCAAATTGAAGATACTTGAATTTGACTGATGTAGTTTGGGACTTTCATCACCTCTGTTGGATGACTCAAGTTCTCCATGCTTACTGACCATTTCATCTGCATTTTTGAAATTGCCGGTCAATGGAAATATGTAAGAACTATCACTGTCTTTCCCAGATAGGGGGAAAGCGGACAACCAAACATCTGACTTTTCTCTATTTATGGCTTTAGCTAAATTTTGCAAGTAATCAGTAGAAGCCCCTGAAGCCAAATTTTTTGAAGATATTGCCTGAGAAAAATAAGCCAAAGTCAGTGTCATAGTTTACCATTGATTCACAGGCAGGAGCAGAAACAGATAATACACAGTGCACAACCACGCACAGAGAGAGAGAGAGATACCTCACATACTGAACTGTTTATGCTAGAATGGATATGCCGTACTGGGGAATCCTGAGCCATAAAAGTATCTTTGATATGAGACACCAGCTTCACACTTTCAGTGATCTGCAACTCCCAAATGGAAAGACGACAAGAACGATAAATATAGGCTTGAACATGTGGAAGCTGCAAGTATACCTTAATGTCTTGCTAAAATGTAAGAAACAAATCAACTACCAGGTGATGTGGAATAAAATCAACAGGTACGGATAATTTAACACTGATTATGATGATCTACACTAGTATTAACAGAAGTCACTTCGTCAGCCAAAATGGGTGTGAAAATTGCATAACTATAGTTTGATCATAGATTATTTAAAATAATTTCTGATATATGAAGAAAACTACAGTAAATAACAAGATAATAAACAAATATTAAAAAGAAAGAAGCGAAAGAAAACCGCCAAGTCGCTAACACTTCCTATCCCTAATTGTATAACGGATAACTACCCACATCCTGCAGATAACTTCTCACAACAGATATTTCTCATCACTTCTATTTTCTAAAAGTAAACTCAAAACTGTTGCACCTGCACCAAATGTGTCAGTGTAAAGCTAGTATTGCATAACCAAGCCCTGGGATGCAACTTTTATGGGGTTGCACCAAGACATCTAATCTTTGAAGCGATAAATTGGATGAATTTTTAGTGGATACCACAAAAAGGTCAAATAAGCAGGCAACACCATTTTGAGACTGTAATTTCAGAGCTTTAAGCTGCTCTTAAAAAGGTATGTCAGGAAACATCAACTGAGACTTATTAAGGGGTAGACATACTGCCTCTCCAGCAATGAGCACCATATATTTTACCAGTATACTAAAGAGACAAATAAAGTATATGCTCAAATATGACACTCAAGATCTATACTAAACCTGGCACACAAATTCATAAGATCTATTTATTCTGGAAATGCCAAACTCGTACATGAGTTATAGATTAGGCTAATCTCCATCAATATTTAATATTGCATAATCAGATAATTCTTTAAGGAAGCTTGTTTTTATTTCTTTATTAGCACTGCTAGAGCATCTGACCATAATTAGAAAACAGACAACTTGAACAATGTTAACCAGTATAGTCCCTTACAAAATTAAATAATGAAATGCATGGACTAGGACAGAAGTACAATGCATTGTTCTCTATAGCTTTAAGTCTATAACGGCCCAACGAAACTATACACGTTCTTCTTATAAACCGAAATAATTAAATAGATAAATAAAACACATAAGCACCAAGTCACACATGGCTTTAAGCATTCGTTAGTCTCAAAACAAAAGAACTTACTTTCTTTAAAGAACCAAGCTGTACAACTCCACGAGGAACAACAGCTACAACAACAATGGTCTACAAAAATGATAAATCATTCAAATTGTCAGGTTTTCTAGTTGAAAATCACAATCCTCCATATTTCTCCCTTCCAGAATAAAGTTACAATGAATGAATAGCTGCTTTTAATTCAGGTCAAATTTTGATATGACAGGTCAACCAAAACAAAAGAATTGCATCAAAACGCATAGATGAGTAAAAGAAACTTAAGGTCCCAATAGTAACTCATCTTTTCTCATTATGAGATTATGACTATGCCCGCCAGGCCAGAATAAAAAAAGTGAATAATTAGGGAGAGAGAGTCATACCCTTATGCCAGCTAAAAATTGACTCTGCCACCCATCACAGTACTGAAAAACACAAAAAACATAGTGCTTGATAAGAATGAACAATCAAATAGTAGTAGATTTACAGCAGCAACCTTATTTGTTACATATATCACACAGTTTGGAAGTAGAAACACACTAATCAGTACTAATGCTGCAAATCAAGGAGCAATTACCTCAAACGGTGAACAGTTATCCTTCACAATATTATCTGCAAAGATCCACTGATGCTTCCCAGTAATTGCCACTTGACCAACAATCCTATAAAAAAATGAAAAAGCAAAAATGATGCTTTTACTCATCGCTTCTTTTTATCAGAGGGAAATCAGTATTCAGACTGATAATATGGAATTATGGATAATGGCAATAGGAAATGTCAAGAAAAACCGTAAGCCTAGTACATAAATACTGACTGGATTTAGAACTCATAGCCTTCTAATCCGAACTTTAACAACAGGCATTAAGGTAGCTAGAAAGTGACACAAGTTATTACCCTTCCCCTAGAGTATACACATGATATGACATTTTTGCCACAGCAAGCCCAAGGGGATCATGCGGATTTTGGCTGCCATGCAATGCCTCCAGTGTCTTAGTAAACCTTCTATTCCCTGAATTATCACATTGCTCACAGTTATCATAGTACGCGTCCTCCAAAGTCAGCACCCTACACAGCACACACCATATTGAAACATCATCAGACACAAGTAAATATGTGTATTTTCGTACAAGGAATCATAATCTACAAGCAGATGCAAATGCAAATTTTGTCCGAAACCACACAGCTAAAATTAAAGTCTTGGGTACTAATAGTCCCTGCATCTAGAATTTATGTGCAGCTTTATTTTTTCTTTGCAATTGCAACTTTTCTTAGGGTCTAATTAATTGCCTTTATTACAGTTACCCCAAAAATTAGCTAACTTCATTAGATGTAAGCAATTCTATCACAAACAAACAACAAGAACTGAAAAGAGAGCAAAATAATCAAAGGAACTGACATTTGAGCCGGATGCTTGAGCTTCCAGAAAATGGCGTAGTTCCAGTCCTTATTGAAACAGAGGCTTCTCAGCACACTGTGCAAGTCAGTACCCATCTCTCACTCCCCTCCGAAAAGCCTTAAACTTGTTTTGTTAACTAAACCAAGCTAGCTCCAAACAAAAACACCAAGCAATCAAAACCCTAACTTCCCCTGTAGGATCCTCTACCCGCCTGCTTCCTCCGTAGCCCCGCTCGCCGCTTTATCGGCGGCCCCACCGCCGCTAATGGCAGACGATCCGTGCCCATCTCCCTCCTCCCACACTCCACCACACCACTCCCAATCCCAATCTCTCTACTCAACTACCCTCACAAACTCGCAATTCCCTGAACCGCAGAATTAGAAGCTCCAATACAGTCGCATTCAGCCATCGACTTTCACAAATACTCCAAAAAAAGCTACAGAATCAAATCGAAAGTAAACCGAAAACTGAGCACAGCTGTGTGGATTTAAACCCTAGCGAATGTCCGACGACATGGATCGAGTGAGTATTCTATGAGGAGTGTGCGGATTTTTACTCGTAGCAGATTGAGGGAATGGGATGGTTCACTGTGACGAACTCAGGAAGGTTTGGGGTGGGGGAGTATGAACCTGAGTGTATCAAAGTTGAAAGCTTTGGGCTACACTGGCTGCCATATATAAACGACAATGCAGCTTTTTTCTACAGAGGCCAAAAAAGCTGAGAGTGAACCTTCAATGGCTTTCTTTTTCTTTCAGAGAGAGAAGGGAAGCACCTAGTGAGAGGGGAGTGTTACTTGCGCACTCCGGCTCATTTTAGCAGTCTTGCACTAAAGTGCGCACTGCCTGGCTTAGGCATTTGTGAATGAGTGTGAAAGATTGGAACTTGGAAACAAAATGGAGGGCTCAAAGGGGGAAAAGGGTAGGGAGTTTGGTAATGTGGGTGGGAATGTTATTGAGGGTTTATATATATTTTTTTGGAAATGGAATTGAACCAATTTGGGGTATTGAGTACACTTTCTAGGTAGTGTCCTTGATGGCAAACAACATGATGCCCATGTGAGGAAAATGATCCTTATCTTGCCCTCTATTTTCAAGGATACACTCCCCACTCTATTTCCACACCAAAAAAAAGTAACATGAAAATACCATTTTCTTCATTGAGAGTTTTTTGTTTTCAACATTCCTTCATGTTGTGTCATATTTTCATAAATGAATAACCATTAGTGTCTCACTTGAAGAGTTTTTTTTGTGTAACTGTTGTAATAGTGCCATATGTATCAAGACAATTTCTAAGGTTGTGGAAATGCCCATCGTAGAGGCAAATACGTGCATATTCGTTTTTGTCTTTGAGGAGAAATTGAGATATATGATATAACAATTCTTTATTTTCTTGGTCACTCATCTTAATTTAACTTATTTTGGTAATTCATGAAACATATAGTTTTAGTGTTATGGGTTCTTTCTCTCTGCCAAGGTTTCTCTCTAGGGCGAGAAGTGTTCAAACAGGCGACGACGGTAGCAGTTTCACTTCGGTAAGGGGTGGGTGGTCCTTATCGCTACTGGAGGTGCGGGCGGACAATCCAGCAACTTCAGCAACGTGATGGCAGCCCCTTGATCGTGATCTGTTTTGAGTAAACCTGGCAATTCAATCTGTTACTCATCAACCGCCCGCTAACCGTCTGTTAAAAATCCGCCCGCTAACCGTCCGATTACATAACGGGTTAATGGGTTGTCAACCCGTTACAACCCGCCAGTTAGCGGACGGAAACGTGTTGTTCGTTGGAACCCATTTAACTCGTTAATGCCCACTATGTAATAAAAAATAATAATAAAAAGGAGAAACCCTTACTAATTCTTCTTCTTTTTTATTTTTCTTTTTTTTTAACTTTATTTCATCTAAATTGTTAGAACTTTCAACCGTTAAAAGACTTTTTTATATTTGTTTAAAAAAATATTTAAAAAATGATGAAAAAAATTTCTTAACGGGTTCTAACGGGTTCAACCCGATATAACCCATTAGCTTAGCGGGTTATAACAGGTTGAACATGCTAACCGCTAAAACCCGCCCAACCTGTCCATTTGAGGTCAACTACGACTATGCTGAGTCAACTTTTGCCTTGCGGTGGTTTAGATCTCTGATTTGTGGATGTTGGTACTTGGTAGCGATGATGGAAGATCACGACGATAGAGTTGGGTTGCTGTGATTTTGTGTTGTGGGGGCGACTTGCATCGTGGGGTAGACTATTTCTAGTAGAGTACCTTCATTTTTCAACTTATTGAGATCTCAAAGCATAGGTTTGTCTGCTGTGCTTTTGTAGCTTGTTGGGTCACGCATTATATTATGGGGTGTTCATTTTCTAACTTTTTTTAGGGAAGGAATAAATCAATTGATCAAAGATTAGGGGTGGGCAAAAATCCAATTTTCAACCGAAAACCGAAAAAACGGACCGGATAACCGATCCATTTAAAGCGGGTCAAAAAATAGCTAAAACTGATCCGATCCGGTTTGAACCGGGTTGGTTCTGGTTTTGCTTAAAAACCGGTCTGAATAAACAGATTTTTTTTAATATATATTTTATATTTTTTTAATAGGTGTCACCATTTTATTTGTTAGTCTGATTGGTTACAATGCAACCTCTCAAACTTGATCACAGACACCATATATAAGGAAAAAAAAACCCTAATCGGCTAATCCTATCACTTTATGCTGCCTCTCTCGCCTCTCACTCTGCTGCCTCTCTCGCCTCTCAGTCTCGCCGAACTCTACCGCACTTCGCATGAAATTCTTCATTTACCGTTGATCGAGGTCGTCTTTCAGTCCTTCTCCTTCGTCTCTTATTCTTTGCTTTCGGTCAACGACGAAGCATCTACAGCTCCATTTCCACCACCAATCCTGGATCCGCTTCCCAATATCAGGTTATTTTCCCTAAATTCTTATTCAATTTGATGCACTACGCACCGTTTTGATGGTAATTGAAACCGTAAATTTATTTGGTTTCTTTCTTGGGTTGTGTTTGAAAATAGCTTTGATATTGTTCAGAATTTCGAAAAAGTTGTGTCTATGTAAGATGAAGGCCTCACGATTCTTCATGAGCTGTGTCTGTGTCTATGTATGATGAATTTGGGATTTATGCCTTCATGAGTTCATGTTATCTATTATTTGAAGTTGGTGATGAGCATTTGATGATTGGATTGTTTTTGAGGTTTGGTATCTGTTGGTTGGATTTTGAAATTGTAAACTAAAAGTGAAACTCTCCAAATTTGGGTGAAATCCGAAACCGATCCGATCCTGTTTTCGAATGATCCGAATAATCGGTTAACCGGATTTCGGATTCATATGGAGATTTTATAAATCCGAATGATTCAGATTGGATACGGTTTGGGCTCAAAACCGGTCCAGTCCGAATATGCCCACCCCTATCAAAGATCATGATGACCAAAACGGTCAAGCATGAATAGTCTAAAGGTCATACAACCAATTATCAATTACGAATTGAAAAAATAACAAAAGAGATGCAAATAAGCTCAACATATACTACCAACAATTGCGAAAATCGATCACATTATTAACTAGCCTTAAAGTGTTGTCAAAGTAGAAGAACAAAATTAAAGCATCTCAAACCCTACTCTAATCCACATGTGAAACCACTGTAGTGATCGTCTACATGCCTAAGACCACCATTGGTGTACGTTTCAGAAAATCAACCCGACACTTAAGAGCTGGAGATCTGGCATGGAATTACGCCGACAACCGTGGTGCACCCAATCCATCTCAAACTAGAAAACGAACAGAAGAAATGGCCCAAAGGACTTGGCTCATTCCACTAGGCAACAAAACAACATGCTTAGGTAATGGTCAAGCCCAATACATACCCATGTTTATTCCTTCCTCTATAAAGTCAGGTTAGACGTCGAAGGTCATTTCTAGTAAAGGAGCTATAATGGGCTCGGTGGCCCTTTTTGATCAAAAATGGTCTCCATTAACATTAGGGTGAGAGATCTACAGGGCCAGACGAAAGTGGAGAGAGCCGAAGGTAGCCCTTCGGGTGGCCCTTTAGCCCTAGTGAGACCCGCGTATCACCAAGTGGAATTTGACATGTGTCATGTGCAACATGGTTTTGAGAAAAGATCCAATGGTTTAAATGAGTTGGACATTGAGATTCTATGGTGGATAATTGAAGACATTAATTAAATATGTTGTTGGTGTATTTGTAAATGTAATTAAATCCTGTATTTATATAAAAAAAAATAGACATGGATACATATGTGTATCCAACGTATTAATTGTTGCCCACTATAAATTTGTTTAAATTAATAATTTTACATATTATATAATGAAACATGATCATGAAATCAAAAAACAAAATGTAAAATTATAAAAGGATTAAATGTAGCCCTATCTTATTGGATATGGATCATTTTTCATGAATAAAAAACTATTTTTAGAGGGCTACATTTTTGCCTCAGCCCTAATATAGCCTTCCATTACTAGAGATCGCCTAAGGACCCACCTCTCACCGCTCCGACGGTCTCAACCTCTCCTCCACCATTGAAGGCCCTTTAGAACCCAAAGTCTATCTCATAACCTTCAACATCCGTCCACAAAGCTAATCTAGGTCGTGACCTTATTACCCTGATTACACATTCCTCTACTACACTCGTCACCGTCAAGAGCTTAGGCTGGTTGTCCGTATGACTAAGATTTTTTTTGGAGAATGGTGACTGAGTTTTAAAACATTGATATTTATGAATAAGAGTTAATTTGTTAGCTCTCACATTTATTACTACAATTAAGTAAAAGAATTAGGATAAGAACTACAAAAAATACTTGTTTGGTACTAATTATAGAGGCTGATTAACCAATCCAATAAAAACTGCAGTCCGTGGCTATTTGAACAAATCTGAATTAAAAGACAATATTATCTTTAATAAATATCAAGGACTAACTCTCATCTCTCTCATTGTTTCATATCAGATCTGCAAAAATTTCTCTCTCTCCTCTCTCTTTCTCTTCAATCTCCGAACTCTCTCTCTCTCAATTCTTTGACCACTGACTTCTTCAGCTCGACGAAGGACGCCACCACCGCAAAGACTATCTAGCATGGACGACTCCACGCGTTTCTATCTCTCTTTATCTCTTGAAATTTGCTTCCTCCGTCATCGATCAGTCTGATTCAACCATTACTGCCAAATCGATGTCGTTGCATGCCTCACCAATGACGTCCACGCCGATCAAGTCTAGTGAGCTCCTTGTCAATAATAGTTGGCGCCACCATCATGGAGGTTTCGTGGAGTGTTAGTACTTTGGTTTTCTTCTCTAGCTTCTCAATCTTCACCATTGAGGAGATCTCATGGTTCATATGCACTTGATATGCTATTAAAGTAGAGTACAAGTCGAACCTGAAGTTTGCAGTAGCGGGGGCTTACATGACAGGAGAGATCAGGTTGTAAGTGAAAAAGATCTTGTTTGACATAGGACTAGGCATAAACTCAAATTTAGCCTAAAAATCGCCCGATCCACTCGAAAAATCCGGGTCGGATAACCGAAGTTGTTAAAATGGGTTTAAAGAAGACCTACACTAACCCAAACCCGAATATAACGGGTTGGATCCGGATCTGCTTCTAATACCATCCGGATTAACCCACCCAACCTGAAACATCATTTTATATTTATATATTTTTAATGTGTTGTCATCATCTTATTGGGTTTGGTTTTGTTTAACGTGGATCTTTCCACACACAATCTTACTCTCTTATATAAATCCTAAAATCCCTATCAGCCTCTCACCTTCTCGTCTCTTTCATCCTCACATTTCCATGTCCATGTCACCTTCTTCTCTCTCAGACTCCAGAGATTGACTAGTTTTCCCAACTTCTCCATGTCCTCTCTCTCTCTCTCAATTCCTTCTGGGTCTGGATTTTTTTTTCGGAAAGATTTGGGTCTGGATTTCATGAACTCATGAGTTTCGTCGTTTTGATTTTGTGTTCTCGTCGATATCATCGAATTGGCCCGAAACTGATCCAATCTGACCCAAAAATCGGATCAACCGAAAATTCAGGTAAGAACTATAGAAATCCAGTTTTGGATCACAAAATCTTCCACCGAATAATTCAGATCTGGTTTCGGTTTGGGCCTATACCCGATCTGATCCGAGGTTGCCCAGCCCTAGTTTGACATTTCTTATATATGAAGGAAGAAAAGATATATGCATGGTGTAGGTTTTGTGTCTTTTTCTTTCATTATTGGGGTGGTAAATTTTTAATTGTGGACGGAAAAGTTATTAGATGAACGAGTTTGTTTGTATACTAGGGTTAATAGACTTAGTTTTAAAGTATATTGCAGTTAGTAGACTTGGTTTTGATGTATACATGGGGTAATAGACTTTGTTTTTGAGTATAATGTGGTTAGTAGACTGTCTTAGAGTATATTGGGGTTAGTAGACTTGGATTTGGAGTATATTGGGTTAAGTAGACTTGGTTTTGAAGTATGCTAGGGTTAGTAGACTTGGATTTGATGTAGATGTTGCCCCAGTAATTTTTTTGGTGACTAGAGTCCGGCGGTTGGTGACCTAAAACCGAAGTCCGACGACCAAAGAGGCTCCGGTAAAATATTCACTCTCTCATTTTATTTCTTCAAGTGTGTATAAGAAATAAAGGTAAAATTGTTTTAAAAATATTATTTTATTATAAATTTAATAAAAATTTATGTATTTAAGGATTAATAAGTACTGACTTTTCAATTCATTATTTTATGGTCTGATTTTTATTTTTTTGTGCAAGGGTAGTTAACCCTAACAACTATAACAATACAGATATAAGAAATGTTATTTGCCATCGAGTGCCATTCATTCAAATTCAAGTACGATGATAATGCTTCCATATCCATAGAGCCAAAATCCGGTTCACCAGTTGCCAAAAAAATCCGGTTCACCAATTCGATGAAGGTGTGCCCCAAGTGTCGGGTCCTCCTGTGTTTTCATGACATATTTATGAAGTTGCCTTTTGCTGCATAGCACCAGCTGGACATCATTTTTCCAATCCCATTATTTGTGTTTTAACAGTGCGATCTTGGGTGATTATTGCCATTGATTCATAATCATCTTCTCATTTTCTCTTGGCCTTCTATTGCATTCAGTTCATGAAGATCAATAATGGAGTAAGGCCAAGGCCAAGGCCAAGTTTACTAGTCATGAAGACAAACAAACAAACAAAATAGAATTGGAAAATGAAAAATGCTAATAAGGAACCAAATGATCAAATGGTTTCTATTTTCTTTTTTATAATCAATCATTAACAATGGAACTCATTTGTTTTTTTCTCTAACATATCTCATGATCTTTAATTTAAAATATTCAATTTGTCGGAAGTTACGCAAAAGGGTTTTACCTAATTCACTATCAACACATAGTGGGCATCAACAATGTGGCATTAGTTTATGATAGAGTTTATTACAAATTTACAATTACAAGTGGATTTACTTATTTACTTCTTTTGATAAGTGGGATTTACTTATTTGATAGGTAAGTTACACTTGTTTAATAAATTTGATTTTGACACTAGATTTTGGATTTAGTGTTGAGGTCGAGAATGGAGGTATAGTGTAACATCGATAACTGAATTTTTGATAAATGAATAACTCTCATTAAATAATAATTTTCTTCGGTTCTGACTTGGAACCAGTTCATATTACTAGGTATCTCATTAGATGTATAAGATAATAATATTTCTAGACTTTTTTTAGGTCCAAGTGAATATATAAAATAATAATTAGGGATAATTAATTAATTAAATATTTAAAATATCATTTTTTTAAATATCATTAATGATATATTGATACTCATGCTAGAAAATGGCATTCCTCTACCGACTACGGAAAGATAAAAAGTTTGTGATACAAGATTACAGTGATACATAAAACAATGCATAATCATTTTTTTGTTACAAAACAAGGCCTAATCATTAAAACAATAAGGTGTTCTTAAAGAGCCAACAACTTACTGCGACATGAAAAGTTTCAGGCAAAATTAAAATTCAAAATTAAAAGCATGAAACTAGGCCCAAAAAGCCCATATCCATCCACTAAATCAGTAACTCCATCCAACAGGCTCAGCCCATAAGGGTCACAAGGTCCGCAACCGAGCCCGAGCCCACAAACCAAGGCCCGATTTTGAATCTTACTCCTCACCACCGACACCATTTGGACTGCCCTGATTGTCGGCGCCACAACATATCCTCCACCTAGTCCCGAGACCATCCAAGTCGTCCCTTGCAAACCCCAGTTGTGATCTGTTAGAAGTCCTACCACTGTGTTTAGCGCTACAACAGCCAACATCATCGGATCTAACTCCTTCGCCTAGGGAGACCAAACCCTCCACATCCACGCCGCACAAACATAGCATTTTGTTGAGCCCTGTTCTTACACCGCCAGTTGAGCCACTCGAGTCAGAGTCACCGGAGACAAAGCTATCTTCCTAGCAAAGTTCTCCAGTAGTCACCCAACCCCTACAGCCATGCCAAATCGCCCTCAAAACTGAGTTAGACAAGCATCGCTCCCATTAATCGGCTTTGCCTTCGTCACTGAAAGAAAGAACGGATTTGGATCCTTCTACCACCCACACGATCAGCATCAAGGAATCATCTCCTTGTGCAGCTGGTATACAATTCACGACCGTCGCCTCACTAGTAAGCGATGTGCTACCACCAGATTCTGAAACCTAGGGTTTCGACGTTTCTAGAGTCATCCGTGTCTCTCGGAGACTCTCTCTCATATCTCTAGAACCCACTCTTTTTTTGCCTTTATTAATAATTGATAAAATACATAAAAAGAGAGTAAATAATATTCATATTACAAATTAAGGAAAAATTTTAACAATTTTAATTTCTCAATTTAATTATTCACAAAATATCTTTATATATTCTTTTTTTCCTTTATATTATGAAAAAATATGGAAACCCTTAACAAAATAAGGAAATCTTTGCAACAAACTCTCTATAAAATAACAATTTATTCATTTATAGATAAAATAAATAAATTATTCATTTATTTATAATATAATAATTTATTTAAAGCAATATTTTTTCATAACCTCGTCTTATTCATTTATATTTATAGAGATTTTAATATAGTTTTTTTTAAAGAATGGAGGTAGTGGAAGTTGAGCTTGTCATCACCAATATCTGCAAGGTAGATGAAAACAAAGGTAGCTGACACTAGAATGGTGTCTAGTGTCAGCCAAAATATCCAAGTTACAATTGACTTCACGTTGAATTTATGATGCTCTTAATTTCATGCTGACTGCAGAGCATTAACCTACTATATTAATGGTTGATGAGCTGTGGTTTAGTCGGTTAAGATGTTTAATTAACAATTTTGAGGTCACGACTTTAAACTTCACTAGACATATATAAGGTATGTCAGTTATCAGTAAAAAGTTTTTTTTTTTAAAAAAAACTTAATGTATTAATTTTATGGTGTACTAGTTGGCACATATGGTATCTAGATTCTAGCTAAATAGATAATTATGATACAAAAATGTTTTAATCTACTCAATTCCTATGGTTTGAAATCATTTTTTTAATTCAAGGGCTTGAATACCGTCATCACGTCGTTACATTAATGAAACCGCAACCGCCGATCACAAGGGGGGACATTGAATCTTAACTCCGTAGTGCAAGAAAACTTAACAATATTATGATTGTCAGGACTCACCCCAGGTTAACCCCTTTAACCCGAGGTGAATCCTGTGGGGACCACCTAAAGGGAAATTTTTACCGGAAACCCCCCTTGAAATGGACAACCCTACATGCAATCCAACTAAACACTTCCACAACAATAAAATTCAACTAAACTGTACTAGAGTAAACAGAGCATTATACGTGGAAGAAAAAACCTAAATAGACTATATAGCAACAACAGAATGATTTGATTATGCCTCATCTTCAGTACGCATGACATTCTCTCAGCAATCCTGCAACACTGGGCATTTGAAAACGAAGGGCCTAGGGGAAAACATTTAAAAACATGACGTTAGAGTGTGGACAAAAAAATATCCAAGCACGAGAAAATAATCGATTTATGCTCTCCCTTTGATTTTTCAGAAAATCTATGTGCACGCCTCGTTGGGAAAGAATCCCAAATAATCATTTCGAGAAAAACCAAACATCACTTGTCAATCTCATTGGCTTAAAAATCATTGATAAAAATAGGGAAAGAGGTTTCACCATGACGGAGAGTCTCTCAGACTAGGGTTGGAGCCTTCCGGAGGCTACTAAGTAATAAACGCACTTTCATGACAGAGAGATTCCACCATGACAATGAGCCTCTCAGGCTAGGGTCGGAGCCGAATAAGGCTATTATTGCTCCGCTTCACTTCTAAAGTGGGGGGCCCGTATGGCTAGCTAGCAATGATATATATATATATAACGACCCTTTATGGCAAAGAAAACAAATAAGAAAAGTCAATAATATATGACTCCTCCCCCGTAAGTTAAAACATGCATCTCATGCATGAGGCACGGTTCCCCGACCGCCCTAAAAATAATGGCCATAAAACAATGCATTTCCAAATATAATCAACATAACAAAAATTTCAGCCAACAATACAAGGAGCGTTCGGGAGGGGAGCAACCCACCTTCCTGGCCCCACCGGCTCATTAAATCAACAAAATCATGTTCTTTATAAATGTTCAAAAATATTTGAGCATGCACGGTTTAAAATAAAAAGTCCACTCACAGACTTAGGCCTTAGCCTGATGAAATCCGGATCGCTTCTCAAGCGAGAACTCTTCATCTCCTGTTCAACGAAAAATAATAAATCTCAATTGTCAAACGCATAATTATTTAAAATTGACAATAACGTTACCCTCGGCCAAAACTCTCAAATTTAATCAACAAAAATCTCCGATCTTCAACAATAGCTTAGAAGTCTTTAAAGTATTTCTTTAAACCTTAACCAGTAGTAACTGATGGCCGGAATAATATTTTATTATCCGCCGATAATATTAAACTTGAAAAATTCCAAAACCTAACCAAAACTCCTTCAAAAATTACCAAATTTTAACCATAGACTCCTCTTATTTTATACTATTTTATGGACGTGAAAAACTGCCTAAAAAGTGGTGGTACCGCCAGCAGAAATTCCGGGCAAAATTTTGGTGAGCTCCGATCGCCACCAAATTTTAACAGTAGCTTCGCCTCATCATTTGGAACAACTTTCTAGTTCAAGTCGAAGGCCAATTCAGCCTCTAACTAGGTCAATCGAAAGAAAAAGTAAAAACCCAAAATATTTGTAAAAACTTCAAAAATTCGATTCTCCATCCACATTTCAAATCAATTCACCAAACTTTAGGGGTGAGTAGTACTCCTAAAACTCATTCTAACCATATATAGAACTCACAAAGTGGTGGCTTGAGGAGGGAGAAATCAGATCTAGATCACCTACTGTACACTCGGTAGTCAAATTGAAATTTCTCCTAAACCAAGGAAAAATAGATCGAAAAGCTTACCTAGAATTGAAGTAGACTCAGAGACGCTCCTTTTGGGACCGGTGCGGCGGCCTGATGTGGCCTGGATCGGTGGCGGAGACGCTGAGAAGCTCCGGCAGATTTTCCGTCCGATTTCTGAAATTTTCGGGCTATTTATAGCCTTTTTACAAAATTACTCATATGCCCATGACTTCAGACCCTTCGTGCTACATGTCCACGAACTCATATCGGCATCCTCTACAACTTTCATTAAGAAACTTTTCCAAATTCTTGACTTTACGAAAAGTCAACTCTACGGTCATTATACGGTCAAACAGTTACTTTAAACGGTTAGACCAAAGTAATCAACTATAGAATAATTCTAGGATCAGGATGTGACAATAATGCCCTACACAATCTATGAATTCAAGCAATAATCAATCAACAATGATCGCAACATTAACAACTTTGTAGAGTCATGAAGAACTTTGTATAGCCACTTTCCCATTATGCTGAGATTTCACCTAGACGTAAAGAGACCACGACCATTTGATTAAGCAAAAAATTTGTTATCTTAATAAAGCAATCATGACACTCTAGATGCGGTTGCCAGGACATAGCCCAAATTGCTCAGTATAAGAGCTTATTGACGACATAGAACCACAACCATTTAACCAACTAAAAGTGATAGAATAAAAAAACAAAATTAAAATTAAGATAGTCCAAGCTGGGCCTATAAAGGAGGCTCAAGCTCAAACACAAAACCTAGAGAGAAGAGAATCTCTTGCAGCCAGTCACCATCGACCTAGATCTACTGACACCACTCTTATCGCCACCTGTACCCTGTAGCCACCACCTCCCATCAGCAGACCACCGCTCTCTAGATCCCGACCACCACATCGCTCCTCAAGGTGGCCGCGACGTAGACCAGGCTCGTGCCTAGATTCTACGAAACAAAACCAATCCAGGTCGAAAACTTGTTCAATCTGCGCCACCAAGCTGTCGTGATCTCTTCGTTGTCTGTCTGATGCCAAATGTGTGGTTGCTAGTCCTCTCGCCGACCAACCCTGCACGTAGTAAGCGAATGCCTATCGCCCCCAATGACTCCATCCCATGTCGCCCCAATGCCGCCGGATCATGCTGCAGCGCGTTGTTGTATGGTTTGAAATCGTATGATGAACCATGAATTATATGTCTGCTAAAAGCCTACTTGGTGAAGGCAACTCGCATATCTTGTTATCGACTTCATCGATAGTGAAGAGGAATGAGTAGATCGATGAAAACAACAAATACACGAGAATGCGCTCTAAACCTTATATAGTTTCAAACAACTTTATAAATCATAGAGAATTTTGTCATTTTACGATCCTGTGTTTTCAAATATTTTTGTTAGTTCGAGTGAACAGTTTGTAAACAACTCTATACATAGAGATTTTAGCCATTTTACGATCATGTGTCTATATCTTTTAGTTTGTTCGAGTCCGAACGGTTTATAACCCTTTTCTTAATAATAATTTAATTTTATATCAAAATAATTTGTCAATTTCAAAACAATACTCAACTTAGATGATCCTTAGAATTAGACGTATTCGAGATTTGTTTGTACTACGAATTCGAAGTTGTCTTAAGGGTTCCCACTCACATCTAGAATAACATCTAGAAATAAAGGTGTGACAAATGTTAAAGTTATTCAAGTTGCACATCTAGAATCCAAAACCAACCTTTCTGGAGGTACTGTGGAATGTGCAGCGGGGATTGAAATGCGATTTCAATCCCTGACCAACTGGACAGAAAATAAAGAACGACCATAACAAGTTTTTACCCAGTAAAACCTTAATTTGAGGAAAAACACTGCCGAGGTTTTATCTCTTGAAAGCCCTATTGAAAAAGTGATTCACTATGAATCAAGAATGAGTCAATTACAAACTATATAGCACTAACCGTGGCTACTATCTCTAGAACCCTAGCAGATATGTTTGAAGCACTCTTCTTCTCTTCAAGTAATATTCTTCTTCAATCTCAAAGGAACCACATCCTTTATTCTTCAATTACAAACACATAAACAAGAAGTTCAACTCAACTTTGAGATATTTAACTGACAACTTTGAGGTCACAAATTCAAATCTCACAGACATATGTAAGATGTGTGAGTTACTTATAAAAAGTTTGTTTTTTATAAAAAAAAGAAGTTTAACTCAACAAGGAACAATTGAATTTCGTCAATTTCTATGAATATAATTTGCAGCGGAAATATTAGTCCAAAGACAGTCTCCAAATACAGCTGCTGTCATGCCCCGTCCCAAGTTTACCTTTTTAAATATGGGTTAGGACGTGCGGGACTCATCCCAAGAGAGATTTACTCGAAATCCCCTTGAGAAAGGATAACCCTCTTTTCAAACCAAATTCAAATAGTCCAAACAATACCGGAATAGACCTCACAGCCGGAAGTTATCCCGATTTCCCATTTGGATCTCAAACCAAACATTTAGAGGATATAGGGTTCTAATAATATTTGTGACTGCACCCGAATTCCGGTCAGGGCTGCCTACGTACCCTGTACTCAGGGGTCAAGCCATACGTAGCTCTTATTTAAGTAATGCCCTAACCGGACAAAAATCCTGCTTTTCTAATTATCGGTCGATCTAAATTTAAAGATAGCTTACGCCTATCACAACCGTAGTCCACTTCTGCGCTGAGGTATCCTCTAATCATCTATTGAACGAGATTAATCTAAATATTCAACCAATCTGATTCACAACATCTAAACATCCAAACACATAAATATAACATAATGGAAACCATAAAATTATATAAACCCACCAAGGATAAAATAGTCAATTTACCCCCAATGACACTCTTGTAAATACCTAAAACTGTCAGGGCAATATTGTCAATTCATTCTCAATGGCAGTTTGGTAAATATGCTAAACCGTCAGGAGTATTTTAGAAATTTAAGCCTTAGTGGCAGTCCCTGTAAATATGTAAAACTGGCAGGGGCAACAATATCTTTTTGGCCTCAGTGCCACTTTTGTAAATATGCAAAACTGCCAAGTGCATTTCTGGAATTTCAGTCTCAGTGGCAGTTCGGTAATTATCTCAAACTACTAGGGGTATTTTCAGGATTTCAGTCTCAATGGCATCCCTGTAAATATACAAAACAATCAGGGGTATTTTTATCATTTTATACTCCACAGTAAAACGGTAAAAGGATAAAACTGACACGGTAAAAACTAGGGTTTTTACCCTTGTCTTCTCCGATCACTGTTTCGTCGGAAAACCGAGCTTTTTTGGCCAAACTGAGCTTTTCTGGCCAAATCGAGCTTCTACAGCTGCAAACCTAACCTCTAGACCTCTTAGGCAATCTCACCATATCTCAAACACCAGAAAAATCGAGGTTTACTTACCTTGAAGTCACCCTCTATGAACTCCGGCGGAGCTCTGCTAGCGTCCTCCTTCCTCCTCCCTTCTTCTAGCAGCTCCAGGAAGCTCCTTGGACGTTCCGGCTTCTCCTCTCGTCGGGTTCTGCATCAAGGCAGAGTGCAGACCTCCAGCCCTCTCTCTCTCCTCTGTTGGGAAGAGCTCACGGCGGTGCTGGCTCGGCTGAGGTCGTCGGGGCAAGGCGAGTCCAACAGTGGCGACGGTGAGGCAAGACGCGCGCGCTTGTGGCTCCGGTGAGGAGAGCACAGTGAGCAGAAGAGAGTGAGAGTGGAGGATCAAGGGGGAGAGAGAAATCTCGGTCAACCCCTATATTTTATACAAATCCAACTGTCTAGATTTGATCTCACGAAATCAATGGCCCAGATTGAATTATGAAAAGTTACCATGAACAGTAAATAGATATTTTGCTATTTACTTTTACCACACGGTAACAACACATTATCCCATATAACTTTCGCATACGAACTCCGATTAATTCATAGGACATACCCACGAGTTCGTATTAACGTCCTCTACATCTTTCCTAAAGGAAGTTTTCTCAAATTCTCGACTTATCGCAAAGTCATCTTTTACGGTAAAGTAATTAACATTTATTACTTCTGTAAATTGGATAAATTCATAATAAACCGCTCGTATTAACATAATCTACCCCTCGGGACATTAATTCTATTTTCCCCCAGAACCGAGAATATCTCGATATTAAACTCGAATATTAATTCGGAGAAAATTAACAGCGCGGTTACCACCCTCTGTAACCCACCTAACCCCCGGTAAAAAGATAAATTTCGGGACGAGGTGTTACAGCTGCGCTCCTTTATATAGATTGAGTAAAACTCCCTCTCACTTTAAGCATCTTAATTGATCTTGTGAAGGAAGAAATCTAATAACAATCAAACATAATAATATCAAAATCAATATATAATTAGATATTTGACTCACAGAAAATAATATCACATATACCCTAATCAATATAGGATTACTGTGATCCAACATTATAACCAAACCAAATACATTCAGGACTTCTTCCCATGTACATACCATATCCAATTAAGCATATATATATATATACACGCTAATTAAGCATAGCCTTGCAATGCATGCACAAACTTAAAGGTTTAATTCCATAGAACCAAAACAAATCACATATATTTAGTGAATCAAATCATATATATAATGCATTAAGGTTCATCAATCAAATATATAATCACATATATAAGTTCTAATCAAAATAGAACTTCCTTACTCGCAATTATTTTCTTATATATATATGCTAATTAAGCATAGCCTTGCAATGCATGCACAAACTTAAAAGTTTAATTCCATAGAACCAAAACAAATCACATATATTTAATGAATCAAATCATATATATAATGCATTAAGGTTCATCAATCAAATATATAATCACATATATAAGTTCTAATCAAAATAAAACTTCCTTATTCGCAATTATTCTCTTTTATATATAGATGTCAATAAATCATATACCAAATTCTCTTTTATATATGGATGTCAATAAATCATATACCAACACTTTCTAGAGCTTTCTTTGCCCTTTCTTTGTTGATAGAGAGTTGTGAATCAAAATCATCCTAAGTTGATCTTGTAGCTTAGTTTTTTACTAACATGTAATCCAGCACCATCAAGCTAGGTGACTTGTTAGTCTTCCATGTCATGAGTAGTTGTTTGATACCTCAAGTCAATATTGACGGACGATAATGCGTGGATGATCTAATTTGAATCCAATGTTTAAACATTATGGATTATTATGTGACACTAGTGGCCATTAGATTAGTAAACTATCGTAATTATAGATTGTGTTTACTTTACCAAAATTACAAAAGTAGTAGCAGCCAGAGAAAAATGAGTATGTGTTTCTTCTCTCGGAGGCTTGTCAATTTGTCAAAGCCTCTCCCATACTCATTGTGGCCCTAACAAATCAAGTGTTAGGGAATCCAAATGATGACTGATTTCATATTACTTTGGATCAAATCCAGATTTCTTATTGTTTAATTCCATGATGATTATCATGATTCATGAACGGT
This sequence comes from Comarum palustre, assembly GCA_951800085.1. Taxonomy (NCBI): domain Eukaryota; kingdom Viridiplantae; phylum Streptophyta; class Magnoliopsida; order Rosales; family Rosaceae; genus Comarum; species Comarum palustre. The sequence continues at coordinate 13,739,439 of OX637583.1, forward strand.
ATTCATGAAATATATATACCATATATACATATATACTTCAATTTAGACCTCATCATTAGGCCTTTCTATCCTAGTCCGCTCTACCCTTTAGGGCCGAAGTTCTATCCGGCCCTCTATTAGGACGGGCTGGCTCTAGCCCATCTTAAATAGGGTAGAGTAAGGGTTGAGTAAATGAAACCCGATCTTACCCTACGACCCTAAGCTATTAAGCCATTAAGGTCCAATCCCTACCCGACCCTATAAGACCCATCATTTCGGTCCTAATAATTACATATTTTTTCTATTTATTTCAATATGTCTCTTATTTTTTAGATCAATACAACTAATTTTCTTTCATTAATTGGTTTTGTAAGCTTTATTTTCTATTACTCTGTTAAATAAAGACTGAATTTTGATGATTTAGAGAGATTACTCATGAGATATATGAATATAACTATGAAAGTTAATATTTATAGATAAGTATGTATCATAAGTTAAATATAATATATATGCATATATATATTAAATATGACTAGAAAATATAGTGTATTACATATAAATGGTTTAATTGTCCATATAAATTTTGAGATAAAAAATGAAAACTAGCTCATTCCGGCCCTGTTGAGCCCTATTTGAAAGGTCGGCCCTACCTAGCCCTGTAAGCTCTAACGAAATAGGCTTTTAGGGCGGGTAAGAGTTTACATATTCAAGCCCCGGCCATTTTGTTGACCAAGTCAAAGCCCTACCCTAAGCCCTAAAATTTAGAGTCAGGCCGGCCCTAACCCGCTCCATGATGAGACCTATTTCAATTCCTACTTTATCATCACGACCATATCATTCATCGGCCTATATATGGACACATCAATATTTTCCCTTCATTTTTCTTTTGTTCTTAACAACTACACGTAAAACAACTGCAAGCGCCCTAGCCTAAGTTCGAATCTTGAATTGTCAAACTTTGTGTTGCAATGCATAGTCAGAGTACTTCACATACGTGAATGTATCAACTTTAAGGCTTAAAATTTTTTATGGTACTTTTAAACTGTCAAAAATATATACACAAAGAACTCGATCTACATTCTATAGCACTAGACTTTTTTTAGAATATTCTATAGCGCACTAGCTTTTTTACACATATATTTTTTAAATTTTTTTTATTAACCACATCTATAGTTGGGCCAAGAAGCAATATCACGTCCAAACATTGGAGCTAAGAACTGAAGAAGGATATCCCAATAATGGGACCTATCACATAAAGCGCCATACTTTGCTAAAGCGTCTATCGAGGTGTTCCTTTCCCAGAAAACATGTGTTACCCGAACTTAAGAACCACGTAAAAGAGACATACCCTTCATCCACCTAGTACGCAACCTCCAAGGAACCAAGGAAGGAGATTGAAAATATCTCAACACAACTGTGAAATCTATTTCTATCCAAAGATGATCCCAATCTCTAAGCCTAGATATGTGGATAGCCTCTAAGAAGGCCAAAACCTCAGCATCTAACGCACTTGGAACTTGAGCTCTTACCGCAAAAGCATGCAAGAAAACACCTTCATGGTTCCTAGCAATACCACCATAACCTGCATGATCCATATCCCGAAAAGAGCCATCCGTATTGAACTTTATCCATGGGCAAACAGGGGGCTCCCACACCACTCCTAAAAATAGGGGCACTCAAACGAAGCTGAGAGATTCCCAAGAACAAAAATATGGGGGTACTCGAACAAGCGCTTGAAGGAGAAAAAATAAGGCTCGCTGATTCCTTTAAAGAGATCACAAAGAAGTGTCGAAATCTTAAAAGAGAAAAATTACATGTATCGTGTTTCAAACGATTACGCTCAAACCATATATACCACAAAAGTGTGCAACTAGTAATACGCCACAGCAATTTGGAAGACTTGGTAAGCCTAGTAATGACATCTTTTGTAAATAGCGCATTCAATGTCAATTGTGTGGGATCATGAATTTGAAACATTTGAAACACCCAAGTCCATATATTTGAGGCAACCCTGCAGTCCCAAAAGAGATGATCTCTGCTTTCACACTCCACTCCACAAAGTAAACACTTAGAACACAACTTAACCCCTCGTCTCGGCAACCTATCATCTGTCAAAATTCTTTCATGTAACACCTTCCAAGTGCAAAGGCTCTTGCGTGGCTGAATGACATCCATCCAAATCTGAGAACCCCAATCTACCTTAGGGGCATAATGACTCATCGTCACATAAGCCTGATGAGCCGTTAGAGCACCAGAAGAAGTCTCAGGCCAAATAACAGTGTCCACAGTCGGATCTAATGGAAGGGTGGTAGAAGTGAGAGTAGCGGTAGCAGTTGGGAACATCTGAACAAATAAAGCTGGCAAATCCCAAGTCCTATGCGAAATGAACTCGCTCATATTGCTATCAAGATTCTCCTAAGTTTGTGCATCCAGGCGAAAGGCCTCACCCAACACAACACTCATCCAATTATCACTACATAACCTGATTTGTTTACCATCACCTACTATCCATCTCAGTTTAGATAAAAGCAAGCACCAAACTCTAACTAAACCTAGCCATATTGAAATTTTTTTTATAATATGCACATGAAACTAGTCCAGGTAAAAGAAATCTGCCATGAAGAAAGATGGATTAAGTAGTTTTCTTGGACACCACCTCCCACCCACGCTTTAGAAGCAACGCATCGTTAAGGACTAGCAGATTCTTCAAATTAAGCCCACCACACGCCTTTGACATGCAAACCTTATCCCAAGAAACCAACGCTGCACCTCCCTTTAAGGGATCACCACTCCAGAAAAAATTATGAATCCACTTTTGTACTTGTCTGAGAAGAGACCGAGGCCAAGAATAGACCTGGAAGCTATAGATTAATTGGCGCTGAATAACAGACTCAATAAGTTGCAACTTTGCCGCTTGTGAAAGCAAATTTCCTTTCCACAAACTTAGCTTATTACATACCTTATCTGCAGTTGGCCTCAACCACTCACTCTTTGGCGCCCCCATAAAGATAAGGACACCTAAATAATTGAAAGGAAGAGAGCCCACCTAAACCCCGAGAATTGATGAGATACCTTGCAATCTTGGCACTGCGTATTTCCCCAAAAACAAAATTTCAACTAAAATGATATTATTTTGTCATGTATTTATGTTCAGCAATACGATCCGTAATCCATATATATGGACTATTTTCTCTCATGTAGCACTTTCTAAACAAACAGTAGAATTTACATCACTAAGATTACTTCACTTTCACAATTGGCGCCACATAATTTGTTCAAAACTTCAAATTTACAGTAAGGGGTCAACCATCCCCATGTTTAGTTTGATTGTGTTGGACGATCATTAAGCACTGAGATAAACTTAAAACATCCACATATATCATTAGGACAGACAAGAGTACAAAGCCCATGATACAAATCTTTGGAAAAAGTTACTCTTTATATTTCCAAGTTTACTTGTAACTTTCGGAGTATATAATGATTTATGAGAAACCTAATTATGAAGCAGATGGTATTTTTAATATTTAATAATTAGTGGTCGAGTGAGTTATCACTTCGAGTTGTAGAAAGATTAAGATTTGGCTCTCCTAATATACATTTTTTACACCTACGGATGATCGAACCAATAACATTTTCACTACTAAGAGTATTACTGTAATATTTATCTAATACGATGAACCCAGTCTTTTATACTAGAACAAAAACACATGGTATCAAGGAGAGGGTATTCCAAATGATACTGCTGTAGTGTATCAGATATGGAGAAGTCAAAGACGTTGTGTAGCGATAAACTAGGTTACGTGAGGGAAAAGTAATTGCCCACCCACCAAAGGTACGAATTGGCTTAGGGCCACACGTAAAAATTTGGTAGGAATTCTAATTTGGGAATCTTTTATCCCACTTGTGCAATTGGAAGATATAAGGTGGATTTAGTAGCATTTCTCATTCATAAGTTACTCAAAGTTGGTTGACCACTTGACCACAAAAATTAAAAATTAAAAATTAAAATAGTTAATTTAAAGTTTGTACACTAAACCCTAGTCTCTTCCAAAACTAGTTTAAGTATTGAACCTAAGTAGCTTAAGAATAGCAAATCACACACATATGTATATATATATATATATATATATATATATATATGTATGTATATATATATATATATATCTTTTAAAAAGATTTGAAACATAAAAACACCTATTCATATTGTTTTTAAACAAATAAAGAAAATTTTTAACAACTAAAAAAAATTATTCAATGCCTGTCATATGTCATGATATAATCTTACCAAACTAGCCAGACATAACGTAAAGAACCAAAGAAAAAATTTGAGGGAGAGAACAAAATGCCCAATACTGCGCTGGTCATCCAATCTTAATGCAGTTTTGGTCGTCCAAAAGCAGAGCCACACTCTCAATTCCTCTCTAAGGTTAAGGTTTTTCTGAAAAACTATGACAAAGAATTCAATGGATGCAATGGAGGCAAAGCTTGCAACACCCGCCCCAAAATTGATCTTTTTATCAGGATCAGACGGGTTGCAGAGGAATGTAACCGCGCTGTTAGTCTTTCCCGAACTAATTTTCGAGTTTAATATCGAGATATTCTCGATTCTAGGGAAAGATAGAATTAATGTCCCGAGGTGATAGATTATGTTAATACGAGTCATCCGGTAAGTCCAGAATATTTTCCAGAGCTACGAGTTGTTTAATATAGATTTATTCAGTTTACAGAAGTAATAAATGTTATTTACTTTACCGTAAAAAGGTGACTTTGCGATAAGTCGAGAATTTGGAGAAACTTCATTCGGAAAAATTGTAAAGGGCGTTAATACGAATTCGTGGGTATGTCCTATGAATTAATCGGAGTTCGTAAGCAGAAATTATTCTGGATAATGTATTGTTACTGTACGGTAAATAGTAAATGACAAAATATTTATTTACTGTACACGGTAACTTTTTATTAATCAATCTGGATCGTCAGATCAATCAAAGATTCGATTTAGACCGTTGGATTTTTATTATATATATGGGGGGTTGACCGGAGGGAGGGGAGAGGCTCGCTCGCTCTCTCTCTCTACTCGACAGAGACCGACAAGTTGCCTCCCCACAGCCGTGTGTCTCGGCACACCGCCACCATCAGTGGCTCCGCCTTGCTTTGATGACCGAGTCTTGACCTCCATCCACGCCAGAGCCGTCGTGACCGCCGTCCGGCAGAGGGGAGCGAAAGCTTAAACACTGCCTAGTCAGGGTTGACGTCGAGCCAGGACCGGAGGCGAGCCAAGTGACTTCCAGGAAGCATCAGGAGCTGCCCAGTAACAAGGAAGAGGAAGGAGGAGTTCAGCGGAGCTCCGCCGTTGACTCCAAGGTATGAAAACCTCGACTTTTCTCGTGTTTGATGTGTTGTTGGACTGCCTAGAATGTTTAGAAGCTAGAAATGCAGTTGTAGAAGCTCGGTTTGGTCGGAAAAGCTCGGTTTGGTCAGAAAAGCTCGGTTTTCCGGCGAACCAGTGATCAGAGAAGACAAAGGGTAAAAACTCTAGGTTTTACCATGGTAGATTTATCCTTTTACTGTGCATCGGCATGCCAGGCGCTCAGCAGGCAGCAGGGCACCGGTTCGGCAGCAGCAGTGCACCGATCCTTCGACATCGAACCGAGAGCAGTCCCTCTTCTTCATCCAATCCAATCTCTAAACTCTATGATTTGTTTTGTTTCATTATGAATTTCAGTAGCTAAACATCTTGTTAAGGGGTTGCTTGAAGCCCCGTACATGAAGTCTTTTTGATGCATATACTTTAATCTAGTTTGCATATTCATCTTGAATGAGGTTTCTTTCTCTATGTGGTTCAGTGATGATTTCTTGTATGTCTACTTTGGTGCGCAACTTAGTATGCATGCTAGGAATCTATTGTCATGAGATACGGGCGACTGAAGATAATTTCTTCCATTGAATTCTCTACAGTGATACACCGATAGATTATTTTGTCGGGTGATTGAAACCCTAGGTCTAGCAGGACACACCCATAGTGTACCTGTGAACCCTTGTAGCTTCTCAAACCTTCTCTAGATCATAATGCTTTCTTCTTTGTAAACCTTGGGGTCCATGACTATAGGTTCATAGAGGGATAGATGCAGGGGAGGTTCATGACAAACTTGCATAGACATAAGGATTAGGTATTAGGATGTGGTTGTAACGATCAACTCTTCTTGGGAACTTTCATTCATGGGATATGTGCATTAGGTTAAGTATGCATTAGGGAGATGAAATGACGGTGGTGGATTGCATTCCTCTTAACTCATTCATCACATAGTTTAAACAACTTGCATTCATAAGCATAGTTACTTTCGGTATTTATTTTCTGCATACAACAGTCGCTTGTCCGATTTATTTCAGTAACCAAATCAACTCCGATTACCCTTAAATTTTGTGTGGTAGTCCGCCAATGTGTCTAGTTAATTGTGTCAAAATTTCATAGCTTTTGGTTTAGTCTAGGTTAGGTTCGTGGTGTGATTACTGTTCAGTGGTCGAGTCTGTCAGATTTGTGTCATTTGTGTTCATTTAGTGTTTTAAGACTTAGTTTCACCAGTTCCTTGTGGACGATAACCACTATTTATCTGTACTACATTGATATCTGAGTGAGGAATAGGGTATATTTGTTAGGCGGTCATCCGCTCATCATCTTTCGGGAATTGGTTGGTCCCCTCCAATATCTTACTATCACTCGCCCATATATTTCTTTTATGGTCAATTCTATTTCTCAATACATGAGTCAGCCACGTGCCCCTCATCTGGTTGCTGCCAAGCGTATTCTCTGCTACATCAAAAGAACCTTGGATTATGGTCTCTTCTTCTCTCCTCAATATCAGCCTGTCCATCTATCTGCATATTCTGATGTTGATTGGGCTGGGTGTCCTGATTCCCGCTGCTCAACCTCTAGCTATCTAGTCTTTCTTGGCTCTAATCGCATCTCTTGGTGCTCCAAGAAACATCATACTATTGCTCATTCACGTGCAGAGTCAGAGTATCACTCCCTTGCGCATGCTAGTGCAGAAACAACCTGGATTGGATATCTCTTACATGAACTTGGAGTTCATATTATTTTTCCAATCCTCTTATACTATGATAATCTCAGCACTACCTACATGGCTTCCAATCCTGTGTTTCATGCGCGTACGAAGCACATTGAACTTGACTATCATTTTGTACGGGAGAAGGTCACTCTTGGAAGTCATAGGGTCTGCTTCATTCCATCTATCGACAAGCCCGCTGATCTTCTAACCAAGCCGCTGCATAAAACCAGACATCACAATCTCTCTGGCAAACTTGTGCATCAAGGACCCTCAAATTTGAGGGGGGGGATGTTAAAGCAAATCTCTCAGTGCCTACAATCATGTCTCACAATTCTCTCACACAACATGATCCTCCTAAACTCTCTCAATCCTAATCCCTTGATAGAGTCATTTTTGTTTATTTCCTATATCAATTGTAATAAATTATATTTGTTGTATTCCTTATCTAGAATGCTAGGAATAATCTGTATATATTACACAGATTGTAAACATTTCAGATCAATGGAAAACACATTTCTACAGCTATGTTCACCCTTCAGAAATGAGATCCATATTTGTTTGCTGGGGCTAAGCAGTGTCATGTGGTCTTTACTTCTCCAACGGTGTTATATCATTCGGTAAATTAGTATGGTCAGCCTAGCATTGCTTTTATAGACATGTCTGGGAGATGGTTTATCTGGTTTGGCCGGAAAAATGTACCAGTATTGAGGTGTTTCTGAGGCCAGAACTGGATGTGCTCCTCCAAAGGATGACAAGGGTGTTGCAAAAGTCTTTCCATCAATGTACCTGATCTCAGATAATTGATACTGGTGTATCAATTCAAACACAGTAAGTAGAATAAAAATGCATAGAAGAATATTGTGACAAACCATTTTAAACCAAAGCTAAATAAGAAAGTCCTTTTTATTTTATTCCATTTAAGCAAGTGGATCATGAGGAATGTCTAAGCATCATGCAATCCTTGAGTAGTGGTTTGTTATTAACAACACAACTAATTTCCCAGGAGAACTAGGTAAATTTTGTTCTGCTGCCCTGTAGAGATTAAGTTTCTTCTAGTAAGTACTCCAACACAGTTAAATTATAAATGGAGTATTGAAAATAATGCATTGCACATCTGTATTTCCAGCTCTCCATTTGGAGAATGAGTACATCAGAGAAGTGCATATTCTCCTAAACTAAGAAAATCCTAACTTGATTACATTGCTTAATGTCATGCTTGTCTGTTCCTGGAGCATTAGTAGAACTTCTAGGCTGGAGCTTATACCGCTCAAGTGGTGGTATGCCCTCTAGAGTATCTGTTATATAGTTGCTAAGAAAGTCCTTGTATATAAAGTCTCTGTAGAGTGGTGAACTGCAGTTCTTAACAAGAAGTGCTTTTGCAGGTTCAATGTGGCAGTTTCTGGAAGGATGGATGAAGCTGGCAACTGACATCCTCGAAACCTTTCTGTTTGTCACAACTCGGTGCTCTGCACTGCTTAGCTTCCCATTACTGATAATCTGTACTTACAATTCACAAAATCATGACTAAATATTTTTGAAAGCTAAGATAATATTCATTCCCGGGGTCCCATTTCATCATCCTGCACACTCCAAAGTCACTACCTTATGGCCATGCATGATGTTAAACTGGGAGGAATTCCTTTAATCAAAATGTAAAGAGAATAGGAACCAGCTAGAGTAGTGGATTCACCTGTAAAGTGTGGCCTATGTTAACTACCAAGGCACTTGGAACAGGTTCAACAGCCAACCATTGCTTATCTTTGAAGACTTGAAGGCCATGAACTTGTTCTTGTAGAAGAACAGTTATGAGATTTCCATCACAATGTTTAAGTAATCCCAAGGTTAATGTTGGGTCCGGGCATGGTGGGTAATAGTTTATACCCATCATTTGCACTTGGCTAAGTTCACCCTTAAAAAACTCAGATTCAAGTTCCAATCCTTCACAGATCAGATCCAGAAGACACAAACTCAGCTTCCTCACCTCCACAGAATAATTTCCAACCACCTCTCTGAAAATTATGTAAGATGAAATGAAAATGTTTGTTAGACAAGATTTTCTATATAGTCAAAAGTGACAAATTTACATGTTTTGGATGACCAAAATTACCGGTATTTAGCTGGTTTCTGAGGCCAGGCTTGCAGATGTTCCCCTAATGGATGACAAGCGTGTCTCAGTTTTTCTCTCCAGTTATGTACCTTCCCTTTCTCTCCTTGGCAGAAGCTTGCTTTATCTATAGAAGGCAGCTCAAAGAACTCATTGGCCACATCCAATGTGTTATGCAACAAGTTTTCTGGAACTCCATGATTGATCAACTGTGTTGTGTCAAATACTTGTATATAAGTACTATGAATAAGAGAATGGAAGAAATAGATAGTTTTCTACCTGGAAGAATCCGAATTCTTGGGCAGCATCTATGATTTGCTTTATCAGCTGTGGTCTGTCTGTACCAAGTTGCTGAAAATCAATAACAGGAATGTCATCCATAACTGAAACTTGTGCATTTCCGGGTCTAGTTTCCGGTGGTAAGATAAAAGATTCAGGTACATCTCGCAAATCACTTCTGCTTGCGATGAGCTTCTCCATTATCCCAAATAAAGTGCAGTCTAAACAAGAGAAATGAACCTTGGATTTCCAGCTGCATATTCCTTTCATAATGAGGCTACTCAGAAGAAGATAAATTTTTTTTGGATGATGAGACAAATTTGTCATGAAATACAAAATGTTGTGAGCTGGCCAAACAAAAATCATTGAAGTAATCCTTTTCCCCTGATTCTTTTATTCATTTATGGTGCATAAACAATGAACTAGACTAAATAAGAACCAAGGTGGACAATGAGGGAATCCAGAACATTGGATCCCTTTCTAGGTAGCCAAGATATAGAAGTTCATTGGACATCCATGAATTTTCTTTCATTCCCAACACTATGCTTGTCCTCTCTTGCATATGCTCTCTTTTCAGTTTATGGCGATGTTGTTCATTTCATCATCGACAGGGAAAAGGAAAATAAGGTTAACTTGCTCAACTAGACTCACTACTGTGAGTCTGTGCCACTCTTGATATACATCATGAAATATACAACAAACCAGTATATGCAAAGGTTCATATAACTTCCGGAAATGAAGTTACTGTCTGTAATTGTTAAAAACATCCCCGCTCTATAAGAAAGACATGAACTCAATCTATAGACTATTTTCAGACCAAAAAAATAATCTAGACTATGGTCTACATCTATGCACCACAATCCACAATGTAGGCTATGATAACAATTCAAATCAACTTCATCAATCTATATTTTCCGGTAAACACAAATATGTTAACCAAGAATTTAGTAATCGTGTCTGATCAACAAAAACCAGTGCTTGTTCTTCTCCCACCTTTTGTGATAAATGACATCTAAAGCATGCTTTGGTTCCACATGCATATTCTTCTCCAACCCTTGTAATGTATGCAATGGCAATATGGCATCAACACCAACCTTGAGGCCACCTATTTTGAGGATCCAATCTAGGGAACCATGACTTTTTCTTTGCACCCAATCTAGCCTTTGGCTTTGGAGATGACAAGAAAAGCTTCAACAGAAATCGTTTCCTTCTGCTCGGTGTTGGTGGACATTCTTGTTTAGGTCCAGGAGACTTGCTAGGCAAGTAGTCCATGGACTCATCTTCTTCAGCATCAGGAAAGATTTCGTCACGCATGCGAATGGTGTTGAGCCTCAGATACTTTTGTTCAAGTGACTCTTTCGGTATGTTTCTTGCTAATAAGGGTGATGCACCACCCCAGTTATTTGCACCTAATGATGATGGGTGTTGAGGTGTTCTAAACTCCAGCAACTCTCTTTGCCTCATTGCCTTCTCTCTTTCTCACCTCCAAAATGTTATTATGCTCACTATGTTGGTATTTTGGACTTCTTTTTATGGCCGATGCCGGAACAAAGTTCCTAAACCTCCATTGGTTTCTACAAAGTTAATTGTAAGAACCTCAATTATTTAGTGGTTAGAAGCTAGTTTACGAAAACATCCTCAAACACACTGCCGGCTGCATATAATAGAAACTTGATGACATGGTAGAATGGTACCTATCACAGTCTCACACACTACTCACTTATATATTCTTATGCAAGGCTAGGAATATATTCCTATTGTCAGAGGGTTAAAGCCATAATACTGTCCTAACTGGTATTTGAGTCAAGCTACATAGGGCAATAATTTGGAAGATATTGTTTCTCAAGAGCTACAAATTAGTAATTAGTTCCAATAATTGGAACAATTCAGACTTGATAAAGACAAATTGGACGATTAATTCAAGAATTTGAATGTGGTGTGAATTTCCCTTTCTGTAGAAAAAGTGGTGCAGATGCCAACAGAAAGAAGATACAAAGTAACTTCCTAGTTGGATTGTTCTTGTTAAGTTATGTTCTTCTTTCCATCTTTGTTTCATTGGTTTAAACTTATTGGTTTATTTCAGTCTTGCATTACAAGGAGGCATATGCTTCTAAGCTGAAAAAATGGAGTTGTTCCCTTACCCAAAATAAATGGTATTCTGCAGAAGTCACTTAAATCAAAGAATAACCAACAGGAAGAATAATTCTGATTCTCCACAGGACTAAGTGGTATATTGTGTCACCAAACCATGCATCAGAAGAAAATGTACACAAAAGTTATATTTTACATAGCCTTCTAGTTTAAGAACTTAGTAAGTAAAACAATTTAAATCACTAAGCATCTACAAAAGACTAATAATAGAGAATGACTATTGATCTAGTTTCAGGAATATAACAATAACTAAATCCCAACTAACATACATAACCATACTTGTATTTTGTGTCCTGACATTTGCATGCATTACACAACTCATTGTCTGAGTAAGAATTTAAGAACATGATACTGTCAACAAGCAGGCATAAGTTCATAATTGATAAAAACAGAATCCTTTTATTCACAATCGTAATTACAAATGTGCTAGGGCTTCATTGCTTCAATTATAAACAACCTGATTGAAAAGATAAATGTTGCAGACAAACAACTATGGCTCTTGTATTAGGTCCATACATGAAGATCTACAAGCCACATCTTCTCATGGTTTTGGTACAGATTGGTTATGCATTTCTCTACTTTATTACTGATGCATCCTTCAATCATGGGATGAATCCTCATGTCTTTGTAACTTATCGACATATAGTTGGTGGCTTTGTCATGTTTCCATTTGCCTATTTTCTTGAAAGGTAAAGGTTGAAGCTCCAATTGCAATTACTAGTAACCCCTAACCTGATGAACTAACAATCAGAACATTTTATTTTTATTTACTTCGAGGGAACACAAGACTCTCGATCTTATTGTACTTCTGTTTCTGTGCAGCAAAGCAAGGCCAAAGTTGACTCTAGCATTGTTTATGGAGATATTTGTGCTTGCACTGATAGGGTAGGATATTGTATTTTCTTCAAATTTAAAATGCATGGAGGAATTTGAGCTTCAAGTTTCCTTTGCCTTACCCTGCTGAAAAATCTAACCTTTTTTTTCCTTCTCTGTCGATGCAAAGCAGGGTAAGCTTAACTCTTAATATGTATTTTGCAAGCCTGAAGTACACATCTTCAAGCTTCGTCACATCAATAGCCAATACCATACCATGCCTGACTTTTCTGATTGCAGTAATTCTCAGGTGAAGCATCAAAACCATGTACACTAGTTAGATAAGTCTAAATCTTTCATGCATCATCTGGTTTTTACAAACATGTTTTCGATACTCACTTGCCATAGGCTGGAGGCTGTAGATGTGAGGACTCCACGCGGAATAGCTAAAGTTTTGGGAACCTTAATATCCGTGGCTGGGGTCATTACCATGACTTCTTACAATGGACCTGCCATACAAAGCTTGTCAGGACCATCAAAACACATAAGAAGTGACATTGTTCACAAAAGCTGGATAAAGGGTTCAATCCTTGTGATTGCAAGTTGTATAACATGGTCCATATGGTACATAATGCAGGTATTTACGGAAGTCATAGAAACTTTGAACACAAGGTTTGTCACAAAATTAAAGCACATTTGTGAAAATGTGATCAAAGAGGTTGCAGTACTAATCTGCTAACTGTAGGGGATGACACTGAAGAAATATCCTGCACCACTGTCACTAACCACATGGATCAATTGTATCGGCGCTGCTCAGTCAGCTGTGTTCACAGTTATCATACAGCACAAACGGGCAGCATGGAGAATTACATACAACAATGATTTCTTGTCCATCATATATGCTGTAAGTAAAAGTATATATGATACGAGTAAAATTTGATTAATTGATCAGCTACCAATACTAATACTTCGATAGTTCTATGATGATTAACTGCAGGGAGTTGTGTGCTCAGGTATAACAATCTTCATCCAACTGTGGTGTACAGAACAAAAAGGACCTGTTTTCGTGACCATGTTCATGCCTCTTGCAACAGCATTAGTGGCGATTCTAGCTTACTTCATTCTGGGCGAAAAACTGCACATTGGCAGGTAGTAACACAGTTCACTTCAAAGTTTTTCATAAGCTAATGTCTAAGTTGATATATACGTACTTTACTCAGAATAATGGGAGCGGTCATTATCATTATTGGTCTATACTTAGTCTTATGGGGCAAAGATAGAGATAGAGATCAAAATCATTTGAAGTCCCAAGGGCAACCTACTCAGATTACTGATAACCAGAAGGAACCCAAGATGCAAGTGGGATCTTCAGGGGAAAGCCAGGTCCTCCAAATGGACCTTGAGAATAAAGATGGAACCAATGATTTAAGATAGCTGGGTCAGAATAAAGGAAATCATATGATGCAGAATAACAATTTGATAGAGAAGTAAGGAAATCATCAAGTTAGCTGGGTCTATGTCTTTAGTTGTGATTTGTGAACTTGTGATGATCTTCATTCATAAATAATGAAAGTTTTGCCAGTTTGATGACTACATCCTTTAAGCTATTTATAAGGTGCAAGGTGGTTCTCATTCTGATACAACAGTTACAAACTGAGATCCACTTGCAGTAGCATTAATCTTTAAACTCACTTCAGACATTGAACCTGTTTCTGCAGATTCCTTCTACTCTATAAATCAATCCATTTACCTTCAGTTCTTGATGCTGTGAACCTTTGCATTGTTTGGTGTTTATAATAAAGAACATTACTCCTAATTTGGTTTGGTTGGAACGCGCCTCCACGCGCTCTAAACCTAGATCGTCCGTTTGGGGTGGCCGGACAGGAGGCATGTTTCATGAGTCCGCCGGGTGATTTGAAGCAGACGTTTGGAGGTGATGCAGCTGCTGATGTCGGCCAGAGTTGGTGGTTAACATGGTTAGTTGTGGTAATAAGTCACCGGTTAATGGTTGACAGAGGCTATGCCCTAGTATGAGCTCCTTTTGGTCTATCGTTTATTGTTTTTTAGTAGCTTTGAATAGTAGTGAGCTTTGTCTCCGAAAATGCACGCGTCCTATTATGTTTGTTTTGATGAAACGGCCAGTTTTTTTTTTGAGATCTCAAATGGTCGCAGTAGTAAGATGAAACTTGAGATTATAGTTGGAAAACTGATAGACATAGTATAAGGCTCTATATGATCAGTTTTTTTTCGGTATGTTACCAAGATTGTAAAACAAATGAAGTAGCCAATGATGCACTCTTTGCTAAATGTTGTTTGCTAAAATACATAGATTTTGTAGACATGTCTATTATTTTAAGGTGTTCTTACGGTATGGAATTTATACTTGATTTCTTCCCTTGTATTCTAAAGTTTCATTAATGATTATGACGTGAGGGTTACAGTTCTTGCATTTATTAAAAAAACATTAGTCCTTATTTTTATACCACTGAGGAACATTTGTCCTTATATGAACAATTACAATTCTTGGCGTGAACATTATTTACATGTAACAAAAATAACGCCTGAAGCTAATACATGACCATGATCTCTAAAATGTAAATTGAATACGTAATAGATGTGAAAATCCAAATATGTATTAACTCAACAGAAATACATCAAGAAATTTGCTCATATGATATATAAGATCTAAATAGTTATAGTCGACATATAACAAAGTCAATTTCAAAACACCAAAACAAATCCTCAAACCAAAAAGAACTTGAGAACTGATGAAAGCTTTACCTTCCCTTCAGAGAAATAAAACTCCCATAATATCTAAAGAAGACATTTTTGTATAAGCTAACCAAATTTATGAAGAGGTCTTCATCCAATTTCCAAGAACAGAAGAGGAAACCCACAAAGAACCTGCATAAAATAAATATAAAAAAAAACACCCAAGTCAATATGTAATTACGAAAAAAGCGCATGGATATGCAATCCTCATTAAGCATCAATGCTTAACACTGCCCTTCATTTTTGTTGCTCATTTAGTTATGGCACAAACATCCGGGTAGCGATGCAGGTCAGTGTCTATGTCGTCGGGAAGGAAACCATCCGGGTTAAGCATGCGGATCTAGGTAGGTAGGTAGGTATTATGAATCTGAGTTTTTAATTATCTAAGAACAGAAAAAGTAAGAAACTTGAAATGGAAAGGAAAGAACTGATTTTTCATTCATAGCTGCTACAACAGCTTCACTACACCTATATAGCTCATATTGACCATGAAGATCTTGCCACTTGGCGAGAATCCGATCAACAGAAACCCAGAACCTAATACAGTAACTAAGAACCCTAATACAGCTAACCCCGCCCTAACGGCTACTTAACTTCAAACCATTACTTAATTAATTAACTCCCTCGTGCCCCGCACGTGCTGCTGCGCTTCAAACCTCCTGTATTCTTAACATTGCTGCACCCTCCAAATGAAACTTGGCCTCAAGTTTCGAACTCCGGAAACCTACGCTGGATATCATCAGCAAACTGCCAGGTAGACTCCTCTGGCGCAGTTCCCTTCCAGTGAATGAGCATTGTGTGGCTGCTGCCTCTACTCGTTTGACCATTCTACGGTCCTTGATAGCAAGGGGCTCCCATTTAGGATTATTTGTATCACTAATAGGAGGTAAACCAGTTGCCACCTGAGCTTGAGCACCCAAGTTCTTCTTCAGTAAGGAGACATGGAAGACATTGTGAATCTTAGCAGTAGGAGGTAACTGCAACTTATATTGCACTGATCAAATCCTTTCCAGCACCTCAAATGGACCATAATACTTGGCACTCAACTTGTGGAAGAGACTCTTTTGCATAGAGTGTTGCTTATAAGGCTGTAGTTTCAGATAGACCATGTCACCTACTTCAAAGTGTCTTTTTGTATGTTTGAGCTTGCTGTAAATTCCTGTTCACTATAGTTAACAACTCATCTCTGCTTTTAAGCTGCTGATCCACACCTACCACAGTTGTAGATCTAGGGATGTAAGGAATTACTGATGGAGGGAGATATCCATAAAGAGCTTCGAAAGGAGACATTTGTATAGCTGTGTGATAGGTTGTGTTATACCACCATTCTGCCCATGCCAAACATTTCACCCAATCAGTTGGTTTCTCTCCCACCACACCTCAAGTATAGCTCCAATGTCATGTTCAAGTTTTCTGTCTGCCCATCAGATTGGGGATGATATGCTGAAGACTTACTCAATTTAGTGCCCTGCAACACAAAAAATACTTTCCAGAAAAGACTCATGAAAATTGGGTCTCTATCAGATATGATGTTATTAGGAATGCCATGTAGTCTAAATACTTTTTCACAAAAACTTGAGCCAAAGTTGCTGCAATATAGGGATGAGCCAAAAGAATAAAGTGTGCATACTTAGTAAGTTTGTCCACTATCACCCAAATGGTAGTTTTTCCCTCTGATTTTGACAATCCATCTATGAAATCCATTGAAATTTCCCTCCAATCTCTCTCTGGAATGGCAAGAGGCTGTAGGTGTCGAGGGGGAAGTACTGTCTCATAGTGGTGTCTCTGACACACTTCACATTCTGCCACAATTTCTTAATGTCAAATTGCATCCTAGACCAGGCAAAGTTTCTTTCCACCCTCTTATAGGTTCTCAGTCTGCCTGCATGTCCCCCACTCGCGCCTTCATGGAACTCTGCCATGATTTTCTGTCTCCATTCTTCACTATTAGGCACATACACCTTCTTCCTGTATAACAGCTGCTCATAAGGTCAGCTTTTAGTTTGGCTATTAAGCCTAATGTTGTGGCATCCTTCAAACACGTTCTTTGTATCTCCTTCACATAGGAATGCACTGGTTGAGATGACCCTGTGATGGCTACTACATTGAAATTTCTGGAAAGAGCATCAGGCACTACATTGTTCTTGTCTGCCTTGTAGTGGATGCTATAGTCATACCCCGTGAGTTTCAAGAGCCACTTTTGTTGACCTGGGGTTGTGATTCTTTGAGAGAGGAAGTGCTTTACGGTTTTGTGGTCTGTCTCTATTTTGAAATGGTGTCCTAGAAGGTAAGATCTCCAGTGCTGAACTGCTACAACCACTGCCAACATCTCATTATCATAAACAGACAGTGCTAGATGCTTTTGGGCTAAGGCCTTGCTCATGAATGCAATAGGATGCCCCTCTTATGACAACACAGCTCCTATACCTAAGTCAGAGGCATCACACTCCACTGTAAACGCCTTAGTGAAGTCTGGGAGAGCTAACACTTGAGCTGTCACCATGGCTTCCTTTAGGTTTAAGAAGGCCTGCACACTTGCCTCATTCCACTAGAAAGCATTCTTCTTCAACATGTCTGTCAGAGGTTTTGCAATGATCTCAAAACCTTGTACAAACTTCCTGTAATAGCCTGCTAAACCTAAAAATCCCCTTAGCTCCTTAATGTTTGTTGGTTGAGACCACTGTTGGATGCTAGTGATTTTAGAGGGATCCACTGCCACTCCTATTCCACTAACAATATGGCCTAGATATTCTACTTGTGAGACCCTAAAACAGCACATGCTCTCATTAACCCTCAAAGAGTGCCCCAGCAATTCCTTGAACACCAACTCCAAATGCTTCACATGCTCCTCCAAAGAGAGGCTATAGACTAGAATGTCATCAAAGAACATAAGTACACATTTTCTCAAAAGCTTTCTCAGAATCTCATGAACTTCATCAATTAATTCATCCACTCTAGGAATAGGATACCTATCCTTCACAGTGACAAAATTTAGGTTCCTGTAATCTACACATAATCTCCAACTTCCATCCTTCTTTTTGACCAGAATCACAAGAGATGAAAAAGGGCTCACACTTAGCCTTATAATGCCCTCATCAAGTATCTCCTGGATAATTTTCTCAATTTCCCCTTCTGGTAATGGAGATACCTATTAGGTCTCACATTCACTGGTGAGGTGTTGGGAAAAAGCTCTATTCTATGGTCTTGCTTTCTAGGAGGTGGCAGTTGCTGAGGTCTCTCAAACAGCTCAGCATATTGGGACTTAAGGTCTTGGATAGGGAGTGGAATGTCATTCCTATTAGTTGGAAGTATACTGTTGACTTTCACTATCACAGCTGCTCTCTCCTTCCTAAGTAGCCTGGTCATGGACTTACAGCTCACTAAGGAAGATTTTGCCTTAGTCTCCCCTTGCAGCAGATACCATTTGTCATCAATACAGAATCTCATCTTCATGATTTCAAAATTTCAGGTGATATCCCCTAATGATCTCAGCCAACTGGCTCCTAAAATGATTTCACTGCCAGATATTGGTAACACATAGTAGTTGGCAAAGAATGAGTACCCCTGCAGGTTGACCTCCAATCTAGCCAGCTTAGTTTTCGTCATAATCTCTCCTCCAGCCAACTTCACCCTATTGGTTCTGATTTCCTGCAACTCAGCCTTCACATTCTTTAGCAATGCAGGATGCACAAAATTGTGTGAAGCTCATGAATCCACCAAAACATTTATCTGCTTCTTCCTTCAAAGACCCTTTAGTTGCATGGTATTGCTGGCATAATTATCTTCCATAACATTTAAATGTATCTCCTCCACTCTCTTTTCCTCCAAGGGGTGTTCCTGCTCCAACTCATCATTGTTAGGAGATTCTTGAGGTTCCTCCTGTACCACCTCCATCACCATTAAGGTTTGGCCTCTGCGACAGTTGTGTCTAGGTCTAAATAGCTCATCATAGAAAAAACACTGATTCCTGGCCCTCCTCTCTTGGTACTCAGCTTGAGACATACGCCTATTTCCTCCTGCATTGTTCCCCATGGATGGAGCTGCTTGTTGCCTTCCTCAAGCTGGCTGAGGAGCTCTTCCCAAGGGGACTGCATTTACTCTGGGGGCTGGTGGCCTATTGCCAGCAGGTCTGTGGGGAACAATATTCCTCCAGGATCCTTTGTGTTGCAGCTCCCTGTCTTCATAAATATTGGCTAACTCACATGCCTCATATAAACTCTTTGGCATTTGAGCTTTGACATCAGCCCTTGTACTACCTTTCAGCCCTTCCAAAAAACATGACAGCAGGATAGGTGGGGGAAATCCATGGGCTCTCCTAGCCAGTCTTGTAAACTGGTCCATGTAATGCTCCACTGAACCACTTTGTTGCATCCTGGCTAGAGCAGCATGATAAACCTGATGGCCATTGAACTCCCTCATCAATAACTCTGTTAACACTTGCCAGGTGTGTGGGAATTCATTGTTGAAAGCATGCCACCTGTCTGATGCTCTATCAGTAAGGTACATGATAGTCACATGTAACTTCTTATCTTCTATCGTCTGGTAAAATTGATAGGAGTATAAAATACGACATTCTTAATGTGTTATTACCTCCATTTGTACCTTGTTTATCTCTTATTGTCGTAGATTAGAGTCATAATTTAGAATCGAGAGTTTTTGGTAGAATTGTGTGTAAAACATGTTAAACATAGAGGAATAATGTACAAAATTGTCAAAACCCGATTTGTGGAGTCTTAGAGATGTTTTGAAGATTCTGTAAAGCTTTTACATTGTCATAAATTGATTTAACTTCTCTTATACTTATGTGACATATGGAAGAGTTCATGGAAGAAAGAATCAAGAGAATCGGAGCTATGGAAGACAACAACATCAAAGGGGCCGAGAGCAGCAAAAGCAGGAATTTTCTAGACACATCACCTAACTTCAAAAAATTTTATAGGACGACTCACACTGAATTAGAAGATGTACCATATATGCATGGAAAGCTGTGTGAGTCTAGTTTCTAAATCTTTTAGAATCACAGCAATCCACTTCGGAGGAAGGAGTTATGATGGAAACAATAGACGGATGTCAGTCTGCCGAAACAGGGCAGCTTAGTGCTACCGAGAGAAAGTGTTCCTAATGGACCTAGGGAAGCAATCCATGAAGCCTAGTCCATGAAGGGAATTCCAATGACAAGTCTAATGAAGAATTAGAAGTCCAAAATTCGGCCAAAGAAGCGTTTAGAATCTCCAAGTCTTGTTGACCAAGCAAACCAAGTTCAAGAAGGAAAACCTAAACCTATTTGGTTAAGGACTCGTGGCTGCCGAACCCTATGTATTCCTCTATAAATAGGCTTTTATTTAGACTAAAATCATCATCACTACTTTGCCATTACATAGCCGAAATTCTACCAAATCCTATACAGAAAAATACTTAGCCGATTCATCCACCGCAAGTCATACGAATCATTCCATCTTTCCTCCGAATTCCCCACACTTGCCGAACCCTTTCAAGGTTGTAAGAGTGTGATTTTATCATGGCTATTTGTATTATTTTCTGTATATTTTTGAATTCTATTGTATTATACTTTTCGATTTTGGTTTTATTTATCAAACATAGGTTTCGAATTTCTTTGTGATCTTTGATTGTTCTATGTTTTGATTTATAACTTCTTGAATATATGATGATTTTGTGATTTAGGTTTAGATTTAGATTTAGGGGCAGTAGCATGTTCTTATGTGTTCTTGATTTCTAATTGATTAATTGTCATGAATTTTTACATCTAAATCAATCCTTGAGGCTGCTTTGGCCATGGTTGTCCTTAGGGTGCGGTTTCATGTACCATAATAATTTTAGATCGATTCATACGCAAAGTTGTCTTGGTCTATAATTCTGATAATTTGCATGCTAATAGGATGAGTGACTCCATGCCTTAGATCATGTTTCCAATTGACTCTTGTGCTTAAGTGTTTTCTTGTTTAATCTCTACGCAACGTGTCTTTAAATAAGTTAGCATTCATGTTTAGGATCAAGCGGAAAGATGGTTCTAAATACTTAAGAAGTCTTAACGATTAGATAATGACAACGGCTCTAATTAAAATCAGAATTGGTTAGTGTCTAGGATAATTTGAACAAATGCTGCCCGGCCTTGCATGAAATTGTTATGTGTTATTGAAGGTTTTTCGTGTTATGTGTTGCATGAGTATGTTAATCACTTGTATATAGTAGCTTAGGTTTAATTTTCAGTAGGTTATTTGTTAGATTAAATCAATCTTAACTCCAGCTATTTCAATGTATATATGTTTGTACTTGTATATTATGTGACAGATAATTATATATGTGAATACTTGTTTATAAGTTGTTTGTTTAATCTTCCTTCGATCACCCTTTGGTGTCCCCGGCTAGAACGATCCATACTTTTCCATACTACTAACGATTGCAGGGTAATTAAATTGAGAGTTGTCAGACCTCGGTCAGGCGACAACGTCCATTTTTAGCGCCGTTGCCAAGGATTGCAGGGTAAATTCAAAGTATTGCTCTATTTTGTTTAACCATTCTACTGGATCTCCACCTCCAAACATAGGTAATACCAACCTCATTTGTTTCATAATAGGCATGTTTGGGTCAGTAAACTGTTGTCCTGGAAAAGTCCCACTGTTGTATGGGTGCTGTTGTGCAGGTGTCATGGTAGTAGCTACTGTGTAATGAGGATTATGTGTGGGAGCAAAAGATGGGTGATAATGCCTTGGTACGATATTACAAAGGAAAAAAACACTGCTAGGGTGGCCAAAACTGGAGTGACTAGGGAAAGTAGGAGCAGGGTATTGTATTGGGTTAAAGTGAGAAAAACTTGGTGGTGAATGACTGTACCCAACTTGTGAAAAAGGTAATGATGTGTGGTTAGCAAAACTAGGTGTTACATATGTATGACTAACTTGTGAGAAAGATGTATGAGTATAGTATGGGTCAAAAGACTGGTTATATGGTTGTGTCCCAAAATTGTTGTGCTGAAAATACTGAGCCACAGGAGGAGTGGTTTTCTCCCTTTCCAGTTCCCCTTGTCCTTACCATTTGTTTCCCCTTCTTCCAGCTTCTTACTACTGCCATCTACCTTACTTACAGTTAAAGGATTCATCACTACACCAACTGAGTTTGTAATAATAGGTGTGCTAATATTAAAACCCAGTAGGACATCATTGGCTCTACTCACAGTATGCATAGCAGAACCATCTAAGTCTAACAACAAAGGTTCTGTAGATTGAGGCTTAGAGTTACTACCTCCCTCTATTGCAGCAGATATGGCAGTGGTCGCTCGAGTTGAGGCAACAGATTCTAAGTATATGGCCTGGAGAGGCGACCCTGTAGCAGGTGGTAAAGACCCAAACTTGAGGAGGGACGAATCGAGCTTATCTGCAGCCGCAACTGAAGACTGCTTGAAAGCTCAGATTTCCTCCATAATTTCCGCCCTAAAAGCGTTGAATGATTCTTGATACACATTAAAGGTGGTCTGCAGCTCCCCGATCTGAACTGTTGTTAGCTCTCTGTGAGATTGCAGCTCATTCTCAAAAATCGAGCCTTCTCCCAAGCTCTGAGGATGGTGACCGCCCCCTGTGTTCTTCTACTTAGCCATAGCTGAACCAGAACTGAAGGGCTCTGATACCAGATATTATGAATCTGGGGTTTTAATTATCTAAAAACAGGAAAAGTAAGAAATTTGAAATGGAAAGGAAAGAACTGATTTTTCATTCATGGCTGCTACATCAGCTTCACTACACCTATATAGCTCATAATGACCATGAAGATCTTGCCACTTAGCGAGAATCCGGTCGACAAAATACAGTAACTAAGAACCCTAATACAGCTAACCCCGCCCTAACGACTACTTAACTTCAAACTATTAATTACTTAATTAATTAACTTCCTCGTGCCCCGCACGTGCTGCTGCTCTTCAAACCTCCTTTCTCGCTCTAGCTGAGAATACCTCTAATGAACCTGTATTTTTAACAGTAGGCGAAGGGCAGCGACGGTGTAGAGACGAGCTTGTGAGCGGGATGAAAGGTTGGGTTCCACACGTGGAGGTTTTGGTGGTACAGCCGCCTTGTGGTGGGCCAACCGTCGTTCTAGGCTCAACTTGGGACTGCCGGATTTGTTGTCATCGAGACACCGACGTTGCTCAAGAAAGGTGGGTGCCCAAGGCAATTTGCTGGGTGCCAAGATCAAAAACGTTGATTTTTTTTATGGTTCTAGCATTTTAAAGAAAAAAAATCATGGTTTTAGCTATTAGCTAGGGTTAGAATTACGTCGCTGTTGCTGATAACGTGAACAAGTAGATAGGGTAACGAATGAAAAATAGTAAAGAGAAATAAAGAATTATAATCTTATTTATTGATAGAAATATCTTTATATAAAGAAATACAAAATATTATTTTGATGTAGATAAAGAAACATAATTTTATATCTTATAATTTAAGTTAAATAAAATCAAGATACTTGATAGAATATTTTGAAATATTTCAAAAAAATAGAATATTCTAAAATATAAGTTTAATTCTATATAATAAGTTTGATAGAATACCCCTTTTTACATTTCACACACCCTTTGTTGATTTTATCAAATTATCCCTATGCTTCAATCTCATCCTCTCTTCGCGGCCTAAAAAAATCCTTTCTCTATCTAAATCTCATCAGGTTTAGTCGCTGACCAGATGAACATAATTTTAAAGTGAAGACTTTGGGTCAATAGTCTGGAGAACCTTTGTAGCCATGATGACCATGGCGTAGTGGCGGTGAGGAGGAAGACGACTGGTATGGTCGGATGACTAGCTAGTGCCGTAATTAATGAATGACATGTCCGGGGAAATAAGATAATAAAGCAATTGGGGAAGAGGATGTTTGAGCATATTCACAATTCGAAGAGGTCTCCCGTTCGTGGTAAGCACAGTCTGGGTTCAGATTCCTATTACCAACTAAAGAAAAAAGCAAAAAAAATCTAGAAACAGAAGAAGCATATGGCTGAGGAGTAGAGGAATACAAATTCCAACAGTTAAACCTGAACTCGGCGATTTGAGGTATAATCAATCCATCATTCTTTTAAATGAAATTCTTCCATTTTTTTCTAAATTGATTTCAAGAACTTTAATGCCCTTGCTCTTCTAGTCTCCGAAATGGGGTTTGGATGCATGTGCCTCGGTGGAATCTATAACTCTCATGTTTTTCCGATAAGACAAGACTTGATTAGAGATGAATAGTATAATCTCAAAGCTTCTTCGCATTACCAGATTGTGGTCTTCAAATTGTAGACATGAAAATACTGTGACTGGGTAAAGAAATATTAAAAAATTTACAAGGTGTGTAATAAAACTGTTACAATGATACATACAAATCCATTAACTAATAAGCCTAATTCTATATAACAAAATTGTTACAAGTGATATATACGAATCCATTAACTAACGGACATTGGTTGTGCAATTTTTTTTTTGTGAATACAACACACATCTATTTTTCCTTCAACATGGATGAGTATTAAGCAAAGAAAACAAAAACAAGAAGCAAAAGAGAGAGATATTTTGTAGAAAAATCCTTATCCTTTATAGAAAAACCGTAGCCCAACATTATATCAAGACTGCTGTTGAGCAAAAATGGTAAATTAATATACTCAACATAATTTCGTTCTATCTCATTAAGGGAGATAGAACTTTCATTATGTTAAGTTCGAACTATTCAAGATAAAAATATCTCTTAATTACATCCCCTTATTTCAAGAGGAAAACCCTTTGATTCCGAATGAAAATACCAACTAGAGGGGTGTTTGGGATTGTTTGTTTTTGTGGCTGCACCTGAATGGGTTGCCTACGTACCCTCGGGAAAGGGATCAAACCATTCGTAGTTCAAGATCCCCAACAAGTGAATGACTTATTGGAGGGCTTTTATTTTTTAAATGAGAGTAGTGTTTGGATTTGTATCTGAAGGCATATGTGCTATGGAGCAAGACTTCAGAAGATCTGAGAATTTATTTGGAGTTGTGGTTGCATCCAGATTTAAATCTAGACTGCCTACATACCCTGTGAAGGGATCAAACCGATGTAGTTCAAATTTGGGAATGAATTTGAGAATTTGACTGAAGTCATCTGGACTAGCCGATTTTGACTGATGGTCAGAGATTCTGTTTGGAATGGGGAATTTGACTGATGAAATCAGGGATTCTTTTGGAATGGTGGTTGCATCTAGTGGGTCGCTAGATTGCCTACGTACCCCGTTTGAGGGATCAAACCGTCCGTAGTTCATTTATTTGGTTTAAAGCCCAAGAATTTTGTATGGACTTTAACTGTATAATTTGGGAATGAATTTGATTTTTTTGGTAGAATTTGACGAAGTCAGTGATTCATTGGGACTGGCCAAATTTGACTGGTGGAGTCAGGGATTCTGTTTGGAATGATGAATTTGACTGATGAAATCAGGGTTTCTTTTGGAATGGTGGTTGCATCTAGTGGGTCGCTAGATTGCCTACGTACCCCGTTTGAGGGATCAAACCGTCCGTAGTTCATTTATTTGATTTGCGGTTTTGAACCGACTTTTGAGATTTGACAGATGTACACATATTTTTGAATCCGTCAACTGCATTTCTTATCGACACCGAATTTGGTAGGGTGTCTGCTGATTTGATTTGGACACTTGTCGTGTCTAGCTTGCAGTGAGCCTTAAAATTTGAAGTGGGCTTTTTTTTTACACTGCTGTATTTGGACTTGCATTGTCTTTTGTGGGCTTATTTCCCTTTCATTTGTGAGAGACCCATAGATTTTTCTTGGAGGCATTTTATTTGATTTGGGCACCCCCCGTATTTTGTTGTTGGGCCTTGGAATTTAAACTGGGCTTTTGTACTGCTTCCTTTAGCAAAGTGGGCCTGTTTCCATTTCATTTGCAAGAGGCCCAGAGATCTTTGATTTGGGCCTTGGGACTTGGATTGGGCTTCATACTGAAAAGTTGGTGGAGTTGGTCTTGAATTGATGATGGGTCTATGGAGTGGGCTTGTTTCCCTTTTTCTTTTGTTGAAGGCCCATCAGAAAGATGACCGAAGCCCATATGTCCTCTTTTTTGGTTGGAAGCCCATGAGGAAGATGACCGGAGCCCAATGCCTTTTTTGTTGTTGGAGGCCCAATAGGCCAGATTTGATTACCAGGCCCAATTAATTCGGAGGCCCAACATATATGGAGACCCATAAGTCTTTTTTTGAAGGCCTTTAGTTGCTAGGCCTGTTTTTTTCCTTGGCAGGGCCCATTTGAAGGCCCAACCCGGAGGCCCAGTTAAGTTGGAAGTCCGGCCCAGCTGAAAGCCCGGCCTGTCCTTTTTTGACCTTTTCTCCTTCCCTTTCGCCTGTTCTTCCTCATTTCTTCCTCCCTTCTTTTCTTTCTGTTCCTTCTTTCCTTCTTCTTCAGTTTCTTCTTCTTCTTCTTCTCGGTGCCCAGGCGAGAGCGAGGGAGAGAGGCCAAACCCACTAACTCCTTTTCTTCTCCATTCTCGTCTTCTCTTCGATCCGTAACCCACCTTCTTCTTCAGTTTCTTCTTCTTCTTCTCGGTGTCTTCTTCTTCTCGGTGCCCAGGCGAGAGCGAGAGAGAGAGAGGGTTCGAGCTCCACCGGAGAGATTCTTTTGGGATGGGTTTGCAGATGGAGGCCAGTCTGAAGCCGATCCGTTGCTTCGGTTCCATAGTTCCAAAGAACGAGCTCTGCAGACGAGAAAGGGAAGAGGGCGTGATCCCTAAGGCAATAGGGTCGAAATCCTCAAGAATTCCCTTGTTGAGATCTCTAGTTTGGCATCATAAATGGAGCCTGAGCTCGATTTGAAGCTGAACTCAGGGAGTTCGCATAGTTATCGGAATTTCTCGACTTGGTTCTGCATTTCACACAGTCGACATTTGCTTTGGGTAAAGACTTATTTTCGATGGGTCGCCTTGATCTTGAAGAATTTCTTTCTGACAATGTTAGTAGTTTCTGCAGAAGATTGGGGTGGGGATTGCAGTCTTTACTTCACTCCGTTTGATTTGTGAACAAACAACCGAAAGTTTATATTCTCTTCTGTATTTTTCATTTGTATTTTCATTGATATTTCTGGGCCTTCTGGCTCGAGATTTGCATGCCATAAGTTAATATCAATTTCTTTTTGTCTTTGTTCCCAAAACTTAATTGTCCTTCACCCTTTGCACAGATCTTCACCGCCAAACTTTCTTTATCAAATGACCCCTCCAAATTAAGTATTGAAGTTTATTATTTGTTAATGGCCACAATTTGATATATATGTATTCATATAGCCCCGAAGTTTGTTTTTTGCAGATGTGCTTTATGAACATCAAGTCTGCAACATAGCTTCTGCACTCACATTTAAGCTTTGCGCAAGTCCTGAATACAAATGGTCTTGAACCATTCGAAGAGGTAGAATTGCAGACCCTATGCTTTTGTCATTCAGCTGTCAACGGTTTACAGAAGTGATCATGGCACCGTTTTATAGTCTTGTTGATGCCTTCTCTTCTTTATTTTGATCAAAGCTTGTTGCTTTACAGATCGATAGTCTTTACTTCCATAAGAGGCAGGAGCTTGACACAATGGCATTTGTTGTGAGCACGACAACTTGCTGAGGTATCAAACTTCATTTTCCCTGCTTATCATTGCAAACGACTTGAGCCGCTCCTTTGGTGTATGACTGTGATGCTGCCTTTGATGCAGATTGTGGCCAACACAATTTTGAGGAAGAGAACAAGGGAACTGCTCCTTGGACTTTGACATTGGCTGCTAACGAACCGAGATTACTCCTGGAGCTCCTGTTGGGTTTGAGGAAAGCAAGGAGCTGACACTTTGACGCTGATGTGGCTGAATCACAGTATCGACATTTGTGCTGAGCACTTCGGTGGCAGCAGCTCCGTTGAGGTATCAGTCTCCAACTCTCCTTGCTTTTGATTGTTGTTGTGTGCCTGTGTGTGACTTAAACCACCTCTCTGGTACATGACTGTGATTGTTGCATGTTGTTTTCACAGCTTCATTGTCTCCACACAACCTTGCAAACAGGCATGTCAATCTGCTCTCATAGTCCGGTGATCAAGTTGAGTTCTGCCTCATATAATTTTGCTCCTCCAGACTTCTCGACGAGCTCCCAATTCTGACTCCCTCCTCTTGTTTGTAGGTAGAAGACACTTTTTTTTATCTCATGTGAGATTCCTCCAAGACATCAAGGGAAGTAGCTGCTGTGGACTTTGCCTTGTTTTGAGCAGTTGTGAGGTGGAAACGGACACCAAGCTGCTGTGACGTGAGGCTTCTTGGAGGATGCAATCAGCTTTTTCTCTCCAGGCCTTTGGTGTTGAGGGTTTTGATGATGACAGAAGAAAGGTATGGATCTGCAAAAAAGAAAGAAAGAGAGCTCCACCTTTCTGATCCTGGTGTTGAAGAAGAAAGCAGTACAGCCTTCTCGTCTTCTCCTACTATTCTCTTCTGCTTCTTTCCTTCCCTTTGTACTCCGTTTCCTCCTTCGTTTCCTCCTCCTTCTCACCTCTTCTGTGCCTGCTTTTATAGAGTGTTAAGGGGATTGAGTTGTAACAAAAATTTGAAACTTTCAAACTCTCTTATCTCATGTATTTCGGCAGTGGAGATGATTATGTTGTAACCATTTTGACCATCTTTTGAAATTTTGAAAAGATGAAATGGCTAATGCTGATCTCCTTTTTTATTTGGCTGCGTCTCTTTTTTTTGTTTAAACAACTGTTCAGACGCCGCAACGTGTGAGACGAAACGGCATAAAACGACGACAGCCGTTTGATATTTAATGAATTGATCATATCCGTTTCGTTGGGAGCTAACCGAACAGTCCCGACCATTAACCATTATATAATCAAGCGTTAGTCTGTTGGTCCTCTCCTTTTATCAAAAACGAAAAAAAAAAGAAAAATTCGAAGAACTGGGATGTCGAACCTTCCAAATTCCAGAAACGCAATCGATCAACTTGAAGGTGAGTTCATGGCTTGTTACTTCTCTCTTCACAATTGATTGTTACGATATTCTAATCTGAATTTGTTTGTCAACAACCACAGATGTCAGGGTTGGGATGTCGAACCTTGCAATTTCCGGGAACGCAATCGATCAACAACAGCATGGTAATGAAATCAAAATCCATAATTTGTTTGTTACAAGCTTTTTAATCAGATTTGAATTTCTTTATTAACATCCTTAAATCTCAGAACTCGCCATCAAATCCCAATTCCCCTTCATATTTTTTTGGGTTCTAACACCTCGAATCCTAATCAAACCCCAAATTTCGGTGAATGAATCATATGCTTATATGTTGGTGAAATTATGGATCATATTTGGGTGAAATCATAATCATATGATATGTTGATGGTTTGAAATTGATGCACATTGCACACAAATTAAAATTAATGCAAATGGATCATGCAGGTGTTGAAACCTCTGAGTGGTATGTAAATCCAGGTGCTCGTATGGATGAAGTTGAAATCCGGTGAGGTCTTTCTCTTATCACGGAAAAAGTCGAGCAAGTGAAGCGTGAGCAGGCAGAGTATGCTGCGGAGATACACAGGAGGGGACGTGATGGGATGCGCAGACTCCGTCAGCAGAGACTCAGGAACTGAACAAGCTAAGCATCATCTGTTGGGGCATTGTGAAAACGAAAATTATTCGGTGCAACGGGTGCAAATGACCTGTCTAATTCATACCGTTTGATCGAGATAAATAGTGCTACACTCATCTCTCCATTATCAGATCTATGTATGTTTGTTTTTTCTGTTTTTTTTTAATTTCTATTCAGTGTCAATTATCTTTCTGCTTCTGTTATCAATTTCTGTTATATAGCTTTTTTTAATCTAGCTAGACAATCATAATCATAGTTTGATGGATGCTATTTGTTTATTCATGTCTTTCAAACTTATAGTTGGAGAATGGTTACCCCGTTGCGACTCTACCTATACTGCTCTTCTGTTGGTCTCATTGTTTGCTAGCATCTTCCCTTTATCAGTTATCACTAGTACAGTTAAGGAAACAGAGATTATCTGCTTACCTCTGTCAATTATGTCACACAGCGACACCTTCCCAAATTATATTTGTACGAGCTTTTGTTTGGTGATAAAAAAACAGGTTCAGACTTCTGTTCAGTGACTGAACAAGGAAATAAATTGTGTTGAAGAGTTTACACAGTTTAGCCATCATTTTCTGCCGCCTCTTAGCTTTGTGTGATGGCCGGCGTCTCTCCTTTGTTGGCTTCAGCTCCTTCTCCCTAAGCTGCAAAGATACATCCAGTCTCAAAATGACTTCAATTACAGCATATAGTCTTCGATAGCAAGCCTCGACGATCGATATTGAGATTAACTACCAAGCATGTGTTCCAATTAAGTCACTTGGTTCCAATTTGAGCATAACTAAATCCATTCTACTTTCATTCCATTGGTATCAATGAAATTGCATTGATAGTTTGGGAAGACAAATCAAGGTTGCACGAAAACACATTGCAGGTGTCTAGATCTAATCACTAAATTGTTTTGAAGGTTAAACCTAAAGTCTCTCCCAAAACACCCTAAAGGCACTGTCGCCTACCTATAACCTTCGTCTTCGTCCGGTGGCGCTTTGATGGCAGGTCTGGCTCTTGCCTTGTCGCCGTCAAAGGTCTGCTGCCGAACGGGGGATTGAAACCTATTGCTCTTCGGGTCTGCAAAGGAGAGGATGTGCGGGTCTTGACGTGTGTTATGGATAGGTGAGTAAGAGAATGGTCGTGTCGTCGCGGATGAATTTCGTGGCTCATTTTCTCAGTCAACGGCGAAAGATGGGGCTCGATCTGGTTCGACAGATTCTTTCAAGGATGGTGGAGATTTGATCTGATGGCAGGCTGTGATGCGGAACCCGGAGCTCGATCTATGGTTGTCGGGCTAGATTGGCTTGGCTTGGGGCTGATTTGGTCAGAAACCCAACATAGTTTTTCAAGGCGGTGGACGTCTCAAGTCTTGCCGACGACGTCAGAAGCGGCGTTGGTTAGCAGGTAGACGACGGGAAGCAGAACATACAGATGGATTTTGCGATGCTGCTCTTTGCTGGACTTTGGGCTTGCTAAGTTGGACTAGGGCTTGCTCTAGGCCCAACCACTAAGTTTGGACTAGGTTTTGCTCTAGGCCCAACCATTATGTTTTAACTTTGTCTAATTACAATAATGTCCTATGTTTTTAGGACCTTTAGGTAGGTTTGATGCCTGCAGATTATGCTGTTTCTTTTATATCTAGATAGTGAATGCTTCCTGTCATATTGCAATTGAGCGTCTTGACGACGGAAGTTTCATACGAATTATCTCTATGTAAGGCTAGATTATAGCTTGTTAGACTCATCGTCGATTATAACAATGTACAATACAAACTGAGACAATCAATACAATAGGTTGGTGCTCTTATCCTAAAAAAAACATTGCAGGCTGCATGCAGTAAAAGCTGTCAGTTTGAGAAGCCTTATGTGCATATCAGAACATAATGGTGTCATTCACCAAATGATGATAACTAGCAAACATTTCATTTGATGCCTTCCTCCCCCATCTTTAAATATATCAATTAGAGGCGCATAAAAGATGCAAGTTTAAACCCTCACCCTAAAATCCACGTTTGGCGAGAAATCCTTATTCTTTTAGAGAAAACCTTAGCCCCACCATCATATAAACGAAGCTCCTCCTTTTCTCAATAACCAAAAACAAGCAATAGAAAAATTCGGAGAGTTGGGATGTCGAGCCTTCCAAATTCCAGAAACGCAATCGATCAGCATGAAGGTGAGTTCATGGCTTGTTAATTCACTCTACACAATTGGTTGTTACGATGTTCTAATTTGAATTTGTTTGTCAACAACCATAGATGTGAGGGTTGGACGTCAAACCTTGCAATTGCAATGTAATGAAATCACGATCTATAATTTGTTTGTTACAAGCTTTTAATCAGTATTTTGATTTTATTCTAGGATATTTGATATATATGTGTCTTGATTCATGCCTTGTATACGGACTTTATGTAGTAAACCATGTTGTAATAGGGTTTTACACATATCCATGTAATAGACCCATTAGCTCATGTAATAGCCCAAGAGTCCCATGTATTTCCTTATATAAAGGGGTTTCATTCTATCAATAAAAAAAAGAATTCATTCCCATTCTACAACAGATTTGAAATTCTTTATCAACAAACCCACAGATCTCAAAAGTTTTGGTTAATGAATCATATGTTCATTTGTTGGTGAAATAATGGATCATATTTTGGTGGAATCATAATCATCATATGGTATGTTGATGGTATGAAATTAATGCAATTTGTACATAATTTGAAATTGATGCAAACAGGTCATGTATTTGCAGGTGTTGAGACCTCTGAGAGGGAAAGGGTAGTATGTTATGGAGATGCACAGACACCGTCGCGTACCTCGGGTTTAGGGTTAACAAAAATGCCCTTAAAATTTAATGGTGTTAGTGATGAGGATATAAAATGCTAACAGAATGAAACGATTAATTTGTTCTTGTCTTTCAAACTTATAGTTGAAGAATGGTTACTCCATTGCCACTCTACCCATCCCTCAAGCTGCTATCCCTTTGACATTTAAAAGAAATAGTGAAGCAGCGATAAAGGAAAGAGGCTAACAATGAGAGACAAACAGTCTAATTACACAGCATCAGAATTAATTCGGTGCTAAATACAGGGATTACGAAGACTAGGTTTGATTTCCAAGTTCCAACCTAGTATCATGACTGGTTTGCGTATAATGAAGTACATCTAAAAGGTCTATCTTTCTGGTTCGGTCAAAGAAACCTGACCATGGGATGAATCAATTACAGTTCGACTCTTAAACCTTGAAACTTTCTTATATGTTTTCTTAGTCACATAAGTGATGTCATAATGGAAAATGATTCAAGTGATGTCTTAATGGAAAATGATTGGTTAGGTTAAAGCCTCTAATTGATTACTAAAAGTTGAATATGCAAGTTTTCAAATAACATTGCCAAATCCAGGTCTCTAAGAATCTTGTTTGCTATCATTTACAAAAACACCAGAAATCAAGGGAAATACACAATTTGGAAAAATCCTACAAGAAAAAAAGCTTTCATGTTAACTACCTGATTAGGCCACCTTACTTTACATGCTAAATAACTAACCAAAACATGAGGAGCTCAACAAAGGAGGGAAATCGTAGACTGTCGGAAACTAATTCAGTTTGCTTCTTCAAGACGAGATCGTATGGCCTCCGGAATGGATCTTTTATTAATGCTGCAAGAAGACAGATAATAAGGGCACTTTGATCACCTTTCAAGCTTTTTTACAAAAAGAAAAAAGAACTAGTTTTCCTACCTTATGACAAGCAAATCTCCTCCAAGTTTCTTTTCAGAAATCCAATCTGGAACCAGTTCTAGCAGCAAGTTAAGTAGCTCGTCAACATCCTCTGTGAAAAGAACAGGACATGATTTAGGCGGCTCAAGAAACTTCCATACGATATGAAATTATACTTTCACTCGAAATAATCAGTGATTATCTGCTTACCTCTGTCAATCATGTCAGAATGGTTCCACATAATCTTGTGTACAAGCTCCTGTTTGGTGATAAAAGAACGGTTCATTGACTGAAAAAGGAAATGAATCATGTTGAAGAGTTTAGGCAGTTTGGCAATCATTTTCTGCCGCCTCTTAGCTTGTGTGATGGCTGGAGTTCTCTCCTCTGTTGCCTTCTGCTCCTTCTCCCTAAGCTGCGATGATACAGCACAGTCAAAATTACTTCTCAATTACAGCATAGTCTTCGTAAAATAAAACAAGGGATTAGCAAGCCTTGAAGATCAATACTGATGCTAAAATTTCTCATATGACTAATTTAACTAAATACAATCTACATTGATCCCATCATATCAAACAAAAGCAAAAGACAACATTGACCATTACATTGATAATTTAGAAAGACAAATCAAGGTTTGCACGAAAAGACATTGCAGGTTGCATGTAGAAAAAGCTCAGTTTGAGAAAGCGTCATGTGCATATCATAACATGATACCGTAATTAATGGTGTCATCACCAGATGATGACAACTTGCCAACATTTCATTTGATCCCCTTTTTTTATTTTCTATCTTAAAATTTGTCAGATTAAGAAAGCCTTATGTGCATATCATATACATGAATGGTTATGAAATCAGCAAGTCTCAGATTTTCAATTGGAACAAACAATAGGGATATTCAATATTAAGGAGATAAATTACATGAATGGTATGCTCTGGAAACTTTTAAACAGGCATAGACATATAAATGCTCAGTCAAGAATACAGAGAGACATACCGATTACATGAATCGGTATGCTCTGGAAACTTTTAAACAGTCAGACATAAATGCTCAGTAAAGATTACAGAGAGACATACCGATTACATGAATGGTATGCTCTGGAAACTTTTAAACAGTCATAGACATATAAATGCTCAGTAAAGATTGCAGAGAGACATACCGATTGCAAAAGATCCCTAGGAAGAATATCAAGAATGTCCTTATCAATTGAAGTTTCATCCATATCAAGAATTTCATCTTCAGCATTTCTACTCTTCACAGGAGTTTCAAATTTCAACGATCTGCTGCGTGGAGGACGCCTGACCAACTTGTTTGGCGAGCTATCTTCTGGGCTCATAAAGCATCGCTTTGGTGGGTGTGGTGCAGGTGTGCTTGACATCAACCTGGCTGGAGTAGAAACAAGCTTTAGAGTTGAAGCAAGCTTTCCTGGAGCAGACTGAATAACAGTATTATTTGCCAACAAACCATCATCCTCTAATGCGTCTATCTTTTTGGTTGGGGTAGCAGGCACTTGACCAGGACAAGAAACAGCAACACTATCATCCTTAACGGAGCAAACAGTATTGGGCACTTGACTTTGTGAAGCAGCAATACTATCTTCCTTAACAGAGCAAACAATATTGGGATTTGACTCTGAAACTGAAAGATTTGAAGCTTGAAGGGATGCCTTCGGTTGATCATCCTGTATGTTGTCTGACTCACTGCTTTTAGCTTTCCGAGAAAAGTGACTTCGGAAGGACCCCGAAAGATGAGATGCCATGCCTGGTTGCTGGTTTTTAGGTACTTCACATGGCAATGATAGGCTGGGAGTTCTGATTATGTTGAAATTCAAACCTTCTATTGATTGGTTCGATGCCTTTTGATGTGTTTCGTCTGGAATTTCATCACCCTGAAGGCAAGCAGTTGATACCTCACCAGGAGAGGATGAGGAGGAAGAAAACTTGACCCCATTTGAATGTATTTCTTGCTTGTCGCAGTTAAAGGGACGGGGCAGAGGTTCTCCTGGAATTTCACAATCCTGAAAGAAGATTTAGATTTCTATTACCACATGCTACTGAATACAACAGTTCAAGAAGGTTATTGGCATGATAAAACAGGAAGTCAGCCTACAAGAGGGTAATCTAACTATATTATTTATAAAACATGAAAAGCTTGTTTCTCAGCAAGACAGCATTTTCTATATTTTGTTCAAGTCCTAGTCTAATATTATTCCACAACTGTTTGGGAATAAATCGAATACAGGATAAGACAACACTGAACTTAGTGTAGTACAATTCAAGATTCTCAACTACTAGAGCTGCGATTCATATAGGCTACTAGACAATCCAAAGTAAAATCAAACTCAAGGTTAATATAGATTGCTAGACTACGTTCATATAGGCTACATTAGAGCCTCATAGATTGCTAGCATCCAGTGCAAAATCAATCGGTTCAACAGCTAACTACACTATCAAAAAGTAAAGGTGCGACTGAAATGTAAGATTCCTTGCACAAGTTAAAAGTGGGAATTAAAACCATTGAACCCATGCTAGTTGATCAAAAAGCACAAATTATTCCCAGAAACGAAAACATATTAGCCAAGTTACCTCAGGCTGGGATCTTGAAACCTCTACAAGCCGATCACGGAAAACCCTTCTCAAATTCAGTGTCTTCTTCAACTGCGCAATTCCACCACCTTCAGATTTCGACGCGCCATCATTCTCCAACGCTTGAACATTCAAAGAAACACGAAGATCCGGCTTCAAACAACTAGTATGCTCATCAAACACAAGCTCTTTCTTTATCTCAATCACCTCAGGTAAAATATACTTCAACTGAGCCAAGTGACTGTATGTAAACCTCCTAAACAACCAACACAACCCAAAAACCCATCAATTTCTATTCCGAAATCTAATCTCTTACACCCACACCAATCAATTCAACAACCGAAAAATTCAAAAGATGAGATTTTCAAAGAGTACCTATCAGTCAAATCCTCAACGGCAGGGCAGATATTCCTGAACAGCGTCTTCACTCCTTTAGCCATCAACAACCGAATCGAACTATCCAAGCAATTGAAAAACTCACCCAACACTTCATACCTGCACAAAAAACCCACAAAAATCAAAACCCACACAAATTCATCATCCCCATATCAAAACACATCAAACCCAAGACCCTTACTTCTCCAGTAGCTTCTTCGGTGCCTTCTTCTTCTTCTTCGGGCTCTCCTCCGGGAACGCGATCTGCCGCCTCGCAGATCCGATCTGCTCCTTCTTCTCACCCACGCTTTTCGCCGCGGCTCGTCTGATACCCGCAATCGACAGCGCCACGTTCCGGTTCCGCGCCCGCGGCGGCGCCGGCTGCCAGCGCCGCTCCGGCGTCGGGGCGGCTAGAATCGAATCGGATCCCGGCTTCGACTTGTTCGATTTGAACTTCAGAGACAGATCTGAAGCCTCTTGGGCCTCTGAGGAACTCATTGTAGATCTAGAGAGAGAAAGAGCTTAAGTCACAGAGAGAGGAGAGAGAAAGTGAGGCGGAACTGAAATGAGGGTTTGGGGTATTTATTAGAGTCCCCCAGCGTGCTACCGTTGCCTCCCGCCAATTCAGTCCGTTGCGTCCCGCGAGTTTTCACGGGTTCGGGTCGGGTATTGGGCTACTGGATATGGGCCTGCTGTGGGTTCGGCCCAAGGATGAGAGCGAAATTGTTAAGAAGTGAAGCGGCTCTGCTAGTTCACGTCTTCTTCCCCAATCATATTGAGAGGGACAACTTCACAAGCAAAATTACAGAGAGAATAAAAGTTAAGAAACCCAGAAAAAGCTTTGCATATTCTTCGGTCTCTCCTTCTGGGTTTTATTGTTAATCGGAGTTGGATAATTATTTTATTGCATATAGCTTCTTGAGTTTGGAGCCGGGTTTGATCGTCACCGTCGAATTGGGTGGCCTGTGTTTTCCGGTGGGGGAGAAATTTGATTGCTTTGGACTCTTATTTGGGTGCTTTCAATTGGGTGGAGGTAAAGTTTTGTTCTTTGGCTTGTTCTTGGTTCTGGGTTTTGTTTCTTTGTTTTCATGTCCAAATTGAAAGAGGAATATTATGGAGGTGGTGTTGAATTTGGTTTAGATGATTGCTCCATTCTTGTTTATTGGTTAGCTTTTTAGCTGGGTTTAGATGATTGAGTTGTTAAAGCTCGATGAATTGAGTTTGCTTGACCATTAGCTAATATGGTCTAGTTTCCTGAAAAGAAGGAATTTTAGGAAACTCAGATAGAAGAAGCAGGTGGATTCTAGGGTGAGAAAGAAATTGGGAAGAACCTATTCCCTATGTTTGGGATCATCCAGTATGTATATTCTGATTATGTTAGTTTCTATATGAGAAAGGTTCAGCTGATTACTTTAGACATGCTGAAGAGAAACGAGGCTTGTGATGGTTATGTGAGTAGCTGCTAAGGTTTGAAATGTTCTTGATGAATTGACTTGTGGTCTTGGAAACTAGCTTTTAGTGCTGAGTAAATGAATATAAGGTAGAAAGGTTAGGTCATTGTTGTTCTTGTTCTTGTTTGAAATCATCATAAGGAACCAGCTGAAGGAAATGAGTGACAGGTGTTAGATTTAAAAACAAGTTGCTGCTAGGTTCATGGACTGGTATTGATACGAGGACCTATTACATAGTTTTGTTGCATTGATATGTTTATTTGCTAATTAGATTACTTTTCATCTGAACAAAGAAAGGCTCATTCAATATTATAGAAATGCTGAAGATGATATGGGGTTTTCCATGATAATTGATTAATTGAGAAGAAAAAGAATGTTTCCTTTTTCTGTTTTGCTTTTGTTTGTCATTTCCTGGTTGCACATGCATATTGTTACTAGGGCTGCGACCCCATTTCGTGACTATGGGACACACCCTATCCTCTCATTCTTACAAAATCTCTTGCTTTACTATTTCAGTTGTCCATCGAATGGACAGGCTGTATCTACCCATAGTCAGTGTGTGTGAATGATGTTCGGTTGGCTTAATGGTGTGAAGTCTAAGTTGCGTGGTGAATCATCTTTGACAGCATCGTTGCTTAGGGATGCGGCTCCTGAGGTTGAATTATCTCAGTATGGAAGGCCACCAAGTCCAAGTCCGGGAAGCGAGAGCCCAACTGGGCTTCTTAATGGTGAGAGTGTAAATGTAGAACCAATTGCTGATTTGGACCTGTTCTTCGAGAGGTTGTACAGCTACTATTGTGATAAAGGGCTCTGGTGTATTGTCATAAAGTGGATAGTAGAGCTTCTCAGCCTTGGGTTCACCATATGCTTCTCTGGGTTCTTCTTATTGTTTGTTGATTGGAACGGTCTTCGCAATGCAAAGTGTGGGATGGATGCATTTCAATCTGGAACTAAGCCCTGTGATCTTTCCACCGAAGCTCTTCATCAGCACCCATTAAGCCCTATGACGCTTTCCAACGCTATCATTGTTGCATATTTGATTATATTTTCCATTTATTGGATCTTCTGTTTCCTGAGGTTTTTTGCTCAACTACGAGATACTTTGGGAGTTCGTCATTTCTATCACAACAGGTATATTTGCAAAGTTTTATCATTGGAATTTTAATGCAATGACCTGCAGTTGCTTAAGTTTTTTTTCAAATGTGTATGTGTTTATAATATTCAATTAGTAAAGAAAAGTTGGTATCAATTTTTCTTGCAGCCTCCATGTCACCGACAATGAAATTAAGACTATGCCATGGGCATCAATTCTAGAAAAGGTTGTCCAGCTACAAAGATCACAGCAGCTTTGTGTGGTCAAAGATCTGTCTGCTCATGATGTGGTTATGCGTCTGATGCGGAAAGAGAACTATTTAATTGGAATGCTTAACAAGGGGGTTCTTTCTTTTCCAATCTCACAATGGGTCCCAGGCACTGGTCCTACTGTCAAACTGCACTCGGGTGGAAAGCAAGAGCGTCTAATTCTGACAAAAACCCTTGAGTGGACCTTAAATTGGTGCATCCTGCAGAGCATGTTTGATAGGTATGTTCAGTCTTAATATAGACTTCTTGTAAATCGGATCTATAATTTGGAGTCTTTGATATTCTTTTTCAGGTGGCATGACCAATATAGTCGTCTAGGATATGAGGACATTATTTGTATGCCTTCTTTCTCCTGGTTTCAATGTTAACCTAGATATGATCATCGTTAGCTTTTGTCTTAAAAAAGAAAAAGAGAGGAAGCTAATTCTACTGATGAGTTCTTCCCCTGCTAGTCTCTCTGATGTCAAAAATGGGGAAGGTAAGGACGATTACACTGGTTTGGCAGGAAAAGTCTCTTGGTCAAACTACATTCCTTATGATGGATGCTTTAAAGTTTTAATCTCCTTGGTATACTTA
Source organism: Comarum palustre (assembly GCA_951800085.1). Lineage (NCBI taxonomy): Eukaryota > Viridiplantae > Streptophyta > Magnoliopsida > Rosales > Rosaceae > Comarum > Comarum palustre. The sequence continues at coordinate 13,779,260 of OX637583.1, forward strand.
TAAGGAATTGTCTAAAGAGAGCTTAATGGGAATCTTTGTTGCGGCTTCAAACAATTCATGATGAGAATTTGATTGATTTAAGTTGTAGAAATTGTCCTGGTTCTGGATTGTGTATTCATGCATCGTTGTCTGGTGATGCCTACCTTGGAACGGTGTACATCCTCTATTTGTCCTAATAGTTTTGATCTTTTTTAACAATGTGTGCTCTTTCTGCAGGAATTTTTGTGTTAGCAGGGACTTTGTATCAAATCCAAGAACATTAAAGAAAAGACTTATGGTAGTTGGGCTTGTAATGCTTCTCCTGTCGCCATTTCTTGTCATATTCATGCTGGTATATCTTTTCTTAAGGCATGCTGAACAATTTTATAATCATCCGAGCACTGCTTCATCAAGAAGATGGTCAAATTTGTCAAGGTGGATGTTTAGGGAATTTAATGAGGTAATAATTTTTTGTATATCTTCTCAAGTTCATCATGGTCCTTTCCTTGAAACAATGTTTGTATATGCTGCTTGTGATTGAAAGATGCATTACCTTTTTTGGCATCTCTTTATCTCTTTGATAACCACTATGTGTGCATTTAGTTTGGAGTTTGGACGTGTACTGAAAAGGATGAATTGCGACTTCCAGTCATCATTTTCTTTCCCAAAATTGATCGCAGACTCAGTGATTTTTAATGTGGACAGACCAACTTTCCATTTTCTTGCTTGCGAATCAAAAAGTTTTTTCGTCGTCCTGTTTTGTGTTGCCCTTCACAAGCAATTCTGCTGCCTTAAACATACACTATTCAGTTGATGAGCTTGCATCAAATTTTGACCCTTAACAATAAAAGGTTGGATTTAACATGTTAGATTCAATACAATTCACCATATTAAAGGTTTTATATGATCATTATGATTCATCATATATTGTGAGTTTTTCTCCCCTGTGATAGTTTTTCAATCATATCAATTGTCTTTGGTATGGTTACTTTATTCATATGTCAGACTTTGAAAAATTAGTCTCCTCCTACCTCTTAGTTTTGTTTCCGTCGTCTATAAGTATGGAATTCTGACCTCTATTACTATATTTTTAAAACTTGCATTATTATGATGGCAGGTGGATCACTTGTTCAAACACAGAATCAATAGCAGTTTGGTACATGCTTCTGAATATTTGAAGCAATTTCCTTCTCCTATTATATCCATAATAGCAAAGTTCATCTCATTTGTTTCTGGTGGCTTCGCGGCTATTTTAATCATCATTGCGTTCCTAGAGGAATCTCTGCTGGAGGGCCATGTAAGATATTCTTATTCCTACTTTCTTAGTGAGACATTTCACTGTGTTTGGATATTTGTATATGATGCTAACTTGTACTTATTTGTTGCTAAAATATGAATCGTCAGATATTTGGTCGCAACTTGTTCTGGTATGCTGCTGTTTTTGGAACTATAACAGCAATTAGCAGGGCTGCAATTAGTGATGAGCTTCTGGTCCGTGATCCAGAGGGGGCAATGTCTATGGTGGTTCAGTACACCCATTATATGCCGAAGACATGGCATGGAAAAGAGAATACTGAGGGTGTTCGGGTAGAATTTGAATCCCTCTTTCAGGTGATCCCTTGCAAAGCTCCATTTCCTTTTGTTTACCCTACAATATTAACCCTGCTGTTGCTCATGCTGTTCTCTTCCTCTGTTTTTAAAATGCAGTATACTGGAATGATGTTACTTGAGGAGATGGCCTCTATCTTCCTCACTCCATATTTACTTATATTTGTTGTTCCAAAGGTCAGATAAATGCTTATCTCATTTTTTTGTTTTCTTTCATCTATGAAACTTTCCAGTTTATTGTTCCAGCCTGATTTGTGTTTAATGTGCAGCGGGTGGATGACATTTTAGAGTTCATTGCAGAATTCACAATTGATGTGGAAGGTGTTGGTCATGTTTGCAGGTTAGTAATTACGCACCCTCTTCTGTTGGCTTTATGCAGATAAAGGATTAGAGCCATTACGTGTCCTCTGAGCCTTTATCATTGGCATTTGACTCCCCTGTCCATTTCTTGCAGCTTTAGTGCCTTCGATTTTCAAAAACATGGTAATAGAAACTATGGGTCACCTTTTAACGTACCTCGCTCACTGAGGAGTTCTCAAGGGAAAATGGAGAAATCGTTCTTGAGGTATGATCACTAGAGATCTACTTGGAGATGCGTTGTCGTGTCATTTTTATGTTGCCCTTTCCATTTAATGGTAGTCTATGTCTAGGGATGCTCTAGTTGCTTGCTAGACAAATAATTTCCTCACGCACATCTCAATTATGAAGAATTTTCCATTTTTTGTGGCAGCTTCCAGTGTAGCTATCCTTCGTGGGACCCAAATGCAGAAGGACATCAGTTTCTCTTGAATCTTAGAACTTTCAGGGAGCAAATGTTGCAGGGACAAGGACCTAGACATGCATATTCTCCTCAGAGAATGTCTCCTGGCAGCACCAGTTTGAGAGCCTTCGGTGGCATGAACTATTTCTCGAGGGAAAGGCTACATCATAATCCAAGAAATGGCTATCAATTAGGTTCTCTGTGGTTAATAGATGCAGATCAGAAGAATCATCCATACCTTCTTGATTGGTATTACACCTCTGCCACACACCATACAACGAGTTACAAGAGGGATACTCCAGAAGAACCATTTGAACGTGCTGAGCAACAGTCTGTGGATTGGATGCCGCCCAACCTGGCAGAAAATGGAGCAAGATTTGAAGATCTATGGGACCATCATTATGAGGATCGATCTCAGTCTTATATGGGGGCTTCTACATCTGCCCCATTCCCCCGAGATAATTTACTTCAACACCATGATACTGGTAATCCGGCACACCAAGCTAGGAGTCACTGGTGGGCTAGAACTGGCCCTCACGGTACACAGTCCCAGTCAAGTTTTCTTGATCCTCCACAGTCAAGTTTTCTTGAGCCTCCCAATTTCATGCGCCAGCATTCACATAATTATTATGAAAATTTCTCAGACAGAAGCTTAGAGGAACAGGATGAAGAACTTGAACAGGAACATAACGAAAGACTAGATGCCAAACATGTAGAACAGGAACAGGAGTTGGATTGGAGGATGAATTACCACAACCTATCTCGAACTACTTATATGGATGACTTAGACATTGAGGCAGGCGAATTCAATCTTCATTTTGATGATGTATATAGTAGACGTCCCGAAACCCCCAAGATATAAAACCCACCAAGCTTTCAGTGATAACTATTTGTTTCCTCTTAGTTTTTTCAAGAGGTCTCTCTATTGCTCAAGTATCTGGTTGGTTTTACACTACTGGGAGTCTGGGAATTGCTCTTAGGAATCGTGTATTCTTTGTTGTATATAATTTGAAATTCTTGAAACTCTTTTGTTCTCCCAGTTGCGAGGGTGACTGAGGTCACCGAAAACCCCAGCACCCCTCCAAAAATGTACAGATAAACTATTTGATCATTTCAAACTTCCTTTTCATTCCACTCGGATAACTTATTTGGAGAACTACACTACTCTGCGCTCAAAAAGTTCGTTTGTGCTCGGTTGGATATTGTATAGTTGGCAACTTCAAACGCTCACAAAAGCACTCGGTAAACAATTTGGTTTAGACATCATCTCTGCTCGAGCAACTTCCTTGATCAGTTTGGGGCAGCATTCTTGGGATTTTTTTGTTGTAATTTTGTTTCTTGTATTGACAAAAAAAAATCAAATAAAAATCATATCTACAACGACAATAACACATTTCGACATAAAATGCAAACGTAATGTGCTCTTACCTTACCTAATGAAGTAACTAAAAGTCCACCTTAAATTTTCAAAAAACATTAATTTCTAGCTAAATTTCAGATCAAATGCTAATAAAAATAAAATTTAGTTCACCATAAAATTCTGAATTTAGCCTATATATTATTAAACTTAGACGGTTACTAACATCAATACAATAGTTATCCATTCGGTCTGAGGTTGAATCATATCTTTTTTTTATTGGTTTTGTCTTTTTCAATGTAAAGGGTAAAAAAAAGAAATATTGTTTGTTCAAAACAAAACAAGAAACCTACAATTGTTTTTTTTTATCAAAAAAATTCTTTCCTTTTGTTATACATTCCTATCCTATACCGAAAGAATGAATTGAGTTCGTATAGGCATTTTTGATGCCGCTATTGAAATAGCCCTTCTGGCTATATTTTCTGCCACTCCGCTCATTTCATAAAGTATTCTGCAGGATTTAACAACAGCTACCCAATATTCGGGAGATCCTTTACCCGAACCCATACGTGTTTCTGTAGGTCTCACTGTAACTGGTTTGTCTGGAAATATACGTACCCAGATTTTTCCGCCACGGCGTGCATTTCGTGTCATTGCTCGCCGCCCCGCTTCTATTTGTCTAGACGTGATCCAAGCGGGTTCAAGTGCTTGAAGAGCATATCTACCAAAGCAAATACGATTACCTCGATAAGATATTCCTTTCATTCTTCCTCTATGTTGTTTACGGAATCTGGTTCTTTTAGGGTTATAGTTGATGATTGTTTATTAATTCCACCCATCTCTACTACAGAACCGGACATGAGAATTTCTTCTCATCCAGCTCCTCGCGAATTAAGCGATTAAAAATAAAATATATGCTGAATACTGAATCGGTAGATTCTTTAAAATTCCATTTAATAGATAATAGAATTTTTTTTATCTTTTGATTTGATATATAATATAATTAACTGCGTATTCTATTTATAGATAATGGAATTTGGGTATAATGTTATAATGAATCTTTAATTTTATTTTGCTTTTTATTATCATATCGAATTTATTCAAATTTCTAAAAAAAAAATTCGCGGGCGAATATTTACTCTTTCAACATTCAGTTATAAGATTAGTTTATGACATAATCTTTCAAAAAAAAAAATGAATTCTGGTGCGTTCCGACATCCTACCCACTGAATCATTAGGATTCCTTTTAAATAGAATCTGATGCATTCAAAGGTTATGTCGTTCCCACCACCTCTCGAGTAATGATTAGGTCTGAATTCTACAACGGAGCCCCTAATGAAATTTGTTTTTGATTTTGAGTCAACCTTCTCAGTCTTTATTGGCTCGGGGCTCTTTATTTGTGTTTTTATCCACGTATTTGTCTAATTAGAATCAGTATTGATGCTTTAATTACATTCTTTTTTATGAGATGACTCATAGACCGTACATATTGGAATCATATATCGTTGATATTCTTTTTCTATCTTTCTCTCACCCTTCCGTTTATCTGTATACTTTTCTTGCTTTACAACCCATAATCAGATTGGTTTTTCTTTTTTGTTTTTGCAAAAAAAGATTTCAGTTGCTACAACGATATGACTTATATATCATATATATCATATTTTGACTGGCTTTTTCTTTATATCCAGATAATGCGAAGCGATGAGTTGGTTATTAGTTCTATAGTTATTAGTTCGTACTCCGGGCTGTTCCATTTTTTTTTATTCTAATCCTACAAAAACCAACGAGCCACACACTAAGCATAGCAATTATATCAAATGATTAATTGAATTTTTATTCAACCTTATAGAATTGTTCGTTTTTTTATCACTAAATACAAATAGAACTAAATACAAGTCAAGTAAATGCTTATTATTCTTCGTCTACAAATATCCAAATTTTGATACCTAATACCCCATAGATAGTTCGAACGGCGTAGGAACAATAATCTATTTTGGCTCGAATGGTTTGTAGAGGAACCCTACCCTCTCTGATCCATTCGACACGTGCAATTTCTTTTCCGTCAATACGCCCTGCTATTTGTATTTGAATTCCTTTTGTACCTGCCTGCTCAGTTAATTCAATAGCTTTTTTCATTGCTTTGCGAAATGAAACTCTATTTTTAATTGCCCAGCTATAAATTCCGCAAGAATATTGGGGTGGCTATAAGGGTTTACAATTCTTGTAATAGCAATGTTGAGTTTTCGGTTAACACAATTGAGTTCTTTTTGTACATTGAACTGTAATTATTCGATTTTGCGAGTCCTTTCTTCTATTAATAACTTGGGGAATCCCATATAGATTATTACTTGAATCAAATCAATTCTTTTTTGAATCTCTATACGTGCAATTCCCTCGACATTAGAGGATATTTTCAGATTTTTTTGTACATAATTTTTTATACAATCTCGTATTTTTTGATCTTCTTGTAGATCTTCTGAATAGTTCTTTGGTTGTGCAAACCAAACAGAATGATGACCCTGGGTTGTACCAAGTCTGAAACCAAGTGGATTTATTTTTTGTCCCATAGTCCCCCACTACTATATATATCGTGAAACATCATATCGGTGTGTTTTTTTTATCCATTCGGTTTTTTTTAAGCATAACATAATATAGCGTATTTGTAGTTTTTCTAATATGAAATATTCTTTCTTTAAATATTCCTCAGCTACCTTTTCCTTTTATCTATTTATAGTTGTTCATCTACACTACAGATATATCTTTTAACACAATAGTTATATTTATTAAAAAAAATTATAACTCATACCGTGGTACCTTCTCTTGCAACAAAATATTTTGTTCGGTTTAAGACAAGATATGGGTTCAAATACTAAATTAGTGAGTGTGCTACTAATAATATAGGGAATACAGGGAATGTTTTTAACAAATAATTTCCGGTATAAAAATAAAAAGGAAAAAGAAAAAAGGAGAGAGTACAAAACGACGTCACTTGGTTGCTCATCGCCTTGTTTGCCTCAAATTCCAGTTGAACAGGGGTTTAAGCAGAAGGGTTTAACAGACAGAACCTTTGTCACAGCTCCCACCATGAGGAAGTCCTCAATCTCAATCTTCCCCCATCTACCCAAATGAACTCCAGGCAGAGAAAAACCAAGGAAAATCCGAACTTGAAGACGCATTCGAGTCTGCGACTAGTTCTGAAGAGATGCGTAGAGCTTTCAAGGACATGGAGTCGGTTTTCGGAGAGAAAGAGCTGGCCTTGGCTTGTTTGAAACTTGGGCTCAAGCTTGACCTGGAAGGTGAGGACCCTGAACAAGCTTTGGCGTTTGCTACTAGGGCCTTTAATGCTTTCGATGATGAAGTACATGATTCGAGTAATAAGAGTTCGTTTCTTGTTGCAATGGCTTTACAATTGATGGGTTCTGCGAGTTATAGCTTGAAGAGGTTTAGTGATAGTTTGGGATATTTGAATAGGGCGAATAGGGCGTTGGAGGAGGAGGGTTGTGATGTTGGGGATGTTAGGCCGGTGAAGCATGCGGTGCAGTTGGAGCTGGCGAATGTGAAGACGGCGATGGGGAGGAGGGAGGAGGCTCTTGTGAATTTGAGGAAGTGTTTGGAGATTAAGGAGGTCATGTTGGAGAAGGATAGTAAGGAGCTTGGGAAGGCTAATAGGGATTTGGCGGAGGCTTATGTTGCGGTTTTGAACTTTAAGGAGGCGTTGGGATTTTGTAGGAAGGCGTTGGAGATTCATAAGGAGCAGTTGGGGCAGAATTCTGTGGAGGTTGCGCATGACAGGAGGCTGCTTGGGGTTATTTATACGGGGTTGGAGGAGCATGAGAAGGCCTTGGAGCAGAACATGTTGTCGCAGAAGGTTTTGAAGAATTGGGGTCTTGGTTCTGATTTGCTTCGTGCTGAGATTTTTGATTCTGCAAATATGCAGATTGCTCTGGGGAAGTATGATGACGCTATTAATACTTTAAAGGGTGTTGTTCAGCAAACGGATAAGGATAGTGAGACACGTGCTCTAGTGTTTATCTCGATGGGAAAAGCATTATGTAATCAGGAGAAGTTTTCGGATGCAAAGAGATGTTTGGAGATTGCTTGTGGAATTCTTGACAAGAAAGAGAGAGCCTCTCCAGTAGATGTTGCTGAGGCATACTCAGAAATATCAATGCAATACGAGACAATGAACGAGTTTGAAACTGCAATTTCACTGTTAAAGAGGACATTGGCATTGCTTGAGAAGCTCCCTCAAGAACAACATTCTGAGGGAAGTGTTTCTGCTAGGATAGGGTGGTTACTTCTGTTGACCGGCAAGGTCTCACAGGCTATTCCTTACTTGGAGAGTGCAGCTGAAAGGTTAAAAGAGAGCTTTGGTCCCAAGCATTTTGGTGTGGGCTACATTTATAACAACTTGGGGCAGCATATTTAGAACTAGACCGGCCTCAGTCAGCTGCACAGATGTTTGCTGTTGCAAAGGATATCATGGATGTCGCGCTTGGTCCACATCATGCAGATTCAATTGAGGCATTCCAGAACCTCTCAAAAGCATACAATGCTATGACAAGGTATGAATACAACTTTAACTTCTTTACTTGTCCAGTATATGATTCTATTATTACATTGGTAACCAAGATTCAGATGCAGTTGGTATCTACTAAATGGTTACTTTTCTGAATGTAATCTATGCAATTGAAGACCTATTATGCTCCTTACGTAGCTCTGAATTCATGTGAAAATTATTCTTGTGCGGTAAATGTGAACTTAATATAGGTCTGGCATTTCTCGTTGACACATGCACCCACTTTCATTTCCCTTGGTATCTATTCATCAAGCATCCATTAAAACAGATGAGTGATGCAATTTTGAAGAAGCTAGTCTTATGTAAGGTAAAATCATACTTATTTCTAAATTGATCTCTTGGCTTTTCAGCTATGCCCTTGCAATCCAATTCCAGCAGCAAGTAGTTGATGCTTGGGAGAGCCATGGACCAAGTGCTCATGACGAACTCCGAGAAGCACAGCAAATTCTTGAAGTGTTGAGGAAGAAATCCCGTGGGACATTTTCAATTGATGAGCGAACCATAAAGGCCTTGCCCCAAACTCATCCATCTGCCCAGAGCGCACAGGCTGATTTCCTTTGAATTTGAACTGATTGGACTTGATTTGAAAGATGCTCTGAGTAATTGATATACCAAGGCGAGTAACTTCGTCCTTGAATGTGACGGTATGGCTGCTGTTTTTAGTGCTTCTGATAATGTTTTGGCTATATTATTATTTCTGCATGGGTGTCAGTGTCTTCATAAGAAACTTAATAAGACATCGTTCTAAACTTGTACTATATTACCTTGAAGCACAAAGGTTTCTGCTCTTGTATATTGATTTAGAATCGAGGAATATTTTTTTGTCATTCACAAAAGTTTTATCAAATTTTCATCCTCTAGTGCACTGCGATATTCGTCTATATAACTAACTCACTGCTATGTTTAAACTTTAAATAGATTAAGCAGTCTGTTTAAAAGGAAATCCTGGCAAGGCAAGACAAGACAAGGTACTAGCCGCAGAAACTGTGCTTTCTCAATGAAGGCACCTGAGTTTACATATTAAGTAATAAAACTTAACTGCTATATTCATAAAACACAATGTCTGACTGCTATTTCATGTTAGGTCAATGATAAGGATATAAATCAGTAGGATGATATTTTTATTTTTTATTGCATATCTGCATATCTTGGTGTGTGCATTCTTATTTGTCTGTAATAATTTTCTCACCTATATTATGATTTGACTTTTATATCTTAGGTTAGATTGATGGAGTTGGAAAGGGGAGCCATTGTCAACTAGATGTTTGTTTTTAGATATGTTATATTAAAATGTTCATACATATAATCAAGGTTACATGTGACAGTTCTTTAGTCAATCTAATGGTTTCTTTAATTTCGTTCACATCACAAAATGTATGCAACACTGTAACTCCAAGTCAACAACCTAGCTAGTATTACAAATGTGCCTAGAACAATAGCAGGTTAGGCTACAACATTATTTCTCATATTTTAAGTCTTCAAATTAAGCCTTCAATCTTTATGTACTGTATTCAAAACTCATCAAGTTGGCAAAGCAGCAGATATGTTCTTTCTTTTAAATTCAATGTTATCAGGTCTACGACCATTTTAAATCCAATTCTTTCTGTTTCTGGTTGCACAATTGATTCCACATGTCCTTTATCTGCACAGCAGTTTCATTTATATAATGGTTAGCTTGATTAGCTTAAACAATTTGCTTTTTATAAGTTGTAACCAACAATTATAGGGATTTTGATAGTCTTTCTTCTTTTTTTAATAACTTTCTGTTGAACATATTATTATTGTCTTTTTTTTCCTTTCTGATGAAAGTCAGCATGGTGGGACTTCTATCTGTGTATGCAGTATGCACAACTGCAGACTTTTGCGTGATAATTTAATTTCTGGCTTACTGCATATCCTTAATTTGTAGAGATTATAAGCAAATATGATATAAACTATTCTGTTCGTTACAAATATGGCATCACCAATGTGAAACTGTGAATATGTTTTCTGTTTCAAGTATCACCTAGTCATAAAAGTTCCTATCACAACACTAGCTACTTGAGACACTGATAGTCTGCAACACTGCTTCACTATTGCCAACTTTGGACTTAAAGTTTTTAAGAAACTCCTTAAATGTCATCGACCGGTAGAGTGGTGGATTTCGGTTGCATAGAGCTTTTGCTGGTTCTATAAGGTTATCATTAGAAGGATAAAAAAAGTAAGCAATTGTTGTCCTTGCGACTCTTGAGTTAGTCACCACTCTGTGTTCTGCACCCCTAAACTTCGAGTTGCTGATAATCTACAAATTTGAACCATTTAGATTAAGTTAATCACTCATAGTCAATCTAGTACAAAAAGCGAATAATCGGTTAAACTATATACTAACCTGGAGAACATAGCCTATGTTGACCACAAAAGCTGTAGAAATAGGCTCAACCCCAATCCAATTCCCATCTTTGAAAACTTGAAGCCCTTCTTTATCTTGCAGTAAAATGGTTATAAGGCTAGGATCCCGGTGTTTGGTTATTCCCAGTGTCAAGCTAGGATCCGGACATGGTGGATAGTGATTCGACAGCAGCATTGGACTATCACTAAGTCCACCATTGAAGAACTCAGCACCAAGTCCCAACCCTTCAGCAAGCAGCTCCAGAATCATAGCACCCATGTTCCTCACCTCCTCCAGATACCGTTTAACAATCTCTCTGCACAAAACCAATCATACCATCGATAAACGTATGATTCAGTTCATGTTCTTGTTAAGATTAGTAAACAATAATCTTAATTAGTATGTAATTACCGGTACTGAGTTGGTTTTTGAGGCCAATACTGCAAGTATTTTTCTGAAGTTTGACCAGGGTGAGTCAATGCATCTCTCCAGTAGTGAACTTCTTCATTTGCATAGTTTTCACTACTAGTGTAAAGCTTGCAGCCTCGACTGGGGTCCTTGGAGCATTCTCTTGCCTTGTCCTTGGAGGGCATTGCATGGAACTCCTTGAAAACACCCATTGTATCATCGATCAACTTATTCGAAACTCCATGGTTGATAACCTGATGATCATGTACTGTGTTTAGTATATATGCCATGAAGAAGAGCCAACACACTAGAAGATGTGAAGGTGCTGAGATTGAATTACCTGGAAAAATCCAAAGTCATGGCTAGCTTTGAAAATCCGCTGAATGGTATCACGGCGATCATGGTTGCCGAGATCAACTACAGGAATGCTCTTGCATAGGGAAACCTTGAGCTTTCCGGGTCGTTTTTCTGGTGGGAAAACATATGTTTCAGGCACGGATTGATGAACATCAAACCAGCTTGACACAAGCTTCTGATCTGCTAAGACTTTATCCATGTCAATCTTTGAAACAGAATGGTTGTTTCAATGTAGGTCTACTCTAATAGTTAACTAAAGTAGCATGCACAACAAATGATCTCAGTTCGCCTTTTATAGGAAGGCATCTGCCATATTACACATGCATCAACAAGTTGCGGAGGTCGGTTATTAACATTGACAATGCACAAGTTGCAATTCTTTTGACTAATGTTTAAAAATCTCGATATGGGATGTCACAAACTATTAAGAACTACGACATAAGCTTAGGAAATAATATACTACCCTGCTCATAGATCATTCATCATTGGTGGACACTAGTTTGAGTGCTAGCCAAAATCTTCTGATGATAGTTAATGATAATTGATGACAATAATGACCTATATGTGTGTGAGTTTTTTACACTCTAACAGAAGAACCCAGATAAGACCTCGTGTTTATCAACATCATTCAAATCTAAAATAACTAAATCCAAATCCTTACCTTAACCATAAATTCAAATCTCTTAAACTCACCTAATTTAAGAATCAACTTATGTCCCTTACAGACCAATTTGAGCGACCAAATTAAAAAAGAGTTTGAAAAAGAATATGCAGTTGAACAACGAATTTTCGTTGAGCAATATCAGTAAGTCAAAGAAAAAAAAGATCAGAGACAAGCAAAATAAAACTATTGAACTTATGTCTAACGAAGGGTAAAATTGCTATTCTTGAAAACTACTTGGCTCAAGCCGAGCTAAAATGCTGGCTCCTTAAAAATAGGAACGGTTTGTTCCACAATTGTTATATAGAAAATATAAATCGGTTTCTCAAACAGTTTGAAGGGACAATATCATCTATATTTGTTTCCATGTTACAAGTTAGATAGTTATCACTATCAATCAACCAATCAATCAAGAACATGATGATCATGGATTTTAGGGAGATCTTAACCTATAATCCATCATCATAAATTGTTATATTCAACCCTTTTAAGGAAATTAGTTAGAAGCATAGAAAGCAACTGAGGCATATATTCTACTCATTCTATTAGTGGTAGCTAGCATTTTCAACAAGCCAGAGGAGTATACTAACAAGAAATGATGCAACTTTTTCCCATTCCCATCTATTTCTTCTTAACTTAAAAGTTAAAATATGCATGCACCAATTGACCTAGAACGTGAAACCCAACTCTTTGATGACAGCTTCTCTAAATACAGTTGATTACTGCAATTTTTTCGACGTTTGCGGATCGTCAAATATTGCATGCTTTTGCTTCTTGATGTACGTATGTGAATGACAACAGATTCTTAAGAGAACCAAACTGTTCTCAGTACATAGGTCGTTTTCTAAAGTGTATCAACGGCCTGTATTCGTTGCTTTTGAAGGGAGAAAGCTGACTTAGCCCCTATTCTAGGCTTAATTAATCTCCTTAATCTATGCCTTAATAGCTACTTACGTGAAGAACATCGGGTAGTTTTGCCCTTATAGCACGTTTCTTTGAATGGAGAAATGATGAATGAGAATTAACACCCCAAGTGTGTACGGTATACCCACCCTGGTATCATGTAATCAAAAAAGGTTATATTCTCTTGTTGGATTCTAATAGCTGATTCAATTTGTTCATTGCAGGGTCAAGAGTCACCCAACTCTGTTTTCAGAATCTCGCAAGCTGAATTGTAAGCTGATACTACCAAGCTGGACGAGAAGTCGGTTTTTCCTTGTTTGACCAGGAAGCTCAAAACATTGGGAAAACAGCAGAAAATCAAAATGGTTGGCTAGTCCAGCAGAATTAAGGAGCCTCTAGACTTGGCGTTGCCGCTTTGCAGGGGGTGACAGACGGGGCGGCCGATGTCCGAAAAAATATGATTGTTTTCATATGCAAATATCCAGCTGCTGGCGCCAGACCTGCGGTCTCTACCTCCTCACAGCTCATTAGTACCAGCTCCCCTGAAACCTGGTCCTCATTTGAAAACATCAACATGACATAACATACATTATCATCTTACGAGTATAATAATAATAATAAGTCAGAAGTAAATTTCACACCCACTTGTGTGTAGTTCATAAACAAAGGGGATGTGCAAGTTTCTTTGTTTATTCTACGCAAGCCGTTGATGCATGTGAACGGTTTATAAGGAGCCAACAATCACCGGCCACATTATTTTCAAATGTCTATGACTGATCATATCCTTTTCTCCCAAGTCAACTGCATTTTGAAGCTGATTTACCCAACTCAGCTTCTCGAATAAATCGTCATCACTTGATTAAGCAACAGAGAAAACGAAAGAATGCTGGTGATGATCAAAGTTCTACAAATCTAAGACAATGCCTAACACATTTACGAACTTGTGATTTCATTTCAAATGCATATAATTCCAAATGCATACAATTACAAATCGAATGCAATTGTACAAGGGTGTAAAGTTTATCCAAATGAAGTCCCAGCGACATTGTAGCAACAGCCTTAGTTCAGAAGGGTAAGACAACATTAAAACGAACCACCATGGCAACAGGAGCTTGGGAAACTTGTTACAACTTTGACAGCTTTAACACACAAACGGACCGTCAGGAAACTGGGTAATAGGGACTTCTATGGAACAACCATAACCTGACTGCTTACCTTTCCCTGTTACAATAATTACAGTACGCCCCCATGCTCTACAAGTTGTACATAGTGTACCAGCTTTTTAGTAGCACGCAATTTTCATAATGCAAATTGTTCATGTCCACCTCAAGTTGATATACTGCCGTCGATACAAGTATGAGGACAGAGTTCCAGAAAATAGAGTTGCTGCTAGTAAATACAGCAAACTCAAATTTCCACCCTATCAATTCCAATGTCATTCTCATCCTCTGAGTCCCTTTGAGAGATTATATTCATGAACTTCTTAGTCACTTTGCCAACAGCTTGAGAAGTCTTCTTTGCTGCTCCAATAACGGCAGGTTGCAAAGAGATTACCGGCAGGTTTGCCCTCTCTTGAATCATTGCTGCGTCATGAAAACTAGTAGTTTAGAAGACCAGGAAAATCAACGGTCACAAAGATAGAGTTTAAAACATACACATAGTCTGCTGCCGAGCAAGTGAGCCAATCTGCCGAATCCCAGCTTCTGCTGCTTGAACAGCTTGAGTGGATTTGCTGACCCCATCAGCTATCTCTTGGCTGTGGTCAAATTGGAATAATATCATGAAATACAATCCAACTATGAAAAAAAAGATGACAATGAAGTATATATATTGTTCCAAATCTATCAGAAATCCTGCAAGGGACAATATGAAACATGTAACAAGACTCAAACATGAATTAGAAAGTTTTGTCAGATATGAAGAAGTAATTCCTCCAGTGAAACTTGATGTAGTATGTATGTGGGAGAATTACACTTGATTACGCTTGCACTAAATACTTTAGACGACAAGAAGAACAAAGAAAAAAAGGATTAGACAGATTAGACTCAATGGTCTCCCCTTTAAAAATTGCATTGCATTTTATATTGAATGCATGAACAAGTAAAGTCATCCAGTGAAGATTCTATTGGGAAATGACTTATAAGCTACAAATTATTGGGTGCCGATAGGGAAATGATGGCTTGAGTTATAAAGTAGGCGGCTGATCAACTAGCCAAAGTACAACATATAAACAGTCAGAAAGTAAGATAAAATGATCACCTTAGGTCATTCAGTTCCAGTGTGAGATCACTTATTTCCATGCCTGAGAGCCTAATGGCAGCCATAGTACTAGGGAGTTCTTGACGTGCTGTATCGGCCAGCTTTGAAAGAGATGTTGCAGCTCTCCCCATTGCCTGCATTACATGCAAGAAAAACAGACATATTAGAACTTGAACAGGGGCAATCTCTAAACACCAGTAAACCAAACAAAGGACACCAATTGATAACATTGCCAAGTATTACGGCTCTAATTATGAAGAAAAATTAATGATGCTTAGCAAGTCACCCTGGAACAATAACATTGTCTAGTACCGAAGTTCTCACTTTCATGGGATCAATGCCCAGTTAAAGGAAAGCTTATAAAGATCTATGGTCACCAAGATCATGACATATATATTTGCCCCACCAAACATGCCAGCAGTAGACAATCAACCTTCTTATAACCCCAGTAACCCTTCAGCAGCACTCAAACTCTTCAAAATAACCAGTTGGTACTATCAAGGAAATGATGAGACTAAAATAGCGAAATAAGAGCACTAATGACAAACACTCGAAGGACATGCAAAAAGTGAATAAGAATCGATTCAGCCTCTAAAATCTCAACTTATTCTCAAAATCACTAATATCATATCACAAGTGTTCATACTTCATACAATTTGAAATGTGAATTAGAACCAAGAAGAAAAACTTACACATATCGCTGGAACCGCTGCAATCACAAGGCTCGTAAACGCCACTGAAGTCTGCACAAATTCAATTCAAGGTTTCAGATAAAGTTAAAATCTTCATAGTGATCATCAAATTCAAACATCTACAAATTGAACTAATCAAACTGATTATCACACCGTGCATGCGATGAAGGCCATGAGAAAGAAAGCCTGGTCGCCCAGGCTCAACTTGGCCACGGACGGACCCGGAACCTTAGGGCTTCCGACTTCGACATTCCACTGACTCTGCGACGGGTCGTTTTGAAAATGAAGGAGCCCTTCTCTAACCGATTCCGACGACGGTTTGTCGGAATTGGAGGCGCAGACCGTGATCAAGCGGGAGGGCTTGGGCAGCGAGGCGAGGGAAACGGAGTTGAATTTGCAGAGTCGGAGGAGATTGATCGAAGAAGAAGAAGAAGAGTGGTTGGGATTTAGGGGATGGAGTTGGGGAGGGAGATGTAAGAGGTGAGCAGAGTTCATTTTGTCACCGGAGCTGAAGTTTCAGACTTTGAGCAGCCGCCATTTAGGAAAAACTGGGGCGTTTTATAGTCTAACTAACTTGGCTAAAAAAACGCAAGCCAATTTACTATTCACGACTCACGAGTTGGTATGTTAAAAACCACAATAAGACTAAATCAATCAAAATCTAGCATACTAATTAGGCATAGTTTAAAGGGGGAATGGTCGGTAGTTCTAATTTTAAGAATTTTATTCTTACAAACAAAATAAGATTTTAATATTTAAACCGGCCAACTTAAACAAAGTAAAAGACAATAGTAACCTTAATGAATTAACTAAACTACACTAGATCATTATAAGAATAATAAAAAAAAATTAATGTGTGCAATAAAGAGTATGATTGTTAACCAAACTCCGACGACCGTTGACTGGTCTCCGGCAAATGTTGACTAGAATTCGATGAACGTTGACCGATCTCCGACGAATATTGACCAGTCTCTGGCGGCCGTTGACTGTCTATTGGGGTAATAGGGGTCATACCACTCTCAGTAGAAGGTCATACATGAGGCAGTGTGAGGTCTCTCAAGCTCTGTATTAAAAAACACGCCTCGGGCGCGCCTTGAGGCCCAAAAGGTGCGAGGCGGTGCTGCTAGTGAGTCAACCTTGATGGTTTAGGCGCAGAGGCGTTGAAGGCGCTGCATAAGGCCGGAAAAGCGCAAAAGGTGCACACCAAGGCGGGGAAGGAGTGCGCTTAAAGTTAAAAAAACGACGTCGTTTTTAGATTGAGGTTTCTAGGTCTCGCGTCCACCTCCCTCTACACTTCATTCTGTCATTGTGGCATTTCGATTTGATCCGCCTCCCTCCCCTCATAATCAAAAACAGCCTCCACAGCCTCTTCTGCAAATACAACAGCCCAGCCGAAGCCCACCGCGTTGTCGAGGCTGTCGGGGACAACAAGATCATGTCTTGAGTTTTTTCGAACTTGGTATTGGTAAGCCAAGGAATGATCCAGAAGGTATACTTGGGCAGCCGCAGATGGGCCACATACCCGGAAAGAGTTCCAGAGACAGTTGGAGAAGGACTCTAATGCTCGAGAGGCGTTTGAGGGCCAAGTGGCTAAAGATAAAGAGCGTCATCGAGCTGTAGAGAAATGAGTTTCACAAACTGGTTTTGAATTTTGATTATTAATGTTCAATTATTAGTTTGTGATTGTGTTTTGGTTTGTTTGCTTGGGTTTTAAGTCTCGGGTAGCTCTAGATAATGCAGAGGGGTTGATCGAGTATTTTCTTGATACTGAAGCTAGGGAGATTGAGTTCGAGATTTCAAGGTTGAGGCTAAGGTTGGTTATTTGCACCCCATTTTTGCTTATTAACGTTGTTGAAATGTGAATGTTAGGAATGCTGAAATGAATGAGAAATGGAAGATGATCTCAAGTTTTTGATCTAAAATATCAAATATGTGTAATACAGATTGAACAAGGAGTTTTTCTCGCACCTACAATTTGAGATAGGTTGATATCGAATCCTACTTTGTTTTGATATCGAATCCTATGTTTACCAGAGTTGTTGTTTTTTCAATATATGGCTTTGATTACTGAATGGGCCTTAGATTTTTCAATATTGCAATGAGCATTTAGTTATAGATTGGAATTTGTGAATCAATCTTGCACACTTCTATCAAATCTGTGTAGTATTTAGTCATTTGTTAGTTCTGTTTAGCATTTAGTCATTTACAGATAAGGTGAAGTTTTGTTTGTGTGTTGCAGGCAGCCATAATGAGTTCTAGTGATAGGACATAGAAGAAAGATTTTGCAGTCAGCCACAATGAGTTCTAGTATGTAATTTGATCTTTCAACTTGAATCTTTGGATGTATTATGTGTTTGGTGATGTGCTTGAATTGCATTGTTTGAGTGCTTACTAGGAATTCTATATATAGGAGTAATAATAACATGAAAATAGGTTATTTTATGAAAGGCTTACGCTTTACGCCTCATGGCAAGCGCCTTGGTGAGACTCTTGTGTCGTTGCCTCGACTACGTCTTAGCCTTTTAAAACATTGCTCTCAAGAGTTTAACCGGGGGACAACTAGAGGTCCGTAGGAGGGTATAGATTAGGGGTAGTAGGGGCAGTAGGGGTGTCTACTGGGGGGAGTAAGGGGTCAAACTGCCCCAGTACGAGGTCATACTATGGGTAGTAAGAGGTCTCTCGGGAGGTTAACCGAGGACAACTAAGGGTCTGTAGGAGGGTATACATTAGGGCCGTAGGGGCGTCTACTGGGGGTATGAGATCATATTAGGGGCAGTATGAGGTCTCTCAGGAGGTCAAACGGGAGACACATCTACTGGGGGTAGTAGGGGGTCATACTACCCTTAGAAGGAGGTCATACTGGAGCCAGTAGGAGATCTCTCAGGAGGTTAACCGGGGACAACTAAGAGTTCGTAGGAGGGTATATATTAGGGGCAATAGGGGGCGTCTACTAGGGGTAGTAGGGGATCATACTGCCCTCAGTATGAGATCGTATTGGGGGCAGTAGGAGGTCTCTCAGGAGGACAACCGGGGGACGTGTCTACTGGGGGTAGTAGAGGATCATACTACCCTTAGTAGAAGATCATACTGGGGGCAATAGGAGGTCTCTCGGGAGGTTAACCGCGGACAACTAAGGGTCTGTAGGAGGGTATATATTGGGGACAATATGGTGTCTACTGGGGGTAAAAGAGGGTTTGTCGAAAATCCATTTCCTTTCACTATGAGCAAAACTAATGTAGGAGCATCAGTTCAAAACATGATACAAACACACTTAATCACTGAAACAGTCTGATATTACTTTGGAATTAATGTATGTCCCATCATTATTAAAATTAACATATAGTGTAAGATTAGTGGAATGGTAGAAACAATACTAAATAGCCTTCATCATCACCTCTATCTTAATGAGCTCCATAAAGAGTCTATTTTCACCTTCACAATAGTTGATGTATAAAAATTGGATGAGACAACCGTTAACGTTCTCGTTAGTGGGCGTGCAATTTAAAAACCCTTTTTGTGTCAAATTACAGCATTGGTAAATGTGGTTTGATCAAGCGGGGACTTCGAGGGCAGTCAAATATGTTCGGTTTAAACAAAACAACATGTATGAACATGTATATATTTACAAAAGAATTACATTTACAGAATATAAAGGGGGATAAAAGAGTTTGTTTCTAACATTCCTACTAAACAAAATAATATAAACATATATACAAGTGATCGATTCATTCAATGCATTCAGTTAGAGATAAATTCGAATTCTAAAAACATATTGAGAGTTATGTTTCAAATCCAACAATCAAATATCAAGTTAAGTTCATAGAGAGAAACAATCCTGGAAGCATAAACCGAAAGAGGACTTATGTTCATTAAATTTTACTTGTCGTTTAAGCACAGAAAAGTCTAATACTCAAAACATTTCATGCTAGGGTTGCTGCTAATACTTAGCGTCGACCCAAAATACACGTCTACTCATAACATGAATCATTATGATTTATTAGAATTGAGATTGAACAACCAGAAAACACATTCGAAAAAGTCGTCACATGCAATCCAGAAGTAGCCACAACGTTTTCAACTATTTCCATAGTTTTTACCAGTTAAACAGTTCATACTCCCTCAAAGAAGACAAGTACAAAACATGACAGTAGCTAGCATGCATTCTAACTTTGATAATAACACAAAAACATCAGAAAATCATGCCTTTCACTCAATAAAACTTAATAAGATTGGATCATCAGAAAATCATAAACGAAAACTGTAACATAATTTTATAAAACTCAAATCCATAAATACCATAACAATCTGAAAATGCTTCCAAATCCAAAGTTTAAAGCTAGAAACATGCTAACAATTAAAATAGAAAAGTCTTAAACGAAAATGAAGGCAGGTTTACACTTTATCAATTTCAAGAAGTTGTAGGTGACAAGGGTGAGCTCCACTTTGGTTTGTGAGGTCTCCAACTCGGCAGTCCCTGGGCAAAGACCTTCAAGGCTCGGCAAAGGTGAAGATGGCTCGAAAATGATCCCTGCAAGGCTTCCACATAGCTACTTCTTGGCAAAGACCTTCGACAATGGAGGAGGAAACTCGACAAAATATGGGAATGAAGGCTGCTCGGCTACTCTGGCACTCTCTAACTTTTTGTGTGAATCAATGATGATTTTTGTGAAGCCTTGCCAGCCTATTTATATTAGTTTGGTCGAGCATCTTGTGTCCCCTTAGCCCTTGGATCAAAATCTGATCCTACGGTCCTCATTTGTTGCACAAAATTTTGATCTTTATCTTCACGGAACTCTCTGAAAATTATTGTGCAATTATGTCTCTAATATAGCTCGAATCAGGTCCAAATACATTGCTTAGTCTCCAACTATTTGCATGGCTAGGATCTCCTTCTCCTTGTAACTTTTTGATTTTCGGCAGACTTGACCTACGTGCACTAAAACAGCAATATATTTCCGTATAAAATAGATATGGAGGAATAATAAACTGATCAGAAAACTAGACAAGTGTAACTTTCCATACATATCTTACACATTTTCTGGTTCTTCCTGAGCTGTTCGCAAATCGCTGTCAAAGTTGAGTGAAATTTTCTAGCACATTCTGAGTTTATGAGAATCCAACTTCTTATAGCTTTTTCATCCAAAATTCCTATTTTTAACAGAAAAACAAATTATTATGATGCAATTGGACAAATAGGAAATTAGATAAATATTAATAGAAGAATTAAACATAATAAATTCCCCATTTTCTAATTTGGATTGGATTCCACTTCCTTAAAGGAAGGGATAGGATTTGGCGGCAAAGAGTCCTTGGACTTTCCAAAACTCACGGCAAGGTCCCCAATGGACTGTCATTCCTCTCTTGGTCCATGAGCGGCCCAAGGACCTCGAGTCCTTGTTGGTTTGGTTCTTCGAGTCCGGCCTAATGTTCTGTCTCATAAGAATAGAAAGTTTCCATAAATTGATAAGAAAAGTCAGAATATGAAAGATTCAAATATAGAAAGTTTCCAAAATCCAAAATAAAAAAGTTTCTTATAATGAAACAAGAAAGTTTCCCATTTAAAAACAGAAAAGTTTCTTAAACGACTTATCTTTCGATTTTACTCATTTTTGGGTTCCGGTGAGACTCCTAGTTCAAGTTTGATTCTTCTCTCGGTGACATTTCTGAGTCTTCGGTGAGACTTCTGATGTGACTAGGATTCTTTCCTTGAATATGGCTCTTGTTTCCTAGTTGGACCAGGAATCCTACTTCGAGTATAATTCTTCACTATTTCGCTGTTTTAGCCGTCTTTTCTTAATTTACGCTTTTCATGCTTGTACAATCGTAAAACATGTTAGGAATGATATTATTAAGGAAATAACATAGTCAAATAAGGTAGGAAATACGTTATGAATGTGACATATTATACGTGTATTAACCGTTCAATTCCATTTTCACTAAAACACCTACATGCTTATGATAGTCCGCCACTTTGCTCTTCATCAATGCCCAACATGTAATTGCACTCACCATTACTTACCTCATATTCTTTGTGACCATTGCATTAGGAAAAATCAATATAAGCTCCATATTGAGGATTTCGTCCAAGCCACAACGCAGTTCAATTCAAACTATGACTCAAATCTTGAACTTACTTTCAGATCAGTGGAGAAGGACGACGAGACAGATTCATCGACATTAGCGAGGAGCAGATCTCCGGGGTCGCCATGGACGAACCATCTCCAGCTCGCCTTGCAAATCCTCCAGCCCACTCTACTTTGAATTCCTCACCAGAGAAACATCTGTCGCGATCCAGATATATGTCGTTGGTTCCTTCTGCAACCATCTCTAGCTTCTACAATTCTCTTCCAATTTCACCGTCATCGGAGAAACTCCACCAAGTTTCATCAGGTAGAATTGATCGGAGAAAATCAAAGAGTCGTTGATGAGAGAGAAAGAGAGTAGATCTGGAAGAAATCGAAAGAGGAGAAAGAGATTGAGAACGATGGGCAATTTTGTTAGTAAAAACGAAGAAAAACTAATATTTGGTTAGTGGGAATAAAAGAGTTAATGTGTAGGGTTATAAGCACTACCAGCATAACCGATGAACCGATGAACCAAAAAATACAGGCAGGCAAAATTTTTTTTCATCGGCTAAAGTGGAATTTTAGCAGATAAAAAATATTTCGTCGGCTAAACTAATTTTTATATAATTTGCAGACTATAGTTTAGTCAGCTAAAATTCTTTATATTTGCAGATCTAGACAGCAGCTCATTTGAAAAAAAAAACAGGAGAAAAAGTTTGGGTGTTGTCGAAATCTATCCAAAATTAGTTTGTAGAGCTATATATAGGTACGTATATGTGTATATATCTTGATTTTGAGTTGATTTAAGAGTTTTATTTGAGTTATATAATATTGATTTTGAGTTTTAATTGAGTTTAATTAATAGATTTTGAGTGTGATTAAGTTGATCGATTTTGATTTGATAATATATATGAAGTTGTTGTTAATAAGTAGTATATATATATATATGTTAATTAATTTAATTATAATATTTTGTTGATGCATGGTATGAATTAATTAAGTTGATAATGATGATATGTTGATTATGATTTTGTGATGATCGATGTTGATATATAATATTGTTATGTAATTATTAATTAGTATATATGTGTTTATATATGTGTGTTAATTATAAATTTGATATTAATTAATTGTTGTAGAATACTAAATGATTTGAAATTTTATATATGAAATTAATTAATTAATTAGAGTTATACATATATATTTTGTTATCTTTTCAGAATATAGATAAGAGTTGGATTTCGCTTTTAAAATAGGACAAAAGATATGGTAAAGGAGTTATAGCCGACGAAATATATTAAATTTTTATCGGCTTTATTATTTATTATTTATTTTTTTCAATGTTAAGCCGACGAATATATATATTTTGTCGGCTATAGTTCTTTTTTAAATTTTAGTAAATACTTTAGCCGACAAATTTTGTTTATATTTTTTGTCGGCCAAAGTCTCAGACTATGGTCGACGAAATAACATTTCGTCGGCTTTAGTCTTAAACTTTAGCCGACGAAAAATATAAAAAAAATTTGTCGGCTAATGTGTTAGACTATAGCTGACGACTACTTTTATTTTCGTCGGTTAAAGTCATAGCCGACGAGTCTTTACCGACAAATTTTGTTAACAGACCGACAAAAATTTTTCACCGGCCAAACTATTGATCCTGGTAGTGAAGGAATTTTAAAATATCATTTTGTGGATGGGAAGAAATCCTTTAAAATTTGGATGCATGCAAATTTTCCCTAGTTTAAAAATGACTACGATATATTATCGGAGTATCTTCAATACACGGCCGTGTATGTACACGACACATGTGAACGGTTGAGATTAGAGGATATAATATTTATACATGGGTGGTCATATGAATTGTTATAAATGACTAGTTTCGTATCTTGTATATACACGGCCATACATACAAGAATTTCTCATGTATTATAGAAGTCTTCCGGTTCTTAGCTGCGGAAACAAAATGAGTTGGAGTCCATTAGTTTGGTCCGTACAAGGATACGAGTATGCCAAGCCTCTTCATCAACAGATCTTAGTATATCATCGTCATTTGGCCTCCAGGTCCGGTTGAGCTGTAAAAACGCTCTGGCCACCCATTTGGCAACACCCACCGCCGTTACCGGCCACCAACCGTCGACGTATTTAGTTTCCATTTTCAACCCAATCACTTTTGCCTTCACCTTCCTCATAAACCAGATTCGTGGCAATCCCGCATTGGGGGTGGTCCCAATTCACTCATTGTTGATATAGCCATGAAGAATCATATGCGTCAACATCTTCGTCGATGATGGATGCCAACGTATTTCCCTAGTCAATGGAATTTTCCAGCCGCGCACTGCATGGTCGGGTTCGATCTAGGTCGTCAAAGGATACAGGTTTGCTATCCATGCTCGTTCATTTCTTCTTTTTATTGTAACATAAATTTTGATTTTTATCTGACAGTTTATTGGAGATACTCTCAATCATCATTAATTAGATGTATATTTTACGATGGAGACAATCTTTATTAAATTGATCAAGGAAATTGAGGATGAAGTGGGGTCGTCAATTAAAACAGGACTCGAGGTCTGAGATGTTAAGAGCATGTGAACCGGTGTCTAACTCTAGCACGAGCAGAGAGAAGGGAGGAGGGCCCTGCAACTGTGACCGCTCATTGACCGAGTTAAAAAA
This sequence comes from Comarum palustre, assembly GCA_951800085.1. NCBI lineage: Eukaryota > Viridiplantae > Streptophyta > Magnoliopsida > Rosales > Rosaceae > Comarum > Comarum palustre. The sequence continues at coordinate 13,803,926 of OX637583.1, forward strand.
CTCTTGCACGAGCAGAGGGGAAGGAGCAGTTACAGCTACAGATGCTCTCGAAGAAGGTTGGGCTTGGGGCAGTGGAGGAAATGGGTGCGTGGGGTTTTGAATGTGCGGCGAGGGGTGGTCATGATTGTGCGTGATAGGGGAGGGAGTGAGCGAGGCATAGGCTAATCTACATACTACAAGGCAAAAGGGTGTCATGGCAGTCCATATTTTCTTCAATGATTTATACCATCTTGTTTGATTATCAAGTTGGTTGAAAAATTTTCCTACTAATGTTTTGTATGACATAGACTCAGTGACAGATCTAGGAATTGAAACCTGGTGAGACTTGATTTTTTTAGTATAAAAAATGCCACTGTGCAAGATTAATTTATAGATAGAAAAAAAAGATACACCTACACTAGATGAGAGGTAGCGACCCTTACATGCACCTCGAATACATGCTTATATAAAACAAAATTCATAAAATTCTCTCGATGTAACACATAAGAACATACGTGAACATGTCAATGCAATATAAAATATATAAATATAAAACATAGCTCAACTAATTGAACAAGATTGAATATTTACAATTGAGATGAAGACTAATTTAGGTGGTACAAGAGTGAGATACTAAGATAGGTTGATTAGGTGCGTGACTGTGTGGGGTGGAGGAGTGTAAATGGCAACTCGTTGCTGACTTGTGCTCGACAATTGCCATGTACATAGGAGGAAGACGACACTCTCTTTGTTTTAGTAAAATAGAAGACGACGACTCTCATTTTTACAAAATAAAACAAATTAGGCATTTAGAAGACATTAAATGATCAAAAGGTTTTGCAAGTATTTAGCACACCTTAAATAATGGCCAATACCCTGTATCTATATTGAAATGAAAAGTTTTGATCAATACAATCAATAAGAAAAGATAGAGTACAACTCTATTGGATTTACATACATCAAATATACAACCGATCGATAAGTACGTATAATACTTATATAGATAACTATTGAAGGATTTGGAGCAGATTGTTCCTTAGGTATTGTAGCTGAACATTTGAAGAAGAAGAAGAAGAAGAAGAAGATGATATAAGATTAGGAGACTTGAGTTATAAGGTTGTCTTGCATGCATGTACAAGTGAAGAGACAAAACCAGCTTTAGATTTATCAGACATGGAACTTAAGGAGGACTTGAGATGAACATATATGTAGTATAATGAGATAAGTATATGCATGTAATTTTTTTCTTCTAAACAATAGGGTGGGACTTGAGTCCCAGGCTATGAAGCCTTGGATCCGCCCCTGCATCGACTCTAAACAAACATTTCTAGCTCCGTCTTTGGAGGGAGGAGGGGACTGGACGGAAAGGTAGTGCATGCCTTTGAGATCTAGGTGTTTAACTATTTAGTAAATTACAGTTTAGTTATCAGTCAAATTTTAGTTTATAAATACATTATTTAGACAATATTTTACACTTTTAAGGACACAAATTAATAAATTATGACAAGTTAATGTCCACTTGTCATCTGTTATTACATATTTTACCAAACTACCTTTCCTAGTATATTGTACTGCTACTGTTGAATTGCTACTATCGAATTATATGTTTGCTACTGTTATTGCCAAATTGGATGCTCATCGCTGCTATTGCCAAGTTGAATGTTTATCGCTGCAACTACCGAATATGACAATAGTATTGCTGCTACTGCCTAGTAGGATGATGTTACAAATGCTACTACCTACTAAGACGCACAGTAGCAACATGTAACACCGTACAGTAGCACCGCGCATCATCACCGTACAATAGCACTGCGCATCATCACCGCACAGTAGCAGCTTGCATCTGACCAATGTTCAGTAGCATACTAGTCTAGAACTCCAAATCTGCATTTTGAAATGCAATGTTTCATCTAAATGCTGCGACCAATAAATTGAAACTTTGATAACAAGAATCGAGTACTCGTCTTCCTCCTTGCCTACCCCATTGTTCATTACTCATGGAATCGAGTCCAAATGCAATTTAAAATACGAAAAGAAACTACAAGCAGTAGCAGCATGAAACCCCGCTTCACCTCTGTCACCCACCGTCGCCAACCTCAGTAGCACCATTACCGCCATCATCAAAATTGTTCTTGTAGATCACACAACTTCCATAGATAATAAGTAAATCAAATCCACAATTTGCAAAAATCTAAGCAAATGCAACTAAATCTGCTCTTGAAATCCACCAAATCACACAATTCGAGCTCATTCCAAATCCCACAACCCCTTACCCTTATTGACGTCACTCATCTCCGTAGATAATAAGTAAATCAAATCCACAATTTGCAAAAATCTGATCAAATTCAACGAAATCTGCCCTTGAAATCCACCAAATCACACAAATCAAGCTCATTTGATCCCATTCCAAATCCCATAACCCCTTACCCTTATTGACGTCACTCATCTCCACCAACTACGTCACCTGATGATCAGATCCACCATGGTTAGGAGTGGAGTGGTGGAGACGAATACGCTAGAGGCAAAGCTTAAAGCAGCAACTGACGAGGGAGCGAGATAGGCGCGTAGGCAAAGCAGAGATATGGGGACGACAACGACGGTTTTTTGTTGAGCCAGAAATCCTTGTGGCGACCAAGATACATCATCGTCGAGGCAATAACAGTGTCGTCGAGGCAGTAGCAGCTGCTTTGGCATCGTTGAGTCAGTAGCAATTACGGTGGTTTCCACGAGGCAGTAGCAGCACCGTCACGACATCATCATCCAACACTCAGAAACAAACTACTAGATCATGAGAGAGACGTAGTCACCGTCCTTGTAGTTCGAGAGAGAGAGAGAGAGTGTGTGTGTGTGTGTCAGGACCCACCTCGGATTAACCCTCTTTAATCTGAGATAAATTTTACGGGACCCACCTCAAGAGAGATGTTACCGCAGCTCCATCAAGATGAATAACCCTCTAACTACTTTAATTTTAACCATCACACCAGATCTTTTATATTATTTCTAATATTAGTTGAACAATTATGTAATTAATATCTCACATATTAATTGTGAGATATATATATATATATATATATATATATATATATATATATATATATCTCATTTTTCGTTTTCTAGACAACTGTGAAAAAAGCATTTTCATTCTTGAATATCAATACCTAAATTCGAGAGAATTTTATGAAAGTAGCTTGTGACCCTCGACTTTACTGTATTTATGTACGAATTAGAGCTCGGACTGTGATCGGGGTAAAATGAAAGTCTCACTAATCTGTTTTTTAAGTATATTTTTGTATGTGAATTGGCGGACTTGCCTTTGTGTTCAAATAAATGAATTATCATAAACTTCATTTTTTCAATTTCTCAAATTCTCTTTAATTTCTCAATGACAATTTTTTAATTTCACATAACCGGAAATTTATCAATTTACTCATATATGGTCTAGAAAATGCATGGCTGTCAAGCTAACATATATCCCGACCAACTTTCATTGAAGGCTTGAAGCAGTAGAGTCACTAAAATTTCTCAATTTCTCTCCAGTTTCTCATAACTGACAATTTCTGAATTTCTTATAACTAGCAATTTCTCAATTGTGGTCTAAAAATGCATGATTGTCAAGCCAGCACACTTTCCAACTTCTATTGAAGGCTTGAAGCACTAGTCACTTAAATTTTCCAATTTCTCCTCAATTTCTCATAACTGGCAATTTCTCAATTCTGGTGTAGAAAATACATTACTACCAATCCAACATATATACCAACATCCATTGAAAGCTTGAAGCAGTGGAGTCACTGCAAATTTCTCAACTTCTCCTCAATTTCTCAATATCTCCTCAATTTTTAAATTCTGGTCTAGATATTGCACGACTGTCAAGCCAGCATAGATTCCAGCTTCCGATGACGACTTAAAGCAATAGTATCACTGAAATTTCTCATACCTAACAATTTCTCAATTTTTCATAACTATTAATATCTCAATTTATGAATTTCTCATAACTGTCACTTTCTCATTTTCTCAATACAAGTGTAGAAAATGAATGACTACGAAGCCATCATATATTCCAGCTTCCATTGAAAGCTTGAATCACTAGTCACTGAAATTTCTCAATTTATCATAACCGAAAATTTCTTATTTTCTCAATTCTGGTATAGAAAAAGCATGACTACCAAGTCAGCATATATTCCAGCATCCATTGAAAGCTTGAAGCAGTGGAGTCACTGAAAGTTTCTCAACTTCTCCTTAATTTCTCTATATCTCCTAAATTTCTAAATTCTGGTCTAGATATCGACTGTCAAGCCAACATAGATTCCAGCTTTCCATTGAGGGTTCGAAGTAGTAGTGCCATTGAAATTTCTTAATTTATGAATTTCTCATAACTGTCAATTTCTCATTTTTTAAATTCAGGTATAGAAAATGAATGACTATAAAGCCATCATACATTCTAGCTTCCATTGAAAGCTTGAAGCACTAAAGTCACTGAAATTTCTTAATTTCTCCTGAATTTCTTGATTTATCAATTTCTAAAATTGAAATTTCTCAATTTTGGTCTATAAAACTATGACTACCAAGCCAACATAGATTTCAGTTTTCATTGTAGGCTTGAATTAGTGAAGTCACTCTCAATTTCTCAATTTCTCATGAATTTCTCAATTTCTTAATTTTAGTCAAAAAATTGCATGAATGTCAGGCCAATATAGAATCTAGCTCATATAGAAGGCTTGAAGCAGTGGTGTTACTGAAATTTCTCAATTTCTCCTCAATTTCACAATTTCTCCTTAATGTCTCAATTTCTCATAACTGAAAATTTCTCATTTTCTACTCTAGAAAATGCATGACTACGGAGCCAGCATAGATTTCAGCTACCATTGAAAACTTGAAACTGTTGAGTCACTGAAATTTCTATATTTCTATTGAATTTCTCCTCAATTTATCAATTTCTCATAACTGACAAATTCTCAATTTCTATAACCAACAATTTCTCTTTTCTGGTCTAGAAAAAAACTTGGTTGTCAAGCCAACATAGATTCCAACTTGCATTGAAGACCTAAAACAGTGGAGTCATTGAAATTTCTAAATTTCTTATTGTTTAAGGAAATTATATTTCCGTCCTTCTGTTATGTGTTTTATCCTAATACACGTATGATCGGTTGATCTAGTTTCCTTATTAGCGTAGGTTACAGTATTGATAGATGTTCTAGATCCTTCAGGACACTCTATGTAATGTCTATAAATAGGTCTTTCTATCAATGAATGAATAGATCGTTATTCTAGTTATATTTTATTCTTAATCATGTTATCACACTTAGCTATAACCCTAGAGAGCAAGTAGTCTGCCACCCAAAACATAGAAAATTTTTTGCCCCGCGCACCGCTGCACATTTTCTGGGCACCGTTGCGCACCCCTAACGCACCAACTACAATTAAAGCTAACATGTGATGTAGACTCCTCCTGATGTCTACACAAGAACTATCATAACTACAAAGACAAGATAGATTCCAACTTCCATTGAAAACTTGAAGCGGTGGAGTCATTGAAATTTCTACTGAATTTCTCTTGAATTTTCTAATTTCTCCTCAATTTCTCTGAAATTTCTCAATTTATCCTAAATTTCACAATTTCTCCTCAACTTCTCAATTATGGTCTATAAATTGCATGATTGTCAAGCCAATATAGATTTCAACTTCCACATGAAGCAGTAGAGTCACTAAAATTTCACAATTTCTCAATTTTGGTCTATACAATGTATGACTATCAAGCTAGCATCGATTTCAGCTTCTATTGAAAACTTGAAACGGTGGAGTCCCTGAATTTTCTCAATTTCTCCACAATTTCTTAATTTCCCCTCAATTTCTCAATTCTGGTATAGAAAATGTATGACTACTAAACCAGCATAGATTCCAGCTTCTATTGAAGACTTGAAGCAGTGGTGTCACTAAAATTTCTCAATTTCTCCTCAATTTATCACTTTCTCCACAATTTCTCATAACCAAAAAATTTCTCAATTTCTTATAACAGGCAATTTCTCAGTTATGGTTTAGGAAATGCACGATTGTGAAGCTAGCATAGATTCCAGTTTCCTTTGAAGGCTTGAATTAATGGAGACATTAAAATTTCTCAATTTCTCCTGAATTTCTCAATGTCTCAATTTCTGAAATTGAAATTTCTCAATTCTGGTCTAGACTAAAATTTCTCAATTTCTCCTGAATTTCTCAATTTCTAAAATTGAAAATTTTCAATTCTGGTCTAGAAAAGATATGACTGTAGTAAACATAGATTCCAACTTCCATTGAAATTGAAGTAGTACGTGGTGTCACTGAAATTTCTCAATTTCTCCTCAATTCCTTAATTTCTCCTCAATATCTTAATTTCACAGTTTCTTATAACTAACAATTTCTCACATTTTCATAACTGACAATTTGACACAATAGAAAGTATGGAAGGCTAACTAGTGTTACACCCCGTTAAGTGGAGAGCTCACAAGTGAAGAACTCTATAGGATAGGCTTGGAGTAAACCATGAATTAAGAGAAGAACTCTTAGGGTTTTTATTAAAATTGATAAACTGATTGTTTTCTACCCATGAGGGTGCTTATATATGAGAACAAATCCTAGAGCGACTAACAACCAATAGCCTAAAAGCCAAATGATTGAATTTAAATAAAATCTGAAAATAACTAAAAAATATAAAATATTGAAAACTAGTAAATTTTTGTTTTGAGGCCATGACGAACTCGACTCTCTGTTTCATTTCTAGAAAGGTATAAAAATAGTCATTCGGACACTGAACATCAAATCTATAGCAAATCGAGTTTAGACGTGTAACGATCGATCTGCTACTCAATCTTCTCTACCATCTACCCTACATCACAATTTCTCATTTTCTCAAATATGGTCTAGAAAATGCATGACACCAAGCCAACGTAGATTGCAGCTTCCATTTAAAGCTTAAAGCAGGGGTGTCATTGGAATTTCTCAATTTCTACTAAATTTTTCTTGAATTTCTCAAATTTAAATTTCTTAATTTCTAAGATAACATATAATTAAATAGACACTACTAGAAAAATATCTTAAGCGACGGAAATTTTCAAGGATAGAAAAATTATTTTGCTTAAGAAGCTCTTAAGCGACGAAATTATGAAGGCCTTAGAACTTTCTGTCGCTTAAGAACTTTTTTCTTAAACGAAAAAAATAATTTACTTAAGCGACGAAACTTTCTGTTGCTTAAGTAAAATTTCAAATTTTCATCACTTAGCGCTCAAAAATTCAATCAAAAATTTGAAACTTACCTAAACGACGAAAAAATTAGTCGCTTAAGAAAAATTTTAAATTTTCAAACTCCCGCTCAAGTGAAGAACAGAAGAAGAAGAAGAAGAAGAAGAAGAAGAAAAAGAAGAAGAAGAAGAAGCAAGGCCAGGAAGAATAGGAAGAAGAAGATGAAGGAAGAAGAGAGGAAGGAAGAAGTGGAAGAAGGTGAAGGCCAGGAAGAAGAGGAAGGAGGGGAAGAATGAGGCTAGGAAGAAGAAGAAGAAGAAGAGGAAGGAAGAAGAGGAAGGAAGGTGAAAGCAAGGAAGAAGACAGGAAGAAGAAGAATAAGAAGACGAAGGTGAAGATGAGAACAAGAACAGGAAGGTGAAGACGAGGAGCCGGGAAGAAGAATGAAGAAGAAGAGGAAGAGAGAACGAACGAGCACGAACGCAGGAAGAGAACAAGCTTGACTTGCCGGAGTTTCTACCAGCATTTTTTTTAAAAAAATCTACACACCTAGGTGACGGGCACATTGTGTCGCATAGGTACATGTCGCATAAGTACATGCCTTAAACGACGAATTGTGTATTACCGTCGTTGTACAAAAATATGACCAGCCATAGGCGACAGCTCTTAGGTGACGGAAAGTCCGTCGCCTAAGCTTTTACGCGACGGAAAATATTTCTTAAGTGACAGTTTAGTTCCGTCGTTTAAGGGACTTTTTTCTACTAGTGAGACATCATATAATTGATGGACATTTATAACATTTTCAGTCATCTCATTAAATTTAGACTGATAGCTGAAAAAGAAATCTCTGCATTTAACTACTTATTCGTATTGTACTGAGTACCTTTTATAGGTGTACTACATTTCTTTTCTTGTGCTGCAATAATGCATGTATATATATGTACGTAATGTTGAGATATATATCCCACATCGGGAATATGAGACCTTGCCTGTAGGTTTATAAGGGTTTGGGCCACTCTCTCTATTGCCAATTGGTTTTGGAGTAGAACCCCAGACTAATTTATCATGGTATCAGAGTGGGTTACCCACGCACACGTGTGAAGCCTAAAGGTCACACAAACTCCACGACCATCCAAGTTGTCCACGTGTTAGGCTTGAAGATTCGCCACACGTGCGGGAGCGTGTTGAGATATATATCCCACATCGAGAATATGAGACCTTGTCTGTGGGTTTATAAGGGTTTGGATCACTCTTTCTAGTGCCAATTGATTTTAGAGTTGAACCACAGATAAAATCTTACACTGTACGTGACCCATGCACCAGAATAATGCAATCAACTCATACATCATATAACTCCTTCTCCCACTTTGTTGAGCAGCTAGCCAAGCGACGTAATGAGCTCTCGATCATCAGTTGATTACTCTCCACTTTGCCCAGACCTTAAAATCTTACACTGTACGTGACCCATGCCAAACCCCCGTCACAATTTTACTTCAAGTTTTCCAGGATATGGACTGTATCGGGTAGCTAATTGTATTGCAGGGACTACTAGTGGTTAACTTCGGCCATCGCTTGCACGTACATCGATCTTTTTTTTGCTTGCTGTTGAAGCTCAATGACAATAAGTCCGGGTTTTGCTTGAGATGTGGAGCTGAAATATATCTATGAAAGGTTCCTTGACATGATCGGAATTATATGTCTAAACTGATTGACCAAAGTGATATTGTTGTATGCGTTCAAATGTTCACATATTTTTTTCTCATTCTTATTACCCTGTGGAAGGAAAGGGGGACGTGATGTCTGACTTACTCCTTATATATACATATATATATATATATATATATATATATATATACATATATATATATATATATATATATCGGGATTCATATTGGACTTCATGAAACCATTGAGCAGTTGCGACCTCATATATCCCTCTACGACCTCCACCACCGTCACCATATTTTTCTTGTCGACGATCGATCAATACACACTTAGAATGTGAAAATATAATAAGAAATTAACCGGTATTAAGCAGTAATCGGTTCTTAATTAATGATTATCTATGAATTGATGAAGATATGATGAAATGATCATCAGATCTCGGAAACATCACGTTCTAGATTACCAAAAACAAGGGAGGTTTTGTCTTAATTAGTTGGATTTTAATGCCATGCAAATTAAAAAACTACCAACGTTGTATTCATGCATGAGATAAAAAATAGAAACCGGGTAAGTTTATTAATCCTTTTGGAGCTAGCAAAGATTTCACTTATCGATATTTTCCACAGGTCGCAGCATAGACCCAGTTTGGTATTGCATTTTAGAAATTAAAATCATTTATAATTATCATTTTAAATGAATTTTCTGTTTGATAAAAACTTAAAACGTGTTTATTTAAGATTTTTTTGTTCAAATAACCATGATTTCAAAAAATAGGTTGTGTCTGCTTATTTGAATCTGAGTTTTTGAACCGGAATACTAAATTAAGCCATACACAGAGAAGGCTAAATTAAGCCATACAAAGAAAAGAGCTGCTGCAATTTTGTTACGAGGGAACCCACCTTCATCTTCTAATTCTTTTTCTGGCTGTAAGCCATCGATCTATACATGCATTCGTTTATGTAATAGTGTGATAATAATAATGTAACAAGCGGTGAAGTTTAAACTACTGTTAATTAGTTGAATCGAGAATATATTCTGCTAGCTGTGTTTTGGGGCAACAAAATTATACTACCGGACCTTCTAACTTTTTATCTGGCTTTGTTGTTTTAGGTTCTATCGAAATAATCATAGATGGATTAACTAATGGAGTTCGGTCGTGTGTGGGAGCTAGTGTGAAATATTACTAGTTTTTTTAAGACAAAACGTACCCGTTGTTTTGAGTCGTAAATCACTCCCAATCTCACGTTTGAATTTCTTCTAGAATGGATTTACAATCTAGATTTTCTCAGTAATGTTTATGTTTGAGGTTGTAAAATATTGATATGTGATGAATCTCGTTGACCATCTAGATTTGTCGACACAACACTTCATCATGGGATCATGGGTAGTTCACCGTTCACATATGTGGATCCAGATCAATAAACCACACTTCATCGACATCAATTTTTTTTTCTTTTGTCTAGCAAAAAAAAATCATGCCATTGCTGACACTAATATAAAGTAGTTAATATTAGTGTCATTACTAAACCAATTTTCATGCCTGTGTGAATTGCAAATTATAGTCGTATTCCCCACGTTCTTGGATAATTATTTCAACGAGGATTTAATGAAAAATCGTCCAATGCATGTGCTTGAAGTTTATAAATAGCGAGCTCAAGAGCTAGCTCAAGTCACAAGCCGGGAAGAGAGGAAGAAACATAGAGTGATATTGTTCCTTAAAGAAAGAGTGATAATAATTCTGGGAGGTAATGGGACTGAAAATGTCGATGGGTTTAGGGTTGCTATGGTTTTTATTTTTGCAGGCAGGTCTGCTTCTTTGCATTACTGCTCAAACGCCTGAGATTGTCTTTGTTGTAAGTTTTTTGATTATATTCTATCTGTTGTAAGTTTAAACTAAGTTTAAGTAGTTAATATGCGCGCATTTTACAAATGAATGCATAAGAATCTTTCACGTACGTTCATGGTTGAGTTGATTCGTGCATCACGTACAGGTGGAAGAGGAGAATATCGAAAGAATGTGCCTGGAACAGCCCTTGCTTACTGTAAATGGAACGTTTCCTGGCCCCAATATTACAGTCACTAGAGGAGAAACCATACATGTTAAAGTGCTAAACAATGGAATCCATCCTATCACCATTCACTGGTAAATTATATATACATATATAGCTCTCTATGATATAATAACATGTTTTGTGGTACGTTCTCATTATCATATGACATAATGATGCGTTTAATGACATGCAGGCATGGACTGAAGCAACACCGGAATCCATGGTCGGATGGTCCCGAACACATCACACAGACCCCCATTCCGGGAAATGGAGGATCTTTCAAGTATACCCTTGTATTTACAGATGAAGAAGGAACTCTTTGGTGGCATGCTCATAGTGATTGGTCTCGTGCCTCTGTTCATGGCGCCATCGTTGTTTTACCACGTCTAAATCGGCCTCCGACTAACCAATACCCTTTTCAGCCTCAGCCTGACTATACACAAACAATTATTCTTGGTATATATCTTAGTTTCTTAATTAGTTATTGTATTTCATCTTCTTGGTACTATGTAATTGCTAGAATTTATAGTCTAGCTAGCATTAGAAACTAACTTGTGCCGACATTTACGTCTGTAAATTTAGGATCATGGTTCTACAATATATCCGTGATGGATGAATACCAGAAAGCCCTAATCTCAGGAGGCGATGCTCCAGGAGCAACTTCTTTCACGATCAATGGTTATCCTGGACAACTTGAAACTGCTTGCGATGATGGTACCATTGGTACGTTCTGAACTTTGAATTAAAATGCTACCTCACTAAGCTTTCTCGATTGTCATGCTCACTAAACTGTATAGATACCAAGTAATTCATATATATGGATGTTTGCAGACATGTACACATTGCCAGTTGAGAGTGGGAAACATTATCATCTCCGCATAATCAACGCGGTGATGGAGGAGGAAATGTTCTTTGCAATTGCCGGACATACCTTCACGGTTGTTGGTCTTGACGGTGCATATCTCACTCCCGTACCCTCAAACTACATCATGATCACTCCTGGCCAAACAATGGACATACTGCTCACCACGAATCAGAATCCGGGCAAGGCGTACTACATAGGTGCCAAGGATTTTCTCGACACCACATTGAGTAGAGCCAGAAACATGACAACAAGAGCAATTCTACGATACCCCGGCTACACTGGTGCGGAAGATCCGGTTGATCTTGGAGACCTTCTTCCAGTTGATTCAAAGAACGCGAGTTATGCAAAGGCTTTCACAGATAGAGTCCGAGTCAGCGGATTGACAGGCAATCCAGATTTCCCGAAGACGGTTCCCACTGATTCTGATATCAATCAGAACTTTACCATCACAATTTCTGTGAATACACTTCCTTGTCCATATGCTGAGAACAATTGCTCGGGGCCGACATATAATGAATCTTGGACAGGGGTACACGCTGGTTCCTTAAACAACCAACGTTTCGTCACCCAAAATGTCAGCATACTGCAGGCTTATCGCTGGTACGTACCTACTTACCCGCGTGCGATGTGTTGTAGAATCGAGTATATATGTATGTGTTCAAGTTCATTCGATCACTCATAAATCATATTAACGTACAGTCTCTGCGCGCATGCAGCAACATTGCAGGTGTCTACACAGAGGATTTCCCAGCGGCACCAGAGGACTTCGACTACACTGGGGAAGTGGGAGATTTTGAAAAAGTTCCATTTCTGGGCACGAAGGTGATGACCGTTGAGTATGGGGATGCAGTTGAGATAGTTTTCCAGGGAACCAACGTCGGAAACGCAGAGAACCAACCCATGCATATTCATGGTTATAACTTCTATCTGGTTGGGAGTGATGATGGCAATTTCAACCAGTCTTTACGTGCATCTTTTAATTTGACATCTCCGGCTGAAGCCAATACGTTTGGCGTCCCTAAGAACGGGTGGCTTGCTGTTAGATTCTGGGCTAAAAATCCTGGTACGTATATATATGTATACGTTAGATTAACAAACAAGTATTATACAATAAGATCGAAAAACATACCATATTAATTGATTTGTTTTTTCTTGTTTCCAGGAGTGTGGTTTCTACATTGCCATTTGGAAAGGCATGCTACTTGGGGCATGGCCGGAGTACTCATCGTGAAGAATACAACTACTGATGTGGATCAAAGTCTTTTGCCTCCCCCTGCTGACTACCCTCCATGTCCCTCATCCTAATTCTCATTAGTTAACTCCTAATTTAGGACTAAAACATCAAGATATTTCATATAAGTGTTTTGTTAATTTTGATTTACGAACCGTTGTTACCTTGTTTTTTTCAACCTTCATAAAACGTGAGATAAGAGATTTATTAACATTGAAGAAAAAACAAAAATAAAAACAGAGCAAGACTTTGCTTTTTACAAAGTAAAGATCCAATTAACAAAAACGAAAATTGGGAAGGAAAATGATTCTAGGTGGTATTACATGTCACATAGACACATCATTCATTCAAAAACTTATGTTATATCATTCTTAAGTGAATGCATAATCTTATCCTTCTCAAATCTAATGCTCTAGATTATTTTGTTTTTTTCTATAAAATTATTTTTAAAGCCATTTCTTTCATATGTCCATGCTTATATTTATACACCAAATATAATGTGATATATATATATATATATATATATTTGAAAATATACTTGTTTGAAAATATGAATTCTAAAAAAACCACAAAATTTTGAAATTATCATCCAAGCAAGTTGCAAATTACACAAACAAATTCATATAACCAACAACACCATCAAAAATGGCATGGTCTAAACGTTTTTCATTAAATTATTTATAAATTGTTCATAAACCCATAAAACTATATAAAATCTATATCATCTAAATTTATATCTGCGTCATGAGGAGGTTGCGGCGGCTGAGGTAGGGGAATACGCCGGCGTAGGCATGGGCGGAGTCGGAAGTCTCTTAAGCTGGGCAGCTGAAAACTCTTGCAAGTACTGGAACATTTGTTGCTGCTGTGCCTGGTTAGTGGCATATACTGCCGCATTATACTCTTGTAAAGTGACAATTTAGGCTATATAGGCTGCTTGCTGTTCCCTTAGCATATGAACTTCCGCCTCTAGCTGAGTCGTTCTGCTGCTGGTCGAGGCTGTTTTTTTTTTAAATCCGGGAGTGGTCTTTAGTACCTCTCGCCCTTCTTTCCTAGACCCCGGCAGTAGAAGTTATTTCCTCGCGGTGGGAATGTTGTGTCCATGATTCTCGCCCCAACCCTGAGATCCGAAGTGTCGATCCGAGACATGGTTTGGACATGTATTTCTCCTACGTGTCTGACCATGTCTCCCTCCCTATAGCAGTCATCACCTCGTCACTAGTCTGCCTCACCTTCGCCTAATTGGATAGAAAAAAATAATTAATTAACATTATATATATATATAATTTAAAAAATTTAAAAATGTAAAACGACTTACAATATCCTCCTAGGCGTCAGGATATGTCTTCTCGTACGTATAGACGTACCGGTTGACTTCTGGATGTTCTCTAGTTTGACCACACCATATGGACTTTATCCCTAATGAGCGCTCCCACGCGGCCGGAGTACATCCTCGTCTTTCCGCTCGAAATTATGTTTCCATCTCCGTCAGTATCGATGACAATCCTTCCCGAGGTACTCACGGTCTTCTCGAAAGCCTTCCGTATGACGGGGCCTCTCTTCCTTGTAGCATTGGCTCCGGTGATGCCTATCACAAATTAATTATTAATAAATTATTCTTATTATGAAATTATAAGAAAACAAATTATTTATATTTCATTACCTGAGGGCGTTGGGACAGACGCGATAGATTCTGACTGTGTCGCCGATGATGATACTCTCGTAGAAATAAGATTTGTACCAAAAGACACGAACTGGTACGCCGCTGATGGGGTCACCTGCGGAGGCAGTGGATAAATCGGCGCCCCTGAGTCATCGACTGTAAGTAATGTCGGTATCAACCGCGAAAGGTAGAGAAGAGGCGGCGGCATCTAAACCCTAGATGACCTACCCTCCGAAACAATAGGGCTCGGAGTCGATGCCCTGTGTATCTCAGTCATACATGGTACAGACACCACCGCCTGAGTCAGAGGCCACAACTGCCTCGAAGATGAGGGGCGCTCGGCTACGTCGAGGAATGTGTGGCCCATGGCTGTCTAGAGGAATGAGTGGCGCCCGGCTGCCTTTGCATCGACTCTAGAAATGACGCACGTCGGGCTGTCATGGGGCCCTGAAACAACGCTTGAGGGTTGTTAGACGTTCTCTCAGACGATTCAGACATTTGGGCATTTGAACCCTTTGTTTTACTGAACAAGCTTTCATCTTATTTAAAATATTAATTTATTAAATTATTAGAATTTTTAATTTTAATTGGAATTTTTTTACCAACTTATTATCATTTTATTTAACAAACACCCATATATACATTAATATATATTTATTTGCAGCAATATATACAAATAAATTTATATACATCAAATTTTTCATATAATTCAATATATAAATCAATAATATTTTAATTTGAATTGTAATTTTTAATATTTTAATTAACACTTGTTATCAAAATTATATGAATATAGTAACAATTAAACTAAAACTATTAAATGCCATTAATATTTGTTAATTAATATTTCTATTAGTTAATTAATATTTCTAAGATCGAAAATACTATAATCATAAGATTGGGCAGATTGGGATTCAGATTGGGCAGGTTGCCCGATGACTAGGAGGTCTGCCACAAGCTATTGTGATTTTCTTGGCCCTTCATTGATTTCATAGAGGTCAAAACGTCAAAAAACTGTGTCACTCTCTTCAGCCGAAGTAGAATACCGTGTCATGACTGGAGCTTGCTGTGAGTTGACTTGGCTTCGGTACTTGCTTAGAGATTTGGGAATCCTACATCAAGAATCTGCCATGTTGTACTGTGACAATAGAGCTGCATTATATATAGCAGCAAATCATATTTTTCATGAGCGTACAAGACACATTGAAATGGATTATCACTTTATAAGAGACAAAATTCAGGATCGTTAAGTGAGTACAAGGTTTGTAAGTTCTTCACATCAATTGGCGGATGAATTCACCAAAGCTTTAGGAAAGAAGTTTTTTGTTCCTGTGATTCGCAAGTTAGGAGCGCAAGACATCCACTCTCCAAATTGAGGGAGAGTGTTAAGAAATATCTTGAGATCTTTTCTATTAGGAATGTATGAGTTGTAGGTGATTGTTTCCTTGTATTGCATGATTGTATTGTAGGAATCGTGGCTTAATTGTAGGTGCTTGATTGTAAAGATTAGTTTCCCTGTTAGTAGTTCACTATATGTAATCGGTAAAACATCAATCGAATACACTTCTGCCAAATACTCTTGTTCACATTCTTCTTCGTTTCATACTAGCTTCTGCCAAATACTCTTCTTCACATTCTTCTTCGTTTCAAAAGAGAAGGCGGTCCTCCTCCAATTGGTGGCCGGAAGACCCTTCTTGATCCTGTTGTTGCTCGTATCATTGAGGAATTTGCTATAATCAATTTTCTGCTAGCAACCGATGCCATCCCTTTTTCTGGGACTAAATGGCTACGTCGGCACCCTACCAAGCCTTGTCGATCCTACTTCTCGCAGGGTAATAAACAAATTAAGAACTATATATGAATATTTATTTGGTGATCGACTATGAACTTGGACGTACTGTCTTTAATTACAACGTAACCTAGCCTGGGATAACTGCAAATATATACAACAAAATATTATTAGCCCTAATAACTAATCCAAACTCACAAAAAAAATTATGCAAGTGCTTGTATAGTTTTATTTTTTGTGGCTGGGGCAGTTGGTTGCAGAACTTTTGGCAGTTGAAAGTGGACAAGATGCAGTGGTACGTACATTACTGTACAAGAAAGCAAACGAGACAGTGGTTCCGTACAAAATAACGGTGGCTGAATTCACCAACCTCATCTCTACACGTCGGAACTTCCTCGGTGGGTGTGGTAACAAAGATGAAGGCATGCATCGATCTTAGTGCCTAACAAGATGCTCGGGGCAGAAAACCAGACAACAAGCAACGTTCTATCAGCTGATGCGAATCCGCTTGCCTATGCAAGAACCCCGGCTGAGATCTTGAGGATTCTCTATGGGAGTGGCAAATGAATGTGTACTTGGAGTGTTTTACCCTAAAGGAGCTAATGGAGCTATTGCAAGTGGCTATACCTTACCGGCCAGGAGTACTAATTTAGAATTTAGGATAGCAGTTGCATGCTGATGATACAAATGCTGCCTATATAGACAAATAAAAGCTACTATTATACCAAAATTATTCGGTGCATTATCACGGTGCACGTGACCTATCCATTTCACACTGTCCTATTACGTTTTCACCGTTAGATGTATGCACTATTCATGTTTGTTTTTTTTTTGTTTTTTGTTTTTATCCGGTACGCCGAATACTCTCTCCTATTATTGGCTCACCAGGCCTCACCTTGCTACTTAGTCGTATCCGATTTTCATTGTACGATCAATATTGTCAATCATATATACCATCTGAATTCTGAAATCTGAAGAATCATATAACGGTACATATAACTTATGATATTCAACTAGTTTTACAATATTATTCTTTTCATCAACTAGTTGTTCTGTGTATATATGCTTCGATTGCTTCCCCATCAAGCAATAAGACACTTATTCAATGCAAGAGACTCTTGAACAGAAAGCAATTAGCAACATCATCATCGACAACACTAAGTTTCGATTTGAAAGGGCTCGAGGACAACTTCAGTTTTCCCCTGCTTTTTGAAGTAGTTGGCACGAAACTCTTCGTATCGGAAACCTCTAAAGAGTCGGGGATTGCTTGCATTAATCAGAGCTGCTGCAGGTTCTATGTAGCAATCAGGGGAGGGTGTAATGAAAAATCCAATCGTTGTCCGAACAGTACTTGAATTCGTCACTACACGATGTTCAGCACACTTGAGCTTCCCATTACTAATGATCTGCATCTCAACAAGACCAAGATTTTAGTTAAAAAAGAAGAGATACATGCTTATGATTTTGAGCATAGAACTGTTGATGTACGTACCCTTAATTGATAGCCTATGTTAACCACCAGTCCATTTGAAATTGGTTCCACTCCAATCCATTTCCCATCCTTCAACACCTGAAGGCCACTGACATCCCCTTGAAGCAAAATCGTGATGAGCTGTGGGTCAGAGTGTTTGGTTATTCCTAGTGTTAAACTTGGATCCGGACAAGGTGGATAGTTATTGACAAAGATGTCAGTCTCTTTGCTAAGTTCATCACTGAAATACGCTGATCCTATCCTTAGTCCTTCACCCATCAACTCCAAAATGTCCAAAGCCACTTTCTTCACTTCAGTGAAACATTTGCTAACATGCTCTCTGAAATACCATAGATAAACATTGTTGTAATTACAGATTGAATAACTAGTTACAATAGTTTGACAACATGTATGTAATGTAGCAGGCCCTTACCTGTATTTAACCGGTTTCCGAGGCCAAATTGGCATGAATTTCTCTAAAGGTTCACAAGGGTGTCGGATAAAATCGCGCCAAAGATGATTTTCTTCCCAATCATAATTAACACTGCTGTGTATGAGCTTGCAGAGTTTGTTGGGGTCGTCAGAGTGGATGCTTGCCCTCTTTTCCTCTAGAGGCAACTCAAAAAACTCCTTGAACACATTCATTGTGTCATTCATCAAAGCTTCTGGTATGCCATGGTTGATTACCTACACAATAATGTTTCATATTGGATGATGATGATGATATTGGAGTAATTAACCAACAGTTGCAGCTAGCAAGAAAAGCTAGAAATCTTGGATGCCAAGAAAAGAAAGAAAAGCCAGACAATTAAGTTAACCTGAAAAAATCCAAATTCCTGACTAGCCTCAAGTATTTGTTGGATCACACGAGCTCGATCATGGATTTGTGATCCTAGATCAATCACTGGAATGTCGTTGGATGAAGGAGCAATGCAAAACTTCCCTGGTCTTACATCAGGTGGGAATATGTAACTCTCAGGCAAGGGTTGAGCATCACTTTTCCAGTTTGGAACAAGCTTCTCCATTGCTTCACTTCAAAGTGATCACTACTCTGGTCTCAAGGATGAAGATTGAAGAGAAAAGCAGTTCATATATAATATATTTGGGTTTTGATAAAGAAAAATATCTTGATTCATGATGGAGCAGTTTGTGGTGAAGGACGAGAGGGTCAGTAGGAGAAGCATCAGCTTTACTTGATCACAGTGTTTTAAAAAGTTGAAAAAACACAATCATGGATGCTCCTACGGCCCGCACCACCGCAAAGAGCATATCACATTGTGATTGTGCCACTATCCCTTGGTTTTATATATACATTATCTTTGTCAGCCTTTGCTGGCATTTAGTTAGTGTAAAATAATTTGATTAAATTTAGGTTGTCATCAATTTTAGCCAGATAAATGAGGTTTTACTCGTCTCTAAAATAATTTCATAAGATTTTAGTAGCATACCCAATATGTTAGTAGCATCATCCAAATTCAAAATCGAAAAGACCTAAATTCAATAGGCCCTCAATTGTAAATTCCAAATTTCCTTCCAACCAGAAAAGGAGCCAAACTGTCTTTCAACTCTCCTCTCCCACACTGAGACAAGACAACACTGCCAAACTCAATTTGTCTCCCTCCTCCTCCAGATCCCTCTCTGCGATTTCCAGTTCGAATCACGAGGCTCCTTCATCACATTCTCCGGTATACTTCTCTTCCTCTCTAATTATCAGATTCTCTGTTTCTTTCCGGGAAATCGAAAACGAAAGTATGGATCTTTATCTAAAACACACTACTTGGCTATCACCAAAATTCTGGAAAAGATTGTATCTTGATGGGTTTAGGCTCTGTGATTTCCAATCTGTAGTTACTCAATCATGTTGGTCTTTGATCGCTTTCCATGTTCTTATAAGCTAATGTCAAATTTTGACTTCTTGAATGAGAGGATTGCACAACTCTGTTAAAGTTATGATCTTCGGTACCCTTTAGCCTTTTTTCTAGCGTTACTTGTTTGGAGTTTGAGTGATATCCATGGTTTTGTTAGTCTTTGTTTTCCTTGAGTCTGATTTTCTGATGTTCAGTTTCTGCACTGCATGCATTTTCTTATAAATTGTTCCTGCCAGATGAGTGATGAATCAATCTCGTGGGATTCGATTGTGTCGTGCATTGCAATTTGATTGTAATCATATTCATACTTGTTCCTATTGACTTGAATCAAATTTTCCATCAGAATAAGTTGGTCTTTAGCAGCAGGAGATTTAAGGGTTTTTTTTGGGAAGTTAATACGACCTTGTATCAAATTGCAAGGTAACCTTTCTTCTTCCTAAGCATAGCAGGAATTGTAGGACTAAACTGAATTGAATTAGCAGAAATCTTGACATAGCAAAGCCATCTACCAAGTGATCACCAGGATGCTACTGCTGTTTCTCTCAAAGACAATTGCAGGCTGGCTCATGTTCCTGTCAAGCCAACCCCCTTGTTGATGAGAAAGCAGGAATAGCAATACTTGGATATTTGGGATATCCATAAATTCTTGAACCCCTCAAAAGGGAAAGCAGAGTTTTCTTAGCTAATAAAATGATCTAGCTTTAACTCATCTCAGTAGAACTTACGTAAGTTCTAGTGAATACCTTTCTGCCCAGTAACCCTGCAGAATACTGGTTTGTCTCAATCAGCAGCATGCTGGAATTCTTCAATGTGTGCATAAAGATCTTTGTATGATTCCATGGAGTTTGCGGTGAACTTCTCCATTGCTTTAAGTGTCTACTTTAGATCCCATTCCAAATTTCTATAAATATTGTTATCCTCACTCAGCACATGCACTCTCTCTCCATGTAAAACAACTCTACCTTACTCTCCCAGTGGACCAAAATTGTTTCCTCCTCCAGCTTGCATGACCTTATGCATCTTTTGCTGCTCCTCCAAAATTTTACTTTCCTCCCAAGATCTTTGTTTTCAATTACCCCTTGCCACAGTTCTACATTCTGCTGTTCCAAAAGATCTATACTAGCTTGGAATCCCTGGATGTCCTCAATCACTTCTTTCTCTGAGAGTTGATCCATAGTTCAGAACCTCTAGGTACATTATCACAAAAACAAGTGGGCGCTCTCATCCTACCAGGAGAAAAGGGTACTGTACCGCCTTCTATTTCTTTAGGTTCATATAGAAGACATCTCAGAAGCCAACCGTTTAGTGCTTTTACTCAGCATTTTTGAGTGACGATCCAATTGCAGAAGCGCAAATTCCATCTTTGAAGCTCTATCTTGAGTTGAATTACAGTCCCAAGATGGTCATCATTAGAGTGCTTAATTTTTGATGCAGTGACCTCTAAGCCTTTGGCTTCCGCAATTGCTTGGTTCTGGAGCTTGTGGATTCTAGCATATCCTTCCACATGACTAGTAACCTGTGAATCAGCTTAATGATCTATGTATGATCTATGTTTGTATAAGGGGCTCATATGTAGGAATGGTGACAAGCTGTTAAGATTACTATGGTGGTAATGAATCTTCTGTTTAGTCATAATCTTCTCTTTCAGTATTTTTATTTCTCTGGGTGCGGCATATTTTCCAGTTGAGTTTGAACTAAATTTTTATTATGACAGGTCATATAAATTAGCAGGACCTAGTTATACAGGGTTCTATGATGGAGAAAAGCGCTATCATTAGAGCAAACCAGATTTTTTGGGGCATTGTTAGTTTCTTAAGAAGATGTCTTTTTCTTGTGATTTCTGTTCAGACTATACCTCATCACATTGCCTTCATCATGGACGGAAATAGAAGGTACGCTAAAAAGCAGAAGTTGATGGAAGGGACTGGACATAGGGTTGGTTTTGTAGCTCTCATGTCCATGCTCAAGTACTGTTATGAGTTGGGTGTGAGATATGTAACAATATATGCTTTTAGTATCGATAATTTCAAAAGGCAACCTGAGGAGGTTCAATCCTTGATGGACCTGATGCAGGAGAAAATCGAAGGGTTGATCAAAGAAGAGAGCATAGTTAATCGCTATGGAGTTAAGGTGCACTTTATCGGAAACCTAAAGCTCTTAAGTGAACCTGTCAGGCTGGCTGCTGAGAGGGCTATGGTGGCAACTGCAAATAACTCCAGAGGAGTGCTATCAATATGTATTGCTTACACTTCTACTGATGAGATTGTGCATGCTGTTCAAGAGTCATGTGAAGAAAAATGGAATGAAATCAGTGTATTGAATGCTAGTGGAGCTGGGTATGATCTAGATAAATTTAGAGAGAATGAGAATGAGGAAAGCCAAAACATTGTAAAATTGACAGATATTGAAAGGCATATGTATATGGCAGTTGCTCCTGACCCTGATATTCTAATTCGTACTTCTGGGGAGACCCGCTTGAGCAACTTTCTTCTGTGGCAGAGTGCATACTGTTGTTTGTCCTCTCCCTCTGTGCTATGGCCTGAGATTGGATTTCGGCATTTTGTTTGGGCAATCTTGAACTTTCAGTGTAACCGCTTATATCTGGAAAGAAAAAAGAAACAGTCATAACTTTGTTGAATGATCTCTGCTTTTACCAGACTACCATTCCATGTAACAGATACAGATTAATTGCAGGCTGTTACAGTTTTTTAGCGCTCTTGCCTGTAGTTCTTACCGGATATTGTAAAATGACATCTGCTGTATTGTAGAATATTTTGCTCAACACGGTAGGATAGATTTTCGGTCAGTGATATTTTTGTTTGCATAGTTGGCATATTACTGTTCTTTGTGTAATAAAAGATCATGTTAAGCTTTTGAGATCTGAACTCTCGACTTGGTAGTTTCCTCCTGAGCTATTCTCAACTTTGGTATATTTTATTTATTTTTATTTTTTGTTTTTTTATTGTATTTGCTAAATGGGAACATGTAGCTCATATTAGTCACATGTTTGTTTTCAAAAATTATTCGGTGCATCGTCACCGACGGTGATCTGTCCAATCCATACTGTCCGATCATATTCTTACCGTCAGATGTATGCATTGTTTATTTTTATTTTATTTTTTGTTTTTTATTGGTGCATGGAATACTCTTTTGTCTGTTTTTGGTGACTCATGAAGGTAGGTTGGAACTGTTAAGTTTGATCCCAGTCACTCAAATGTTCAGTTAATGAAGTTCCTTGTTCTTACTCATTGAACATGGTGTATTCCCAATGCACTTGGGCTGTTTGTGCTGGAATGACTTAATTGAAAACGCTAGTTTATATTGAATTGTCAAGCATCAAAGGAAAAACATCTTATACAGGCCGTAAGCATTTGTGCCTATCTACTGGTGCAATTCAGGGAATGCCCAACGAGGTATGTCTTCACACTCGTCAGTTATTCCGCTACCTTTCACCCTATCCCTTGTTCATTTTAACTCGTTGATTATAAATTTTAAATAGTTGATGGTCTGTTCTGTTTTGATTTTTGTGTGTTTAGTTTGCTGAGTACAGTCATTGACTGATGCATACAAAGGGAGATCCAAGTGCTGCACAATTGATATAAGAGTAATTTCAGTATGTGAATTTTCATGATTTTGAAGCAATAGATAGTTAATGTGAAACAAAAATTATAAAGTAGCTTGCACGTTCATAACCTGCTCACACTTGGTGTGATGACACTCATGACAGACACCAGTAGAAACCTTCAAGTAGCAGAAAAAGTAGAAACTTGCTTAAACATTTTGATCACAAAGTAGAACTGATACTGAAACAAACAGAATCGCATAAGCAAAGAAGAATGATGCAACATATTATGCTTTTGGAGCTAGTACAACTACAAGCCTAAATCAGCTAGATCCACACTCCATGGTCATGAGCTTTTACGGCTTCTTCTTAAATCCTAATACATTGTGTCAATCCTATAATTACATCAACACAACTTGAAGCATAAGCAAAATGACCTCACCTTCACCAAACACCTTGGAACTTCCAATATACAAGACATCATCAGATGATGTGTGAGAGCAACATAAGCCAAATGACCTCACTACAATATTGAAAAAATTCAACATCTGCCTATATGCTTCAATTTAAGCTTTCTTAATTTCCAGTCCCAGTCCCAGTTCCAATCCTATGAGTATATCTAATTGGCAAAACAAAATTGATGACGAATTAGGGAAAACGTAATCGCATGACCTCAAACACCACCCTCTCTTTGATGGTTCCCAAAAACAAGAGTTCATCCCACAAAAATATACATGAAAACTATATTCTGCAGCATCAGCTCTGTCATATCTGTTTCTTTTTCTTCATAACAATATTAAGAAATAGCAAGACCACCATTTTCGTTTTGCCAATGTTTGATTCAATATGTGACACAATGAGGTATCAAGATATTACGTAATTTGGATGATGTCACTACCTTCCTGTGGTGTTGTATTTGGACAGGAATCTATGAAGAAATCCAACCAGATGTTCAGAAAATTGACCTCCATTGAAACCTACCTGAATTTCCCAAACCAAGTAGTCATATTTTACCTTGTACTCAATAAACAATCTTTCTCTTGAAAACGGTGTGATTTGCCAACTGATGATGTACCCAATTAGGTACATTTCCAATCCAATATAAAAGCCAAGAGTGAGGCACCGATAGTTTCACTCAGAGTACTATTTTTAGGCCAAATGGAAGGAGACTCGACAGAGGCAGAAGGACGTGAAGTACAGAGGAGTGAGGAGGAGGCCATGGGGGAAGTTTGCTGCAGAAATACGTGATTCAACAAGGCACGGAGAAGGAGCTCGGTTGTGGCTGGGGACTTTCAACACTGCAGAAGAGGCTGCAAGGGCGTATAACAATGATGCTTTTTCAATGAGGTGCTACTGCAATTCTCAACTTCCCTAGGGAGCATGGTTTTCCAGAAAGTTCTGCTGCTTTTGTTGTTTCCTCACCATCTTCTTCATCATCCCACCATCATTTTCGGCCGGTGGCGGATCTAGAGATTTTTCTCAGCTAAGGCAAGATAGGGTTAGACGTTTGAAACATATACACTGTGGCGGACCTAGCTGGAGGCAAACCCAGCTTCCGTTGGGTAAAAAAAAGTTAGCTCCGGTGAGATGTTTTTCGATGCATATTTTTTGTGAATACACAAACTTAACCTTAATAGTTAGTACCCAACTCACTTTTCCGCTTACCTAACTTTCAGATTTTAGGTCCGCCTCTACATATATAATTGAATTTATCAAACTAACAAATCTTCATCAAGCTCAAACTAAAAAACATCATTATCAAGCTATGATCTAAAACAAAAGGATAGAAGACACTTAATTGAGACAACAAAATATATTGCAAAGAAAAAATAGAATTTGTCGTTAATTCAAGGTCTTAGTTCTTTTTTGACTTGGTTTGCTTAATAAACAAACGTGCATCAAGTCTTTTGTAGATAAAAAGCACACTTCTACTGGGAATATACATCTTTACGTCAGTCAAGCTTTTATTTATTTATTTATTTATTTTATTTATATATGAATCAATCACATCAATTCATCAAAATCCCCTAAACAACGTCGTTTTTGGATGTATGACAAAGAAAAGAGAAGAACGACACCTGTAGGTCGTCTCCTTCCCTAGAATTTGCAGTTTTCTGCCATTTTCTCATGGCTTGCCTTCAACAAACTCATACCATTCAAGGCCAACAACAAAAACACAGTCTAGACAAGTGCCTATACTGGCCAATATATGGATCTGCCACTGTTTTCGACATCATCTTCATCATTGCAGAATGCAGAAGGGACAACGAGGAGAGAACCAGGAAGAGAAGTCTTCAACATTGAGTGTTTAGATGACAAGGTTTTGGAGGATCTTCGTGATTTCGAAACGAAAAGCTAGAGCAAGTGCATATTCATTTGAAATTCGTATCTCTCTAGTTGCAAGAAGCTCCTCCAAGATCACATTGTCTAAATACTCAAATTCTATAACCCTACTTTGTTCATTTCCTTTGTTCTTCGCAATGTTAGCAACAGCAGAACAAAAGGAAGATGATGAGGGTGGCGATGTTGTTGTGACAAAAGAGATTGTTGATGGATTGTGGTATTGGCTCTCAAGCGTCAGGGTGCTGTGTTCCAAGCCTTCCCAACTAAGTTGCAAGTACCAGCGCTACTTAGGAGGATCCCTTGTAGTGAGGTCCCTACAAAGAAGCTCAAAGTGCCAGAGTACTCGTCGAAGCTTACTCAGTCTTTTGGACTCATGAAAGTTGCGGGAGGTGTTCTAGTTCTTGCTAATGAAGCTGAAAATGAGAAGAAGAAGAAGAAGAAGAAAAGGAGACGCAAGCTTGGATCCAAGAACAACAATCAGACTGCAAGTGCTGCTAAAAGAGCGGCTACAATGGCTGCTAAAGGAAATATAACTTCGAAAGCTATGAAGGAAGCTGCTGGAAAGATCGCACCGGTTGATGTTTTCTCATTTGTTGCTCCACTTTCGTGCCTTAGCGTGAAGGGCAAGGAGAAAATTTAAGTTTTTTATTTAAAATTTGCCTATAACTTTGCTCATCATTCTTAGTTTGTAGGCTCTCAATAAGTAGAGCAATTTAACGTGGTAATGATTAGTCATATCTCATATGTATCGTTGTGATCTTGCGTCACAAACTTCTTATCCATCCTTAATCGGTGGAGCGTATGTGACGGTTTTCTCGGACTTGAGTTTATATATATCATTCTCGATATAATTCAAAAAAAAGCTTACACTGATGTGGGATTTGAATCATCTTCTGACCAAATAATAGCTATTTTAGTATCCCGTTCTATCTATTAGAATCTTAGTAAGGTTGTTAAGAAGTTGTTAAGAGAGTTGGTTAGAATTAGGAAGTTTGTTAGGCTTGTTCTAATTGTTGAACACGTGGCTCAGCTGCAGTGGAAGACAACTGTAATCTGGTAGGCTGTATGCTTTGTTTTCTTCTGTTGTAATTCATCTCTCTCGAGCGTATATATAGTTGTAGGTGTTGTGAGATTGGTTAGGCTTAATTATGAGATTAATGCAAGTGTTTTGGTTTCTTCTTCTCTAAAATCTCTCTGTCATTTCTGCAAACATAGCTTTCTAGTCTGAGACTAATGTCATGGCTATCATGGTATCAGAGCTCAACTAAGATCAGGACCTTCGATTATGCTTTGGCTTTATCTGTAATTTCTTACATCTCTTCTTATTTGTTCAGATCAAGCTGATTTGCTTTGATTTGAGCACAATCAAGCTTCGCAATGAGGTTTAGAGGCTCGGTTCTTCTTCAAAGCTCAAGATTAGTGCTCGATTGCTTCAGAACTTGAGTTTGAAACCGATCAAGGTCTCAATATGCATTTTCAGATGACTGATTCTTGATTCTTGTTATTGAAGTTCGATTTCTCTTGAGGATAGGTTTGTGAAGACTTTTTTGTGAAATCTGTGAAGAAAGTCTTTTGATTTAGCATCTGTCATAATTTTTTGAATGATAATTGGTTCATGAAGAGAGAAAAATAAGCGTGTCATTTTAAAGGAGCTATGAGATTGTGTGGAGTTATACTTTTGAGTATTCAGCTATAGAGAATAAAGTTGAGTTTTTGAGCAAAAAAAATCTGAGCAAAAACAAAAGAGAGCAAAATAGAGCAAAATCCGAGTTATTTTGTTGTTAAGAGAACAAAAGAGTTGTATAGGAGCAAAATCTATGAGTTGTTAAGAATAAATTGAGCAAGTTATTAGAGAATTTGTGAGTTAAGGAGTTTGTATTGTTGATTTTTGGAGAATTTGTGATTTAAGGAGTTTAGATTGTTGATTTGTGCAGTAATCGAATATAGCTGCTATGGCTCCACAACAAAGTATTCCAAGTTTGTCTTATTCAAATGTTCATATACTCCTAAGCATAATTATTATGCACTTAGAAGAAATGAACTTTATAAAGTGGAGCTTTCAATTTTGGTCCACTCTTAGTGGAAATTGTCTTTTTAGTTTCTATGATGGCATTGAGATAGCTCCTTCTAGATATGTTTTAACTACAAAAGGAGAAGTAACTACATAAGAAACTGATGCTTACAAGAAGTGGAAACAAACTAATATGGCTCTTATAAGTCTACTAATGACATCCTTGGATGAAGATACTGTGGATATTATCATTAGTTGCAAGACATCTAGGCAGGCATGGTTGGCCTTACAAGAAAGTTTTTCAGCTCTATCAAGGGTCAATATTATGTAGTTGAAGACTGAGCTACAAACTCTACACAAAAGAGCAGAAAACATTGAGAAATATCTACTGCGGGTTAAGCATGCAAGAGATCAACTTCTATCTGTGGGAGTCACTAACTCACTATTCTTGATGAAGATATTATAATTGTAATACTTAATGGATTACCTGATGAGTATGCTACAGTTAGGACTGTTATTGAAGGAAGAGAAAATCATATATCTCTAAGAGATTTGAGGTTTCAACTACTTGCTGTTGAAAGAAGGATTGAAAGAAGTTTTTCTCTCCATTCTAATATGAGTGTTATGGTTGCTAGATGGGATGGATCAAGAGGTATTGGCAGAGATGAAAAATTTAATAAGAGATGGGATACTAAGACTGAGTATAAAGGGAAAGTTGGAAAGTTTTCTGGTAATACTGCTGAATGTCAAGTTTGTGGGAAGAAATGACACACTGTGGACTCATGTTTTCGTATTCGTAAGTGTTAAATTTGTGGGAAGCATGGGCATTTAACTAATACTTGTTATCAGAATCCAGATTATAAGGGGCAAGGGATACAGTCACAACAAAATGCTTCTGTCAGTACTGATATTTCTCATGAATGTCAAATTTGCTCTAAGAAGGGTCACTCTGCAGTCAAGTGTTTCTACAGAACTGATGTGTCAGAAGGACATCCTTATCTTTCAGTGTCAACATGTCAAATATGTGGCATTAAAGGGCATGTAGCTCTTAACTGTTCTCACATAACAAACTTTGCCTAATAAGGAACAGAACCACCTGCATCCCTTGCTACCTTAACTGTTAAAGGTGGAGTTAACAGTTCTTCAAATGTATATCTTGTTCCCAATGTATCATCCAGATCAGTTTTTTTCTGGTGGTTTTCATCCTGCAAATGGTGTTCCTCTTCAAATTCAAGTGGTTCAGTAAATGAAGAAGTGTGGATTGGTGATTCTGGTGCTATACATCATATGACTTCAAAACTCAGGAATTTGCGTATTGCTCAACCTTACTCTTGGGATTTTGTTCAGGTTTGACTATGACTCATACTGGCTTAAGTTACATAAAACCAACAAATCATGTTCTACAGTTAAATTCAGTGTTACATGTTCCAGATCTTGCCACGAATTTACTGTTATTTACCAAATTATGCAAGGATAATGACTGTTTTATAACCTTGAATGGAAATAACATTGTTGTGCATGACAAGACATCAAAAACAACTCTGTACAAAGGAAAGAGTAGTGAATATGGTATATTTCTTTTCAGAACTCCTCCTTTTTCATCTCTTTCAGTCTCTCGAAGTGCTTTTCTCAGCTTCGTGTCATCATATCCAATCTGGCATCAACGTTTAGGACATCCCTCTTCTACAGTCATGTCCAAAATGTTGACTGATTCTTAGATAAAAAATTTCGATTATGTTTCTAAATCCATTTGTTCTTACTGTTTAGAAGGCAAGATGCATAGACTGACATTTCCTCATTCAGATTCTAAATCTTATGTACATTTCCATAAGGTGCATTCTGATGTTTGGGGTCTAGCTCCTTGTATCTCAATTGAAGGCTTTAGATATTATCTTACCTTCATTGATGATTGTACAAGATTTGTGTGGATTTTTCCACTGATTAATAAATAAAATGTTCTTGTCAAATTTGTTGGTTTTTATGCTTTTGTTAAAAATCAGTTTAACTCAACTATAAAAGAATTTCAAACAGATGGAGGTAGTGAATTTAATAGCAAAGCCTTTGCTAATTTTCTTCTTACTCAAGACATTCTTCATCTAGTTACATGTCCATATACCCCTCAACAGAATGGGGTTATTGAAAAGAAAAATAGACATATAGTTGAAACAACAATTTCACTTCTATCTACTACTGGTATGCCAAAACCTTTTTGGTTTTATAGTATAGCTCATTCTTGTTATCTTATTAACAAAATGCCAAGTAAATCTCTTTATATGCTTTCACCATATGAACTTTTTTTAGAAACCTTCTGATGTCTCTCATTTGAAGATTTTTTGTTCCAGTTGTTATCCTTATCTCAGACCTTATTCTTATAATAAACTAGATCCTAGAACTCCTCAATGTGTTTTCTTAGGATATGTTTTGGGGTACAAAGGGGTTTTCTGTTATAGCATATCACAAAATAAACTCTGGATGTCAAGACATGTTGTACATGATGAAACCATTTTTCCATATGTCTCATCACCTCTACTAGTGTCTTCCCTTGTTGATCCTGTCACATTTTTTCC
Organism: Comarum palustre; assembly: GCA_951800085.1. NCBI lineage: Eukaryota > Viridiplantae > Streptophyta > Magnoliopsida > Rosales > Rosaceae > Comarum > Comarum palustre. The sequence goes on from OX637583.1 coordinate 13,834,197, forward strand.
ATCTTCACAATCTTTTACTACTCTTTCACCTGGGACGCGTGTCCAAACTTCCTCAACAAGTTCATATAGGTCTTCTGGCCTAGGATCTGAGACCTACGCTAGGTTAGGCACTAATCAGCAGCCTCATGCAACATTACGAAGTGTTCCAGCAGTTGAGAGAAATTCAGTAATTCAAAATTCAGAAGTGGATGACAGTAGAGCTGGGAATATTCATATAAATAGTACAGTGAGTGAGACAAATAGGTCTAAGAATGAAGATAGGGTTGATGTTCATGCAGATAGTGTTGAAAATGATAGAGCCGGGGATAATTTTATAGACAGTGTAGTATGTGAACCAGATGGACCTGAGAATAGCAGGGTTGATATTCAGGAAAGTGAGAATGTTAGGACTGCTACTCATGCTATTTCTGGTCTAGATGAAAATACTATTGATGCATTACAGTTTGGAGGGAACTTTAATGATTCATATTCACTTTTTATTGTTAATCATGACTATAATGATCATTCCATGATGACCAAGGCTAAGAATGACATTGTTCAAAAGAGAACATTTTAAAAATTTTATTGTTTTTCTGTAGTTGCTCAGCCTCAGTTATATAAGGAATTTTCGTTCTTTAGTGGTTTTTCTGTTGTGTTAGATATGAATGACATTATTAAACCAAAGACTTTCAGAAGTGTTGCAGGAAAACATGAATGGGATCAGGCAACGCAGGAGGGGATTACAGCTCTGGAAAAAAGGTACATGGACTCTTGTTCCTTGTCCTTAAAATAAGAATAAAGTAGGATGTAAATGGATTTATAAGATCAAGAACAATCTAGATGGATCAGTTTTGAGATATAAGGCTAGGCTTGTTGCTCAAGGTTATAGTCAAGGAAAATGATTAGATTATGATGATACTTTTAGTCTAGTTGTGAGACATAGTACAGTCAGAATAATTCTGGCTCTTACTGCAATGAATGGTTGGGAACTTAGGCAACTGGATGTTAAGAATGCCTTTTTGCATGGTAAGTTAAAAAAGGAAGTATATATGTCTCAACCTTAAGGATTTGTTGACTCTTCTTATCCAGATTATGTGTGCTTACTTCAAAAATCTCTTTATGGTCTCAAACAGGCACCTAGGGCATGGAATGAAAAGTTTACTAGTTTTCTCCCTAGCATGGGTTTTAAATTTACACATTCTGACACAAGTCTTTTTGTTAGACATACCTTAGCTGTAATGCTTACATTGTTGTTATATGTTGATGATATAGTTATCATTGAATCAAATACAGCTGGTATACATGAAGCTATTTTAGAACTTAGTCTATTATTTGACGTGAAAGGTCTTGGTTCTCTTTCATATTTTCTTGGTATTGAAGTGCAAATGACTAGAACTGGTATATTTTTGATTCAAACAAAGTATGCTCAAGATTTGCTTGTTAAAGCTGGAATGTCAAATGTTTCAGCATGTAATACTCCATGCCTTCCTCATTCTCAAATGAAAAAGGATCTAGGTACTCTTCTTCAGAATCCAACTACATACAGAAATATTGTAGGTGTTTTACAATACTTAAAATTTACAAGGCCAGATATTACATATTCAGTTAGTACTGTTTGTCAGCTTATGACAAATCCTACTAATGAACATTACACTGTTGTCAAACGTATCTTAAGATATCTTCAAGGTACATTACAGAAGGGGATTTTCTATAGTTCCAGTAAAGCTTTACACAATTCTGTTCATATTAAGGCCTATTGTGATGCTAATTAGGCAGGAGAAATCATTCAGAAACGTTCTACTACTGGTTTTGTGGTATATTTAAGCTTGTGTCCATTTTCTTGGCAGTCTAAGAAGCAAGGAAATGTGGCTAGAAGCTCAACTGAGTTAGAATACAGAAGTTCAGCAAATAAAGCTGCAGAAATAAGTTGGATCATACATCTCCTTTGTGATCTACAAATTAAGGTTCCTAAAGCTCCTCTTCTTCAATGTGACAATTTGCCAGCCTTAGCTCTTGCTTCTAATTCAGTTTTTCATTCGAGAATCAAACACTTGGATAATGATTTTCATTTTATTCTTGAGAGAGTACAAAGCAATGATCCCAGATTGTAGTATGTTCCTACTACTGAACAAACAACAGATTTATTAACTAAAGGATTGGCTTTTCCACTCTTCAAGACTCATTGTACCAATCTCAAGCTAGTTACCCTAGCTGAGCTTGAGGGAGGATGTTAGAATGTTAGTAAGGTTGTTAAGAAGCTATTAAGAGAGTTGGTTAGAATTATGAAGTTTGTTAGCCTTATTCTAATTGTTGAAGGCGTGGCTCAGCTGCAGTGGAAGACAGATGTAATCTGTTAGGCCGTATGCTTTGTTTTCTTCTGCTGTAATTTATTTCTCTCAAGCTGTATATATAGCTATAGGTGTTGTGAGATTGGTCAGACTTGATTCTCAGATTAATGCAAGTGTTTTGGTTTCTTCTTCTCTAAAATCTCTCCGTCATTTCTGCAAACCTAACTTTCTAGTCTGAGACTGATGCGATGGCTATCGCTATCTGTTTAGTTGGAAATATAATTAAGTGGCCAGAACCCAAAAACTGTCACAGATAGGAACACCGTCAACAACTCCATTCCTTGTGTTATAGGCTCATATATAACAACTGACTGAGTGAAAAATCTTATCAAAGAAACTGAGTGAAAATATATGTGTGTTAATTGAAATAAAATCATAAATTAAGATATAATTCGTTATTTTTGTGTTACAAACAAGGTAAGATGAGTTGAATAATAAAAATAAAAAACGAAAAATTCCTCTGCCATGGTTGTAATTGGATCACAGTGAAGTAGAAACCAAACAATTCAATCAAGCTAGAGTTTCTGTAATATCCCTTGATTTCCTGGGCTTACTTCCTTTGCTCTTCAAGAAGCTCCTCCAACACCATATTGTCCAAGTACTCAAACTCTATCAATTGACCTTCGTTCCCAAAATGCATTCCACCACCGGCAGGAGCAGAAGAAACTGAAGCAGATGATGTTGATGATGAAGACGAAACCGAATGCGATGTAACGAAAGAGCTGCTTGATGATGGATTATGACACTGATACTCATTGGGGAAGTTGAGGATGGCCAAATGACCCCGAAAGCCAAAAGCAGCTCGATCATAAGCCCTCGCTGCCTCTTCCGCCGTCTCGAACGTACCTAGCCATAGACGTGCCCCATTCCTAGAAGGGTCTCTAATCTCCGCCGCGTACTTCCCCCACGGCCGCCTCCGTATCCCTCTGTAGCGGTTCTGATCTCTCACCTTGATCGGCTGCTTGCTCTTCCGTTCATTACTCTCTGTTCTCTCCCCCTCCATTTTTAATTGTGTTCTGAGCTAGCTAGTGTTCTAGGCTATCTAAGTTAAGGCTGGTTTGATTTCAAAACTGGATCGAGGCAAGTAATATATGATGGGTCATGACTCATGAATTGTTACAGGTATGTATATGTAATGCATGAGCTTGGTCTGGTCTCGTACTCTCTTAGGTCTTATATGACGGGTGGGAAATGGGAATGTGTTCTTCCCTCTTTGGTAGGACTGTTCTTATGAGGAGGAAGCGAAATGAAACCTATGTTTGGCCATGAAAAAGAGCTTGGATCGATAAGCTTTTGCTTCGCATGTGTGGATATATAGCTAGAGCGTTTCATTGACCCATGAGTTTGCAATTTTTGGAATCGAAATAGATGATAGGTGCATGAATGCATGAATGAGATCGATGTCTGTTAATGGTTTCCACGCCATCGTAGGCCTATTCTGTCTTTGTGATTCGGCCGCCATTGATAGTCTGGTCTCTGGCGTTCTGTGTAGTCCAAGACCCTAGCTTGACCGAAGATTTCATATACAATGGGTAAGAAGACCAGACGACAATAAAACAGAATGCGTCGAAAACGACGTGTCATCTTTTGTACTTGCATCCCACTTGGATGCCCAAAATGTCCAAACCAAGAACTGAAGAAATTAAAGTGATGTCCAGTGGAGGGAAGGCCTTGGCCCATAATGCTATGCCAGGTAATAACGATTCAATTTCAACTGCCACATTCTTGACAAGAAGTATCTATTTTACTCTTAAAGATCAATGAATTCAACCAGATAGATTTTGTACCACATTTAGAAAAAACATCAATCAATTTTATATCCAATCACTTCAACTTTTCGGATAGAAAACAAAACCGAAATATTTGGTCTAAATTGTATGCCTAAACCTCACCTGCTTGCAATGAAGAAATTCTTCACGTTTTAAATAAGTTAGCCCATAATGGTGCTTTTCACTGGTACAATTTAGGTCTTCATTTGCAGTTTGAACCAGTAGAGCTAGTATATGAATAAATCTTATAGCCGAAAGGACCAATCATTAAAGAGTAAGAAAGAATTGAAAGGCAAAGCATAGCTAGATGCTTCAAATAAGAGGCGGCATCAGGTTTGATTTTAAGGTAATAATAATTGTTACAGGGACGCCGTGCTAAAATTTGAGATAACATGCAAGACGGTCAGAAATTCACAGCATGAACGCACGGCCGTTGAAGCATAAAAGTCATAACCGAAAGCTGAAGTCCATATGTGGAGGTCCAAATCCCAAATCCAAATACAGAAGCAACCCTTCTTATTCAATTTCAAGTCCAGGCGCAACGCCCTGTGGAGGGGGAGAACTAATTAAGTAGTGATTTCTCCAACCTTCTAGGGATGTATACACCAGAAACATTTTTCTCATATTTTGGAATTTTTTTTTTCCTAACAAACAGAAAACACAACTAGGGTTATAGCGAAATTATTTCTTTTCCTTTTACTCCTTCAGGTTAATTACTTAAGTGAATTGTGCTCCATATATATAGTTCAGGTTCAACGCAGCTGGGTGAAAACCAGTAGGGCAAACTGCAAACATTATGGTCCGGCGATTCGATGTTGGCAAGAATCTACATTTACAGGAGGGTAATCGATCGATCAGGCCAAAATAGAAACTACAAACAATTTTATAAAGCATAAAAGGATCCCGGCATCACAGTTCAACAATTGAAATATAAACCTCTGATCGACGATCAAGCTAGTAATGAATGGATTTTTTTCTATGGCTGGATTAATTCAAAAGTCATCAACTAGTCCTTAATTTAGAGGTTTCTATTAAAAGAGTACCAACTCTATTTTCTCAATATTATATACCAACCAACATATGATTGGTATAAAAAAACCACCACTTATACCAACCAATAACGTTGGTATACCAACTAAGTGGTACGGTTGGTAGTGAGCATATACCAAGATGTTTATGACCCAAAAATTTAAAGACTCAATCTAAATGAGTAATAGCAAATAACAATACAAATCCAAAATCTTATACAGTTTCATCCAAATTACCAAACACATAGTCATAAATTGAACATGTCAAAGTCCAAATAACCAAACTGTCAAATAATTAACAAATTTTCAAAACGATTAAAAAAAAGAAGAAGAAATGATAGGTCTAAAAGCGGGACATGTAAACATGAAGTTGGCAGTGATAGTGCTACCATTAGGCCATAAACCCCTAACGCTTAAAGCCTAAGACCAGAACTGTTGCTACTTGGGCCGCCCCTTCATGCCTCAAAGTTTTACACAAACATTCTCTACAACAATAGCATAAATACATAATTAAATCCAATAACAAATCACAAAAAACAATATAACGCAAACTAAAGCACCATATATGTAAACACCAACAAATTTCTCCTCATTATACAGTAGAATTCATTGATCATACATAATTACACAAATTGATTTCACAAAACATGTACCTTATGCAATATCAGTAACAAACTGATTTAAACAACAAACTGATGAAACGACCTAATCATTACCATTATGCAATTTCAGTAACAAACATAGAAAAATGATTTCACAAAGTATCAATATGTTTTTCAATAATTCTGGTTTCAATCTTCATTACAAGCTTCATTTTAAGTTGATCATCATGTAAAAGCCGACAAAATTATAAGTAGAAACTGTCTGCTAGGACCAATTTCTAAGAGAACAATATTCCTATGTTTTACTACAAGATCGATGCAATGCTACTCATTCCATAAAGCAATGAGTGTGTGCTTCTAAATACCTTCCTTGCTTAAGCAATGCGTCCTCTACACAGAACAAGCTAATGACGCAAATGGGGAAAATAGCACAAGTACAAAGATTTGCAAAGGCACAAACATTCCAAATATAAAGAACAAACTTGGGCATAAAACAACTCCATTTAATTTCAACAATTACATCTTTAAACATCATTACAAACCCAAATCTTCATTACATCTGATCATCATCATCAAACGATACATGTCTATTAGTTGATCAGTATAGGCATATCTCAGTCAGTCACTACCAACAAATATATGTGTATCTATTTTTAAACATTGAGGAATTACAGTCATGCAACACAATAATAGTATATTCAAATTCAACTCTTTATTATTAGAAACTAACACCTGTAGATTATGGCTCTTAGCCGACGAAACAATTCCGTTTGCTAAAAGTTTTTTTTTCGTCTTCTAAGATCTTAGCTGACAGAAATTTTGTCGACTAAGATGCATCGGTGAAGACTCTAGCCGACGGATGAAGACCCCAGCCGACTTAATAAATTTTTTCATCGACTAAAAGACAACCTAGTCGACGGAAAGTTCGTCGACTAAGGTCCGTCTACTAGGACATACCAAACGGAACTTTTCTGTTGGCTAAGATTATAGTAGACGAAATTATTTTAAAATAAAAAATTAATAATCCTCTTAGTCGACAAAATTCAAAATATTTTGTCTCCTAAGTAATTCTTAGCCGAAAGAATTCAAAATATTCTGTCTCCTAAGTAATTCTTAACCGAAAAAATTATTTTAAAATAATAATAATAATAATAATAATAATCCTCTTAGCCGACGGAATATTCTGTCGGTAAACCGAAAAAAATAAAGATCGATCTCCTGAAATCCACCGCCAGCCATTTTGAACCTACCATCACACACCACCACACGTACCCCACCCCACACGATCACCACTACCACCACACACCACACACTACCATCGCACGGTATACCACCAGAACACACCATCACCACCACCACCACTATTTGGAGAAGCTAAGAGAGGAGAGGGAGAGGGGAGAAGAGAGAGTTTGGAGAAGAGAGGAGAGGAGGGGGAATTTAAAGAAGAATTTTTTTTCATTTTTGGTTAAACTTTTCTGAAATTTTACGCAGGAAAATGTATGCTGAAATTTTTAGCCCTTAGCTGACAGAATGAAATCATTATGCCAGCTAAGTGATAAATAATTTTTCTAAAATTTTGTGTGGGAAAATGGTTCTGAAAGTTTTAGGCCTTAGCCGACGGAATGCATTCATTTCGTCGGCTAAGTGATAAATAATTTTTCTAAAATTTTGCGCGGGAAAATGGTTCTGAAATTTATAGCCCTTAGGCGACTTAATACAATAGTTCCATCGGCTAAGTAATAAATAATTATTTTATTTAGAATTTAGGCGAGGTTATAATTCTGATGACCAAAATTCCGATGTTATAATTCAGATAACCAAAATTCACAAACAAAAATTTGACTATATGATATGATCATTATAGTAAAACATGGCTATGGAAAAAACGTTAAGGGCTCGGTCGAAACGGTTAACCCTAATCCATCGTCATTTATCACACTGAAACGCTTATATCTACCTCTATATGACCTATGTTAGTCGAACCTTCCACACAACAATCTCTCACATAGATGAGACGTAATCGCCCATATAAAAATTTTGGGCATTTAGCCCGCGACGATAAAGATCCCCGTAAGAAATAATAATGACAAATACGGTTGACCACTATTATCTGCACTAAGAAGTTATCTAAATTACTTGATTTTTAAGCTATAGCCTTATTTCATCATTCTGATCAAATCTTATTTCACCATATTTTTGAAAATTTTGCTTCGTATGTACAGTTCCAAAAAAAACTTATAGTTGACTTGCTACTGTATTTTTGATCTTACCCGACATAATATAAACTGTTCCGTCGGCTAAGAAAGTCCGTAGCCGAAAAAAAATGACCAGGAACACAGATCCGTCGAGTAAGAAGTTCTTAGTTGACTGAAATTCCTGACGACCTCGTTCCATTGGCTAAGAGAATTAATCCACTAATGTAATATCAAATTCAACTAAGTTTAGGCATAGATGTTTACCAAGCTTGGATTGGATCTTGACTGGGTTTCGCTTCAAGCATCATCACTTGCCCTATAGTTGACATCTGCAAAACGCAGAGACTTTCTTTATATTAGGAATTTGATTCAATAAATTAAGTTCAAAACTAAGTAAAGAAATCAAATACGAGAGAAGGAGTGTACCTGACGAAGAAGATGAGCACTACCAGCATAAACATCATAGGCAACGAATCCATAAAACAGGACGCTGAATTTTTTTTTCGTCGGCTAAAATCCACTTTAGCCGACAAAGAAAAAATTCATCGGCTAAGTTAAATTTTCATCGGCTAATGTGGACTTTTAGCCAACGAAATATTTTTTCGTCGGCTAAACTAATTTTTTCGTCGGCTATAATCTGTAAACTATAGCCGACGAATTTATAAAAGTTTAGCCGAAGAAATAAATAATTTTATCGGCTAAAAATCCTTATATTTGCAGATCTAGATAGCAGCTCATCTAAAACAACAGGAGAAAATGTTTTGGTGTTGTCGAAATTGTTAGGTGTCCTCGAAATCTGTTCAAAATTAGTTTGTAGAGCTATATATATGTACATATATGTGTATATATATGTTGATTTAAGAGTTTTATTTGTGTTATATAATATTGATTTTAAGTTTTATTTGAGTTGAATTAATGGATTTTGAGTGTGATTGAGTTGATCGATTTTGATTTGATAATATATATGAAGTTGTTGTTAATAAGTTGTCGATTTTGATTGAGTATATATATGTTAATTAATTTAATTATAATATTGTGTTGATGCATGATATGAATTAATTAAGTTGTTGATTATATATGTTGATTATGATTTTATGATGATTGATGTGTTGATATATAATATTGTTATATAATTAGTAATTAGTATATATATGTAAAACATATATGTGTGTGTTATTTATTAATTTGTTTTTAATTAATTGTTGTAGAATACTAAATGATTTAAAATTTTATATATGGAATTAATTAATTAATTAATTAGAGTTATACATATATATTTTGTTATCTTTTTAGGATGCCGATAAGAGTTGGATTTCGTTTCTAAAATGGGACAAAAGATATGATTAGAGATTTATTAGTTTTATTGAATATGCGCTGGCTAATGCTAAAGGGAATATAATTTTTTATTGTCCATGTATGAAATTTACTATAATACAATTTATTTATAGGCAATTTAGAGACTACAAAGCTTATGTGGCTAATAAATCCGTGCCTGAATGATGTATAGCTGAAGCATAAATTGCGCACGAGTGCGTCACCTACATGAAGTTGTATTTAAAAGCGTTGAATGAAACTCCTAAGTTGTATTGAAGTTGTATTCGAATTTTTTGGAATTTGAATTAGTTTCACGTGTTAGGGTTTATTTATGTATATATACATTACTAATTATAAAATTGCTGTATATTTGTATATATTGTATATATTCTGAATCATTAATAATTATTTTGAATTATTTGTATATATTGCTGTATATTTTGAATTATTGATGTATATATTGTTTGCATATAATAAAGTTGATGTATATATTGATTTAAGTTTATGGTTGTATATATTTGTATATATTGCTGTAAATTAAATTATAGTTTAATTAAATTAAATGATAAAAAAAATTAAATAAATTGAATAATAGTTTATATTATTTGCATATAATAGTTTAATTGATGTATATATTGTTTGCACATAATAGTTTAATTAATATATTGATAGAAGTGTTAATTAAAATATTTAAAATTACAATTAAAATTAAAATAATTTAAGGGTTTGTTTAGATCGACTAAGGGTTTAAAGGGCCAAAGCTCCGAATCGTCTAAGAGAACGTCTAACAACCCTCAAACGTCGTTCCAGGGCCCCACAACAGCTAAACGTGCGTCCTTTCTAGAGCCGACACAGAGGCAGTCGGGCACCACCCATTCATCGAGGCAGTCAGGCACAACCCATTCCTCCAGGTAGTCGAGCGCCGCCCATTCGTCGAGGCGGCTATGGCCTCCGACCCAGGCGGAGGTGTCTGCACCACGTATGCTTGAGATCAATCTGGCACCGACTCCGGGACCTACTGCTTCGGAAGGTGGGTCATCTAGGGTACAGATGTCGCCGTCTCTTCTTTACCTTCCACGGTTGATATCGGCATTACCTGCAGTCGATGACTCAGGGGCGCTGATTTATCCACTGCTCCCGCAGATGACCCCATCAGCGGCGTACCAGTTCGTGCCTTTTGGTATGGATCTTATTTCTGCGAGGATATCATCTTCGACGACAGAGTTGGAAACCGTCACGTCGGCCCCAACGCCTTCAGGTAATGTAATATAAATTATTTGATTTCTCTTATAATGTAATAATAAGAATATAAGATTTTAATAATCAATTTGTGATAGGCACCGTCGGAGCCAAGCTGACAAGGAAGAAGAGAGGTCCCGTCATAGGGAAGGCTCTCAAGAAGACTGTGAGTACCTCAGGAAGGATCGTCATCGATACTGACAGGGATGACAACATAGTATTGGGGGGGGAAGACGAGGATAAACTCCGGCCGCGTGAGAGCACTCATTAGGGATAGAGTCTCTATGTTGTGGTCAGACTGGGACGAGGTCCCACAAGAGGTTAAGGATATGGTCCACAACGCGATGTAGGTGAGTTTACAAATTCCTAATTAATATTATGTATTATATTGTTGATTTATGAAAAAACCAAACGGTTAAATGTAAGTGTGGTTTGACGTTCCCCAGCACCTGAGGAACACCTGGGCGGACGTTATGCATGGGAGAAGGTACGTTGGAAAGTTAATAAAAAAATAAGATTGTATGTGTAATTAATAATATTTCTAAAATTTTTGTGGTATCTGTAGGTACAAGGAGTAGAAGAACTAGTTGCGGACCCACTCAACTACACATGAGAACGCACGTTCTGGTACCCCTGTTGAGTTCCAGTTCAGGATGTACATGTGGCGTTGACTTTTGATATCAGAATTCAACAACCCTCATAAATAGGTAATTAAAAAAAATTAATTTGTTATATTGTTATTAATTAGTTCGTTTTTAAATATTTTACTAATATTTTATTTTTTTCCTTTGTAGGCCGTTTGTTTGGCGAACGCTTAGAACCGACAACACAACACAAGGAACCATCATGCCGGTTCTAGACCGTTCACATCGTTGATGGACGAGGCGGTCAGGGAAAATCTAGAAGTCAACTGGTACGTTTATACGTACGAGAAGGCATATCGTGAATCCTAAGAGAATATTGTAAGTCGTTTTACGTTTTAAAATTTTTAAAATTATATATATATATATATATATATATATATTTAAATGCTAATTAATCATTTTTTTTCCTATCAGATTAGGAGAATGTGAGACAGGCTAGTGACGAGGTGATGACTGCTATAGTGAGGGAGACATGGCCGGACATGCAAGAGGAAGACATGTCTGAAGCTATGTCTTGGATCGACACTTCCAGATCGGACGGTTGGGGTGAGGATTATAGGCACAGCCTTCCCACCGCTAGAAAACAACTTCTAGTGCCGGGGTCTAGAAAAGAAGGGCGAGGGGTTCCTGAAGACCATTCCAGGATTTTTAAAAAAGGCAGTCTCAACCAGCAGCAGGACGACTCAGCTAGAGGCGGAAGTTTAGATGCTACGGGAACCGCAAGCCGCCCAGACAACATATACAGCCGCTTTACAGGAGTATAATGCCGCAGTATATGTCACCCAGCAGGCATAGCAGCAGCAGCAGATGTTCCAGTACTTGCAAGAGTTTTCATCTGTCCATCTTCAAGGACTTCCGGCTCTGCCCATGCCTACGTCTATACTCCTACCTTAGCCGCCACAACCTCCTCCTGACGATATAGATTTTATATAGTTAAATAATTATATAGTTTTATGTGTTTATGAACAATTTATAAATTTTTTAATGAAAAACGTGTTGTCACTCTTGATGGTGTTGTTGGTTATATGAAATTGTTTAGTGTAATTTATAGGTTGCTTGGAATGATAATTTAAAAATTTCAGGTTTTTTGCTGGAATGGACTTATAATCGGCGAAATTTGTCATAATTCGTCGGCTATAGTATTTTTTCAAGGTATAGCCGACAAAATATAGCCTATTTCGTCGGCTATAGTAGTATTTAGCCGACGACATTAACTATAATTTCCAAAGGCCTCATTTTTTTCTGACCAAAAAAGCCTCAAATTTAACGAAGTATTGCTAATTAATCTTATAGATGACATATAAGAAGTTTGGGGTACCAACGGTGGATCCAGAATTTTGTGGCCAAAAAACAACTAATTGAGGATTTCTTATATTCAATTTTCCGTAAATATAGTATATATACAATATACACCGAAACTAATGACAATAATATTTCTAATATTAATCAATGGTCTAAAAGGTGCTAGGTGGTAGGCGGGCGACGACTCATAGCCTAGCGCCTGGACAGCCTAGGCGGGGATTAAAAGATTTACTTTTTTTTTCATATTTATTAATTAAAAATATATATTTTATGTACTCAAGTATTCGAAAACAGTCAAATATGGATATATAAATTATTCAACATAAATCTTGTTAGATATATTTATAAAATAGATTATAGCCAAATTTAGCATAACTTCATGTAAAAGTGAGCAACAACAACAATAAACACATACGCTTCTAATTCTAAAAAAAATCATTTACTCTTATACTCTCATGTTTCCCACAATGTGACAACCCCACCACTAAATGTAAATAAAATTAACCGGAGAGCTTAGAATCCTACACAGTTAGACGGCATCTAGGCGGCAATTAAGCGGGCTAGGCGGCCGCGTAATTGCTCATAGCCTAGCACAAAAGACTTGAAGAAAATCGAGACTGCTTGTTGCAGCCTAGAGCCTGCTAGACGGGGCCTTTTAAAACCATGATATTAATACAAATATTCATGTTCCTAACACTTGTGACTTATGCAACATTCCTCTTCAACTTGCTGCATACAAATCAAAAATGTCCAACTTAATAAATGAATCACGAAAGATCTTACCAGAGAGAACATCAGCTAATTAATTGTTCTTCTATTGGGACAAAAGGGAAATAAATAACATGTTCATCAAGTTTCTCATTAATTAAGTGTCGATCTACATCCACATGTTCAGTACAATCATGTTGCACATGATTGTGTACAATTCTAACTGCGGCCTTATCATCACAATACAAAGGCATAGTCTTACTATGTGTACACCTTGAATTTCTTAGTAAATGCCTTAACGACAACATCTCACAAAGTTCTTGAGTCATACCTTTATTCTCCGCTTTTTGTAATTTCTTACTCTTCCACGTGACCAAGTTACTTGTTTTTACTAATAAGTGTAGCACATACTTTCTTTGACTTAAAACAATACAATCTTTCCTATGAGCAACTTCAATTTTAAAAATTACTCTAAACTACCCATGTCATTCATCACAAATTTAAAAGACAAATGAACTTGTAACATCTGTATCTCCTCACTATCATCACATGTGATAACCATATCATCCACATAAATGATGAAAGTCATCACATTTCCACTCCAATGTTTATGGGATAAAATATGATCTAAGTTGCTTTGACATCATCTAATTCTAGTCATAAGCTAATTGGTAAGTGCAAACCGAGCTCTTGGAGACTGCTAGCTCCAGAACATAGAGATAGACTTTCTCAATTTACATACCACCCAATTTTTAGGTAGAAGTATCATATATCTAAGAGACAAATTCATATAAAGTTCTTCATCCAAATCATCATACAAGAACACCATTTGTAACGTACAATTGTTGCAAATGCCATTGACACGTAAGTGACTACGTTGATAAAAGATAAATATACAGATAAACCAAGTTTGCATATCATATTGGAGTTTAGTGATAATTATCTGTTAGAAACAAACTATTTCTCGTAAATTAGTGGAAAGTAAATATTATTTGACCTAAACCAAAGAATTGAAAGTCAGAGAGTTCCAGGAACCAGTTTATATAAACTGTCTTCCACGGTCACTGAGCTATATACTTCAACACACCATAAAGTGTGACCAGTCAATGAAAATTTTATGGAAACCTTCTTTTCTTTTTCTTTTTTGATAATAAGAAGTTATGGAGTTAGGGTTTCAGAATTTTTTTTCTGTATCCCTAATAAAGCTACTAATTAATATTTGGAAGTACTAATTTAATTCCAAGTCCTAAGAACGCAAAGACATTTATGTTATGGTAGCTTGATTTTGAAAATTAAAATTAATGTGTGTGTATAACTGTATATATATACACATATAATTAGAAGATTAACACATTCAAAGGAGTTGAACATTCTCGATGTCTTCTCTGACTTTTCAAAGAAAAAGAAAAAAGTCTTCTTTTTGATATTTTAAATTTTTGTTTAGTTAAAGTTTTAGTCTCTTTCAATATATATAAAAAAATTAAGGGGCATAAACATTATTTTGACACTGGCCCTGACGTCGTAAAAATCGAAATTATCCTCAAAATTTTCTTTTTTATGCGGCGATATTATATTGGCTTATCGTGATAATTTAGGATATCTCTAAAATCGGCCTAAAATCAAGGTGCAGCTTGCGTGATTCGAATCCAGGTTGCCTCATGCCATCCAAACGCCTCCACCAACTGTTCTAAGATGGCATTTGTTAAATTTATTATACATTTTGATATATAAACCCTCTATATACATCACACTCTTTATACCATTCTTTTTTGAAATTTTAATAAAAATTGATAGTTTCCGATATATCTACCGAAATATCTATTTTTTAAACCGTCAAAATTTCCACGAAACTCGATACTTTAGTCCTTTCTGGCCCTGAGTGTAAAGGATAAAGACTGAGTTAATTACAACTAATTACAATTGCTCCCTTTTATTAATCAAATCATATTGTCTTATGTACCAGAATCCAGGTACCACAGATCTTCTATTCTCTAATGCACTTTTTATAAGATGCATGAACTTGCAAAACCACACGAGGGCTATTGACCCGATTTATATAACAATAATTAATACTCCAATTAATTAAAAATGAATTTTGCATATAGCTAATTAGGCTTTACTTATTTCATTCTATAATTACCTTTTGTAGCTAGCTTAGATTTAGATTAAAGATCTATCTTTCAAGAATGATAAATAATAACTCTAATCACGTTGTTAATGTATCGGTGCGTAGTTTTGATCGATGTCTTCAGGGTTCATGCACCTGGATAGATAGCTCTCTCCTCCCAGCAGAAATAATGACTTACACTAATCATGATCTTTCGCTCTCTTTTTCTAAACCCAGTCGAATTCGAGCGTGCGATCTAATTTTTCGCACATTGATATATATTCGGGTGTGTGTGTGTGTTTTGCTTTGTTTGGCCAAGAAGAATGTTGTTACTTGATCGAGTTCAGTTCAGTGTATGATGAGCAACTTGGTATTATTATTATTATTATTATTAAGACTTAGAGCAAGTTGTGTGTAAATTATTGATGAACACAAAAAGAAAAGGATAGTCGTCGATCATGGTCTCGTTTGGGGTTAACTACTCTCAACTAATCTGTGGTCTATTATATGATTAATAGTAAGGTAAGAACAACTATAAGGGTATGTGTGATCCGGTTACATAAAATAAAACAACGTAAAAGGGGTTAGATCTGGAAGCTCGTTATGTTTGTCGGAAAAGGGATTTCGGATATTTCAGATGGCAAGTATATATGAGCTAGATCAGTATGTAGTAGCTAGAGAGTACAGAGAAAAGTCGTACCTCATAATCAGCTCATCCTTGTTTTCTTTGATTTAATTTGTTAATTGGCGTTGAAGGTTTACATAATAATTTAGCAGCCATCAGCTAAAACAATAGCAATAGTAGTGTATATATATATAAAGCTTTTTCGTTACGAATAAGTAATAAAATTATACGGTTTTTAAATAAATTATCAGTGTTTGATGGTTTCTGATCCTATTGTAGAAGTTACTTATTATATAACGAGCTACTTTAGAACCTATATACTGTAAAAATATCTCATATATAGATCAGGTTTGATAGTTTGATATTTGATAGAAATCATAAAATAGATTCAACATGCAAAGATTTTCAGGATAAACTTAGAACAGAAGTTAGATCATCGATCCAACTACCTTTTCTGTCGCAAATGGATATGGAACTGTAGAAGTTGTTTGGCATAAGACTAGAAGAAATAAAAGTTAACCTTGCTTGTATCATATGTCACCACAAATCCAGATGGGAAATCTACAATTAGCCCTATGTAGGTCCAGTGTTTCCTGAGCAGTTGAGCACCAACTCTGGTCAAGAGACTCAGTCTTGGACACGAAGAATTTTACCATGCAAAAGTAATATTTCTTGTTTTAATTTTACCATAAAATCAAAACAAAACTGACTTCTACCTCAATTTTTTAGGTACCTACTTGATGTATAGTCTTCATCCTTTGAAGTTTGAACTGCATGTAGTTATTCAATTCATGTCAATTTTCAGGAAGAAAGTATAGCTATATATAAATATTCAAGTTGTACCTTTCACCCCCACGATCCACTTTTACTGTGCGTTGCTTTGAAGGTGGTGGCCTGGGGGGACTCTAGTATATAAAGCAAAGGCAATTATCAGCCTCTAATTTAATTTACAATAAACAGTTCTTGATGTTTAGTAGTGAAAATGACATTGTATGCTTAATTTTCTATTTATCTCTTTTTCATGTGAAAGTGATCGACATGAAATTGACGATACAATCCCTTAATTATTCAACCTTTGAAAATGTTTACCACTTTTAAGAAATAATAACTTTTGGATATAATCAGTGTAACCATAGAGAGCAAAGCACCTGTTTATGATAATCTTCTTGGAGTAGCTAGCTTAATTTATCAAATCGACAAATGAATCAGCTACCGGATTTTAATTTCAAATATCTAGCTACTTAGGGTTTGTTGATTTGTTCAAAGAAATCAATAGAATTTGCAGGAAGACATTAAGGAAAAAGAAATCAATTGCTTCGATTTGTTGTCCGACAAGAAAAGGCATAAGCTTTGTCTTACTGGCTAATTGCCAGCGATTAGGGTTTCTTAATTAGCCACATTATTATGGGTTTACCATAATTAAGCTTGGTTTTTTAGGTTAGAGTTTAATTTAATTAACCGCCCAACCTGCAACGTAGGGGTTTCATAAGCTTAAATTATACAAGATATTCGTTAAATAATTTCGGGTCCAACCCCGCCGCCGTGCCTCACTCATTTGACCCACGTGCGTAATTGAACTTGAAAATATTAGTGTTGATTCCATAGACAAAAGCCAAGATTGAATAATTTAGTTGGCACTAGATTTTGGAGCTACAATCCTGAGACATCCTCCTTAACCCGAACCTGTAACTTTCACCCTCCTCAATAATCCATCGTCTGTAATATTCTATAACTTTCCATTCTACCCATTTCGTTCAAAGCTCTCGATTTTCTTCGGGTATATATAGCCCTTGTTCCACTTTTGGATTTCCAACAAAACAAATCGAACCAAGAACAACAAACCCACAAATATAGGAAATGGAGTCCTACTCTCTCTTGCAATTCGCAAACCCTTCTGAATTCTCACCGGAATCCTCCTTTGGCTCGTCGACGCTGGATTCTTTCTCATGGGACGACGCTTTACTCGACACTTTCAACAACGATATGTTGAACTTCCCACCGTTCAACACAAATGATCACCCTCATCATGATGTGTCGCTTCTCGATCATCATGCTGTGGCGAAAGAGCCAGCAATGGTAGTGGAAGAAGAGATGAACTGGTTCGGTGGAGGAGCTGTGAAGGAAGAGGAGGTCACGTCCAACTCGATCGCCTTCCAAGTAAACGAAGAGAAACCCCGAAAGGAAAAGGCCTACAGAGGGGTCAGGAGGAGGCCGTGGGGAAAATACGCCGCGGAAATAAGGGACTCGACGAGGCACGGCGTCAGGGTTTGGCTAGGCACATTCGACAGCGCCGAGGCAGCTGCTTTGGCCTATGACCAAGCTGCATTTGCACTCAGGGGTCCTTTGGCCGTGCTTAATTTTCCAGTGGAAGTTGTGAGGGAGTCGCTTCAAGAAATCAAGTGTAAATACGACGTGGGGTGCTCCCCGGTGGTGGCACTCAAGAGGAGGCACTCGATGAGAAGAAAGTCCATAAGCAAAAAGAATAGCTGTAACAAAGACCAAGAAAAGGTTAAGAGCAGTACGATTTCTTTCAATGTCACAAAGAAGAGAACAACAGCGCAAGAGAACGTCACAGAGTCGAGTGTGGTGGTATTAGAGGATTTGGGAGCTGAATACTTGGAGGAACTTTTGTACCAAAGTTTTTCTTGCTAATTTTTTTTTGTTTTTTTTGTTTTTTTAGGTAACTACCACTTCTTCTTTTTCACTGTGGTCGATGTGACCTTGTTCTTTTATCTCTTTATTTCTAGAGTTTGGATCAAAGATCCTAGTTAGGATCCGAGGGCGTCATCTAGGGCGTCATCTAGGGCCTAATAAATTCCATTACTTACTCCTCTTTGTAAAGTTGAAACTTGAAAATGATGGAATATGTAATTAAACATCTGCACCACGTATCCTCTTTGCCTCTAAATGATTGAAATTTAAAATAACAGTTTTTAAATATTACATTCCAAGATCTATATTCGGAAGCAGCACTAAATATATGTCAGCATAGTCAGATAATTAATGACGGGTAAAATTGTGTGTTTCCGGAGAAATCAGTTGATGATCGAAACTTGGATTCTGAGTACTCAGTCTAAGATTAAATTAGAGCTACTAGCTAGCTATCTCAATTCAACTTGCTCCCTCTTACTTTTACGGTCAAAACTGGCAGCTAATCTTCAATGTTCATCTGCATCGATCAGGTCATAAACAGAAGAGATTGACAACAATTAATGGTATTACCATCATATATATAGCTAGCTACTTATTCGTTAATGATTTAACCGAAAATGGTAAGGTTATAGACATATATAAGATATACAAGTTATTAATAATTTTTTTAAAAAACTAGCTAGTTTAGCATCAAAAATAAATTGATGTGACACAAAAATGACATATTGCTTTCCACAATATCATTACATGAAATTGGTTTGCTTATATGTACACGAGTACATGACATTAGCAAAACCATGGATGTCAAAAGAGAATTAAAAAGATGAGTCGAAGGTAGCTAGCATACGTATTAGTTGCTATATATTATCCATTAGCTAGGAATCAAACAAATTGGGTTTTCAATCTTGATCCACAAATTTTGGGGCAAAAGATCGATGACCGTGTATGATGCAGTGATGCACTCACTCGCTTTCACTAGCTAGTTCGATTATTGATCGAGCCATTGAGCTAGTTGAGAGAGCATATTCGATATTCGTTTCTATACCTAAAGACGAAGACTCCCTCTTACGTGTTGCTTAGGTTAAACAAGCTAGCGATTACAAATTAAGACAGGTCTAGTCCCCAACAACTCCAATGCCCAAGCTAGCAGGCAAGATTTAATTCTTCTAAGGAGGACAAAAACCTGTATCAATTTCTCATTCACCAAAACTGCAGTTGCTTAAATCCAGTTTACTCACAGAATGCAAATAAGCTTGGCTCATTATTCAGAAGAAAGAGTCTAGAGCCTTCGTTGCCACCTTCAAGGGCTTTACCGTCTTTGAAGTCGTTACATCTAAATGATTGTCATCTTAGTCATGGAGTTATCCCCGATGATATTGGCTACTTCTTGCCGTCTCTATCATCCTTGCATCTTGGTGGAAATAATTTTATTACTCTTCCCTAATGATAAAATTCTTTACGGTATGGTTTGTATTTGAACTCCCGCTCTTTTGAATGTAAGAGCTATAAGACAACCTTCACGTCGTTACTATTACTGAAACAACAGAATATAAGGGAAGACATAAAACATAAACCTCATAATGTAAAAACACCTAAACTCATGAGACCCTACCAAGCCCGGACCTGATGCAAGTCTAAGGAGTCAGGCGACTCAAGGCCTAGCAATCTAAAGGGTCCATGTAGCAATTAAAAGAAAAAAATGATCTAATTAAGCAGAATATAATTACATGCTCCTAATTATTTATATATATATATATATATATATTAAAATATGAGTCAAAAAAGAAAGAAAATAGTGTTAATAGACCATACTATTTAGTTTAGTTCATTATTAGAGCTTAAGAAATGTCTTAATTATAATCAAAACATTTTGGATATGTTGTTTATAGTTAAGTTTTGAGTTTAAAGTTTAATTTTCTTATAAATAGAAAATAAAAATCTAAATGAAAATTATGATTTGAGGGCACATCTTTGAGAGTTCGACTCAGGTCTGAAAATCTTAAGTCCGGGCCTAGACCCTACACAATCTATGCATTCATACAGAAACCAATTAGCAAAGAGTGCATCAAGAACAACTCTATTTGCATGACGACATAACGGACACTAGTAGAATTAAACACTTATGCGACGAATTTTTTTTCGTCCCATGAGTTATCACTTATGCGACGAAATCGATTTCGTCGCATAAGTTTGAACTCATGCGACGAAAAAAAAAATTTGTCGCATAAGGACTGACTCATGCGACGAAACTTTTATTTCATCTGTTCAAACTCTTGCGACGAAATTTGAATTCGTCGCATAGATCATTCCGCTCAAAAATTTGAATTTTAAACTCATGCGACGAAGTTTTTTATTTCGTCACATAAGTCTTTCTGCCAAAAAAAAATTGAATTTTAAATATTTCGCCAAATTCCCCCCCCCTCCCAATTTTCTTCTTCCTTCTACATATTCACCACCCCACCACTTCTTCCACCACCACCCCCTTCCCCACTATTCTTCTTCTTCCATCACCACCACCACCCCCACTCCCCCACTCTTCTTCTTCTTCTTCTTCCACCTCCACCACCCACCCTCCCCCACTTCTTCTTCGATCTTCTTCTTCCACCACCACCCTCACTCTTCTTCTTCTTCTTCTTCTTCTTCTTCTTCTTCTTCTTTCACCACCACCACCACCCCCACGCCCCCACTCTTCTTCTTCCACCACCATCACCACCCCACTTTTCTTCTTCGTCCGCCGCCTCCTTCGGCAAAAAAATTAACAAAAAAAAGTTAATTTAAAATTAAAAATCAAATTAAGTTATTTTTTTACTTATTGAAAACTCTTTAGCGACGAAAATTTTCGTAGCATAAGTTTATGCGAAGAATTAAATTTCGTCACATTGAATTATGTGATGAAAAAAAAATTCGTCGCTTAAGGGGTACTTATGCGACAAAAATATTGTTTTCGTCGCATAAACCTAATGACGAGATATAAAATCTTGATCTTTTCTTGCATTTAAAGTGTTGTTGAGCTGCTTAGAATATTTAGAAGTTGGAAAATCAAGTGTATGAGCTCGATTTGGCCGGATAAGCTTCGTTGACTTCACCCAATGCATCGGTTGACTTTGAACATTGACTTTATTATTGATCTTTGATTTTTACTATTTCAAAGTTGACTTTTGAATTTTATCATAGAAAACTTACTTTTACGTTTTTATCACTACAGTTAAATGATTTAAAGGTTTTTGAATTAAATACGCGACGAGAACGACGTAAGTACCGAATAGGAATTAATCTCAAATTCTCGCCGGTTCGAGAATCGGAGTGTCAAATAAATTAGACTATAATGTCGAAAAGATAAACAGAAAATGTTTATCAAGTCGTAAAGTGTAGATAGTAAATCCTCGAATTACATTTGTCTGACTATGTCATTATTATCTTACCCACAGACCCAGGAGCGCATTATCGTCGGCTTCAGGAGGATCGGGAGTTGGAGCGCAGCCATCTGTATCATCATATCAGGTAGTAGGGGCACGCCCAATGGGTGAGCCGTAACCCTCCCAGGTTGGTGGCTTGTATTTATTTATATATATAAAGGCATAGCTGCATTGTTTTACTGTATGACCACACACTTATTATAGCATTGGTGTGTGTGTGTGTGTGTTTGGATCAAAAAGTAGTACCGTTGTCATAATTTTCGGTGCTTAGCCTGAGAGCGACGAGACCTAGTGTTTAGACTACGCTTCCCACGGTGTCGATGACCGTGAACCTCCAGAGGGGCAATACCCTGTTTATTTTATTTTCCCACTTACGCTCGTCTCGCACAGAGTTAAACGAGATGTAAGTGCGGTGTATTGTTATGAGAGATCTGTTGGGCATTAGCTGTAAATAGACGCTCTCACTACTATTCATTTTCTGATGCATAGGTAGTTGGCCCCGGTTCGCTGTGAAGACAAACCCAGGATTTCGGCCGCGTGGATCCAGAAAGTTCTTTCATGTGTGGTTAACATGCTTTTACTCGAGCTTTATGTGCGTGACTACTGCATATGTTTTAAATGCACTGGACGTATACTTATACATAGATCTACATATATGAGCTATATGTTTTCTCATGGGTTTTAAACCCTTATTTGGATGGGCTTCGGCTCTATTTGGGTTAGCGAGGACGAGTTGCTCACCCCTATATCTTTTCAGGTCTTCAGCACCCATCACTAAAGAAGCTGGACTATGAGCTCTTGGATCAGCATCGGTCATCGTGCATTTCTGTTTTCAGGGACACCTTTTCTGGTGTAGACTCCACTTTTCGTGATCTCCATATTTGACATTTTAAATAAGCTTTTGCGCAATTCGAACTATTTCGGGCTTGTTTATTTCGAGACATTCCTTGTATTATATTTGTCTTGTGTATTTTCATTCGCACCTTTCGCTTGTAAAATAATTATATACTTATCTGCACATTTGTCATTTCATATTTGACATTCATATTATTATGCGATGACTATTTTATTCATAGCCTTGAAGTTTCGGTCTGGAGAGTAGTTAATACGTTAAATGACGTCAGCTCCTATTCAAGGTCGTGCTCCTTTTGATGTGATGTCTCAATATGTTCTTATTCTGTCATAAAAAACTTTTTCTGCTCATGTTTTTGGTTGTGTTGCTTATGTCCATTTGTATAATAATCTATTAACACAAGGTGAAAACCCTTACATCGTGCCAAAAAACGGACCATACACCCGGTCGTCATGAGCCGTCCCAGCCCCAGCGCCTTCTCTGGCGTAAGCCAGGTGTCTATACTTCTACAGTTGGGATTAAGCGTGTCTGCCCTAGTCATGCATGGACTGTTCCCAGACCCCTCAAATGGGATTCCTGGGAAGGACTGTAAAACCAGTCTCATACCAAAGAAGGAAGAAACAATCTCCCACGCCACCCTATAAGGAAAGGGGACAAACCCCCTGACAAGTAAGTTCTTTCTTACACCCGGTCGTCATGAGCCGTCCCAGCCCCAGCGCCTTCTCTGGCGTAAGCCAGGTGTCTATACTTCTACAGTTGGGATTAAGCGTGTCTGCCCTAGTCATGCATGGACTGTTCCCAGACCCCTCAAATGGGATTCCTGGGAAGGACTGTAAAACCAGTCTCATACCAAAGAAGGAAGAAACAATCTCCAACGCCACCCTATAAGGAAAGGGGACAAACCCCCTGACAAGTAAGTTCTTTCTTATCCTGAACTTTGTCAAGTCTCTTACCCATAACGAAAATAACTTAGACATCTGAGAGTCGAAGACTGGGCCACCCTAGTCCTGACTCATGACGTCTCTTGCTACTACGCGTCTTCAGACGCATAGATAGTTGGCCCCGGTTTGCTGTGAAGACAAACCCGGGATTCGACCGCCCAGATACGTGAAGCCCTGCAGGTTGTTATGTTACTTTGAGCACTTAGTCATTTTGATGTTAGCATTAGCACATGAAAAAAGAATTTATTTAAATCTGCCTATAAAACCAAATACAGTTTTTTGTTGTTGCATGTTTTACGAATTGTTTAATCACCGGTGAAAACTATATGTAATATCTATTTATGAGAACTACACATTTGTTTTCAAACCCTATCTTGGTTGGGTTCGGTCCCTTTTGGGTTAGCGAAGACGAGTGTTCACCCCTACTTTGCATGTACTCGGTAGACTTGCCTTAGAAGAGATGGATCGATGACTAGGGGCTTGGCAGTGCGTGCTGTTAAGCATCCGTATTTCAGGATCACCCTGGAGGAGCTATTCATCCTTCGTGGTACTTCAGCCTTTCTATCTCCGTGACTGTTGATTTAGACGCATTTGGCGCACTCTGACCTATCGAGTTTTTATCCACTTGTATTTTGCTTGTTTGCCCATATTGTATATTCACTGACTTGGACTTTCTTTATGTATCTTGTAGTCTGAGTCTTGTATGCTACCTTCCACACTTGTATATATCTTTATTTATTAATTCATTTGCTCCTCTCGTATGTGTCATTTTATTTAAATTAGCCTTGTGGTTTCAGCCTAGTGGGTAGTCAATACGTCAGATGACGTATTGATTATTCATTAGTTTGGGATCACGGCGGTTAGTGCAGTGTTTCGAGGCCGGAAATAATTTCGGGATGCGACATCGCTCTAGTACTAAAGCAGAGTATCATGGAATGACTCTTGAAGTATGTGAGATGTTGTGGTTGAAACACTTGTTGAAAGATTTGAGATTCAGACAAAAGAAGGTGATGTCTTTATATAAAAGTGTAATAGTGAGAAAATATTGTGGATGGTCTATAATAGATACTCAAGAAAAGTATCATGAAATGACTCCTGGAATATGTGAGATGTTGTGGTTGAAACACTTGTTAAAAAATTTGAGATTTAGGATCTAGTGCTGAAGCAGAGTATCATGGAATGACTCTTGGAGTATGTGAGATGTTGTGGTTGAAACACTTATTGAGAGATTTAGGATTGATGTCTTTATATAAAGAAGTGTAATTGTGAGAAAATATTGTGGATTGTCTATAATAGATACTCAAGAAAACTGAGCAAACGACCAATTAAGTGCAGTAATTTCCTACAAGAAAGAAGAACCAACAGTGTTTCTCATATTTCCGAGAGGAAAAGAGAATGGGATCGACAATAGTACATTGGACACCTATCATAAGGTTACCTTAGCTCACCATGGTCGTCATGACTTAGGTCTCAAGCAAATATGCAGGATTCGAAGCTTTTGCTAGAAAGATCGAAAATGAATTACTAGTACGTTTTGTACGTTACAATGTGAAAATTGGAAAATGAAAGATAAAAACAGTGGAAATAGGAACAGCGAAGAGAAACGCCATTATGCCATCTAGCTAGCAACACCAACACTTGCGCACTGCTGATCGAATTCGAAATGTGTTGATATGGAAATGGCATAATGCTTAATTCAAGCTAGATAGAGCAAACCGGCCTGATCGAGCTAGCGTGCTGCATTCTTTGTCCTAAATCTTCGTTATGAAAATTTCTCATGTATGGTGCAGGCACCAATATGTCAAGTGCTACTTGCTGTCTTTTGCATGCCTAATCGTACCATCATGTTCATCAACATCGGGTGCTTCAGAGTAGTTGGCTCACTCGCTACATATACATCTTTCAACACAACTATCTAAAAGTACTGGAACGAGAATTAAATAACACAACAGTTTGTTTATCCAGTGAAATCTCAATTTGAGGAAAAACACTACCAGGACTTTAACACATGAAAACCTCTAATAAAAAAGAATTTCACTATGAATCAAGAACGAGTCAATTACAAACTACGTAGCACTTAACACAACTACTCTCTTTAGAACCCTAGCATATATGTTTAAATCACTGTTCTTTTTCACGTAATCTTCTTTTTCAATCTCTAAGGAACTGATCGTGTCCTTAAACCTTCAATCACAACTTTACTGGCATCGAGAGTACGTTAATCACATAAATAGAAAGTTCAACTCAACATGAAACAATTAAACTTCGACATTTTTTCTCAATCTTGTTTGTAACAGAAATATGCGTCAAAATGCATTCTTCCAATATATCGCTGCTCTTCTTTATTTAGGACGAGTAGAACTCCTTTTGTACTCTTCGTACCAAACCTAAGAGGTCTCCTGAAGGAAAGAGTTCAATCACCAATCAAAAATCTATAAAGATATGACAATCAATATATATTAACCAACCACTTAATCACATGGCTTAATCATATTAGGATTCATATATTCATTTCAGTGATTTCAGCTAATGCACCAAGCCGTATAAACTTCATTCCTACCCTTCAAAGATTCATCAAATCAATTACACCAAAATATCTAATTAGATGAATCAGAATAAAATCATATATTAATGAATACATATCCTAACTAAATTACGACTTTGTCTTCATTATTTACATGCACCAAAAGGACTAGGTATCACATGCAGTCCTGCAACAAAATATCTTTCACCAATAAAGTCTAATTTATTTTGGTATAGGAATGTCAACTAAATCATATACCAATACTATCTAATCTTTTAGAGCAATTAATCATCTGCTCATGTACCATCTGTTTCAGAAATATATTAAATCTAATTTTACCTTAATTATCACCGTGAAGCTTGAATTGGGCTTATACGTACTGTCGCTTTGGCAAAACCAGCATATATATATGCATGGGCCTTGTGGAATCTCGCTCGGTGAGACTGCTTCCACAGCAACTAGTATGTTGAGAGGCTTGTAAATTCGATCAAATATCAACATGACTTGATTGTTGAAAGGTTATCCCCAACATCGCGTATGTACGTACTCTCATAGTTCTTTCGAGGACTTTCTTCTCTTGCAGTATTCAATCTTGCGTATACTAGCTAGCTAGTCTCCGCAAACATGATTATAATTCGTAATCGATCATGTGATTTTAGGACTACTTCATTTCCAATCTTGCAGTTATATACTAGTCACAAGTCACAACATATCGGCTTTCTCTCCTTTTCAGTGGTTCAGTTAACTTGGAGTGAAATAGATCTAGAATTCACTACTCCTTTGAACATGAGATTATGATCAAATTGATCTGTTTCTTAGAGATTGTGGAGCAGACAATAACTAGTGGTTAGGTTTACATGTACATGACACTTCTCACACATATGGATTACAATCCGAATTGTGGCAAATTACCAAACCTGAAAACATTAGCCAACCATGTGGAATATCCAAAAACCAAGCACAATCGATCCATCAAACAAATCATCATCCTTATCAGCCTAATCAGGTTCAGGGACTTTCGAGGAACCCCTGATACTTCAAGATTTTTCCAGTGCAAGTCCACTAGGGTTTGTTTGTTAGAGAAGCAAATTTCGTGAAGGCTAGCTAGGGTTGGAATTCTGGAAACTGTTGCATATTGGTTGCTGGTGTGACAATGTTGGGCTTTGCATGCTTCCAGTTTTGATTATGCTTCCCACTAAACCATGAATCTTGGGGTATATACCCCCAAACACAACATACAGTGAAGCATACTTTTCAAAGGAAGCGAGCTAGTTCTATGATCAAAGGTGTTGAATTCGCTTTAAGGTGAAAATGGCATGGCAAATGAGATGAAGAATGATCAAAGCCGAAGAAGATGCAGGAAGACTTGCTCTACTTTAAACCATGGCCTCCCAGAATGACTGATGGGTGGCCGGACTAAACTCATAATATTTAGTCCCTCTTGGTAATTATACAAAGCCTACTTTAATGGCACACACATGAAAAGTTGGTAATCTAAGAAGAATCGATGCGAGATGATCAAATAAAGCTCTACGTACTCTAAGTCTCAACTTCAAATTAGAATATCCATTTTGGCGAGATTAATTTGAAACGTATTTTATATTTGTCCATATACTTGCATATATCCGATGATATTGTTTGTTTGTTTACTAGGGCTCTACTATCAGTACTATGAATAAGTTCTTGATCAAACGCCCATTGATTAATCAGTAATCTGTTATGAAAAATCAAAATATCAGAATTTGAATTCCTATTTTGTATAAGACTTATGCTATCAAATGATCATTCGAAACATGTCACTTTCTTAGATTGCCGATTTAAATCATTACTCTCAACAAATTTCTTGAAGGACTTTCATATTGACATGCAGTTCAACAATGTAGGCCTGACCAAAAATAAAAAGATCAATCAAAACTGACCTACCGTTTGCTTATACAAAAATTTGATTAAATTCTTTGTTTTGGCCTTTTAAAAATTATTCCCTCCTTAGAATATAAATGATTTTTGCATCTTTCATACGCTGCGACTCGATGAAAATAGGTGCTTGATTTTGACAATTAAATATATAGAAAAAACACCAGCAAAAGAAGTATTCTAATTCCCCCCAAAATTGCCTATTCCCTCTTTAAAGGGCATCATCACTTTGTAATTTGCATCCTGTTTGGTACTTCACATATTGGCCTCACAACGACGTTGGTACTCAAGATATGTTTCTTACTTGTCGTCAAACTATCATATCTCTTTACTTTTGTATGTTCGGCCTTATCAAAACTAGCTAATTAATATCAGCGTCAGGGTTGTCTTTCTAACTCTTATTTTTATTTTTTGAAAAAAAATATCGTTCATCTTTAGTTGTGAACTTCTGATCGATAATTTTGTCGTAATTTAAAAATAATTCAAGATTGCCAAATAATAAAAAAGGGGAGTAGCATAGAGAATTGTCAAACACTCGAAACCCGTTGAAAATTAACCATACGAATGCAATCAGCCAGAGAAACCTGCATATTAATTCCTAATTTGTTTATTGAAAGAGTCCAATTCTTGGCACTATAAATTAACCCATTTCATTGAAGATATAAACTAATTAAGATGTATAGCATTTGCATGTAATAAGTCATGGATCTTGAATATATATATATATAGCCCTTCTATTGAGAGATTTCTATTTTTGGTTTATTTATAGAGATAGACATTCGACAAACATTTCGATCACATAACAACATCTTCATCGTTCAATATGTAGATGCATATATATATAGATCATTTCTGCAAAATTTCATCAAATTTGGGGATCGTTAAGTCTCTGAAATAACTGAAATAATTTGACGGATCAAATCTGCCAAACTTGAACCGTTAATGCCTATAATTTTAATTCGCAGTTTTGAATATCTTACCGATTATCGATTTGGATGAAATTTTGCAGAGGTGATCTATATATTAGGACCTAAGAATTGACCGGTTAAGATTGAAAAATATAAAACTGACAGTTTCGGTTAAACAGTTCAGGAGCCGTCTGTTTTCTTCATGGTAAATCACATATTTGAATGCCTTAATAATCACCAAATGAGATAAAATTTTACAGAGATGATATATATATATATATTGAACAATTAAGATCTAAAACTAAGATCGAAAAGTAGGGGAAAATCACACATCCACACCAAAGGGTTTGGTGCAGAAGTCCTTACCCTAGAAAAGCTATATATATATATAGCCTCCTTCCAATGAGAGATCCTTTTTTGACATATATGAGGGATCGGGGTTAACACCAACTTTTTGATCATAAAATCACATCTCCACCGTTCAATATATAGTTTTATATGTGTAGATCACTTTTCTAAAATTTTATCCAAATTGATAATCGTTAAGATACTCAAAACTGCGAATTAAAAGTTAAAACATGAACGATTCAAGTTTGACAGATTTGATCCATCAATTGATTTCAGTTAGTTTAAAGCCTTAATGATCACCAAATTAGATGAAATTTTGCAGAGATAATCTATATATATGCTTCTAAATATTGAAGGGTGGAGATGTTGATATGTGATCAAAAAGTTGATATAATCTTCAATCTCTCATATATGTTATAAAAATAGATCCCTTGGCAGAAGGGTCCTATATATAATATAAGGGTTGTTTCAGGTGCGGATATCCGCATTCATTAAAAAATGCGGATTTTTACATTTGATCATTATTCGATCATGATTTATCATCTTAACCGTTCATAATGTAGATATATGTGACTAGATCATCTCTATCAAATTTCATCTAATTTAGAGATCGTTAAGGTATTCAAATACTTGATTTAGAACGAAAAAAAACAAACGGTTCCGGTTAAACAGTTTTATTACTTTCATAGTTTTGATTCATTTTGGATGTCTTAATAATCTCTAAATTTGCTAAATTTTTTTAGAGATGATCTGTTCATATATATCTAAATTGTGAACGGTTAAGATGAGAAATCATGATCGAAAAGTAGGATAAAATTGCAAAAGTCTTTATTTTTTTAAAATGCGGACATCCGCACTGGAACAACCCTATATATATATACTAAAATAATTAGTACGGGGACATTGCACAAAGGAGAGAGCTACATCAGCAATGTATAAAAAAGCTAGGCTAATTCTGATTGTTCATATACAATTCTACATTATGACTATCCAACGATGGAGGATCACTATGGGCAACATGGGCTATAGCCCGTATAGTGTTTTTACTTTTTGTTGATTTATTAAATTATCCTTTGGTCACTTACAAATATTGGTAATAGCCCACCCAGCCATGAAGGGAAGTCAAAGTAAAGTAGTAAATTACAAAAGACAATCACCATTTTCAGTCTAATCTTCTAAAAACAGACAAAGAAAAACCGAGGGTTAAGTGTAAATGTAAGAGAAATTCATCCGAATGGTATACCAACTTTCAGTCCTTATAAATTTTAGTACATTAACTTTTTAAAACATCAGAATGATACACAATTTTTTCAGCCTGACCTAAAATTGGTACTTTTGACCGTTAACTATGTCAACTCTGTTACCAAAGATACTAACATGTCATTTTTATGGGTATTTTGGTTATTTCATGCTGCTGGATTTCTTGCCATTGGTTAGAGGAACGCAATCTGGACTCACTCTCTGGTACCTGTAAAACATAATTCAACAAAAACCCGGATTAACAAAATCGAATGCAGATTAAGGAAATGAACTCAGAGAGTCAAGTCAAATCGTAAGAATTTGAAGATGCAATTGAATATGATGTATGAATCTTTGAACATGAAGAACATGAAATCAGAATTGTTTTCCAAAACAGCGAAGGACTGAGATTGGATTGAATGTTGGGTCAGCTAGACGGTTATGAACTTTCACCAATATTTATGCTACTAACAACAAACAGCTGAATCTGGGGAATTCAAACTCCATTTTCATCAAAACAGCGAGAGCTCTGTTTTCATGGCAACTGAGGCGCTTTTGCTTCCCCAGCGAAATCCCATTGGAAACAGACGCTGGTGTTTTTCAGAAACCAAAGTTGAAAAAATAAAGAAAGAAGAATATCTCATCCAGTAAACCGATCAAGTATTGAAAATAAATAAACAGATTAAAACTTATGAAAAACATATGGAAATCGGATCGCCAAGAATAAAACGATCACTAAGTCAAGGTCGAGAATCAAAACAAAAACCAAGAAAATAAAACGGATGAGCCACAGAGGCAGACCTCATCAGCACCCGCTAGATTTTCAATCACTCTCTTATCAAAAACATCAGAGAAAAGAATGGCTCCCCTCTTCTTATTCATCAACAATGAGCACGAAAGACAAAGCAGAACAAGAAAGAGCTCAAGGTAGAAGAAGGCAGTTGGTGGTGGAGTGAATCTGAAGTCTTCTTTAGAAACAATATGACAAGAGAGAGATAGGGAGAGAAACACAGAGGAGATCTGGTGATCTGAAGTTCGAAGTCACCCGTTTCTCTCACGCGGAGCACTAGGGGGTGGGACCGATCACCATATTTTTGGATAAAGACTTCTTCAATGAGTTTTTGGGGCACAAATATCTCGACTTGGTGTTGGAGCGAATTGGGTTGGGCATAAAGATCGCGAATTGAGTTTCGCCAAGATTGGGACGATTAGGTTTAGCCCGGAATGGAAGGAATCAGGATTAGAGAGGGGTGGAGGTCTGGGCTGGTCAGGGAGGGGTAGCGAAGGTGGGATCAGGGAGGGTGGATTGATGGTCGTTTGGGTGAGGGTAAAATATATGGGGGAGATCAGAGAAGACGAAGAAGGTTGAGAAGGAAGTGAGGGAAATGGATATGAAATGACCAAAATACCTATGAGAAATGACATGTTAGTAACTTTGGTAACAGAGTTGATGGTTAAAAGTACCAATACTAGGTCAGACTGAAAAGATGGTGTACCGTTCTGATGTTTTAGATAGTTGGTGTACTAAAATTTATAAGAACTGAAAGTTGGTATACCATTTAGATGAATTTCTCTAAATGTAAAATGTGCAATCTTCTATAGATAAAAGTTCAACCGGTTTAGTTTTAGTCATCAGTTTTTTCTGTTCTACTCATTATTCTTAATTCCAATCATATCTCTACATTTTTTTCTCACAAAGTTTTATTTGTAGCAGGAGAAATAAACTGAATGAGATAATTGAGGAGAATATCGATGTTATTTCATTCATAGAATAAGCCTCTATATATATAAGATACAATACATAAGGAAAGTACATGTATTTCTATTACAACATTGATATCGATCCTATTATGAATATACTTTGACTAAGACACACACTAGGAAACCTATTTTCCTTCAACACTACCCTTTGTGTCATGTCATAGTAATATGATACATTAAGATGCATTCCATGTTGCCTCATTAAAAACCTTTCCAAGTAACAATAAAACCTCATGCGTAAAAATAATCTTAGTCGAAGGAACAAAAAGAGTACAACGCATCAATAACATTTGAAAGTAACATGTATGTGCTAGACTCCCCCTGATGTCTACACCTCCTCCTAATTTTTACAATCATGGGAACTTTAAACAAATGAAGCATATCATTTCTTTAAACATGTTTTTCAAAGTGTCCTCAGGTAGTGATCTAGTAAATAGATATGTCATATTATCCTCATATCTAAATTGATAATGAGGAGAACTCGTTATAGCTGATTACATAGAAGATTTATACTAGGCGTTTCTCAATACATAAATCATTTAGAAACAACCTTTTCATGGGTTAGAGAGATGCCCAATATCAGCAAGTTCAACCAAAACATGTAGAAGGCTGCCCAAGAACTCAAAACAAGAGTTTACATTGAAAATCAGATTCATGCATGGCATGACCTTCGTGTACTAATTCAGTCATAACTTCCTGCATAAAATAGGTATGAACGAACCATAAGAAGTTCTAGAAAGTAGACATCTATACCTTTCCAACCATATACTGTACATAATCAGATTCAGTTTGAGCGGATCACAAAGCTCTGTCGAAGTTAACTGATTAGAAAAAAGATAGATTTTCTGATTTTGCCTTTGGTGTGTTTTTCTTCATGCATGGCTTGTGACAATGACTATGTGATGCAATACAACATACCATATAATTTCTTCTCTTTCTAGGGATAGAATAAGCCCAAAAGTATCATAACTTTTCAAAGATAAATCTCATATCAATTCAATGACAATGCGTGTGCGCATAGCTAAATCTAGCTAACAAGTTCACAATATAGATGAGATGTCGAGTCTTGTATATTTAGTTGAGTACAATGATGTCCATTATGAAAGAATTATCTCCTCGTAGTCGATCCCAGGATAATATGACAAGCCTTGCGCCGTAAGACAAGTCTATAATCATGTTTTATAACAAAGACTTATTAAATTGATAGGCTTTTACACTTGGTGGTGTCGGCATAACCAATCCAAATACCTTTCACCATTCGTAGTCATTTAATCATGATTTCTTGCGAGACCTTTAGGACATGCTATCAAACATCAATCCATAAACATGTACAATAATCATCGAAAATTGTAGATGTGAACTCCCTAGCATTATCAAGTCGAATTGACTGATTGGGATGATATGGGTAGTGAGCCCAATATATAAATTTAAACTAGGCGTTATATTATAAGTAGCATAATAGGTAGACAATAGTGGGACACGTGACCAGCATGTATGATATCAACCAACACAATGAAATATCAAGAATGTCCGTAAGTTGGTTGAATTTGTCTACAAAATCCATTTGGATTCAATGTAATTAAAACATAAGGAGAATACATGTGTCCTTTGCATAGGATGGTCTCAATCCTAATTTCTCAAATAAATAGGCTTTATAAACGAGTGTGTGGCTTTTAATAGTAACCAACAAGGATTTGGTTTAGCCATAAAGTTAAAGTCATATTTGACTTGAGAAACATAATAAGGAATGATTGCACCAATATGTGCATAGCAAAATATATCCCAAAGTTGCTTAGGGGGAGCGGGGGCATTGTCATAAAAGTAGCAGTATTTGCCTACTGAATCATGTTCTTTTGGTTTTTGCTTCTTTTCACTTAAAACACTTGATGTCCGTGTGTTTTTTTTTTCATTTCAATATACGGATCATCATATCATGACCATGATGTCTAAACAAACCATGTCAAAGCTATATGTGTCAAAATCTCAATAGTCATTTCTTATGACATTGTTGAATCAAATAATTTCGAAAGTGGTTATATATAACTCACTAGAGTGACACATATTCTTCTCTAATACATTCACAGTAATTAGAGGTAATGCAAAGGAACTCATGCCCATTCTCACGTATTTCCATATAAAAATCATTGGCAATGTATTTATAGAGCTTATAAGGGTTCGATTAGCTCTTGGAGCATAAAGAGCTTCAATAATATTAATCATTCTGTCATAAGACAATAAAAATTAAGTCTCATATTGCTCTTTTTATCATCGTGATGATGATCCAATCATCCGAGTCACATAAGGATTATGAGGCATCAAGTCCACAAATAACTGCTTATATTTTTTAGTGTTGTGTGGTTAGTCACACTATCGGCTTTAAACAATTGAACTCTCCAAAACACATATATATAATTACAAATAATAGGAGAGAAGTCAACATGTATATAAGTAAAAATATTCACCAAAATATTATTATTTTTCACTGTTAATGTTCACGTGAACAATATTTTTTGTTGACTTTTTTTCATATTTGGTCATTTTCATCACATTTGGCATTTTCACCTTTCACTTTTTTCGATTCTTTTCGAAATATTTTTCTTTTCTCCTTTGACTCACTATATTGCTTCACCATATATATTCATGGTGCAATTATTTTTTCAAACCATATGCCAAAATAAGGTATTTTGATGGCTTTCTATGTCATTGCAATAACAAATTCGAATAAAGCTCAATTCTCATAAAAATATATTCGAGACTTTATGAATATGCCAACAATTACATGCATCAAGGTATTGTAATCAAAATCTAATCCATAATAATTATAACAAAATCGTCATTTATTTATTGAGAATCTCTAACAACCCCGCTTGTTCCCCCTTGATAGAGTCCCTGTATATATGCAGCATCAACATAGTTTGAATGTACTAGTGCAAGGAGGCATCCGATGCTTTCTAACTTTAGGTTTGGGAGCTGATGTGTGACTTCTTGCTCTTTGAAAGTCCCCTAACCACGCAAAACTTCTTGCTCTTTCTAAATTAAGATTTTGTTAATGATTTAAATTAAATGTAATAAAAATGAAAGGAAATTATGACTTAACTAATTAATTAGTTCACATATGTAACAAATAACTTCATATTGAATCATGCAAACGTCTGCCCGCGAGGGTGTTTTATATTTATGTTGTAATCTGACTTTAAGTTATTAATATATTATATGGCTAACGTTTATTTATAAAAAAAACAAATAACTTCATATAAATATTAATGAAATAATCTAAAAGACTTTTAGCGAACTTTTTAGGGCCGGACGGGTTTTAACGGGGTTGTGATGGGCTGGGCCAAAGCTTTGAACCGAGATGGGCTTTTTAACGGTTCAAACCGGGCTTTGACCCTATAGGCCGATGGGCTGCTTATGAGCTTTTAGGACCACGAGCCAAATGATGACCCTTATTATTGTTTGCGTTGGTCCAGTAGATATTAAATTGGAAATCGAAGAAAAACAGTTGGAAAAGGCGGCCAAGCTAGTAATTGCATCAGCCATTTGTAAGAGATGTGTCGCTTGTTTTTGAAAGATCATGGCCAGTGGCGGAGCCAGGATTTTCAGTTAGGAGGGGTCGAGTTTGACACCTGTTAGTATGCTATTGGATGAGAGGTTCATATTCAGAAACAAACTAGTACTCAGCAACTTTTCTCTCTGCAACATATAAAAACGAGATCTGCCGGAAACTTAAGAGGGTCCGAACCCCGTCAGGTCTGAACGTAGCTCCTCCCTGATCATGGCTTAAGATATAACTGGTGAAGTCAACTGAACAAACCCAGCTAAGCTGCTGTGGTAGTGTCCTAAGACCAGGGTATTAAGTTATGCCTGAAGACTGAAATGCATAATTACTGTAGTTAAGATCGTTTCACAATGAATCACAAATACAATACTGTATAAAACCAAAATCACGTATGAAGCAAAAGATGATTATCATATCTGTTAGGATCGTTGGGAATACCATTCATGGAAGTCATCCTTGAGAGCAGCACAGCAACACAATCTGCAATATCACAAAAACAGCACCAAGGAAAATCTTCTATGCTATACTACGTTTCTCACAGAATGGGACTGTTTGATCTGAATGAATTGTGTGTGTAGCTAGCATAGGGACTTTCTACTGGTATATATAGAGGCCTAGAAAACAAACTCGTTCTCATCCCATAAAGAGTTCGAGTTTTACTTAACGTTTATTAATACAAGTCTTTAGGTTTATCTCAAAAACTTAATGTTGATAGGTTAATCAACTTGATAAGTCTCCAACTTCTAATGAGAGACATATACCTCAATAGATAACAAGATAGAGTTTATATTTATGTTTCTACTAATTATATTCAAGTTATCAAACACTATTTATTTAAACAAGAATAATGTAGAGTCCAAATTGTTTTCCAACAATCTCCCACTTGGACCAAGTTATCATTGTGTATAGTATTTGAGCTGTAATGAATTATATTAGTTCTATAGTGCGCATTGAAACATAAGAACAACTCAAACTTATCCAGCTTGGTCAATATGCAGAATTGATGCAGAACCTATGATTGAATTTAATCATATGACTAAATCAATTGAAGATCACTAACAACAATGTTGCACATCACATAAGCATAGTAAGATAAACAGAAGAGCAAAAATAAATTATGTCTACCTTGATTTTATTTGCTCAAGTCCTCTGAATGATTTTGAATAATTCAAAATCTTGTCAGCAAGTTTGTGAAAGAGTGAACCTGTCCTTGCTATCCTTAATCTGCATAATGGTTCACTTCTCTGCATGTTTACACAATTATATACATATAATCATTCATAAGATGTATATTTGAAAATATGACTTTTATTGATGAAACATGAAATACAATGAGATGTTCCTAATTCTGAAAAGAAATCTACTGAAGAGAACTAAAATCCTAAAAATGAAAAGGTGACTCCCACATAACTCAAGCATCTAAATCTGAGAGAATTCCTAGATTTTCAACATGTCTCTGAAAACATTCAACTGATAAAGGTTTAGTGATTGGATCTGCAAGTTGATTTTTTGTATCAACATTGAGTACTTCTATGTCACCAAGTTCAACCCTTTGTCTCACACTATAGTACTTAAGGTCTAAATGCTTGGAATTATTTGATCTTTTGCTGTTCTTGGCAAAAAGACAGCTGTCTCATTGTCACAGAACATCTTAAGTGCTCCCTGAACTAAAAATTTTAGAGCATCAATCTGTATCAAAAAATTCCTAATCCATAAGCCTTCACAGACCCCTTCATACATGGCTATGGACTCAGCTTGCATTGTGGAGGTAGTGATTAATTTTTGTTTCATGGTTCTCCATGTCATAGCACCTCCTGCAAGCATAAATACATAGCCACTTGTTGACTTCATGTCACTAGGATATTCTCCTGCAAAATCTGAATCAGTGTATCCTACTAACTCAAGTTTTTCAACTTTTCTGTAGACTAGCATGTGTGACTTAGTTCTCTGTAGATATCTTAAGACTTTCTTACCTGCAACCCAATGCTTATGAGTAGGATTGGATTGATACCTAGATAGAATTCCTACGGCAAAAGCTAAATCAGGTCTGGTGCAGACCTGCGCATACATCAAGCTGCCAATTAACCCAGCATAAGGCCCGCTGTCCATAACTTTGTCACCTTCAATCTTCCCCCCATTTTTAGTGATTTTAGATAGCTTGTCACCTTTAGACATAGGAACTAGACCAGGATTACAGGTTGCCATATTGAAACGTTTCAGAACCTTACAAATGTAAGCATTCAAAAGATGAAATAACTGAATCAAACTTCTTGTGCCACTGCCTAGAAGCTTGCTTAAGTCCATAAATTGATCTTTGAAGTTTGCATACATAGTTTTCCTTTCCAGGTTCTAAAAAACCCTCAGGTTGCTTCATATAGATTTCTTCTTCTAATTCTCCATTAAGAAATGCAGTTTTAACGTCCATTTGATGAAGTTCCATATTAAAATGAGCTACTAGAGCCATGATAATTCTGAATGAATCTTTAGTGGACACAGGAGAAAAAGTTTCATTATAATCTATGCCTTCCTTTTGTGTGAATCCTTTAGCTACAAGCCTAGCTTTATGTCTTTCAATATTTCCAGCTTCATCTCGTTTTGATTTGAAAACCCATTTGCAACCTATGACTTTATGTTGTGGAGCTGGTTTGACCAGTGTCCACACATTATTTTGTCTTATAGACATTAATTCAGATTCCATAGCCAGCTGCCATTGTTGATGATTTTCACTTTCAACAGCTTGTCTGTAGGTTTTTAGATCATCTTCTTCTGCAAGAAGCTCATCCGTTTCTTGCAAATAGACAATGTAATCACTGTTTTCATCATAGGTGGGTTTTCTTTGTCTTTAGGATCTTCTAATTTCTGGTTGTTCTTGCTCTATGTTTTCAGTGTTTTCAACTGCAACATGATCATTTTCTTCAGGCTCCATTAAAATTGGATTTTGATCTATGTTTTGAGTTTGCATATTTACTGTAGTTGTGTTTTGGTTATGCAGTAAGGGTAGATAAGCTTCTAATGTTTCATCACTTGAGATTTCCTCAAAATCTGAAGAGAGATCTTCAAAAATTGAGTTGTATATAGTCTCATCTAGGAATTTTGCTTGACCTGTTTCAAAAATCCTTAGTGAATGTTTAGCTGCATAAAACTTATAACCCTTTGATTTTTCACAATACCCTATAAAATTGCAACTCACTGTTTTGGACCCTAACTTTTCAGTTAAAACATTTGGTATTTTAGCTTCAGCCTTGCATCCCCATACATGTAAGTGATGCAGGCTTGGCTTTCTGCCACACCAGATCTCAAATGATGTTGTTTCTACAGCCTTGCTGGGTGTTCTGTTGCAAATGTAATTTGCAGTTCTTAAGGCTTCACCCCACAAGAATTTTGGCAGACCTGAGGTGCACATCATGCTCCTCACCATATTTAGGAATGTTCTATTTTTTCTTTCTGCTACTCCATTTTGTTGGGGATTATAAGGGTTAGTGTACTGGGCCTTAATGTCATGTTCCTGAAGGTATAAAGCAAAATGTCCCTTTTGCTGGCCTGCCTCAGTGTATTTTCCAAAGTATTCCTCTCCCCTATCAGATCTTACTGTTTTGATTTTTTCTTTCAAGCTGTAACTCCACTTCAGATTTGTAGATTTTAAAAGCTTGGAGTACTTGTGATTTTTCTGATATTAAATAGATATAGCAGTATCTTGAACAATCATCTGTAAATGTTATGAAGTATGTGTTTCCACATATAGTTTTATGTTTAAAAGGTCCACATATATCAGTGTGTATAATTTCTAAGAGATTTTGACTTTTTACTGCAGTTTTGTTGTGTTTGTTAGCCAATTTTCCCTTATAACATTCCACACAATCATTTAGATCATGAAAGTTTAGTTCATGTAGAGTCTTATTCTTTATCAGTGTTTTGAGTCTATCCTTAGAAATATGCCCTAATCTTCTATGCCATAAAAAGCAGACTTATTATCATATATTGATCTTTTAACACCAACAGTAGTGTTAGACTTAAGTGTGTTTTCATTATTTTCAATTAACATAATATCTTGTTTTGCAACAGAACAGTTTAATTGTAAATAATCATTAACAAAAACACCACATCCAAGAAATTCTGAACCTTGAAAAATTTGTAATCCATCATGATCAATAATAAGTTTACATTTCAACTTAATTAGCAAAGAAACTGAAAGCAAATTCCTTTTAAGGGAAAGGATAAAGAAAACATTTTCCAGAAAAAGACTTTTATTTGAACCTAAATCCAACTGTAGAGAGCTAATGGCTTTAACAGCCACCTTCATGCCATTTGCCATGCATACTGTATTCTCATGCCTCTGAGGTGTTCTCCTCTTTAGCAAACCCTGCATTGAGTTGGTTATATGAATTGGTGAGCCTGAATCCAACCAAAAGGTGTTTGCTTTTACATTTATGAAGTTCACTTCTAGAGTAAATGCAGTTTTATTAAACAAAGAAACAGAATAATAACCAGAAAAACAGCTTAAATCATTTAGAGAGTTATAGGCCGTACCCTTTTTTTTCCATCCACTTCTTGAATCCATCGCATCTAACTCCTCAGGTTGATCTTCATTAAAACACATATCCATGTTATTCAAGGACATGTAGAAATCGACCTCATTCTTCCATTTCTAAAAATTAAGCCCAGTAAGGACATGAACCTATCCTAGTGTCAGCACATCACCTCCTATCATGATAAAAATCAATGTAGATGAGTTTCAAAATCATATGAGTATACAATGTGTAAACTGCAGTATATGTATCAGTCCATATAGGTAAACATTTTAGTCTAACTACTGAAACATATCTTAAGAGTCCCATGAAGTTTATACTAGATAAT
Organism: Comarum palustre; assembly: GCA_951800085.1. Taxonomy (NCBI): domain Eukaryota; kingdom Viridiplantae; phylum Streptophyta; class Magnoliopsida; order Rosales; family Rosaceae; genus Comarum; species Comarum palustre. The sequence goes on from OX637583.1 coordinate 13,875,026, forward strand.
ACCTTTATGGCATAAAATCCAATATCTGTAATTTCTAAAATGTATTATCATGGTCATGTAATGTCAGATGTATATTGAAAACAGTCAATATCTTTAGACAAAGAAAAGTCCCAATATACCAAGAGTGAAAATACAGATCATGTAAGACACTGTTACTTGAATCAAAATTGTACCAGAAAATGTCTCTTTGGAGACCACAAGACAATACAACTTTATAAACAACAACACAAGTTTTGATTCTTCTACAGTTCTCTAAATATGATAGTAAAAGTTACTTTGTGCAACAAAATTAATACCATATAAAGAGTTTAATGAATCAATGAATTTTAATTTAGGTTTCATTATGTAAGAAACATCAAAATTCATATATGAATGCAGTGACTAGATTATAAACTGAATTTTGGGAGAGTTACATATTAATCTATCATCCTGTTTGGGAGGTATATGTACTTATCTAGCCATCAACATCCATATGATATGCATTATATCTGCACCAATTGATCAGCATGCATATATGATCAAAAATTTTGATAAGTTCATATGAATTGAGTTACTGTTGTGATTGATATACATACAGCTATATGAAATCAAACTATAAACACAGGAAGTTCAACACTGCATTCTTAAAGTTCAATCACAGAATCCAAACTCAAAACTTATTAATATAGATTGAACATTCTGTATCCTATCATTCAGTGTATGAATCTCAGCATACAAACTCAGCATATAAATACACAGAACTTCCACTTTACTTACAGCAACAGAACATACATATAGGCACATGAACAACTGATCACAGTAACAGAATAGGCATACGAATAACATATCATAGAACACAGTAACAGAATGTATATATCAAGCCATCTGTATCCATATCTGTTCAATATATGAATCTCATAAATTCAGAAAAGATTCAGTTCGATTATGCATGTCATGTATGTGAGCGTATGAAAACATATTACAACAACATCATGTAACATCATCATCACACATATCAAAACAAACCATCTGCATCCATATCGATATCTCATAGTTTCAGAAACAATTTCATTCAATTTAACAGGTTATGTATTACAACAACATCATGTCGATATCATCACACAAGATCAAATCAAACTCATCAGAAAAGGAAGCAGTGTCAGACGAAGAACAGCAAAATCGATTTCAACAGATCGAACATCATTCTATCATACCCAGTTTAATTGATATAGGCATATGAAAATAGAATCACCATAGAGTCAAAACACATAATCAAGATTCATATTTCTTGTCTTCTATCACAGTTTCAATCAATCAACCAAGAACGAGAAACTCAGACTTACCTTCGCATCTCCATCATCCATCTGCAATCGAAGATTAGCAGAAGCAAACAGAAGCATATCGCCCAAACAAAACGAAAACGATTTCAAGGTTTTCTGGGTTTTAATGGTGATTGAAGCAAAACGCAGAAGAAAACGCAGAAGAAAAGAAACGAAGAACAGCGAAAAAGCCGAACCAAACAGACGAAGGAAACCGGTTTTTATAGGTCACCCTTTTTTTTTTACACTGTAGCCGAAAATTAAAATAAAATTCGATTAATTTTCTGATTTTAAGGTTTTGATCGATTTGTGAAAATTGTGAAGATTCTTGCTCTGATACCAATTATTAAGTTATGCCTGAAGACTGAAATGCATAATTACTGTAGTTAAGATCGTTTCACAATGAATCACAAATACAATACTGTATAAAACCAAAATCACGTATGAAGCAAAAGATGATTACCATATCTGTTAGGATCGTTGTGAATACCATTCATGGAAGTCATCCTTAAGAGCAGCACAGCAACACAATCTGCAATATCACAAAAACAGCACCAAGGAAAATCTTCTATGCTATACTACGTTTCTCACAGAATGGGACTGTTTGATCTGAATGAATTGTGTGTGTAGCTAGCATAGGGACTTTCTACTGGTATATATAGAGGCCTAGAAAACAAACTCGTTCTCATCCCATAAAGAGTTCGAGTTTTACTTAACGTTTATTAATACAAGTCTTTAGGTTTATCTCAAAAACTTAATGTTGATAGGTTAATCAACTTGATAAGTCTCCAACTTCTAATGAGAGACATATACCTCAATAGATAACAAGATAGAGTTTATATTTATGTTTTTACTAATTATATTCAAGTTATCAAACACTATTTATTTAAACAAGAATAATGTAGAGTCCAAATTGTTTTCCAACACAGGGCTGATGCCAGTAAGTTAAATATTAAAATTTGCTATGTTTATTTTATTTATTTTATGATATCACATTTTAATTGGTTGCCTCAAGTTTTTCAAATGTCAAAACCGGCCCTGTATAAGATCATAATCCACATGGAGTTTCCAAGTCAATGGTCACCATCGATGGTATTCTCTCATCTTCATCAACACCACAAAGACGATCAAGCGTTCCCTAAATTTACGAGCAAAGTTGCTAGACCGTCGCAGTCAGTCATAGACTCGATCAGAGTCAATCACAGAGTTTTTCAAAGCTCGAGAGACCGATATTATTGAGCAACTGGGCAAGCATCAACATCCAACACTCAACGCCAGTAGTATTAAGTAGCAGCAGCAATATACGATCTTGTTATATATGCTTTCGATGTGCCTGGTTACAAGCAAGTAAAAACACAGGGAGTTCACATATTTTGACAAAATGAATTAATGATCATATATGTGATATATATGGAGGTGTTGCATGTCAACAATATAAGCTAGCTAGGGACCCCAAGTGAGTCAAATTTGAATGTAGGGAATTGGCTTCTAGCAAGGCAACATTTTCAGCTTTCTGGAGAAAAGAATAGAAAGCGTGAAAACGATTATCTTGGGTTTCGAAGATATATATAAGGACATTTTTAACAAGGGACTCCTTATTATGACTTATATGAGGGATTGAACATTATACTGACTTTTCGATTAAATTTTTCAATCTCCATCGTTCAGTTTTAGGTTATAATATGTATATCATTTCTGCAAAAATTCATCCAAATTGGTGATCGTTAAGGTGCTCAAAACTACGAATTAAAAGTTAAAGCATGAACCGTTCATGTTTAGCAGATTTGATTCGTCAATTGATTTCAGTTAGTTTAAAGCCTTAACAATCACCAAATTAGATGAAATTTTGCATAGATGATCTACATATATGCATCTAAATATTGAACGGTAGAGATGTTGATATGTGACCAAAAAGTTGATGTAATATTCAATCTCTCGTATATATCAAAAAAAGAAATCTTTAATGGAAGAGTCCTATATATATATAGGGAGCCATTTTAATGAGGACCTCTAAGTTGAGGACTAGTTAAGGACTTTTCAATTAATTACTTATTAGACCAACTTTTTGATCAAAATTTGACATCTTAACCGTTGAAGTTGTAGATTTATATAAGTAGATCAATCATACAAAATTTTAGCCAAATTGGTGATCGTTAAGTACTAGTTTTAGATCAAATCAATGGACGAACCAAATCTGTTAAACATGAACCGTTCAAGTTCATAATTGGTAAATCACACTTATGAATGTCTTAACGATTTTCAATTTAGTTGAAAATTTGCAGAAATGATCTACTCATAAATATTTATAAAATGAACGGTTAAGATGTGGATATAAGATCGAAAAGCGGGATAAACCGAAAAGTCCTCAACTAGTCCTCAACTTAGAGGTTCTCACTAGAAGGGCTCCTTATATATATATATATATATATATATATATATATATATGATGACTCATCCTAGTAGGTATATATATCTATACGACACGGACTGCAATTGACATTGAAAATCAGCCTTCGAAAATGTGTAATAAGGTAAGCTTGGTCAATACGGTGAGAATATATATCTTTTGTACGCGATCCTTGATGTTGTGTTAGAAGACAAAGAAATATGATCCTCTTCTTCTGTGTTGTGTGCATATCTATATCCGTTCTGCTTGCTTTGGAGCCAACTAGCACGTACCATTCAAATGGTTGTGGCCGTGGTGCTTGATTTTTCGAGATGATACCTAAAAACAACCCTTCAAAACCACTTCTTTCTTTCTTTCTTTCATATTCCTGCAAGATGTACGCACTCTTATTTAGTTAATAATTGAGACAAAACTTCCAATTTGACCGAGTTTCATGCACTTTACTAATATAGTGTGCAGGTGGTCACCCTCTTAGGAAATTTAGCTCCCTTACCTAAAATAGTCAGGAAAGCGTTACAAGTTACAACCAAGAGTCCACACAACTCTTCTTGGTGCCATTAAGGTAAACCCTGAAATTGATTTAGCACATTCCAAGAATCTCCCAACTAATCGTATACTTCTTGAATATCATTAGTGATATTATTATTACTTTTTGTTAATCGAATTTTTGGTCAAGATAATTGTGGTTAAAGAAATATCATATTTTTTTTCGGATTTTACTACTGTTTTCTTCTATTACAAGATGCTTAGAAGTTTGGATAAGTGTAGGGCTTCAACCAAATTGTGATTACAAACAATTTTTTTCCTCTATAATTCGATTGGAAACTTCTTCACTCTACTTGTAATGTGTTACTAATCGTTTTGTAATTTTGATTTTTTGGCCCTATTGATAATAAACAACATTTCTCAACCATTTCTCTGACTTTACCGTTCTCATGTATCGTCTTTTTCTCATCAACGTGAAAAATCGACGGCCAATCTTCATTTTGACGTTGGCCCCACCTGATATCCGACAGTGGTAATTGACCAGATGGCCTTCCTTACCCAACCGATTCGTTTCCCACGCCTTCTTCAACTCCCAAACGGCGTCGTTGGTTGTAACTAGACACAGGTCACACAATCAACGATTAGTCTCGGTTAATGACGTATTTAGTCCTTAATTAAGAAGAAAAATATCGAGATTAAAGGAAAACAATGCCGTACGAAGGACACGTGTCAAAAACCGAGACGCAAAAGGGGCCTCGTAAAAGGGAGTTTGTGATTAACTAAAAGAGGAAGACCCTCGGAAGGAATATACCGGCAGCATATTTGGTTGCATTTGAGCCTTCATTTCACTATAAAAATCCATCTTTCTTCCCTCCTTCCTCTCCTCACAAACACCCCACTCTTTCTCTTTCTCTCTCACTCTCCTTCTTGCTCTTTCACCAGCAAGGTTAGTCTGTAATCATGCTTAATTATCTCTCTCATTGTTGCTAATTGCTCTTCATTTGTGTGTTGTGAATTTGTGTTTGTCTCTTGGTTTTGTGTACACTCTCATGCATGCATTTTCGAAAGTAGAAAGTGCAAAAGTGCAAAGGGGTGTTTTTGCTTGTGACTTTTTAGTGGGAACAAAACAATTTAGAGCTTTTTCTTATTAGCTTTCCATATCTGAACTTGGCTTTGTGTTTCATCCTTAAAGCACCCTTCTTCGCCTTTCTTTCATTGTGAACTTTTCTGGGTTTTGAGGAAGAGTTATATATCTGGGTAAGATGATAAACCTTATGGGAATTGGACCAGATGAACAGAATTTGAATTGGGTTAGGTAGTTTAGGTGAAAAATTGTTTTTTTAATTCCTGATCGCATGGTTAAATGTATTGCATTGAATGAAATATAATTATATTTAATAATGATTTGAAGCGGTTTAAAAAATAGCATTATCATTTACATCTGTACACTGCAAAAGATTTGATATTTGATCAAGCCAACTAAGTAGGATTTTGAAATCAACCCTGAATTTAAGCTCGAGAAATCCGGTGCTTGTTTTTTTTGGTGGGAAAGATTATATATCTGGTTCATCAAACCTGGAAACTTTACAGAACTCCTTCTGAAGTCAAGTATTTGCAAATCATAATTTTCTGGGAGGTACTTGCACCTACATAACTATTGTTAATTTGATCTCCAACTCTGTTTTCTATTCTCTATTGGGGCTGTGGCATTCAAATCTTTTTCACATATAATTCTGCCAAAAGTTCATCTCTCTTTGTTAACTTAAGACAGTTGAGGCTGTAAATTTTGTGTCTTTGAGCAGTTTTTCCAGTAAAGCTAATAGTTTTCTTGTTTTTGATTTGGAGGTTTGAATAAATCAAATCTTTCTTTGTTAGAAACTTAGAAGGATCCTCCATCAATGGTATCATTTTTGTCAGGATGTGTCGGGTAGTAGCTGGCATGTGATTGTCATTGTTTAGTGTAATTGTCTTTTCTTTTCTTCTTTTCCTGTAGACATGGAGTTTTTTTTGCCTTTTCATCTCTCAGTAAATTATTTCACTTTTTCATACCCAAATATAAGATCTTTCTTCCTCTGTTGGCCTGCAAAACGATACTTGTTCATTCTGTATGAGCTGTAGTTGTTTGTTCTTGAAGCAGTTATTCTATTGTCCAAAAAACCAGTATATTGTTTTTTTGTTTTTCGATTGGTTGGTCCTTGATTTTCCAAAAACTCCCTCGAATGTTGAAAGTTTACTTGTATTCAATTCTTTGGAAGATTGTTTATGGTCACTCTGGTGGTCCTGCAATTATAGGTGAGACTTGAGAAAATAAAAAATAAATCTCGTACGACCAATTATAGAGGATCAGTTGCCTTACAGGCCAGGAGTTCACACCTCCTGTCACATATGAGGTCAAGTTTGTAGAGCCCTGCGGTTTTTTATATGCACAATTCTTTGACTTCTTGCTTTGTTTAATTTGTTTTGTTGAAGATTAACTCATTAATACTGTATTCATATATTCATTTCTCAATGTATTTGTTAATGTGATTCTTCTTGTCATTTTGTTCGTGTTCTTATTCTTGTCCTGTTCATAATTTGCAGACAGAAAAGGTTTTTTGTGGAGCTGAGAGCGAGAAAGGAGAAGTTGCAAGCTACCTGAGCCATGGCTAGAGAACAATTACAGGTGCTTAACGCACTAGATGTTGCGAAAACGCAATGGTACCATTTCACTGCAATTATCATTGCTGGAATGGGATTCTTCACAGATGCATATGATCTCTTCTGCGTATCACTTGTCACCAAATTGCTGGGCCGCATATACTATCATGTTGAAGGTGCTGAAAAACCAGGGACATTGCCTCCCAATGTCTCTGCTGCGGTGAATGGTGTAGCCTTCTGTGGTACATTAGCCGGCCAACTCTTCTTTGGCTGGCTTGGTGACAAAATGGGAAGGAAGAAAGTGTATGGCATGACTCTTATGCTTATGGTCTTATGTTCTGTTGCTTCAGGTCTCTCTTTTGGGCACGACCCCAAGACTGTGATGTCTACTCTTTGCTTTTTCCGGTTCTGGCTTGGTTTCGGTATTGGTGGTGACTACCCTCTTTCAGCTACCATCATGTCTGAGTATGCTAACAAGAAGACTCGCGGTGCTTTCATTGCTGCCGTGTTTGCCATGCAAGGGTTTGGAATTTTGGCTGGTGGGATATTTGCTATCATTTCTTCAGCTGCGTTTAAAGCCCAGTTTTATGCTCCCGCATATGAGGTCGCTGGAGCTGCCTCAACTGTTCCACAAGCAGACTATCTCTGGCGCATTATAGTGATGGTAGGCGCAATCCCTGCAGCAATGACTTATTACTGGCGAATGAAGATGCCTGAGACTGCTCGCTACACTGCCCTTGTTGCCAAGAATGCAAAGCAGGCTGCAGCTGACATGTCAAAGGTTTTGCAGGTTGAGATTGAAGCTGAAACCAAGCCTGAGGAGAAGTCGGCTAATGCCTTTGCTTTGTTTTCCAAGGAGTTTATGCGCCGCCATGGTCTTCACTTGCTTGGAACAACAAGCACTTGGTTCCTTCTTGACATAGCGTTCTACAGCCAAAATTTGTTCCAAAAGGATATATTCAGTGCGATTGGATGGATTCCTGCTGCTAAGTCAATGAATGCTATTGAGGAGGTTTACAAAATTGCAAGGGCACAGACACTTATTGCTATGTGCAGTACTGTCCCTGGCTACTGGTTTACCGTTGCACTGATAGACAGAATTGGAAGGTTTGCAATTCAATTGATGGGATTCTTCTTCATGACAGTGTTCATGTTTGCACTGGCCATTCCCTATGACCACTGGAGTCATAAGGATAACCGGATCGGATTTGTGGTGATGTATTCATTGACCTTCTTCTTCGCAAACTTTGGTCCTAATGCCACCACATTTGTTGTGCCGGCTGAGATTTTCCCTGCTAGGTTCCGGTCTACATGTCACGGTATCTCAGCAGCATCAGGGAAGCTTGGTGCTATAATTGGTGCATTCGGGTTCTTGTATTTGGCTCAGAACCAGGACAAGGCCAAGACTGATGCAGGGTACCCTCCAGGCATTGGGGTCAAAAACTCGCTTATTGTGTTGGGTTTTGTTAACTTTTTGGGTATATTGTTCACTTTCTTGGTGCCTGAATCGAATGGCAAGTCATTGGAGGAGATGTCAGGCGAGAATGAAGATGAACCTGAATCTGCAGTGGAGTTGGAGCAGCAATCAGGTTATGGCAATAGCAGGACTGTGCCAGCTTAGGTTAAGTAACTGTTTAGTGTTTAAGCAAGTGCTAGAAAATAATGCCTCAAGACTTTAGTTAATTTCGGTGAGGGGAAGCTTTAATTTTCAATCTTTTAATGTTTTATCTCCATTTGTATCTTGAGCCAAATATCACATAGAAGTTCCTGGTACGTTTTTCATTTTCCTTCTGTGAGTACCTACAAGTCTATAATCGATTATGGTTGTAACTTCCTACCATCTTATGCTTCTCAGTTTGAATCCAATTCATGGTTTAGGACCTTTGGGTACTTAAAGTACTAATTTTGCTAATGTTTTCTACAAATTTGACTTCTGTTTTTACTTTTTAGAACAAATTCACTTTCGGCTGTTCTTTTATTCTAATAAGTTTTAGTTGGACTGTCATTGCAAACGTTCACAATTCCTCTGCAACCAATAGAATGGAATCTCACAGAGAATAAGCTAAGAATACTGTAAAGGAGGTTACTTCCAAAACTGTGTAATCCATTTGTGTATCCGTGAGAGAATAGATCATGGCTAGTTCTAGTTATGTTCATTTGTGTCCCCATCAAGGGCCATTGAGATTATTTTACAGAACTCCTAGCTAGTTCTGTTCCATAGTAATCTTCCATTTCTAGTGCTGCATATGTCATCTTTTTCGATGAGTGCAAATAGTAAAATGTTGCAAACTCAGATTACGGTCAATATCATGTATCTATCATTCACCTCGGATCGAGATTCCCAAATGGCCTCGTGTTTACATACAACGTAATTCCTAGAGCGGCACAATTTCATTGTCACTATAAAGATAAGAAAGATGTATTCAACTAACCTTAGCTAGCTATCTACTTCGAAGTTTTGTTCTTATCCTAAATTAGGGAGGAAAATACCATATTCTAAGGCATTGATTTTATATCATACTGCAGAGTATGACTGGAATAATTGCGAAAATTATCTAAAATCAGCTTTGAGGCTAGTAAAGAATGTGTAATCCTCCCTTTCCCTCCGTAAAAATTTACCAGAGCCATCTAGAAGCATTGACAAGCATATGTTCTATACCCTCAAATATTCTTTGCGTTATTATAGCACAAATATTCTGAAAGTTAGTTGATTACTACCAAATCAAATTTCACTCATACATGGAATTTCATGTGGTGGTAAAATATGGTAGGAAAGCTTCAATAGTGGTTTATTGGTTACTACTAGCTATTAACGATTTGAGCATGAGAATATGCTAGTGAACATCTCACTAAAATTGCTAAAACTGAAATGGTTTGCTGCGCAAGTGTAGGTAGAACCGTAGGAATATACTGTTGAATGGTTATAATATTCCGGTAGACTCCAATATATATATTGTCAATCCCACACACACATCCTTAAATCCTCATACACTGATCTCTTTCCATTATACTGATCTAGCTCTCTCAAAGTATCTCACTGATCTCTCTCCTCACATCCAGGTTACCATCATATACTTCTGTTCTTGTTCATTAATTAAATCTAATATTTTACGTTGCGTTTCCTATTCTATATTGTTTGAATGTGATTTGATTAATTTTGGTATGTATATAACATTATGCATAATTGCATATAATGCATGTGTGATCTAATAACCAGTTGTGTTCATTTTGGAGCAGAGAAGAAGAGATCCGACAGAGAAAGTTGGACATGGCTAAGTCACAACTGGAGGTGCTTAATGCTCTTGACACTGCAAAAACACAATGGTATCATTTCACTGCGATCATCATAGCCGGAATGGGGTTCTTTACCGATGCATATGATCTCTTCTGTATTTCCCTTGTGACCAAATTGCTCGGGCGCATATACTACCATGTTGAAGGTGCAGCCAAGCCTGGAACGTTGCCTCCGAATGTGTCTGCTGCTGTCAATGGTGTTGCACTGTGTGGAACCTTGTCAGGGCAAGTCTTTTTTGGCTGGCTCGGTGACAAACTGGGGCGAAAGAAGGTGTATGGCATAACCCTGATGCTCATGATCGTTTGCTCCATTTGTTCAGGTCTCTCCTTTAGCCATGACCCCAAAGCTGTGATGTCGACCCTTTGCTTCTTCCGGTTCTGGCTCGGGTTTGGTATTGGTGGTGACTACCCTCTTTCGGCCACCATTATGTCAGAATATGCCAACAAGAAGACTCGTGGTGCCTTCATTGCCGCTGTGTTTGCCATGCAGGGTTTCGGAATTTTGGCAGGAGGCGTGTTTGCTATGCTTATGGCTGCCATGTTTGACTCCACGTTCAAGGCTCCAGCTTTTGAGGTTGATCCAATTGGTTCAACAGTCCCACAAGCAGACTATCTATGGAGAACTGTTCTGATAGTTGGTGCATTTCCAGCTGCACTAACCTACTACTGGCGATTGAAGATGCCTGAAACTGCTCGCTACACAGCCCTAGTTGCCAACAATGTTTCCCAGGCAGCAGCTGATATGTCAAAAGTTATGCAGGTTGACATTGAATCTGATCCGGCTAGGGCTCAACCCGCCGTCACTTACGGTTTGTTCTCTAAGGAATTCCTGCAGCGCCATGGACTTCACTTGTTCGGTACCACAAGCACATGGTTCTTGCTTGACGTTGCATTTTACAGTCAAAATCTGTTCCAGAAGGACATTTTCAGTGCCGTTGGATGGATTCCTCATGCTGCGACTATGAATGCCATTGGAGAGGTTTATAAAATTGCAAGGGCTCAAACTCTCATTGCTCTGTGCAGTACTGTGCCTGGTTACTGGGTCACTGTGTTCACCATCGACAGAATAGGAAGATTTAAAATCCAAATGATTGGATTCTTCTTCATGACAGTGTTCATGTTTGCATTGGCATTTCCATACAATTATTGGATACAAAAGGATAATGTGATCTGGTTTGTGATACTGTATGCACTGACTTTCTTCTTTGCCAATTTCGGACCTAATGCTACAACATTTGTGGTACCGGCTGAGATTTTCCCAGCTCGACTGAGGTCTACTTGCCATGGCATATCCGCAGCACTAGGAAAGTTGGGGGCAATAATTGGTGCCTTTGGGTTTTTGTATTTAGCTCAACCTCAGGACGCGAGTAAAGCAGAAGCAGGGTTCCCCGCAGGTATAGGCGTCAAGAATTCACTCATTGTTTTGGGTGTGATCAACTTCTTGGGTATGCTATGCACATTCGCTGTTCCTGAATCGAACGGGAAGTCTTTGGAGGAAATGTCAGGTGAGGCTGAAGAAAGAAATTAGAGTGGAAGCGTATGAGCTGCTGAGAGATCAGAGTTTCTGTTATTCTTCTGAGTCGTAGTAGGATTCTAGTTATTGTTGTCATTCCTCTTTACTCTTTTCTATTGTTATTGTCTTTTGAGTAGTCGTAGGATTCTTTGATTAATGATTTGTTTTCAATCTACGATAGCAAAGTACCAGTTTATTTTAGTAATCTTCTTTTCTATTAGAAAACCTCTCATGAACCCTATATCATTTGCATCACTATTTTACTCCTTATGAGTCAAATTGCTGCATATATCAATAGAATTTAACAACGGGATAAAAGGGCATGGGTTGCAGTTCTGCTCCCCAAATATAATAGATGCAATTAGCAATGAAACTTATATGGGAACACATTTGAGGTTTACAACATTACCAAATGACAAATTCATTTCCATCTAGGAAGTAAGCTTACTGTTAGGAAACTGAATTTCACAACAAACAGATAACATCATACCATACTTATCATAGAAAATATGCTTATTTATTTGGCGAAAGAGTAGTAATATTGTGTCAGTAATGGATTCTGCAAATGATGATGCAAGGAGAACAAGCTAGCTTACAGAATCGCGAACATTTTGACTGACCAAGGGAGATACATATGTTTTGGTGCTCAGTGCGCCCGCTCTTTGATCACCTCAAGATCCATCTCTGTTGGGTCAGTAGCCTGAATCTCGTAGTGAATACCATCCAGTTCCCGCCTGAACTGGTCTTTTGATGTGGCATAGAGCATCTTGGCACGGATCCGAGAGGTTGAAGGGGACCTGATCACAATGATGCATCAGTCATCACCAATACAGAATAGAACAAGTATATGAAAACACAGGGTATTAAAACAAATTGAGATAAGTTGCTTGGTAGTTTCTAGTTTGCAGGTCCAATAGCAACTTGCTTTGCAAGACAAATTTCACTGAACAATATATCAAAATCAGGACCAAACTTTGCACCAAACCAATCTGCATCATTCCTCTTATATAATAGCTTCTGGACCATGAATAATTATAGTCATATTATCTATGTAGTAATGCCAACTCTGCATGACTAAGAAATTGGGATCAAAATTCGCCTTACTAAACGAAAAGGAATTAAAACAAAAGATAGCCGAGGTTTTCAATAAAAATCGTAACAAACATCACAGTTCACACAGTAATGAGGGGATCATATAGCCGAAAACTAACCAAGCAATGAAGAAGATCTTGCTCTTTTGACAGTTATCCGAAGTAACAAAATCAAAGTCATACACAGCAAAGCGGCAATCATTCTCAGGCAAAGCCGCCACGAAATCATCGTAACTCTCAGCCGGACCACCAATCTTCTCAACCACAACCTCCCTCTTCTTCTCATCCACCTTAAATATCACATACCGGTGAACCTTCTTCCTCTGCAGCTCCATGAACGTGTTCTTGCTGTCCTCCGCCACAGCCATCGCACACGAAGCATTCGGCTACAAAACCAAAACACCCAATTCTATCATATAAAACACTACTACCATCTAAATCCAATCATATAAAGTTTCGATCTTTAATCTCAGCTCAAACAACAAAACCAAAAAAACCCTTAATCTTAATGAGAAGAACTAAACTCAAGAGTAGTTGTAAACTTGTAACCAAAGGACATGAGAAGCAAATCGAGCATACCCGACCGAGCCCTCTGAAAGACATCGCCATATGAACCAAACAGAGCTTTGGAGCTAGTTGAAAACCAAGAGCAGCAAGCTAAGATGGTGTGATGAGTTGTACACGAATCTAACCAAAGGAGATATGGTGGGTTAAGATATGGGAATAGGAATGGGAATGGGAGAAGGAAAGGCAAGAATATAATGTTGTTCCTTTTTGTATTTGTGAGGTCAGAAACAGATTCGGATTTTGTAAAAGCAGAGGAGAAGAGAAGAGCATAGCTCCGACGCTCCCTTTCACCTTTTCCTATTCAAACCCCCGACGTTGACTCTGGACCGGATTTCGGTGACGTCGGCATCCGCGTTTTCTGTTCGCCACGTACCGGTTCCAACGACACGTCGTTTTGTTGTTGTGTTTTAAGTGTTTGGTATTGGAGTTTGATTCGATTGGAAATTAAATTGTGTGCCCTAGTTAGGGTTTTGTTTGTTCGGCAAAATTTGGGGGTTTTTCTGGGTTGTGCTCAATTGGGGATTCTGGGGAGATTCGTGTGTGAAAATGGATTCGGAAGGTGCGTGCTTTTCAAGAGGATAACGGAAAAATTGGTTCTTCGATTTTCTTGTTGTGAATTAAAGATTTGATCTTTGTGCTTGTGTTGTAAATTTTGGCAGCGCAAAACGCAGCGTTGAATCCGACGCAAGTGCTTGCTCAACTCCTCACTAAGAGAACCAAGCTTCAAGATGAACTTAGAGGAATTGAGAAACAGGTTTTTTTCAATTGTTTGAGGGATGGGATGTGCATTTTGGTTTCTGGGTTGATTTGTTCTTTTACTTACCATTTATAGTCAAGTTAGTTTTTTTTGAAGAATTAGACTTAAGTGGCATGTAATTTTTGTGCATAAAATGATGTCAGTGACTATTAACATAAAACTTTTAAAAGAAAGTTGACCAGTAGATTGGAATTGAAATGCAGAGGGAGGCATGGATGAGAACAGTATCAGCTGAGCTGCATTACTATTTACTAGTATAATATCTTCTTCTGGAACTTATTGCTTTGTTTCACTGCAGGTCTATGATCTAGAGACTACTTATCTGCAGGATCCGAGTCAATGTGGCAATGTATTAAAAGGGTTTGAAGGGTTTTTATCTTCAACAAAGAGCACTTCCTTGTAAGCATTCACCTTTTCTTTTCATTCTTGTCATCAGATTACTTTACTTCATTATCCTGTATGTGTAGGACTTTTGTATCCTGTTAATGGTTGGCTACTAAAGTTGGCGTAGTGTATGGGGACGGTTGAACCACTTCTTATAATCAGATTAGGTTCATTAGCCTTATTGTGTAGGACTTCTGTTTCCTGTTAACATTTGACTACTAAGGGTGGCGTAATGCATGACAGACTTTTTAAGTAATCTGGCTGTTTATGTTTGATCGAATATGCTGTTCTGTTCTGATTTACGTTATAGACTTTTCATTATTTCAAGACATCACTTGCTTAATTTGAATCGATTTAATTTTGTCATGTTACAACATGGTCGTTTCATTCACTGAACACTTCTGCACATATAACTGTCATTATTAAGTTAGCTCACCTACCCTTTCCCATTACCCTGAACAACCCAAAGCCACGGCAAAGGATCTATAATTGCTACCAGGCGCTGATCTATGTAAGTGGGATCCCTGTGCTGTAGCCAACCCATTATTCTCCTAACCTGATATATGGTATGGAAGTATTCTGTTTGTAGTGATATTAGCTTTGGCTCAGTTCGTAAAGCAACTGAGTCGCTTTCCACCTATCCAAGGCTTGAAAATCCTTTCAAGGAAACGTGCTTCGTTTTATGCATTCCCCCCCAGTTTCTTCTTCAATTCTTTTATTTTTTTGGTACAAGAAAGGGGTTACCAAGAGCCAAACACTGGACCCAAGGTGTGATAACTTGGCTGCATAATCAACTGGCACGCCACACACTTCTTCTTCCTTTCTTCTGTGGTTACAGTACTCACTTCCTTCATTCTTGCTGTTTTATTTTTCCCATTTTCTTCTCCCTTCCTTCTTTTGTTATAATGCTTTCTTTCCTTGTATTTCCATATTTCTACTTTTCTTTAAGTGTTTCCTTGGAAAAAAAATCTGAATTGTTTTGTATTTTTTATCTACACTTCCGTTAATGTTTTTTTTAATTTTTCTTATAAGCATTTTTGTCAAAAATAGAATTTTGTACCAACTGAAATTAGTCTTTCCCAACTTCATGACCTGGATCCACCACTGTTTTCTACTGGATGAATCCCTACTTGAGAATGTTACTTTTATTAACAGTTTAGTAGATTGGGAAAAGTTAGTTTTTGATTTATATGATTATATCCAGGCAGGACTACTTTTGGTGAGTACTTCAGCTTGAAAATAGATGATTGTTTCTGTAAAGTCGTCTGAATTGTAAGGCTAATACACTTTAATTTTCCTGCGAATAATCTGTCATTTTTCAAGTTATCTTTTTGCATAAAAAAATCAACTTGTGAGGTACAGTAGCATGTATGTCAAATCAGATAGAGAGACATAACTGAGTCCTCTGCAAGAAACTGCCATTGTAGCCTCCAGAGATGGAAACAGAATTGGTGCTACTTGAAAACCCAGAGCAACAAGCTATGGGAAAGGGATTGCAGAAGAAAAGCAAGAATAATATTCTTGTTCGTTTCTTTTTTGTGAGGTCCGAAAGTGAAAGAAGGGCAAAATTTGGATTTTAAAGGAGAGAATAAGAAGGCAGTGTGTGCCTACAACTCTTGTTACAGCTCTGATGGTGCGTAGGATTAACGCGCATCCCTTTTTTAATTCAAACCCGCAACGTTGACTCTGGACCAGATTATGGTGTCGCCAGAGGGGACCACGATGATGTCGGCATCTGTGCTATTTGTTTGCTGTGGCAAATTATCCAAGGTTTCTTCAGATTGAATACCTATTGGGGAACTTATTATTTTTTGTTTTTCTTAACTAATGCATTAATTGATTAATTCATTGCAGTTTGGGAATGTGATTTATGTATAAGATATTAGTAGCTTTGGAATAGTTAGCTTTGATTTGTGCCTGGGCAGCTACTTAATATCAGAGATATACTTCTAACTTGAAGATATTGTTGTAACTCATTTCCCCTAAAGTCGTCTGAACTTAAGGCTCGTACAGATTAAATTTCCTCCAAATAATCTGGTATTTGTTTTTCAGTTTTTTTAGCTTAACTGTAATCCATATGTAGATCGATGTATTGTACATCATATGCATATGTGTCAGCTGAAGGTTTCTGATGTTCAAATGTATGGTATGCATATGTATTAATCCCAGGCACTTATTAATACTTTGATTGCAGCTCGAAGCGATCTAGGAAGTTTCAACCTGAAGACAGGCTCTTCTCATTGTCTTCCGTGACATCACCAGCAGTAAGTAATCTCAACCTTAATTATCTTGATCATGGCTGTCTGTCTTCTTCATGATTGAATCCAATTTATGGATTCATTTGTGGAAGTAAAACGTTTTTCACTTTGCTAAAGCTAGATCAAACATACTTGCACTTGTATGGTACAGACTTCCAGCCAGCTAGATACTGATAAATAGTCTTTTCTCATTCATAGCATATGGTTATTTACAGTTAATACTAAAATTCTCTTTTTTCCTCTTGTCAGGCAGAAGAACTTGCAGCTGGACGAGATGGTACGCTCATACTAGCACATATATAGGCGAAGTGCTCAATATTTATTTCATATTTCTTTGTCTTTACTGTAGATGGGAGATCAGACTTTGGTCCCGGCCGTTCTAAAGGGGGTATCTACGCGAACGGGCAGTAAGTACTCCAGTTTTTTCTTTACTTAATTGTATAATGTTATGCAGAAAGGTTATACTTGTATACAAAAAGGCTCAAAAATAGCATATTTCTGATGTTTACGCAGTTCTGAGATTAATAAATACAAATGGCTTTGCAGAGGAAAACCGAAGAAAGGAAGACCTACTCCGAGAGATGCAAAGAGAATCAGGCAGAGTGAACAAGATTATGACTATGAAGATGATCCTGATATGATGTGACCAAGGAAATGCCTGGTGACTTTCCCTATAAGCTTTGTGTGAGGAGCTTGTTAGCTAGAGTCTTGAACAGAGATAGCTTTTGTTTTGAAGTTCTGTTGTGGTAAAACTTCTCAAGCATACCCTCCTCTTCACTTCTATAATCTAATCCTCTGTCAGGCTGTAAATTATACCCTTTCTCCTCGATTAGAATTAGTTGTTTTTGTCCTCAATTAGAATTAGTTGTTTCTGCTCAAGTTATGTTCAAGAATAGATCTGTAAACACTTCGGATCATTGCCTTCCATGGCTACAGAATCATCATTTGGATAGTGTTTTAAAATCATTCCGAATTACCAACTGTTATTTTTCTTTTTGAGAATCATATGCCAACTCTATATTACTACTCACCTTCGAAAAAGCTCTATTTTACTACTTCATGCACAAATGGAAGATCCTTCTAATAAAAAAATTATAACAAACATAAAAGCAAAAACCGGAACGACGCGTGTCGAGACCCTTCTATCGTTTTCTATTGTTGTATTTTGGTTCATCTTTCTCAACAATCAACAGCGCAGGGTTCGATTCTGCCTAAGGTAAGTTTGTTAGCAATCCTAGCAACAATGAAATAGCTTTCTATTAATACTATGTACCGGAGTAACTGATGCAAAATTGTCTTTCCAGCAAACCCATACAAATTTGTCTACCAAAACCTCAATTTCATATTGGGATCTTTTTAATTAATAGAGTAGAAGCTCAGGAACTGATGCCCACAAATTAGAAAAGTCATGAACATGAGAAAGTGAGAAACTGGTGCCTAGCAAACTACTTGATTTTGAACAGGCGGTCGACTTGGTAAGAGCCTAGGTGTGGAACCCCCATACTCAGTTTCGAATCTCACCAACACTGATTGAAGTTAAATCTCAATTTATTTTTGGTGGCCAAATGTGAGAAAGCGTTATGACATGATTCTTCGGTGCAGATTAGTCTTTGGGCTCCGAAAGCCTTTAAAGATACCATCATTGATACTCTAAAAACAACTACTTAATATTGGGGTATAGTTATTTAAAATGAATCTCAAAACGGAAAGGATTTGTATTAATTTGAGAGAAAGTAGAAGAGAAGTTTTGAAGAGATCAGTACTATAGTACAAACCTAGAGAAAGAGAAAAAAATCTTGTATGTTGAAACAAAATCATCTCAAGGTGGAAGGGCTGCAATTCGGATAAACTACAAAATAAATTGAGATGATTATGCTTTTTTGGTCGCTCCAAGCCGGATTGATTTCTGGATCGAGGCAGCTAAAATGTAATTTGGGGTTTATGCTTTTGAGAATGGTTTCATTGATGACCTTCTTGTTGAGGACTTTTATATTGAGGACTTTTTCATTTCACTCTATTTTCAATCACATATTCACATCTCGAGTGTCTAGTATATATATATATATATATATATATATATATATATATATATATATATACATTCTTGGCTAAGGACATTCTTACCAAGAGTTTGGTGCATATTTTCTTAGCTTGATCCAATAAGGAGTTTTGATAATTAAAACCTAGAAATTTATAATAATTTCTTGCTAAAGAAACTATAGATTGATAAAGGAACGATCTTCCCGCTCATTGAGTTCCACTAAACAGTCGAGATGTGAATATGTGATTAAAAATAAAGTGAAATGAAAAAGTCCTCATATATATATATGCGTTCTTGGCTAAGGACATTCTTACCAAGAGTTTGGTGCATATTTTCTTAATTTGAACAACTTTTCGATCAAATTTTCTCATCTCAACCATTTAGAATCTAGATATATATATATATTATCTCTACAAAATTTTAGCTGATTTGGTAATCGTTAATGTCTCGAAAACGTATAAATACAATGAACGAACTGGATTTGTTCAACCTGAACCGTTCGTGTTCTTCTTTATAAATCACAGTTTTGAATGTCTTAACAATAACCAAATTAGCTGAAATTTTTTTCTAGAAACTAAATGGTTAAGATAAGAAAATATGATCTAAAGGTTGGTCAACTCAAGAAATCCTTACCAAAGCTTAGATAATGACATCCCTGAGAAAAATCATATATATATATATATATATATATATATATATATATATTATTGGCTAAGGATGTCCTTACCAAGAGTGTAGATTTCCTTAATTTGACTCACTTTTCGATCATATTTTCTCATTTTAACCATTCAGAATCTAGATATACATGTATAGATCATCTCTATAAAATTTCAGTTGATTTGGTAATCGTTAAGGCCTTGAAAACATATAAATACAATGAACGAACCGAATTTGTTCATCTGAAACCGTTCATGTTCTTCTCTGTAAATCATAGTTTTGTATGCCCTAACGATCACCAAATGAGCTGAAAATTTGCAGAGATGATCTACTCATATATATCTAGAAACTGAACGGTTAAGATGAGAAAATATGATCTAAAAGTCGTCTAATTCAAGAAATTGGCACCAAACTCTTGGTAATGATGTCCTTAGCCAAGAAAACCTATATATATATATGAGTAGATCATTCCTACAAATTTTCATACAAATTAAAAATTTGTAAGGCATTCATAAATGAGATTCACCAATTATAAACTTGAAATGCTCTTGTTTGACGTATTTGGATCATCTATTGATTTGATTTATTTCGATGTCTTAACGATCACCAATTTGGCTGAAAATTTGTAAAAGTGATCTACGTATACAGATTTATAAACTGAATAGTTAAGATGAAAAAATATAATTAAAAAGTGGTTGTAATAAACCATAAAAGAGAAAATCTTCGATTTTCGATTAGTTCTAAAGAAGAAGGTACTTATTAAAAAAGGAAAAGGGAAAAAAATGTCGAACGTCGTCGTTTAGGAAGGAACATAACTTCCTCGCTGTTGCTGGAGAAGATACGCATATACCTGATAAACGACACCTCCTATTTTGCTCCGTTCGGGCAGCTTATTAGGGATTTTGATCTTCAATCTCTTCTCCGACCCAAACATGGCGACCGCTTCAGGTTCGTTTTCTCTCTCTTCTTCCTTCTCTCATATCATCACCCTTTACTTCGTTTCCAAAATTTCTTAATCATGTAGAAAGACCCATCCTTTGTGTGATTTCGTATGTAATTGATCGGTGTGGGAGCTTGAATCGTTTCAATTAATTGTTTAGATTAGCAATTTGGGTTTTTTTATCTGTGTCGGTCGAAACTCGTTTCCGATTTTAGGGTTTCAGGAGCTGAATTTGATAATTTAGGGTTCTTCTCAGTTGAGATTCCATGGGGTGTTACTATTACCATATTCAGTTTAGTTGAGAATCGGTTTTAGAAGTTCAAATTATGAGTCGAAATGCTCGAAATTGCAACTAGAAGGCTTAAAGAGTTTTGAGTTTGATGTTCTTGTTGCTGTTGGTTGTGTTATAGTGGCATTCAAATCTAGAGAAGATCATCGTAAGCAAATTGAATTGGAAGAGGCCCGAAAGGCTGGGCTTGCACCAGCTGAGCTGGATGAGGATGGAAAGGAGATCAATCCTCATATCCCTCAGTATATGTCCTCTGCACCTTGGTATCTCAATGCTGAAAGACCTGTAAGTTGATCATTTTTCGCTTCTTAAGCTAAGTTGTTAGTTTGACAAGCAAGCCTCGGTATGATTTATGAGCTCTTGATTTTCGTTTGTGGTCTGATGCAGAGTTTGAAACATCAAAGGAAATGGAAAACAGATCCGGATTACACAAAATCATGGTACGACAGAGGTGCAAAGATTGGCCAGGCTGATAAATATAGGAAGGGTGCGTGCCAGAAGTAAGTCTATGTCTCTCTCTGTGTATGCGTCTTTTGGTTCCATTGAATCTATATAGATAATATGCATATTTATTTAATGGTGGAGCATTTTGGTGTATGTCTTATTTTGTACATTATTGGGAATGCCGTGCATCCTGTACTCATGCGAGAGTGATATTTTTCTTCATCATTATTGTTTATCATGAACCGGAGTCTAATCATTAACGTCTGTGTTTGCAGTTGTGGTGCCATGTCACATGATGTTAAGTCTTGTATGGAAAGGCCGAGGAAAGTGGGAGCAAAGTATACAAACAAACACATTGCTCCTGATGAGAAGGTTGAGACATTTGAGCTCGACTATGATGGAAAACGGGACCGCTGGAATGGATATGATGCTTCATCCTATGCCCTAGTTATCGAGAGATACGAATCAAGAGATGAAGCACGAAGGAAATTCTTAAAAGAACAGCAACTAAAAAAATTGGAGGAGAAAAACAATAACCAAAATGGTGAAGAGGCCGTTATTGAAGATGATGAAGAGGAGGCTGAGGATGAAGATGATCTGAGGGTGGATGAAGCCAAGGTTGATGAGAGCAAACAAATGGACTTTGCAAAGGTGGAGAAGCGTGTTCGTACAACAGGTGGTGGGAGCACAGGAACTGTCAGGTAATAGCTTCTTTGTTTATATGATGGTTTATCACATCCTGTGTTTAATGCGTGTTATTATTGTGAACTTATAACTGCAAGTGAGTGACAATGTTTATGTGCTGGTTTTTGTATAGTAATGCTAGCATTTTTCTCAATGGGACCATAATTTCATGTTTAAACGTTATTCTCGTATCTATTTGTCTACAGGAATTTGCGTATTCGTGAGGATACTGCAAAATATCTTTTAAACCTTGACGTCAACTCTGCCCATTATGATCCCAAAACCCGTTCCATGCGTGAGGATCCTCTTCCAGATGCTGATCCTAATGAGAAATTTTACGCGGTAAGTGGCTCAGAAAATTATTTCATATGTATGGTTGCTTCCTTAGTACATCATGTTTTACTGACCAGACTGGTTTCTGTATTACAGGGTGATAACAGATATAGAAATAGTGGTCAAGCTATGGAATTTAAGCAGTTGAACATCCATGCCTGGGAAGCATTTGACAAGGGACAAGACATTCACATGCAAGCAGCCCCGTCCCAGGCTGAATTACTTTATAAAAACTACAAGGTAATTAAGGAGAATTTGAAGTCGCACACAAAGGAGACGATTCTAGAGAAGTATGGCAATGCAGCTAGTGAAGAAGTGATTCCTAGGGAGCTTTTACTGGGACAAAGTGAAAGAGAAGTCGAATATGATCGTTCTGGAAGGATTATCAAAGGACAGGTAAATATTTTACGTCTACTGTTTATTCATGATGCAATATGGGGGTTTTGTTTTGCAACTTAGTATTTGTCTCATTATGGAACTGAAGGAGGGAGAACTAATGGAACTGTCAGGGTCAAATGTAATATAGGTATCTGATCATTCTGTCTTGACTGGTACAGGAAACCACACTTCCCAGAAGCAAGTATGAAGAAGATGTTTATATCAACAACCACACCTGTGTATGGGGTTCCTGGTGGAGGGATCATCAATGGGGATACAGATGTTGTCAGCAGTTAATTCGAAACAGCTATTGCACAGGTGCTTCTGGAATAGAGGCTGCTGAGGCTGCAACAGATCTGATGAAGGCTAACATTGCTCGTAAAGAGGCTGCTGGAGAAATGCCTCCACCTGCAGAGGAGAAAAGACCTGCCACATGGGGAACTGACATCCCAGAAGATTTGGTTTTAGATGAGAAACTACTTGCTGAAGCTCTTAAAAAAGAGGATGCAAGAAGGAAAGAAGAGAGAGATGAGAGAAAACGCAAATACAATGTCAGATGGAATGATGATGTTACTGCTGAGGATATGGAGGCATACAGGATGAAGAAAGTTCACCATGATGATCCAATGAAGGAGTTTCTCAACTGATCTTTGTATACCATAGTATGAACGAGTTATGTATGATAGAATTACTTTGGATTTATATTTCAAGTGTTATGTTCATGTTTTTGGTCCTGCCAGGACTTGTTATCTTGAATTAAATGTTGTAAGTGATTCAGTCATTGACAAAAGGCTTTTCTTCTGGTCTTTGGTTATTCTAATGGATTCTGATGGCCATAACAAACTGAAACTGGGCAAAAAAATTGCCTGCATGAAAGAATCTAACTTTGTACATGAAATCCCATATCACCTTAAAGAATCTGATTGCAAATGGAATTTGGCTTTATTTACACCCTATACGAGGATCTACTGTATTTATTCAAGCTGTTATTCATTACAAGTATTTTACTACAGATGGCAACGGGCCAACGTCTCCTGATCCTTCATTTCTGCCCAGAACCGAGCTATAAACTCCTCAGCTCTTCTATCGATTCCATCCATTTGGGGGGATGCAATTCCCAGCGACTCCCACATATCATCTGCGGCACTAGTCACTCCTTCAGACTCATTATTCTCGCTACCTGCAGACTGAGATTGCTTGCTTGCCTCTGCAACAGAGCTGTCAGCAATAGGCTTGATCACACACTTTGCTACTGAAGTTTTCTGCTGTTGACAACGCTCAGCGACCAGCTCGGAGACAGTAGTCTCTTTAAAGAGCTTGTCAACATACACATGAGCATGCCGGTTTTGGAGCAGGCTGCGACAAGTATGGTGAAAGCGCAGCTTAAGAAATTTGTAGGGTCGAACTCGAACAGAGATTGTAGTGGAAGGCCTTGCTCGTTTTCTGGCTTTGTTGGTGGCTTTGCGCTTGTGGAGCTTGCTGTGTAGTTTGGAAGTGAAGCTCTTCCAAGCCTTTCTGGCTGGTGGAAGCCTCAGCCTCAAGCAAGACATGAATGGGATGCTGAGAGGTTGTGTTAAGTGCTTCTTTTATAGTAGCGTGAGCTGCTAGATTATTCTTTCAGCTTTTGGATTGGTATTACATGGATTAGTAGCTTACTTCTTAAGCCACGCGCTTCACTTTACAGAAAATGAGAACAAAAAAGCAGCATGATTCTAGAATCCAAGTTGCAACTCTCTGAGCTTGTACATGTACTTGATTCGATTCTGAGATCGGATAAGATCAGTAGGAACAACACCTGAATTAAGTTAAACTACCTCATAATATGACGTGGGAATGGATGTTTTTGCTTGGTCTCTTCTCCAAAATTGTTCTAGTGCAGTACAATTGCAGACTGCATCTAACTTTCTTTTCCTGCAACTTGTAAATATGCTTCTGTCACGTAGTTGGTAGAAAACACCATTCATACGAAAAATGAAACTTGGTCTGACACAGAAAATTGACCCTCATTTCATTGTGCAGTAACGAAAAATTTGTATTTATTTGCTCAGAATCTGTTAATCCCAAAAAGGAAATTCGGAGGGATTTGGATTTGCTTATGCACTCAATAAAGAACTGCATTGGATTGATCATACTAAAATTAATATGCTACAAAATTTCCAGCAGTGAATCACAAAATTGAGGTTGAGATGGCACTGGAATATAAAACTGATACAACATCCACATCGGTCTCAGAGCTCATGTGAAGAACTATATAAGTGACAGCATTCTAAATTGTTGCATCTCTCTTACTCTCCATATTGGGAAAAGTGCACCTTCCGGAAGTTCTTCAGGATCACAAGGTTGCATTGCCCAGCCATAGTACACAGTCTGGATCGTATCCTAATGAAACAATTTGATGTCACAAAACATGAGCTCTTACATATAAAATTTACAACTAGTATACTAAAGAAAGAATACATATTATACAGACTGGTTTGAAGATGCACCCACACAGTATCAAGGTCAAATTCACTAAACCAAACTAAATCCTTTAGGACTATATTTAACTTCACTGTTCTGAATAGAGATTAAGCCATGTCATCAGATGTCTTCACCAACAAAGGACAGACATTCGGATTCGTTCTGAGGTTTGATATTGCCCAAAGTAGGGAAAATAGCACAGCAAGTACATGCATATAAATTTTTACCTGGCTGCCTTCTGTTATTGCTCCATTTTTATCACGCACACAATAGATTTGCTGTGTTTGGAACTGCAACAAGTTTGTGAAAAACAGCCGTTACTACCAGAATATCAGCTTCTGTACAACACTTGCAATTGAGGATATATTAGAAAATACCCACCTGAACAATGATCGTGGGATCGTCTCCAATCATTTTGGTTTCTTTGACTTCCACGTCAGATATATGTAGGATCTGCACTTCCAAAAGACAACCATATATTAGTAACATGATGATGATATTTCATGCCAAAAAGCATGAGCTGAAAAGGCCTCCCTCACTTGTTTCATAATTAAAAAAAAGTAAAAAAAACCTGCCCAACCTTAATCATCTAAGGAGCATGCATCTTTACCAAATAAAAAAAAGTAAAAGTAAAAATAAAAAAGAAAAAGAAAAGAAATAACTAGAACATGCATTGTTATTTAGTGACAGTTTGCAATGTATAAAATGATATGGCTACAATAGTGAATGTCTATTGCCATTTTTTTCGAAAAGGGTCAATTGCCATTTAAAATAGAATAATTTGGGTACTATATCTAATTGTGTCAACCAGAAAGGAGCTTAGTTAAGTCCCCTTGCCAAATCACACACATCGATACACTATTATTTATAGCTTAGCTGAGCCTTATATGGATTAATAATTTTTCCGTCGTAACAGATGTTGAATATCAACTCCCTAAGTTAATACCTCAAACTGCACATCTCAATCTTTATTAGATGGCCTTCAGAATCAAATATCAATTCTATATAATCAACACTGAAAGATAGACATATAAGCATGTGTTTTTCTTATAATTTTGCTAGAACTGAATGCAACAAAAACTGGCACGGAAATACTAATATCTTTAAGGGAGAAGAAAAGTTTCCCACCTTGTTATCAAAAAAGATACCATGGGTTTGATAAGCCTGACGCTCGGCTTTACACCGCTCAATCACCTCATTAGCACAGTACTTTTTCAATGTTTCAGTATCTCCCTGTTGATAAAATGCTTTTGTTATTCGATAAAGGTGAGAAACTATATCATTCTGATGAAGAATAAAGCATGAAAATGACATAAAAATGTGAAGCTACAAATCGAGCATTTCTAACCTTCATGTAAGCATTTAACACAGGTTTGACAGCATTCTGAACTTCTTCCACAAAATCTTGTAAAGAGAAAGATCTGATCCACCCAAAACATTACAATGGGAAAAATAAGTTAGTCAAGTATCAAATTATAAGTTTAATATGACAAGGGAACCACACAATGATCATACGGGTCTCGGGCATGGATCTCCTTGATTGATGCTGCAGCATTTGTTTCTTGAAAAAGACTTTCATTGATACTGCAAAAGATAGGATGGCTAAATTAAGCAATCATGCATTTTAATTTTGGGATGCAATTAACTCAAAAGTACTGAGCAGAAAACAAACAAGGTTTTGAAGCATACTCCTGAATTTTGTGAACGATTGGGCTATCAGAATTTTCCCAGCGTTCCTTCATGTCATCAATGATCTGCCAATTCCAACAAGGACAAATGAAAACACTAAATCAAAAGATGAAGTACACGCAATACTATTTGGGACAACTGGAAGCCAAGATAATATATATATATATATATATATATATATATATATATATATATCTGAAGCAGTTCTTCTCTATTAGCATGAAAATGTTTCTTCTTACCCACTTTAATACAAATGATGGCATCTATAACAGCATTGCATTATGAAACAATAGAAATAAATAAATAAATAAATGATCCAAAATAATTGTTATCTTCTGACCAATATGAAGTAGAAACTAGAATTAAAAATGAGAAAAAAACATTTGAGTTGCAACAATATACCTCTTCGCCTTTTATTTTAACCGGTTCGCTTATCCCACTGATACGCTTGAATAGGGGATTCCCTTGCATCTATGTCAGAAAGAAAAATAGAAATATTTCGCATATGAGAAAGAGGCAAATAGATAAAACTTTGTAATTCTTCAAGCAAGCATAAAAACTTACCTTCATTTTGAAAGCCTCCCACTTTTTGCTCCAGGGATATTGTTTGGTGGGTACAATAGCAATGTCACTTGTTGCACTTCTCTCAACTCGTGGGATGGAAGCAGGATCAAACCCTAGATGTTTTTTCCTACTTTGACTACCATTTAACTCATCCTTTACAATTTCATATCCTTTTTTGGCCATGTCAACAAACTTGGTTTCCTTGAATCTATTAAAGACAGTAGAATTTGATGAAGAAATCTTTGACCTAAATTTTCCAAATAATGTTTCTGTATTATCACTAGCCCCGGAGTGCTGGTGTTTATCTTCGGTGGATGAGGCCTTGCTTCCATCTTTCTCATCAGCAACATGGTCAGCTGAAGCACGTGAAGGCCCTGAAGCCTGCTCTTTCCCTATTCCAAAAGATTCTTTGACCTGAAATGGAAAAACAAAGATAGACAGAAAAATATCAACCAATCAAAGTATCTAAAAGTACATGGTAAAAGGTGGAAATTGAAACAACCAAGCAGACCTCTTCTGTGGCAGCCGAGATCTTCTCTTTTACATTTGCTGAGACCTGTACACACAATTGTCAAATGAAAACATAATTATCAGATCAGATGCAAGATCTTATATTCCTAAACTATGACCAGTTGCCAAAGTGGCAATAACAGCTAGTGCATAGCAGGAGAATGCAGCCACAAACCTGCACATAAATCTAAATTATAACAAAAAGAAATATATCCGTCCAGAAAATTGGAGCCATTGCAAGAGTTATTTTATATATATCTATGCATATAAGGGCATCACAGTTTTTACAATCGCACACACTCTGAAACTAAGAAAATCCTACATCCACAAACTCACAAACTTTCTATGTACATGACACAGCCTATTTTAGAGTTTTGTGAAGTAATACCTTTTTGGCTGCTTCTTCAGCCTCTGTCCAAACACCATCCACCTTCTTGTACAGCTGCTCCGTTGTCTGCTTTGTTCTGCATTTGCCAATTCATCATCTCAGAGCCACCATGGGGTAGTGCCCACCAGCATTGACATACATGGGTATGTCTCAGCCTATAAGCTAAAAACTTTAAAATTTCTTATGACATTAAGTCATTAATTACCTAACTTTCAGATCTTCTTTCACCCCCTTGAGCTCTTCCACTTGCTCCTTGAGCTCTTTGACCGTTTTTTTGAACTGTGGATTCCTGCAGCCAGAGACAACACACCAAGTTTAATGTTGTAATCAGTATGCCACCATAACATGAATGTCATAAACAAAAAACAGTCCCAAGTTCAAAAAATCAAACAGGCAAATTCACAAACTTTTACCTCAATCTATTAGCAATAACTAGCGCACCCACATTAATCCTATCTAGCAGAATTTACCCAAAACAGTTGTCAGCATTAAGCTGCCCATCATTACAACCAATCTAATTTGCCATGAAATACTGTTTAGCTCAACTACATATACCCAAATCAACATTACAAATGCAAAATAGATTGAGAGAAGGAGAAGTACTTATTGGTTTCCTCCTTGACCTTGTTGGAAAACTCATTGAAGACACTGAATCGACGATTCCCCGCAAACCCATTTGCCGAAAGCAATCGAACATTCGTGCCTGAAGCCTATCACCACAAAAAACAAGAGAATCAAATCAAAGTTTCAATCTTTGATTGGCAACTTTTCGAGATGAGACCAATAAATAATACCTGGTGTTGAGACCGAAGAACAAGGGATTGTCTGTGGAGAACCAAATCTCGAACAAGCTTTCGACCCGCCATGATTGCTGATTCAATTCTTTAGTGGGGTTCCATATAAATGAAAGAGCAGCTCAAATTTAAAGAAGAAGAATGAAAAAGAGCCGAGGGATTGAGACGGCAAAGAAATTATGTTGTGGGAATCAATATGGAGTTTCCAAACTTGGGAAGAAAGAAAGGGAGGAGGAAACAAAAGGGGGCTTTGACGCCAGACACGCTAGGGTTTAAGGCTTTCGAATTTTCATCTGGTAGAAACTAGGGAGTTCAAAGAGCCCAAAAGGCCCAACACAGTAACCACTAATATGTTGTCTGGTAACACTAACTGCCCGGTTGCTGTTTGTACTTTTCTAGTCTCGACCCGCTTTCCGTTTAGATGCGTATAGACTTGTAAATTGATCGGACGTGGAGCGGATCGATCTAAATCTGATCGAATCTAGATTAATTTAAAAATATTTGATCTGAATTTGATTGGTGACCTATTCATAACTCGATCTAAACTCGTATTTGACCTATTAGTCCAATTGGTTTATAATAATGAATTTCCTACTTTAAAAAATAATTTTTATATTTTATCATAATATCTCATAAAATACTATTCAAAAATTATAACAAAATTAAGATTCTTATCAAAAGTTGATTACATTACCAAAATATATTTTACAACAATCAACTAATATAACCAAGATATTAACTCAGTTTTTGGATATTAGTGTATCATATGTAATATTTTAATGGGTGATTATAGTTGCAACTCTTAATTTGGTTTGTATACCTCCTATTATTTTTTCCACAATTTATTTCATTTTTTATCCTTTAACATAAAAAAAACAAAAAATCAATATGCTGGTATTCTAATCGAATGAAATTGTTTTTCTGCATCTTTTTTTGATTTCATCTGAAAGCATTTGACCCGCAAATTTTATTTCTCAATATTTGTGCAAATGGAGAAGAGATACAAGGTTCTAGAGACGCATAAAAAATTTGACATTGGTTGCATGGATATACTCCTCGCTAATTGTTTTATATCCTCCACATGTAAATTCAATTTAGTAAATACAAAAGTTGAGTGTCCAACCACATGTAATCTTCTTCGATGAGTACTGTGAGCCAATTGTAGTCAAATATCCTTAGTTCACTTGCGATCAAGAAAAATGGAGATGCTACAATATCCCTAGTTCACTTGTTTTGGATGAAAAATATTAGTGTTTTTCATAGAGGTGGTTTTGAAAGCCTTATAATCTAGAGCTTTTCACAAAAAAAAATGATTATTACATGCTTGCACATTCAGAAGGCCATAAACAATTAATTTTAGTTTAGGAATGCTTTCAGATCAGAAAAAATGCAGAAAAACTTAGCCTTCGATTAGATCAAGAAAAAAATGCAGAAAAACTTAGCTTTCGATTAGGAACCCCCCCCCCCCAATTTTTTAATTTTTTATTGGTTTGTTTATGTTCTTTTATTTTATTTGTTTTTATTTTGTTAAAGGTGTATTAAGCAAATTGAGAGGTGCAACTAGAATCCCCCATTTTGTAAGTACTATTATATTTGAGAAAATAATATTTAATAGTATAAGACCGGTCAGGTCATTTACGGATCAGATCAACCTAGATCTGTATCTGATCCGTTTAATAAACGGGTTAACTGGTCCAGATCATTGACGGATTAACGGATCAAAATTTTGATCCAAACCCGTTTAAAAACCATCGACCCCGAGCGGGTCTGGATTAAAATTCAATCCATTTACAGGTCTACATGCGTATTTAGATATAGCTAAACCCTAATATCGTTTTCAAGGAAAAAAAACTAGTATCAATATCGACATGGGAGCTTCTATTCATACCTTCAAAACGGCTATACTTAGACCTCTTATTTTTATTAAGTATTTTTTGACTTTGTCAACTCATATTAAATTACTAATAAGAACGCGTAAAACTATTTTTATTTTTACATAAAATACACATTTACAACTATAATTTAAGATCTCATTCTAAAAGAAATACAGATTAAGAATATATTTATTAGATAATGTAATCGATAGATCATAATTTTTTTGATCGAAAATCTATAGACCATAGATGGTTTCATATGAATTTGAAATATAGGTTCACAAAAAAAAACTTAGTTTCAAAGACGAAGAGCTGAATGGATCTAAAAAAGAATAGTTGATGTGATTTCTGCTAAATAAGATGTAACTAACAACACATGACTAAATCAATTGATTGTTCTCGATAAGATTTAAGATCCTTAATATGAATCACTTTATTTTTTTTCAGATAATATTTTTTTGATCAAATTGTATTTTTTATATAATCGTTTATCTTTTATTGCTTTTGTTGAACAATGAGTTTTTTGAGAAAACTAGGGAGGTGTAGATATCATTTTTTTAGTAAACTACATATACATCCTTGAAAAAGATTCAATACACAAATAAGTACATGATTTTTGTTTTACAACTTATAAGAACAAAATCTTACAAATAAGGACAAACTGTTTTTATGTTGGTGTGTCAACAATTCATTTACAATTATAACCTTCACACATGAATAACTACATATTATTATTTAGATTTCCAGCATATGTAGTAGCAGATTTTTAATGGCTCAGAGTGTAGTAGTACTACTTCTATTTCTAATAAAAGTAGTAGCAGCAGCAGATTTCAACAACGAAGCATGGATGTATCTTGCCTATTTATAAATTGTTATCTAATGTGCAAATAGGGATTTATTTCCATATCATGGTTACCCAACGAGTAGCAATAAGAAAGTTTTGAATAACAACAACCTCATTGACGACTTTTATGTAAAAAAGTTTTGTATAACAACAACCTCATTGACGACTTTTATCAAACACCTTATGTGCACTTCTTCCATTGTTCTTAAAAACCCAGGAAAAAGAAGAAGATAATCACATATTTTGAAACAATTACACCCATTTGCCTTAAATCAATAAAATCTTCCTAGACAAAATCATGATCATTAGTGAATCAAATCAAACATAACCAATTATAATCTAGAAATGGAACATGATGCAATTGTGGAGGAAAAAAAACAGTAGTAGCTCTTCACTCTCTATTCCTTTTGGATCAAAGACTTAGACGACAACAGTAACAGAGACTAGGTGGTGGTTGCTCAGATCAATTTTAACTATTATTTTTTGTCTGATGTGAAGTGGTGGATAATTAGAAATTAAACAACTGGTAAGTGATCTTGTTTGAGAGAGAGAGAGAGAAATCAGATTAATGAAATTGTGAGAATATAGACCGGCATGCAATGTAATTTTGTTGCAAAACTAACTATTATAGTCATTTTGTATTTAAAATTATCAATCACTATTTGGTTTTGGGCATGAACTTATATCTTTATTTGTTTAAATATTTATAAAGGTGAGCTATGTGTGTTATGTATCTTTTTGAGGTAGATGTTTGTTATTCTCTCTTTTTATTTTATTGAAAAATAAAATTTAGTAGAGATGTCTGAATAGCTGTTTTGGAGGTGTAAGTAAACCGTATCGACATCTGACCAAAAATATCAATATCCACGACGACTACTAGAGTACAAGTTGGACAATACTCTTGATTCACAAAAAAAATCAAGAGTAATTGGTTTGAGACTTTGAGTTAAGGCCGTTGCCTTGTTGATTTTATTTTGAACAAGTTGGCTTGTTGAGTATCTGTCCCATAATCAGTAAATGTTTGTCTGAAAGCCCATCGGCTAACTACTCAAGACGATAGTCAGTTTCCAACTCAGTTTTGATGTGTTTGAAGGTGGGCAATCGATGATTTGAGAACCGACAAGTGATTAAAACGATAGTTTGATTGATTTAAAAAACTTTCACTCCATTATAGTGTCGTATCAGCAAGACGTCCAGCTACAAAATTAGTAGCTCTCCCAGCCGCTTTGTATCGGTTAATTTGGATGCATTGCACTCTAGTACGGACCAGTTAATTTTTCTTGACACCTTTATTTACTGAGTTTATTTCTTTACTCTTTTATCACCTTGTTATGTTTTTTACTGTGTAGTTGTAACATGGGTCCTTGGTTATGTACCAATCACCATTGACTCATTGATTATCAACCACAAGTCCTAGATTCTAATATGACCCGGCACTCAGCCAAGATTTGTTGCCTTTCATCGCTTGACGAAGTTAGATTTTGGCCTCTCAGACGTGTGTGCTGGAACGCCCCCCGTAAACTACTGAAAACAAATACGTGTTTTAAATTTTCAGTTGATCGTAGGTTTAGAAGTTTTGATTTATTTTGCTATATAGGGTGGCATACTATATACTGCGGAGCATACATTCTTGACCATCATTTTTCTTATCTAATCCCTGTCTTGTGGATGTGATTTTCTAGCACAAGTGTTCCTGCTCGCTTCAAAAACTTCACTGTGGTACAAAGATGCCAACTCTCGAAATAGTTTTCTACCAAGTGCAGTACTCTGCAACTGAGGTCATGAAAAATTATCGTCAAACAAATATGAATGAAGATTTTATATATCAACAAGCCATAAAGCTCACCATCAAACTGCACTCAAAGGTCCATCGATCGACCGATTTCAAAAATATTGGTAAACAACAATGAGCATTGTTTGATTCAACTGTTTTACTAGAGAGCTACAAACAGAGCTAGCTAGCTAAGCTAAGAATGAAGTATTCTATCAGTATCATCAGAACCAAAGAGCTAGCTAGCTACCAATCCAAGACTAGCTAGTGGAGATCACAATCCATATTGGCCTGAGAGAAAGCCCTTGCCTGACGCGCTGCCGCCGTCTCTGACACCAAGCCCTGAATGACCCTCGTCTTCACCTCCCACGCATTGTACGCGAACCCTTTCCTGGCGTACGAGTTGATCAGCGCCGCGCTGGCCTCCTTGAGCAGCCTAGGGAACATGTTCTCGTCGTCGCTCCTGGCCGTCGCTTCCATCAGCGTCAGATCGGATCTGTACCGCTCGTAGGCTCTGGACCAGAACACCTTGGACACAGTCGAGGTCTGCGGCACCATCCTCGGCCACGACTCCTCTCGGCAGCTCCAGTAGTCCGGCGTGCACCGGCCGGTGGTTCGGGTGAAGAGAAAGCCCGGCCTGGCTGTTGCTATTGTAGCCAGAAGAAGAAGAAGAAGAAGAAGAAGAAGAAAAAGAAGACGAAGAAGAAGAAGAAGAAGAAGAGTGAGGTGAGTCAGTTGAGCCATGGTTGTGATCTGAGACTGAGAGTTGGTTAACGCAACTGGTCGGGATCTGAGAATGTTTCCATACCACCATGTATGTCTTCTCGTGTTTTCATGCACGTGGGGGCTCCGTTTGGACTGAACTGCCCCGGGTGTTCTTCCCGTTTGACGCAAAAGGGGAGGGTGATTTGTCTTTTAGGAAAGATTTTTTTGAAAGGTTAGGTGGAAAGATTTTTTTGAAACTTGGGTTGGAGACAGTAAATGAGGATCACGGCAGTGATAGGTGACTGAAACACCTAAAAATTTCTTGATAGAACACGGTCGTTTTTGAAAAAGACGAACCTTACTCACTTTTGGTGTTTTTGTAAGAATTATTAGATGTTACACACACATATCATTGTTGCGTTCTTCTTTTATTATATTAGTCCACGTATTTGTTATTTTTAATTTTTATTGGTGTAATGATTTTAATTTTTTTTTCACATCCTGCTGGTTTCTACATAATTTAGAAAATCTTATTAGCTCACACTAACTAGTTAAGATCACTGCCACGTGGTATTCTCGGATCACCTAATAATTACTCGTGTTCTATCGTGGGTCTTGGGAAATTTGATTTTACTTGAAGCTCGTTGTGGCGCGGGTAAATTTTTGCTGTGATCACCTAACATGTAAAGATCCGATTTTTAGACAGATTGAATAGAAAGATCAAATTTTTAACACCGACTGAGGTAGTGTAATTTCATAGAGTTTAAACTGCAACATGATAACTTGTACAATTTCCTAGTCGAGTTGATACTGCGGAAGGTAATGTGTTCCTATCATATTCAACCCCATAGGAAATTGTGCAGTGGCAATTAAGTGGCAAGTCTGCTATTAATACATAAAGCTCTGAGAATAAACTGTTATTGTGAATTCTCAAACAAAAGCGTCTGTAGCTCAGTGGATAGAGCGTCTGTTTCCTAAGCAGAAAGTCGAAGGTTCGACCCCTTCCTGACGCGTTTGTATTTATTTTTTGTTGTTTTATTTTTCTCTGCAGCTCTACAAATCTTCCTTCCTGTCCCAAAGCCTGCAGGGCCTTTAGTCAAGTGATCTGCTAATCATGAGCTAGGATAATCAGTACTAGTGTAACCTAAAGTACCAAAATCTTTCAAGGAAATCATGCTCCCAGTATAGCTCTTGATGTCTAAAAGCAACTCAGTCCCAAGTGGGCATATCGTAGTATTGACAGATTCACTTCTAAGATCCAAAAACAATCTAGTAGTACCCTCAGAGTTTAAACGGATCATGTAATGGTCATTGAAAAATATGCCAAGCTCCCATTCACCACAAGTCCCATACCTCAACTCATACTGAGGACGCATGTCGACTTTTATGTTGTATTCTCTCGCCCATTCTTTCTTTACATAATCTTTCATCACCCATATCTTGACGAGTGCTTTTACCAGTTTATTGATAAAGTACTTGCAATTTAAACCCTATCATTGTAGTAACTGTAAGTAGGGATCGTTCAAGCCGGAGACACTAAGAAAAGATTATTACTGTATTATAAACAAGTTAGTAATTTTCACAAAAATACAAAATAAATATAGATAGTATAAACAATTATTTGTCACATAATACACAAGTAAATACTATCACATAAATATACACATATACATACATTTTCGGCACAAGTATAAAATATATACAAAATATAACTAAAAACTATTTATAAATTATTTACATGTTTACAAAGTTTTATTATGGGGATTTAGATTTGTTTTCTAAATTATTTCTACTCCTAAACCTTAAATTAATATTTACATTGGTCAATCAATTGTTAAGCACAAAACATAGCTAACACCAAATAGAAAACACATAAGTTTTACACACGAACAAGATGCAATGAAATATGTTTTCGTGAATTCTAATTAATTCCAACTATTTAAACTTCTCATGTAACTTAGGACCTACAATCGCCTGATCCTAAATTTATATATGTGACATCTTGTTTAGTGCCTACAATCGCCTGACACTAATACAAAATACACTTACGAGCGAGAGTCATTGGAGACATGATCCTAGGTATGGCGTCACTCATCCTATTAGCATGTAAATCACTTTACCCTATCAACCCTTAGCAATGTCTAAAAATCAAGAACCCAATCGACGAACTTAACCTTAGAACACTACGGCATATTAAACTTCCCCCTTAGAAACATCCATGTACAAGACTACCCTTAGGTTTGATTACGTGTTCAGGTATGCGATTAATCAATTAGAAAACAGTAATAACATAAACATACACAACATATTCTAAATCTAAAACCTAGCATGCATCCTAAATGTTATGCTAACAAACACATTTATAAGTAGATCACAAAGAAAAACAAACAAACATGTTCATATAACATAAAACCAGAAACCGAAATACCAATATATATATAACATTGAATTACACACAGTAGAATTACACAAAGACATGGAGGAATCCATACCAAATCCTACCTAAAAGGTTCTGCTAAGGCAAGGGTGGTGATTGGCGACAAGGGAAGGTTGGCGGCAGACTTTGTGTCTCGGCTGTGTTGAGGGATTTTGGTAGAGTTGGCTAGCTAAGGCTTTCACAAAATTGATGACTCTTTTTCAGTTGTATTACATGTGTATTTATAGAGGAAAACTCCTAAAGAAACCCTAAGAGATTCGGCAGCCTACTCCTTGTCCATGTCGGATTGGGCTGCTTGCTTTTCCAACTTTGACTCTTGAATTTACTGACTTGGATAATGATTCATAAACTTCTTTTCTGAATTCTTGGACTCCCTTACATGTTAAGGGGTCAATGAAGGACTCCCTTACACTTTTTGGGCTCCATAGGATAGCCGAATCCCCTCCATAGTCTCGGTAGAACAAGTTATCCTGTTTTGACCGGGATAACTTTTCTAGTTGTTGTTTTCGGCTTCTCCTTGGTGATTTCTTCGATTATTTTTCTTCTAAACAACTTCCCATATCATCATTAAGCTCTTCATCAATCATTTGGAATGATTGGGAAGAATTTTGGTGAAGAAACACACTCACGAACTCGGTAGACAACTTCAGCAAAATCTGTCCTGTTTCCAGCAGACTGACCTTCGGCCATTGTTTCCATCATAACTTCTTCCTCAGAAATTGGATTGCTGTGATTCCAAAAGATTTAGAAACTAGACATCCACAGATTTCCATCCATATATAGCACGTTTCCTGGTTCCTCCTGGATCGTCCTAGGGAAATTTTTGAAGTTGAGTTATGGTTTCTGGAAATCCTCTGTTTTTGTTCCGAATTCATGCTCTCGGCCTCTTGTCTTTCCATGCTTCTTTTGCTACCATCCATAAGTCTGATCCTCATGATTCTTGTTTCCTTAAGTCCATATATATGTCACCTAAACATTAAATAAAATTAATCAAGTAATGACAATGTATAAATTTACAGAATCATAAGAAATAACACGATAACTTCATAAGTCAGCTTTTAACAATATTGCACATAATTTATCTATTTTACACATGTTTTAGCCAATGTTCTACAAATAATCCCTTATGCTAAATAACTACTAAAACTATACTAATAATGGATAAACAATGCATAAAAGAGGGTAAAAACGTATTAAGAACGTGGCATAAAATGCTCCTATCATATCTTAACCTTCATACCTCCGTTTGCCAAACGAAAAGTCTCCACAATGGCCATGGATCCTCTTAAAGTAAGCAAGTGAAAGATGGAGTTCGTGTTCGAGCTTCGCAATGCTAGAGGAGTAGCAGTCCAGTGAAACTCACAGACCTGTTCACCAAACGCTTGTGTTCACCAATAACGATATATTTCCTTGTAAGGAACAAAATATATGTATCCATCAATAACGATATATTTTCTTATGAGAGAGCGGTGTATGCTCTCAAGGACAGTATATGCCTAGGCCGGTGCAGCTCTTCCCTAGAGTTGTCAACACTGCTGGTATTGACAAGTACAAAAAACTACTTGTTTTCCAACAGACCCCTGTGTACCCCGGTTGTCAGAAGACGGTTTTTGAAAGTGTGATGGACGTTATAAAGATTAAAGTTAAGACAAAATCGACCATGAAGGCTGTTGATGATTATCTATAGTACACATTCTTCGATGCTGCCTCACGGTCATTGTCTTCCTACCACTCATCATAAGGTCCGATGTATCCTGAAAGATCTTGGGTTTTCCTACATGAAGATGCATGCATGCAGATATGATTGTGTTCTCTTCTAGGGTAAAGATCCAGAAGCGAATGACCTTGGTGGCCTTGACGCATGTCCGGTATGTCAGAGTGACAGGTATAAGCTGACTCCTGCAGGCAATAGGAAACCTGTGAAGGTACTTCGATATTTCCTATTGAGGAATAGGCTGGAGCGGTTGTACATGTCATCACACACGGCCAAAGCTATGAGATGTCATGCTGATAGGGAATTGCATGACGAAGATACCCTTATACACCCTACTGACGGGGAGGCTTGGAAGCATATAGACCGTGAGTTTCCTCATTTTGCGTCAGATGTCCGATATGTGAGGCTCGGGTTCTCATCCGACGGGTTCAATCCTTTTGGCAACATGAGTCTTCAATACAGTGTATGACCAGTGATTTTGGTATCATACAACCTTCCTTCATGGATGTGCATGAAAAAGGAATACAATATGTTGAGTTTGTTGATTACGGGACACAGTTATCCAGGGAAGTGTCTCAATGTGTATTTGAGACCCTTGATTGAAGAGCTTAAGTTTTTTTGGGACGTTGGTCATCCCACTTATGACAAGTACATGCACGAGATGTTCCAGATGCATGTCATGATTGTTCGTATCATCAGTGATTTCCTGCCCATGGGATGTTGTCGGACAACGTTGTTAGGAGATACAAGGCTTGTCCAGAGTACCTTAGCGATGAGGGGAGCAGTAGTCATTGTAACAAGATATGCAGATTGGGTCACCGTACTCTCCTTCCGTATGATCACGAATGGCGGTTCGATGACAAGGCATTTGATGGGACTATAGAAAACGGTGTGCCTCCTAGAAGATTAAGGGGGGAAGAAATTTTAGCAGTGCTTAATGAGTGATTTTAGACAGCTCAGCAATCATCCTAATATTATGGCGGCAATACCTGATAGACCCGACAGGTATAAATTTTGGACACATAAGAGCATATTCTGGGAGCTCCCATACTTGAGTAAGTTGTTAATCAGGCACTACCTAGATGTGATGCACATAGAAAAGAATGTGTGCGACAGCGTGGTGGGAACAGTGCTAAACTTGGAGGGAAAGACGAAAGACGGTCCGAAAGCACGCATTGATCTTAAAAAAATGGAGATACGAAGACATTTGTAGTTGAAAGAAGGGAAGAAAAAATGCCTCAAGCTCCTTACACCGTGAAGCCTGACCAGAAGAACGTAATTTTCAGGTGGATGAGTTCTGTGAAGTATCCTTCACGCTACGGAGGAAATATAGCTCGGTGTGTAAACATTCGTGACAATAAAATGTACGGGTTGAGGAGTCATGGCTGTCATATACTGCTACAACGTCTCTTCCCTATTTTCATTCGACCGTTCTTTCCCCGTTAGGTGGTGGAGCCGTTAGTAGCGTTGTTAAGATTCTTCCAGAAGTTATGCACACGGGAAGTGACAAAATCTGACCTCCGGGAAAAGAAAGAGGACATTATTTATATCATGTGTAAATTCAAGAGGATATTTCTGCCAAATTGTTTTGACATCATGTCACACCTAATGATCCACAACAAGGTGGTGGGTATTGATTAACTGTCTAGAAGTTGAATACTGGAAATACATCCATTTATACTGTCCAGACATTCATGGTGATCTCGACTACCACAACAAGGAGTTCGCGAACTATTTTAGAGTCTGGGTATGTAATTCTTTATTTTTGTTCATGACTCTTTCATTGCATAATTATTCATATTTACAATACATTGAATATTTGGTTACAGATGAACCATATTCAATTCGATGGTCAGCCAAATTGGTTGCACGAACTAAGACTTCTAGCGATGAAGCCGATAATGTCAAGAGTTTATCTGATGTGCAAGGTGAATGGCGTCAATTTATATGTGAATAGAGAGACAACCGACGGAAAACACAAAATTCTTGGGTGATGGCGCGTGGTGGGCGAAATGAAGTTGACTATTACGGTGTTCTCGATTCAGTGGTGGAACTCGTTCATGGGCAAGGCATGACAGTGCACCTCTTCAAGTATAGATGGTTTGATACTAGCAGCACGCAGAGTATGAAGATCGATCAGTACGGGATTTTATCGGTGAACACTACTACAAGCTGTTACGAAGATGACCCGTTCATTTTTGCCACATCGGTAAACCAAGTGTTTTATCTTGATGACCTTATTAAGGGTGACTCGTGGAAAGCAGTCAACCTTGTGCACCCTCGAAACATTTACCGGGTGGCTACATTTGAAGAGGCCGAAGACGAAGCCGGTCAAACTACTGATTCCGGTAGTGAATGTCTGGAAGGACACTTTTCTTCCAAGTGTGTTTCCTCCATTCCGAAGGATTAGTAGGATATATTTAGAAGTGAAGCAAGTCGTGAGTGTGTATGAGTATGAATGGTTGAAGCAGATGGGAAATCATCAAGCAATGATGCAAGAGGAAGCTAGTCCTTGCATGCCGGATGTTATCGTCATAAGTGTTGATGAGGAAGAAAGTCTCAAGAAGGAGATGAGCTCGAAAACTAGTGCTTGGACCGAACAAGAGAAAGAGAAGGCCGTAACAGGTTGGCCAGCGTGGTGAGAATCAGAGAAGATGAACGAGGAGTCAATTTTTGACATCCTCGGTCAAAATATTCAAGGCAAGTAACCGAGGTTATTGGAGGAGCAGAAGGGATGTCCACTAGATCTATAAAGAAGGCATGTGTGCCAAGTGTCCAAGGAAAGTTGAAACTTCCATAGTCGCAAGTAGGTTAAATATGTAGGTTTGTTCTACATGACACTTGGGTTCAACTATGTTGAATATGTGAGATCCATGCTTATGAATGTATTTTGCTTCTTAGTGAAAAGGAAAACTATTTCCCCAACATACGAGTGTGAGATGATCTTGTTGAACACCCAAAACAAAGACACAAGAGAGTGAACAAGAGACACTTGAGTGCAAAGTAGATTGCAATCCTACTAAACAGAAAGGAGAAGAAAAGAAAGGGAAAGAGTAAGTTGTGGGGAGACGGAAGTGTGTATACATTAGCATGGTCATGGCTTTGTAAGGCCCGCGCCTACCAGAACCAAGGTGTCGTAAGAGAGGGAGATTCGGCTGGTTGGGGTTCAAGAAGGAGTTTCGACACCATCACGGTGCCATAGCTTTGTGAAAGCCCGAGAAAAAAAATTCTTTTGCGTACTCGCGGCCCGTGACACTATCCATGACGAAAAGTACTTTGATGACATATGGTTCAGTTTGGTGCAGCCATGTTTTGAGCACGACATCGTAAAGCAATCTCGCAGCCGATGTGCCCTTGTTGTAATTGGTTGGAATATGCGACCGGATAACATGATCCGGCAAAATTCAGTCTCACATTGTGTTTGGTTGGTTGTTTAGTTCCAGCAGTTGAGTTACAAATGATCTTCACTCTCTGAGATGCTCGACCTCTTGAGAACCACATGTCAACCTCTTCTACTCTCTTTTGTTCCTCTACTTTCTATAACCACGTGTCAACAGTCTCTATCGATATGATTTTTCACGTGGATTTTATTTTCCTCTAAATATCCCAAATTAATCGTTTTCTTCTTCTTTTTTCATGAGGTTTTTTTCTTTTTTCTAATAAGTTGGGTTTGAACCACACCAGACTAAAATAATGGAAAATTTTTTCCCCCAAAATGATGTTTTTATAAGCCGAGGTTCGAACTACACCACACCACGCGCCAGAGCAATCTAGGTACGTACGATATTCCCGTAAATGATGTTGACCTCCATTTTATAAGTCTCATTACTCAAGCGGTCTATCATGCTTCAGCCATATCAATCTTGTTGATTTTTTTTCATAATTCACTCACTGACTATGTTAGTGAGGTTTGAATCCGTGACCTCAAAGTTATTGATTATAACACTTTAACCGATCAAGCCATGACTCACCGATAAATTCTTTGATGGTTCTATCATACTATAAAAGAATTACTTTAACCTAGGTAACCAAGTTGGTAAGAGTTTAGGTTTGAAACCCCATATCTAAGTTTTTAATCTATTCTTGATGGCTAAAAGGAAAAAACGTTTTGACACGATCTCTCGGAACAAATTAGTTTTTGTTTTTGAGTCTAGAAAGTCTTTAAGGATACTTCATTGATATAATAAAAAAAATTAAACCAACTGCTTAAATTTTATGAAGGGGAGTTTGGAGTAAGCCTATATTTTTTATTAACTTTTTATTTTTTTAATTTTTTATCAAGAATTTTAACTAGCCGGTCTGGAAATTTGATTTCTGCGGGTCAAGCTTCGAACAAAAAGAAAGTTCATTTAACGAGAATATGATTACAAGAACGTAGAAGCTCGTTATTTACTAGTTTGTACATAAGATTTCTCATCTTCCGAAATAGCCATATAACGGCCATTTTTATTCACTCTACCCTATAGCTTGCTGGTACCATAGTCACTTAT
Source organism: Comarum palustre (assembly GCA_951800085.1). NCBI lineage: Eukaryota > Viridiplantae > Streptophyta > Magnoliopsida > Rosales > Rosaceae > Comarum > Comarum palustre. The sequence goes on from OX637583.1 coordinate 13,917,724, forward strand.
TCACCGTCCAAAAAACTCCGCGCGCGCATTACATGTTCATATTCATACTCAGACAAACATTTCAGCAATATCCGACCAGCTCCTGTGGGATCGAGCAGACCTTGATGAGCTCAAAGCAACAGTTTCCTGCCTGTTGTACTTGAGAGTCCTTGCCTGTTGTCGATCAATCTGGTATGCGTTAGCAAGGACCACATCAGGGAGTGCCCGCAAGACTGAAGTCCGGCCAGCAAGAGTGTTGATCTGAGCATTGTCTTGGGTCTTGAAAGCAATGTACTCGAATCCGTTGTTGCTAGCCTTATGCACCACTGCATGGTTCTGTGGCACTATGAAGAGCTGTCCTTGACGGACCTCATTGTCCAAGATGGTCTGGCCGTTGTCATTCACAACCTGAACCCTAGCACTACCTCTAATGACGTAGTAGACTTCATGGGCGTTCAAGTTCCAGTGAGGACTGTAGATAGCATTCTGCAAGTACCACAAAGAAGAATAGTAATCATAATCAATAACCTCAAATAATTCAAAAGGAAGTATATCGGTTGATTATACTTTTATACTTACGTTATAGAAGAAGCCTCTCTCAGCGCTGAGACGGAGGTGCCTGAGAATAGGCAACTTAAAGCTGTTGAGGGTGCTGATGCGACCGGCTTGGGGACTGAAGACGTCGGCGCGTGAAGGCCTGCCAATATTCTCTTTGATCCTGAAGTTGCAGAATGTCTCCTCAAAACCATTCCGTCCTTGTCCTTGCCCCTGTTGTCTCTGAATTCCCTGTTGTTGTCTTTCCTCCTGTTCTGACTCTGCTGGCTGAACAAAGTCGAGACGTCCTTTAACTCTCACGATTTGGGGTCTGTTGTCGTTCTGTCCCTGAAGCTGCTGGGCAGTCTGTTGGTCAATGTTCAGAGCGTCAGCGAGGAGCTGTGTGTCGAAGCCGGCAAAAATGTTGTTGTTTCCTTGTTGTTGTTGGTGCCGGCTCCTTCCTCCATGCTGTTGCTGGCGCCTGCTCCTCTCTCGTTGCTGTTGCTGGTCCTGGTCCCACTGACTTTGGCCTCGTCGACTCTGGCTTTGCCCTTGTTGGTTAAACTCATCTTGTGGATTACCAGCTAGATAGAATCTCTACATACATAACATCATTCATGTGATCAGAAAGAACTAGCAAGCCAACAGTAAGAGTACTACTGTACCTCCACAAAAGAAATATATACATATCACTTGTGTTTGTGTAAACTAATTTACCCTGGGGTTACGGTCAAGCTGGTTTTGTTGGTTGCCAATATCAAGAAGATTGACAGCAACAAGAGGTTGGTCACCGTCGTTGTAGGACCAGTAGGTGACTCCAGCAGGAATAGCAATCACATCTCCTTCTCTGATGCGTCGAACCTTTTGGTGTCTGTCTAGCTGTTCAAAGCTCTCTTGTCCCTGTTGGCCGTGCTGCCCCTGTTGTCTATGACGACCTTGTTGACCTTGTTGACTACGGCCTTGTTGTTGTTCATACTCTTCATGTTCTTGTTGTTCGCGGCCTTGCTGTGCATGGCGCCCTTGCTGGCCTTGCCACTGTTGTTGCTGGCGTTCTTCATCAGATTGCTCAGATTCTTCGAAAGTTTCAGGACAGCCAGGGAAAACAGTTGATAGAAAGCCATTGCCTGCAGGGTATAAATGAATAATTTTAATCACATACATACTTCCATTCAAAAATTTATACTGAATATAACCAATTGCATCTATACAATACCTTGCACAATGTAAGTGAGCTGTGGAGCCTGGCTGTACGAAGGCAAGTGAAGGCCATTTCTTTCGATGGTAATTCGTTGAACGGCAACACCAGCACATTGGAAATCATCCTGGTTGTAGTCCCAGGATTCGATCCTACCCGCTTCAGTCTCAATGCGGTTATCAGGTTCACGGGCTTGGAGCTGATCTAATTGGCATTCATTTTGCTGGCCCAACTGAAACTGTTGGCGAGCTGCTAAGCAGCTTTGGAAGAGGACAAGCAAACAAAGAGAAAAGGCGAGAGCTATAGGCTTAGCCATAGTGATGATCAGAGAGATAGCTAGCTAGTTGTGGTGAAGCGGAGAGTAGAGAGTGTGGTATTTATAGGATAGCGAAGGTGGAGGCAAGGATCAGTACAATAACATTTGTAACGATCTGAAGCCGTTCTTCTCTCTGCATGGCAATAGCATTTTACATTCTTCCACCTCATTACTTCCAGGGCAGGTGGCTAATGATTTCAGAGAAGATACAAAGTGCTATGAATAAGGTGGCAGCCAGAAACGGTTCGTAATTGTCTGCAAGTGAAGCGAAATTTTACACCCTTGAACTTGGTCCAATACAGGGAAAAATTATAATGAGAAAAATCAGAAAGGTTCTTTCAAAATATGATAAAATGATATGACATCAGCACCAACCTGATGAACATCTTCTATGATCCAGACAAGGTTCAAAAAGGTATGTGAGATAAGTACTGAATGATGTGTCACGAACATCAAGCCATTTTTCACTATGCTCTATCATTCTTTCCCATTCTTGCACCTCATTTCTTTGAGGCCAGGTGGCTTGAACAAAGACTCAAAATGCCTTGAACAATGTGTAAACCAGGTGGGAATGACCTGATTTCCTAATGCAGCCAAGATTTACTGCCATGAACCTGGTCGATATACGGTAACAAAATTAGATAGCTGTTCAATGCATAGTTTGGATATGTAAATTCATACCAACACTGACCTGAGAAACTCATCGATGATGTATGGCATGGTGAAAAATTATAAAATTCTCATCTTTCCTATAGTAATCACACTATGTCAATAAGTGCAACTAAGTGCAACAAGCAACATTTTTCAGAGTGAGGAAACCGTTGTAGGAATTTCAAATATGTTACATACAATGCTCTAGAACTGTCAGCTGTTGTATGACTAATTTGGGATCATTTTAGATTTATTTTTTAAGAAACTTGTACAACGTTAAAACCGATATTTGTTGTGTAAATTCAGAAAAAAGTGAAGCATATTTCCCTTATAACTAGAGTCAAGGTTGACATCTAACTGGGTTTCGTCACACAACATATTATTATAGCTATTATTTGAGCCTAATTTGCATCGAGTCTGAGATTAAATAATTTTAGACAACATTTGGGCCAATACCAATGGCCTAATGAAAAACCTTTTCAGCTTCAGTCCAAGAAGGTAGGTGAGGTGAGATCCAAGGACAAGAATGTTTCACTTGCATGTGTAGGAATCTGGAAATGAAGTCCGCATGAGACTCTACAGTCCTAGTAGGTCAGCACCGGTGACCTAGGCGAAGCCAGTTGTGATTGAGATTGAGATTGCGTCACTCCAATTACTTCATTGCCAAGTAAAACGAATCCTTGTGCAATTTCGGTAACAGAAACCTACTTAGATTGAAGAGGTTCTGCATCCTTATCAATTATACTTCGAGTCAGTATATATAGAGGGCTCGAGGATCAGACTAGACACAATCATTTAATCAACAAACTTTTACAAACAAACTGCTCTACAACTACAACCTCGACCCAGTCGAATCCGACACTAAAGCACCTCGCCTTAGCATTCAACAGCTCGGTTCCCCGGAACCCTCCTTGGCACGTTGCTCGCATCTCTCTGGAGAAGTCTCGCTCTGATTTCCTATGAAAGCTCTGCTCGTCCAACAAGAGTATCGATTAGAAAGAGTAAAAGACTGCACATAAATTATTCCTCTAAGGTGATGTCTAGAACCTACTGTCTTCTAAAACAAAGTCAGGTGGTGCGCAACCTCCTCATTCTTCCACATCTGTGTGGTGGCACGCCTGCAACTCATTTATTTTTCATGTAATTTACTTTCCTGAAATTTAAATTCAGTATTTGTACTACTACCCAGCCAGCTGGCAGTGAGGCCAAAACATTGACACGCTCGGTGGGATACAAGGGAGTACTTTTTTTTTCTTTTCCTGCATCATAGGAAAACCAGGCGGTTCGATCTATGAGAAGCTACACGATGACTATTCCAAGCACAAGACTCTGTGATTTCAGCCCCATAACAATGCAGCTTGTCGCGGCCTAAGCTTCGATCAAGTCCTGGAAAAGTTCATAAATCCACTTTTTGAGCCAGAGATGACAGGATTGAACAACAGCCCTGTATTTGTCGCAGGCGGAACACCTATAAGCACAGAATCACTTCCTCAGAAAGTGACCGAGCTAAGGATAGCCCATGAGGCCACTCTCGCCAGAGTTGCCGCACTGGAGAACGCCAGGAGAAACTATACCTTTCACAAGGATGCCCTGGATGATCTGACCAACCGAGTCAACGTGTTGGCAAGAATGGAAAGCAAACTCGACTCCATTGCCATGACAGTCGATGCCTTCCTTGATTTTCAGGCACAGATGGCTTCCCTCGCAACGAGCATGGATGTCCTCAGCAGATAGTTCAAAGCCTAAGCGGATGCTCGTGCAGCCGGGAAAGTCGTGTTGGAACACCTCCGTGAGGAGTTCAGCTTAGTCGTATGCGAACATATTGAATACAAGGAGAGGGTTGACGAAACGCTTAACCGCTTCGACGAAACCCTCAAGATACATCAAACTCGCCTAGATGGACAGGCTAAAGCCATGAAAAAGCAGCAAGATACCTCTTTCTTCAGCAGCAAGAATAGTCTGGATAGCCTTGCTGAGTTCAAAGACGAGCTTAGGGGCAAGCAAGACAACACGGACTTAAGCCTTCTCCAGATTTAAGAAACAGTCCACACCTTCACACAGAAGAATGAACTACTAGATCTTTCTCTGGGAAGGATTTTGAAAGAGTCAAGTTCGAAATACATACCTCTAAACACACGCCCTCGAGTGAATCCTAGGGTAGGGTCTCAAAAGCCCGTACCTTGCATTACAGCGCATAACGCACCGAAAGAGTATCTACCTGTGCTTTCACTCGGGTCCCGTAACCCGAACACGGTGCAGAACGGATCTGCCACCCTTTTCCCAGAGGAAAAGGCACTGAAGGAACTAGGACTGGGCTTTACCTCTCCGTCTCCGTGAAACTGAACCTTGGCCGACGACGCTCCACAATGGATTCAGGAGGACAATACAGATTCGCGCTCAGTGATAGCAGCGAACTTGCCCCAGCTTATCTCCTGCATCTTAAGAGAGCAAACAGAGATAGACGAGCAGCATATGTGCTACCGCGCCCCTTTGCCAGATAGCGTGGAACAATACCCGTTTCCTCAGGGGTTTAAAAATATCGTCTTTACGACCTTCTCGGGTGAAACTAAGAAGGACACGTCGACCCATATGGCCCGGTTCAAAGTCTAATGCGGCTAGTACGGTAACAACGACATTCTCAAGTTGAAGCTCTTCAGAACATCCTTGTCAGTCGCAGCTTTCAACTGGTACTCAAGACTGATGTCTGGTTCAGTCATCGACTGACCAACCATAGAGACTGTTTCACCAAATCTACGGAACCATCAAACTTAAGGTCGGTCTGGACTCCCTAACTCAGATGCGCCAACAACGCATGGAGTCGTCCATAGGATTCCTATAGAGATTCAAGATCCAACAGGTGAAGTTTGATTACTATTTACCCAAACAAGAGGCGTTTAAGCTGGCTATCAGGGGACTCAACCATCGATAACGCCTAAAGCATCACGGCGAGCTCTTTATTTCCATGGGTGATCTCATCAATAAGGTAGGAAGCTACGAGCCTATACTGAACGAGGTGGATGAAAAAAGCAATGACTCCAAAGGCACATGTGTCCCTGGAAAGAGCTAAACAGTTGGGGCTTTGGAAATACAAGTTCCGCCATTCGATTCTTATTATCAAGGGTGCGAGGAGACCCTGAGCAGTCTAGAACAAGGGGATGTTGACGCGGTCGAGCTCATTAGAAAATCGGTCGCACACAAGCTAAAGAATCTTAAGCCAGTCTGAGAACGAATAACTGTTTAGTCATTTTCATGGACCAAACCGGAACATGAATCATACTCATAAGATGCCAAAAACGTCCATCTGGTCTTGAATAACTTGATTGAGGCGAAGTACGTAAAGCTCGACCATAAAGTTTCCACTAAAGAGGAGCTAAGGGACAAAAAGTATTGTATCTTCCATAATGTCTACAACCATGACACCAAAGACTGCATCAAGTTGAGGGACCAGATACATACTTGGCTCAACAGCGGCGATCTACGCCTCAAGACACCAAGCGGCGTCGCTTCATTATTGGATGACATAGAGCCCTTTCCAAACACAGTGGCAATGGTAGATGTCAGATGGAACAACTCTATGAAAATAACACAAGGCGATCGTCAAAAAGAAGCCAATCAGAGCCAGGAGACACCAAGCCCCGACCTAGGAAATACACATACAATGTCGACCTCGCTCATGATGTGTTAGACGATCTGATTGCTGATGGGTTGGTCACGATACCTGTCTCTTTGTCGTACATCGAGTACAAAGAGGGCAGAAAGCATTGAAAGTTCCACTTGGACACACCAGGCTTCTAAGTGCCAGCAACTAAAGGATCAAGTACATGAATGGCTCGACACTGGTTACCTCCGCTTCGAGAAGAAGGATGACTTCATGGTGGCCACGGCGGACGTAGCTTGGCCTACGATTGGCCGCAAGAGGATTACACTTGATCTCGCCCCAAGTGGTAGGTACCAGAAAGTCCCAGGTCGAGATCCCAAGTGGCCAGCTAATGATTATAGGCTAAAGAAGACAAAGCAGCATACCTCGGGACCAGCACGGCGACTAGTTGACTAGCCTCCGAGCGACCGTGTCACCTGTCCTAACCTCGATGACGCAAGACGTGACAAGGGGAAAGCCACCGCTCGTCCAGATTAGAGACCTTTGTCCAACAGAATTGGCTTGGTAAAAGATCCCTGGCGCCCCAACACATAGGGGATGAAGGCACTAGCTCAAAGGCCCAACAACGTGGTATGGATGCCAATGACACCAAAAACCGACAACGCGATCCGGAGACCAAGGTGCAGTATGATGTCTTGACTGACCCCTACTTACCCCTAGTTCTAAATCCCTGATTCAAAATGGGGTATGGTATACTTAGCAGGACGGGAGCACCTTTAAAACACGTAAACTTCAGAAAAAGTATGGAAACATAATGCGAGCACTACGAGCAGTGGAAGGACTTGTCAGACCTTCTCAGTTAGCGCAGACACTAGAGCGCATGCGCTGCGAGGAAAAGGGGCTACGCGCCATGATCCATGCCGCACCAGAAACTGATGACCGCGAAGTTAAGGTCGATGTCGAGGGAAGAGTCAGAGTACATTGTAGGCTCCGGGTTCCTCCAAAACCTGAGACGCCTCTACCACATAAGGTTCACACAGCCAGGGGAGATGGTCGCCTGATCCCTATGATCCCCTGGGTCTCAGCACTAGAGAGGCTAAGGGGTGACAAGGTCGCAGCGTGACCCGCTAATCCGGCGATACAAAGGGAGGACAAACAACTGAGCTCCTCTCAGAAAGTTTGGCGCCCTCGACAGATCGAGGTAGACACCACACCCATTACTCCCAATGACGTCGACATTGTCGAAACACCCATAATTTCTAGAGACGAAGCCATGTCTGATGGCGAATGCCAGGTCAATGACTAGGAGTATAGTGATGATGAACAAGGTGATTATGACCAAGATACCTACCAGGATTATGATCAGGTTAACTATCAGGGTGATGACCATGAAGCCCAAGATGGACCTGACGCTTTCCACTGTAACATGGTCGAGATAACAGAATGGCACAATACCACAGCTCTTGTGGAGGCCATGATGAAAAGCACTCTAGATAGCACTGAATCTTTTTCGGTTGAGTGCAAAATGGACTTCTACATCTCTACAAAGTACACACTGCCCGCTCCAGAGACATGCACCATTGCTCATCCTGACCTTGTTCCCACTCAAGAGGAACTCACAAGAAATCTCAAGAACTAGGAGGAGCCACAGAACGAGGTTCCTTATACCGGTAAACACAAGCAGACCCTGACGTTTACTAGGCCAACCAGTGACATAATGAACCACATGCGGCAGCTATACATTATGGCTGAGATCGAGGGAATCCCAGTCAATAAGGTGTTGGTCGATACAGGGGCCGCGATAAATGTCATCATAACCAGAACGATAGGACTGCTGGGCATAGCAAGAACAATGATCCAGGCCACATCCTTGAAAGTTCAAAACTTCACGGGTACAATCGCTAAAACTCTGGAACTTCTATTCAGAGGGTTAAAGTGGGTCCTTCATCCAAGGTGTACACGTTCTTCGTGGCAGAATGCAACGCCTCATAGAATATGAACTTGGGGCGCGACTGGATACATAGAAGCATCTGTGTGCCTTCTTCGATGCACCAGGAACTCTGGATTTAGGACCCAGAGCAAGACTCGACAGTAATCATAAAGGCTGACCCATGACCTTTCTCGGTGTCAGCTAACTTCAATGATGTCTGCTACTATCACAGTGACGTGGGACCTCTCGAAGTCTTAAGTGTTGATCAGATGGGCCGTCCATTCGGGGTGACAGCCTCTAACTTGGCACAATAGGGGCTTACATAGGCTATGGACGATTTGCAACATTTTACACCATTGTGCCCTCCCCAAAATCTCCAGATGAGTAGTGCCTCCTCCGCAAAGGCACAAGAGGCCAGCGAATGCCTATACGAGAAACTACTCTCATACTGGGCAGAACGCGGGATCAATAACAAAGTTGCGACTATGGAGTATGTCGACAAAATCGTGGACTACAACAAGCCCACTGATGACCTATTCACCTAGCCCCAGAGGCTTTGGATGACACACCACCGCACGTCCGAGACCCTGTAGAAAAGGTAGACATCGGGACGACGAAGAAACCATTAGTTGTGTCGATTAGTGCTAAGATCAATACGGATGAACATACGACGCTTATCGCTTTCTTACAGGAATACAAAGGCTGCTTCACCTAGAAATATGAAGACATACCAGGCTTGGCTCGGGAGTTAGTCTCCCACAGATTACCAACGTACCCCGACCGACGTCTGGTGCAGCAGGGTAAGCGTTTCATGCAAACCGATACTCAGATCGCTGTCAAAGAAATCGAAAGCATGCATATCTCCACATCATTCGGGTAGCCAAGTAAAATGATTGACTCTCCAACGTGGTGCCCGTGTGCAAGAAAAATGGCAAAATACTGGTCTGCGTCGATTACCGTGACTTGAATGACGCCACACCTAAAGACATATACCTGATGCCTATAGCGGACCTCTTGATAGATGTTACGGCCGGACGTGAGGTGTTGACATTCATGGTTGAAACTGCGGGTTACCGTCAGATACCAGTAGCTTCTGAGGATCAACATAAAATGCTCTTCCGCTGCCCAGGGTTCGATGGCGCCTTCGTCTACCTCGCAATGCCATTCGGATTAAAGAACGCTGGCGCAACATATCAACGAGCTATGAACTAGATATTTCATGATATCTTGGGCAAACTCATCGAAGTTGACCTATCAAAATATGACATGTTAATCAATTTAAACCCTATCATTGTACTTTGGTAAGTAGGGATCGTTCTAGACCGGGGACACTAGGGAAGAACTTATTTATGCAAAACAGATAGTTAGAAATATTCACACAATATAAACAAATATATACATAAAGAATAATATGGGGGGGTTTATATGAGTTTCGGCAATAAACAAAACAGAAAAATAAAACAAGAACAAATATGTACAAGATTGGTCACTTTATCGTTTCAAGAACATAACAAGTAAACTCCGATTAGCATGCAAATAGTTTTATGAAAGGTTAAATTATCTTATTTATGTTTTCACAATTGCAAATTAGTTCCAACCCTTAAGACTTCTCAAGTGTTTAAAGTTGTCTCAGCGCTCAACCCTAAACTATGTGACTACTTGACTAAACTGTCTCAGCGCTCAATCTAATCAAGCAACACTTACCGTCCACGAGTCGTTGGAGACATGTTTCCTAGGTATGGCGTCACTCATCCTATTCCACATGCAAATCTCTCACCCTACCTGACAGGACCCACCCCGGGTTAAACCCTTTTAACCCGAAGTAAATCCTGCGGGGACCACCTCAAGGGAACTTCTTACCGAAACCCCCTTGAAATGGCCAACCCTTCCTACTAAACTAACTAAACCGGGTTAGTCAGAGCAGTCTACAGAGATGATTACCCGAAAGAATTTTACGCAGCAACGGAATGATCGACTATGCCTCGACTCTCGTACGCGCTCGACCTCCTCTCAAGAACCCTGCATCACTGGGCATTTAAAAACGAAAGGCCCAGGGGAGAAACATTTAAAAACTGTTAGAGTGAGTGGACGAAAATCAAATATAAAAGCTCCATTTCTTTTAATGTTCTCCCAAAAAAAATGCTTTGATTTAAACATCATTTATGCATGCTCACAAATACCAAATATTCCACAATTGCATGATAAGATAAACAAGCAAGGAATATGGGAAGAGAAATGTTCACCAAACATAATAAGTCTGACCTCTCAGACTAGGGTCGGAGCTAAGAGCTCTAGTAGCGCCCTCACGCTACGCTATGCTAGTTAGATAAAATAATACGGTCAACCCTTATAATATCAACCTGACCTCTCAGGCTTGTCTGACCTCTCAGACCAGGGTCGGAGCTAAGAGCTCTAGTATATGTGATAACGGTCAACCCTTATAAAATCAACCTGACCTCTCAGGCTTGTCTGACCTCTCAGACCAGGGTCGGAGCTAAGAGCTCTGGATAAAGTGGAAATGGTCAACCCTCATAGTGCACTACGTAGTTTGCCTGACCTCTCAGGCTAGGGTCGGAGCTAAGAGCTCTAGTAGCGCCCTCACGCTACTCTAACTAGCATATTTATTGGTCAACCCTTAAAATAACATTCACAACAATACATTAATCAAATTCTCTTCCCAAAACAATTAATTATAACAATTCCTTGTCACATATGCATAAAACCAATTTCCAACGAAGTCTCGGGTTTAATTCCATTCGAAGGACGGCCCTCACCGTCCATAACCATTTTCGGAAGAAATAGAAAATTGAGTAATAACGTAAATACGTTCAAGAACCCGAGAGAGATATAATTCTCGAAAACAATCATAAACATCATGCAATTAACTCAATAATTAAGGCATGCATTTATTTAAAATAATATGTCCACTCACAGTACTATTGTGACCTTCCCGCTCGGAAAGCTCCTCGAGCGAAACCCTCGAACTACCCGCGTAGTCGAGCCCGTCTCACGTCCGACCAGAGACTGTACAACAAATCATCAAATTAGTCAATCACTGTTGACTTGGTCTTTTCCTAGTTTGACCAGGAAATTCCTATTTGACCACAAGTTGACCGAGTTCCTTTTTATGACATTTTACCCTTTTTGACTTTCTTTCCCGGTTATCGACTCTTAATTCAATTTACCGGAAGTCCGACTCAGTTTCCGAACTTTCCTTTATTACTTTAACTTGACGTTAGGGTGTCACGTATTAATCGATATGCTTAACCTTGAGTCGACTTACCGATTTAACCTTTCCTCATAAATTCCAGTTATCAATTTCCGATAACAATTTAACATTTTACCGAATTAACCAACTAGTGTCCAGCTTCATTAAACTTCAACCCTTTAACCATTTTTCTGAAAATGCAACTTCCCCAAAGTGAAAGCTTTCCTTTAATGGAAACTTTCCCAAAATGGAAAGTTTCCCAAATTAACAGGTTTCCAAACTTAGAAGGTTTCCCAAAATGGAAACTTCCTAATTACGTCCAATTTTCTCCGTAATTATTCAACTTAGGACTTTACCGTACTTTTCAACTAAAAGCCTAACAGGGAGAAATGATTTCTACCTCTTCGGCATTCTGCCGGTTTAATCGTATTCCCGGGGTTTGCCGGATTCCGGTAACTTGCCGGAATTTCGCCATACCCTCCCTGTTTGCTCCGATTCACCAAGTTACGACAACAGCGACAACAACAACACAATTCAGTATGTCAATATCACTTCAGCAACAACACCATTATATTTGTCACTCTTCTCATAACTTCAAAGTAATCACAACTCACCCTATAATCAAACGACAGCAGGAAACTAGCTCCATTGACGGAGAACACCGTGAGCTTGAATTATTAGCTTTTCTTCCTTCACCTCAAATCACCATAATCTTGAATTCATAGCTGACCCATACCACCCTGTGCAGCCATCTAAAGAAAATCACAGCATCAAGGTCATTCTTATACTGTATCCCTCAGTCCAAATCCTCCAATAAACTGAAATTAACAAGAACGACCTCAATCCACAATATAGTACCACACAGAACAACCTAGAGTTGAACTAAGACGAATAACTTACCAAAATTAACCGAAGACGAAGAGTTGATCGTTGTCCAAACAGAAACTGAACCAAGAACACCAGTACAACTCGTAGGCATCAACGAACACGATGGAGCACATGCAGATCGCATCACCCTCAGTCGCTAGACACACGGAAAATCCGTGAAGAATGCATAACAGGCAGAATTAGGGCTTTTCAATTTAAGGTTCCAATCGATGCAATTAAGCCATAGAACAGAAGAATGAAAAGAGGGGGAAGAATCCTACCAACCATTGTCGCCATAGTCGTCGAAGCTCGGAGGAGAGCGAAGAACACAGCAGCACACCATGATCGATCTCTCTCCACAGTGTATATGTAAGTGTTTTGCTTGAGGGGTTCTGTTAAAGGAAGGATACTAGGTGTTGTGGTGGTGGTGCGCCGGCGAGGAGGCGGCTGGACGTGGCTGGGTCGAGCGGAGATCACCGGGGACGAAGCGGAGTCGAGAGGGAGGAGGAGACTCGGTTGACCCGAGTCTGGTCTCTTTGACCGGGTTGACCGGTCTCTTCCTTAAATACCAAAATGAACGGCCCCGATTTGTTCTTAATAAGGATCAACGGTCCAGATTTAAAGTAGGTGAAAAGTAAAAAGTTAAATGGTAAAACTCCTCTTTTACCGGATTGAGAATTAAAAATTACCATCAACTTCTGAAATTCACAGAAAATAGCCAGAAGCTCCGAAAAAATATTCCGAAAATACCGGGAGACTCGTATCGACACGTACTACCACATCGAGTCATCAATTCAAGTATTTGGAATACTTTTAAAAACTCGAAAATTAACTCGAGCGATAACTTATCGAATTACCGATCGCAGTTAAGAATCCTCGGTAACTCGTAAACCTCTGTGAAAAGTAACTTTTGTTAACTTTAAAAGATTCGGGGTGTGACAATTCTCCCCACCTTATAAAAATTTCGTCCTCGAAATTTCAATACTCAAAGTCCAATACAGTGGGGGATAGTACCACTTAGAATAATATTATTGCTCTTCAATACCAACTTCCTTCTGAGAACCCTTCTGAGACGCCTTACGAATAGCATTGCCAAAATCCTAAACACCTGCCCTTTACGATCAACATCCTTACTGATCCTCCCATCGTTACTCGTTTAGCCAAACAAACACCACCCATTGTCCTTACCAACCGTATGTGACGTCGTCACAATATCGCTAATACTCATCTGATCCAATAACACCTCGCTTGTCGCGAGTAAAATTTTTTTTTTTTTTTTTTCAAGAACACTCGTATTCTTTCGTTGAATTTAGATATCAACTCAACACATTCCCTCTGCAGGAAATGACTACCACGCCCGAGGAGTAGGGTCCGATGTCACTAATGGATTTAAATCCTCTGGTAACACAATACCACGTGGAGCCAAATCTACTGACAACAAGTCCACGAGAAACCGTGATCACATTGTGTCACACAAACCATCACCTCATTTGAACCGGGCTCCCTGATTTGGTTTACGCTTTCTAGAAACTATTCTGTCATGTTGTAGAGTAATTGTCTTCCCTTACTCTATCATTACTCAAACCATAGTACACCCAGGACACGAGTTGCCATGAATTTTAGCGTAAATCCACAATCATAGCCTTTTAATCAGGGAGATTCAAATCTCCAGACATCGAGATCCAACAATACTTACTCCTCGCATGAAGACAATGGTCAGACTACGTACTACTCACGTAACTATTCTGACACAAATCCTGACTTTTACTCACAATCCAACCATAAAATCGCTTGCTCAATTGTCACCTCGTGGAACTACAACGTACTTTACCACGGTAATACCTCACCGTACAACTCATAGGTGAGGTACCACTGACCTCCCCATCTCTTACTTTAACCTGGGATGACGCATAGTGCAGAACTTGCACTTCAACCATAACTGTGCGTCTATTAAACAATACCGCATCACAATCTGGGATAAACTTACCATTAAATGACTCCCAGAGCCTTACCCGCTCAACAGGGTTATTCCATTCCTAGATGCCTCCATTACCACATCGTCCGGTAATAACCAGCAACTTTGGACATTTAACTAGATCAGACAACTACATGAAATTTAGTGTCACAGGTGCACACCTAAGGTAACCCCTGATCAAAGCACTGGAAATTAGTTTCCAAAACCTTGACTCGTAACACCTTTGAGTCATCAAAGAAACTTTTTCCTCAGTTTCACTGCATTTCATACTCGCCGAAATGTTGACAATTTCGAGGGTCACCTCCAATGATCTTTCTTGCTACCACTCTACACTCGTGGCACCAAGAACTGTCGTTAGGTCAATAATTCCTAACAAGTAGGGTCACTCCTCAAATGACCAATGACCATAGCAATACCAACAATACTTTAATCCTTTCAGGATTTCAGTATATACACCAGAACTCAATTTCCCTGATCAAATCCTCATTTCAAGGATCGAATTGAGAATATTTCCTGTCACTGCAGGGAATATGACGTACGATTCCCAATCACGTCTAAGTACACCTTCGGTTACAATACTTGATTAGACCACAGCCAGTGGGTGCACAAATTCCCATGCCATCAAGCTCAGTTAATCGTCCTCGAAGAAACCCAAGTGTCATAACGGGCGACTTTGGTTACAGGTTGAAGCTTGACCATCTACAAGTATTCTCACTCAAATTCAAAAATTCAGTAACCCTTGCCCCACTGTTGTACCTTCACCTTTGCCGTGCATTTAACTCAGCAGGCAATCAACCACTTACTGACAACATATAATAATCTCGCTAACAATCATAAGAGTCGGAGCGACTATCATTGACCCACTTCCGACCTGTACTTAAATGATTAGGCCAACTACTGGACGTTTTGCACCAAAACCTCTAATCAAGCATCCTTAATCTCCGTTCTCAATAAACGGAACTCTCATGACACATTCATAAAAACGATGTCATCATCAACCTTAGTCACTTACCTGGTGTCATTTTATGACCACACAAAGTCGTACAAACTAATTATGCCTTACCAGCATGTGCTACCCAGATTTCAAATTACCACTTCCCAACATAGGAGGGTACACGTGCTCAGGTGGGGTATACCCATGTACATCTTCAGCCGTCAAACAGTGCCGTTTGCACAACTACCGGTTCCTACACCACAATAATACCAAGTCCATCAAGGCTCGTATCACTACCTCCGGTACCCCAAGCACCCTTGGTCCGAGACCCGGTGGCTTGTTGCCACTTCCAACATGTTCCTTTAAATTCCGAAACCAATTACCTTTAATTACCACTAGTAACGCTTCCTCGATCTGAAAATCGATCTCTAACACAGCCAACCTGGAGACCCCTCCACAGGTGTACTAATAAAATACTTTGACCACAGGTGGATAGCTCACCTTATGGTTGACATGAGCCCCAAGATCTGGTGACACGATTTGATTTCTACCTTCACGATAAATGGCCCAATGACCATTGTCACCAACAATCCAATTCACGCTTGGACTCACTAACAATTTAAATCTTCTAGTACCCCAAACATGGGTGGCTGGAGCTAAGAAGATCTAGTCGTAGCTGACGACAACAATGTCAGCACCAAAGCTGACCCACGCCATTAGTTCTAGTGGCTGTCTCATAAAGTATCAAGTGACCAAAACAGCCTTTACTTCCTTAACATTCTTCAATAGTGTCACATCATGGACTCGTCACTAGAAAAAGTCCATTGATCACAAAATAACCCT
Source organism: Comarum palustre (assembly GCA_951800085.1). Taxonomy (NCBI): domain Eukaryota; kingdom Viridiplantae; phylum Streptophyta; class Magnoliopsida; order Rosales; family Rosaceae; genus Comarum; species Comarum palustre. The sequence goes on from OX637583.1 coordinate 13,933,754, forward strand.
ACTCAACTTTCCTTGAGTCATTCCACTTTCATATATCCGTTGGTTTCTCTGAAACCACGCTTATGACGAACCTCAACAAAATCGTGGCAATCGTCAAATCTTAATATTCATCCTTTCTAAACAATCGCGTTAGGCGACTTCATCTCTTCTTTCCATCACAGGATGCCACATCTTCCAGTAACTCGTACGACTCTTCACTGCTAAGAGCCTCATAACACGAACACTCAAGCCTCGTCTTAGGCTTCTACAGCATCCCTGTCAACAACCATGACAGCCTCCCCGGTGTGAATTAACTGTTTCACCACCGATTACTTACACATAATGCTCAAACGTTAAACAACGTGAGTTTACAGCTCGATCCCCAACTCAAATCTCAATAAATCAATGGGGAATACAAAACACAAATACGTAACGAGCTTACCTTGTTCCTTACAGGAACTCTCTATGAGGTCGCGCGTACTGAGGCATAGTCTTGAAGATTCGATCGTTTATAGGACCACTCGGTCCATATCTCAATCAGGAAGTACTAACTCATATCCTCAATAAACACTAAGCGTCCAAGCATAAAATGCCGATGGATCCGCCGCGGTCGGACCATCACTCTATAGACACTAAGTGATACCAAGTATATGAGGTAGTACAGGAAACGATAACCTAATGCTCTGATACCATTGACAGGACCCACCCCGGGTTAAACCCTTTTAACCCGAAGTAAATCCTGCGGGGACCACCTCAAGGGAACTTCTTACCGAAACCCCCTTGAAATGGCCAACCCTTCCTACTAAACTAACTAAACCGGGTTAGTCAGAGCAGTCTACAGAGATGATTACCCGAAAGAATTTTACGCAGCAACGGAATGATCGACTATGCCTCGACTCTCGTACGCGCTCGACCTCCTCTCAAGAACCCTGCATCACTGGGCATTTAAAAACGAAAGGCCCAGGGGAGAAACATTTAAAAACTGTTAGAGTGAGTGGACGAAAATCAAATATAAAAGCTCCATTTCTTTTAATGTTCTCCCAAAAAAAATGCTTTGATTTAAACATCATTTATGCATGCTCACAAATACCAAATATTCCACAATTGCATGATAAGATAAACAAGCAAGGAATATGGGAAGAGAAATGTTCACCAAACATAATAAGTCTGACCTCTCAGACTAGGGTCGGAGCTAAGAGCTCTAGTAGCGCCCTCACGCTACGCTATGCTAGTTAGATAAAATAATACGGTCAACCCTTATAATATCAACCTGACCTCTCAGGCTTGTCTGACCTCTCAGACCAGGGTCGGAGCTAAGAGCTCTAGTATATGTGATAACGGTCAACCCTTATAAAATCAACCTGACCTCTCAGGCTTGTCTGACCTCTCAGACCAGGGTCGGAGCTAAGAGCTCTGGATAAAGTGGAAATGGTCAACCCTCATAGTGCACTACGTAGTTTGCCTGACCTCTCAGGCTAGGGTCGGAGCTAAGAGCTCTAGTAGCGCCCTCACGCTACTCTAACTAGCATATTTATTGGTCAACCCTTAAAATAACATTCACAACAATACATTAATCAAATTCTCTTCCCAAAACAATTAATTATAACAATTCCTTGTCACATATGCATAAAACCAATTTCCAACGAAGTCTCGGGTTTAATTCCATTCGAAGGACGGCCCTCACCGTCCATAACCATTTTCGGAAGAAATAGAAAATTGAGTAATAACGTAAATACGTTCAAGAACCCGAGAGAGATATAATTCTCGAAAACAATCATAAACATCATGCAATTAACTCAATAATTAAGGCATGCATTTATTTAAAATAATATGTCCACTCACAGTACTATTGTGACCTTCCCGCTCGGAAAGCTCCTCGAGCGAAACCCTCGAACTACCCGCGTAGTCGAGCCCGTCTCACGTCCGACCAGAGACTGTACAACAAATCATCAAATTAGTCAATCACTGTTGACTTGGTCTTTTCCTAGTTTGACCAGGAAATTCCTATTTGACCACAAGTTGACCGAGTTCCTTTTTATGACATTTTACCCTTTTTGACTTTCTTTCCCGGTTATCGACTCTTAATTCAATTTACCGGAAGTCCGACTCAGTTTCCGAACTTTCCTTTATTACTTTAACTTGACGTTAGGGTGTCACGTATTAATCGATATGCTTAACCTTGAGTCGACTTACCGATTTAACCTTTCCTCATAAATTCCAGTTATCAATTTCCGATAACAATTTAACATTTTACCGAATTAACCAACTAGTGTCCAGCTTCATTAAACTTCAACCCTTTAACCATTTTTCTGAAAATGCAACTTCCCCAAAGTGAAAGCTTTCCTTTAATGGAAACTTTCCCAAAATGGAAAGTTTCCCAAATTAACAGGTTTCCAAACTTAGAAGGTTTCCCAAAATGGAAACTTCCTAATTACGTCCAATTTTCTCCGTAATTATTCAACTTAGGACTTTACCGTACTTTTCAACTAAAAGCCTAACAGGGAGAAATGATTTCTACCTCTTCGGCATTCTGCCGGTTTAATCGTATTCCCGGGGTTTGCCGGATTCCGGTAACTTGCCGGAATTTCGCCATACCCTCCCTGTTTGCTCCGATTCACCAAGTTACGACAACAGCGACAACAACAACACAATTCAGTATGTCAATATCACTTCAGCAACAACACCATTATATTTGTCACTCTTCTCATAACTTCAAAGTAATCACAACTCACCCTATAATCAAACGACAGCAGGAAACTAGCTCCATTGACGGAGAACACCGTGAGCTTGAATTATTAGCTTTTCTTCCTTCACCTCAAATCACCATAATCTTGAATTCATAGCTGACCCATACCACCCTGTGCAGCCATCTAAAGAAAATCACAGCATCAAGGTCATTCTTATACTGTATCCCTCAGTCCAAATCCTCCAATAAACTGAAATTAACAAGAACGACCTCAATCCACAATATAGTACCACACAGAACAACCTAGAGTTGAACTAAGACGAATAACTTACCAAAATTAACCGAAGACGAAGAGTTGATCGTTGTCCAAACAGAAACTGAACCAAGAACACCAGTACAACTCGTAGGCATCAACGAACACGATGGAGCACATGCAGATCGCATCACCCTCAGTCGCTAGACACACGGAAAATCCGTGAAGAATGCATAACAGGCAGAATTAGGGCTTTTCAATTTAAGGTTCCAATCGATGCAATTAAGCCATAGAACAGAAGAATGAAAAGAGGGGGAAGAATCCTACCAACCATTGTCGCCATAGTCGTCGAAGCTCGGAGGAGAGCGAAGAACACAGCAGCACACCATGATCGATCTCTCTCCACAGTGTATATGTAAGTGTTTTGCTTGAGGGGTTCTGTTAAAGGAAGGATACTAGGTGTTGTGGTGGTGGTGCGCCGGCGAGGAGGCGGCTGGACGTGGCTGGGTCGAGCGGAGATCACCGGGGACGAAGCGGAGTCGAGAGGGAGGAGGAGACTCGGTTGACCCGAGTCTGGTCTCTTTGACCGGGTTGACCGGTCTCTTCCTTAAATACCAAAATGAACGGCCCCGATTTGTTCTTAATAAGGATCAACGGTCCAGATTTAAAGTAGGTGAAAAGTAAAAAGTTAAATGGTAAAACTCCTCTTTTACCGGATTGAGAATTAAAAATTACCATCAACTTCTGAAATTCACAGAAAATAGCCAGAAGCTCCGAAAAAATATTCCGAAAATACCGGGAGACTCGTATCGACACGTACTACCACATCGAGTCATCAATTCAAGTATTTGGAATACTTTTAAAAACTCGAAAATTAACTCGAGCGATAACTTATCGAATTACCGATCGCAGTTAAGAATCCTCGGTAACTCGTAAACCTCTGTGAAAAGTAACTTTTGTTAACTTTAAAAGATTCGGGGTGTGACACTACCATCCCTTGTAGCACCTAGGACCGAGTTGTCTTAGCGCTCAACTCGACCTAGAATACCACGGCACATGAAACACCCCCCTAATAGCTAACCTGTTGCAATCAAGCTAACCTAAAGTTCGATTATCTGCTCGGGAGAGGATTAACTAACTTAACAATTGTTAAACACACAAATACAGATTCTTTAACTTCTTTTACAACCCTAACATGCATACTAAATCGTTACACAACTCACATGTTATTAAAAAGATCACAAAGAAAAACTTAACAACATCCGAAATTGTATAAAACCAAAAATCCAAAAATAATATTTATGAAGAACAATAAACACAGTAACAATACACAAAGACATGGAGAAATCCATACCAAATCCTACCTAAAAGGTTCGGCTAAGGCAAGGATGGTTGGCGGCAAGGGATGATTGATGCGGCTGCAAGGGGTGTTCGGCGGCAGCTTTGTGTTTTGGCTGTGTGAGGGTTTTTGGGTAGAGTTTGGCTATACTATAAGACTTAAAACTGACAAAGGACACCTAAACACGAGCTATACAGACCCTATTTATATAGAAACATTGAAGAGAAACCCTAGCTGACTCGGTTAAGGAAAGGCAATCCTATTCCAACTCGGTTTCCTTATTGCTCAATGATTCCTCCTTCAATGCAGCTTCTTATCCGAATTTGGACTCCTTCTTCTGATTCCTTGGACTTTCCTACATGTTTATGGATTCATGTAGGCCTCATGTACGAAATCTTGGGCTTTGATGGCAGCCAAAACCAGTGATAGGTCCAGCAAGGTCAGCTTTCCCGGTTTGACCGGGAAACCTTACACTTAACCAAAATATGGCTGCCTTGATGCTTCTTCGTATTTTCTTCTTTTGTCCAGCTTCCTAACACTTCATTAAGGTCTTGATACATCTCTTGACAAATTTGGGAAGCCTTTTGGTGAAGAATCATCTCCCAAAACTCGTTAGACAACTTAGGCAGTTTCTGCCCAGTTTTGCAGCCTGACCTCTGTCCACTGTTTTGCTCATAACTCCTTCGTCTCAACTCCGATTGCTGCGATCCAAATGGGGTTGAAAAGTAGACACATACAGCTTTAATTCCATATGTGGCACGCCTTCTAACTCCTCCTGGATCTTGAGATATGATTTTCCAAAGTTGACGTACGTTTTCTGGCAGATTCTGTCCGAGAGCAAAACAATGTCCAAAAGTGTTTCTTCTTTTCCGTGGCCTCACTTGTTGTCATTCATGAGTCCGTTCATCATGATTCCTGATACGTTAAGCGTATTTACCTGTCTTCTGCACATTTAAACAAGATACATCAAAACTGACAGGGTAACAAAATAACGAATCATAATAAAACGTCCAAGTGCTAGTCCAAAAACGGTTTTCATCATTTAAGTGCAATTTTCTGTATAAAAACGGCTAGTAGCCACAACTCTACGGAAAAACCCTCTTGACTCTAAAACAAGTAAAAATAAACATACTAAGGCAAAAACAAAGTATAAATGGAGGTGAAAATCTATTAAGAACATGGCGTAAAACGCACTTATCAGAAGTCTACATTAACGATGTGGTGGTTATGTCTAAAACTCACGTCGATCATATTCACAACATGGGTGAAGTGTTCAAGAGGATGCGTGCACATAATCTATGAATGAACCCAGCAAATTGTATCTTTTTTGTGGAAGCAGGAGACTTCCTGGGCTTCTTAGTCCACCAACAAGGAATCGAGGTCCCGTACGACAAGGCAGAGGCGGTGATAAACGCTTTGTTGCCATCCACAAAGAAGGAATTACAGCAGATTTTAGGAAGATTAACTTCCTTCACTGATTTATATCCAACACGGCGGGCAAGTTGCTACCTTTCTTCTCGCTGCTTAAACTTCACGGGGGAGCCGAGTTTGTGTGGGAGCCACAACATTAATAGACTTTCGACCGTATCAAGGAGTATCTCACAAATCCTCCAGTACTCATGCCTCCAAAGGAGGGGCGCCTTTTGAAATTATATATGTCGGCGACAGACCTTTACATCGGTGCATTGCTGGCCCAAGACGACGAAACTAGAATATAATATGTGGTGCATTATCTCAGTCGTTTACTTACAGATTTTGAGACGCATTTTTCTCCCATGAAACAATTGTGTCTTGCTTTTATTTTGCAGGTTGCAAGCTGTGCCACTACATGTTGGCTTTCATTAAAGTGATCATTGCTCAGTTAGACCTTGTTAAGTACATGCTGTCTCGCCCCATCCTCAGGGGGTGCATCGGGAAATAGATTCAAACATTATCCGAGTTCTCCCTACAATACGTGTTGTAGAAAGCTGTGAAAGGCCAAGCCGTGGTAGATTTTCTCGCTCATCATTTGCCCTTAGAGCTGTCTAAGTTTCGGGAGCTGGAGCTCACTACGATCACACTATCGCCCTGGGTACTATATTTTGACAGATCGCGCACATAAGTAGCTTCTAGCGCCGGGATAGCTATAGAAAACCCGGCGGGTGATCATTTCTTGTATTCCTTCCAGTTGGACTTCAAATGTACTAACAATCAAGCGGAGTACGAATCTCTTATTATTGGGTTGGAGATCTTGTTAGACCTAGGAGTTCGTGGTTATGGGTGACTCTCTACTAGTCATTAACTAGGTCAAAGAGCGTTTCAAGTGTCTGAGCCTTACAATCGAGCCCTACTTCAGAAAGGCATGGTCTCTGCTTGACTAATTTGATGATGTTTACATGGAATACATACCCTGAGAATTTAATTTTGTTGCCAACGAGCTCGCGTAAATCGCATCCAGAGTCAGCTTACGAGACGGAGTCTGGGAACCGCTCATAAAAGTCGAGCGTCGTTCGCTTCCTTCTTTTCTCACTAGGGCACAAGACATAGACAATTCGATAGTGGCCGAGATCGTACATGTGGACGAGGACTGGCAGGGTCCACTAATCGCGTACCTACACAATCCCCATGATGTCACGCATTCCCTCCAATTCAGGTTCTTAACCTTTAATTATGTTCTCCGTAACCGGGAGTTACGTCGATAGGGAGAAGCCGGTGTAGATTTCCGTTGTGTTTTCGGTAGCTAAGGAACAGAATTGATGCACGACGTACACCAAGGACTATGTGGTTCATAACAAGCAGGCCCAAAGATGAGAAGGTTGATACGCCGACATGATTTTTACTGGCCTACCATTTTGAAGGACTACATCACCTTTGCTAAAGGTTGCCAAGATTGTCAAGAGCATGGTCTAGTCTAGCATATACATGATATGCCCATGCAGCTTATTATCAAGCCTTGGCCTGCACGGGGATGGGCTTTGGACTTCATTGACATCATTCACCCGCATTCTTCTGAGTAGCACAAATTTATCCTTGTCGCCATAGAGTTCTACACTAAGTGAGTTGAGGTGGAACCATTAAAGGTTGCATCGGTAAGCGAGGTGTGGATCTTTATCTTTTAAAACATCATCTCCAATTTCGGCATCCATGAGATTCTTGTCACAGACCAGGGGCAGCTTTTATAGCCGACTTTGTTGTTACATTTCTCAACCCGTATGACATCTAACTCCTTCACTCAACTCCTTATTATGCTCAATCAAACGGACAGGCCGAGGCCAGCAATAAAGTTATTCTGAGTATCCTCAAGAAGATGTTGGACGTTAACCCGCACGTTTGACATGAAGAATTATATCACACACTATGGGCATACAAAACCTCTAAGCAAAGCCCGACTGAAACATTGTCATATGCTCTAATGTACGGCCATGATGCTATTTTGCCTCTAGAAATCAACATCGCTTCCCTGCGAGTACAGGAACAACATCAATTGTTAGGAAACGATTATGTCCAAGAAATGTGGCAGGAGCGAGAGGACCTTGACGAAAAAAGGGTTGTGGCGCTCAATAACTTAGTCCTAGAGCAGATGCGGATCTCTCGGTCCTATGACAAGCTCACTAAAGGTCACAGTTTCGCTGACAGGCAGACAGTGTGGCGAGCGATCATACCATTTGGAGAACAGACTATGGGGCGGGGAAAATGGTCCCCCTAATGGGAATGACCTTTTGTTATACATCGCATTCTCCCTAAAGGTGCCTATCACCTAAGGGACTTGGACGAAGAGATCCATCGTAATCCTATGAATGGGCGCTACCTAAAGAAACACATTCCTAGTACTTTGGAATGGTCAGAGCCGCCACCATCCCCGCCACCGTCATCCAACATTTCTACTTGTACGACGCAGCTGTGTGTTCCACTTTCACCGCCTCGTACAAATCTCATTAAAGGATCAATGTCCTGGAAAGTGTGATTTACATAAAGATCTTTCTATTTTTTTCCTATTCTCGCGTTGAATACAGGGCGACATTATGGCCGAGAACAAAAAATCAAAAGACAGGTGAATAACTGTTCTAGGTTTCTATTCGTCCGGTAGTATCGAAATCTGAGTCTTTTTTAAGCCGCTCTTGGCTTTGGGGAAGAAATGGAACAAAAAGAGTCAACAGATGTCTCACCACCCAGCAGGGGCCGTTGTGGTGACCAACGAGGCTGAGGTGACGCGCTGCCCCTAACAAAAAATGTTGTTTAGGCACAAATCGCCTTAGCCTGGGTACTTCATGCTACCCATGGTTCTGGAGGACTCGCCGGGAACCCACCGTTCGTCCCAAGGGATAGTGAGTTAGCTGGTCCTGTGGTGGAGGCAGAAGCAAACGCTGACTCCTTGATCCCCCACAGTCGAAAATGACAAACAATGACAAGGGATATACCTTTGCCAAAGTGTCAGGCCGAGCTCAAGGGATGCTATGATAGGTTTTGGAACCCACCTTCAGCTTAAGAATATGTATTGGAACTCAAGAACTGGGGGCATAAGGCCACAGTGGCGGAAGGGTTTGAAGGAAGTAAAGGAAGATGAACAAAAAAAACAAAGCAATTCATGGCTAGGGTTGAAAAGGCCTGAGATTGCTTATGTCTGGGCTTGCATTTTATAGAAGGGGAAAGCAGCAACTGCTTGTTGCGTATCAAACATGCACGAAGTTCGCTGGGATTCAGATAAAATCGACAGCTTAATGGCAACACGGGTTTGAATGACAAGAGCCACGTGGATGAACCGAGTGGTTCGATCAATTTTTGGAAAGATTTTTGACAGCTCAATGACAACACGGGTTTGAATGACAAGAGCCACGTTGTCGAACCCAAGCGGTTCGATCAATTTTTACGAAGATTTTCACCCTACCTAGGGGATTTGACTGAAGATCTCGAGAGATTTTTCAGAAGAATCTGAAAAATAGGCAGGAAATCTCGATTCAATAAATATAATAGTATTAAGTTTTGGCATATAAAAGGACTTATTCTTTTACAAATATAGGCTGGGCTTAGACCTGTTAACAGTGTTAACAGGCCCGGTACAAGTCGATCCTAAGTGCCTTCAAGGCTAGCGCCTCCTGGATCTCCTCGTGAGTCTGGACCCGAGCAGCAGCAGTAATAGCTCGGCGACGGTTTGCATGGGTCTCAATGAGGTGGCTCTGAGAAGCCGAAATCTGCGTCTCGAGATCCTCTATCTCCTTATCATAGGCTTCAACCGGCTGTGGGGGCATCGGGTCTTCCAAGTCGGCGAGACACTCCACCATGTGGTTGTCGAGGAAGCAGCGTATGTCATTCTGAGCAATCGCATGCGCCCCTGTATCATTGGTGTGCCTTTCTTGACGTTCTAGGGCACTGGTAAGCTCTAAAGAACGAGCAAACGACGCTTGGTCGCCGGCGGAGAAACGACTTAACACTCCTAGGGCCTCATGGGTTTGGTGGATTAGGGTAAAGGTGTCCAATGGTTGCCGTTGGTAGGCAAGGCCATGAAGGAACTCGCGTGCCAACAAAACAAGCTCTGGTTCGGTCGGTGGCAAGCGACCCAGTCTGCCAAAGTGTTGAGAGCGGGGGTCGACTCCTCCGGGCGTGGCGACAATATTATCTAAAGCATAAAAGGTTCAGTGGTTGGCGACTGAGGTGCGATCTCTATTATCTCCTGCATAGGAAAACAAATGCTATCTAAGTACCCATAATGTTAATGAGACAAAGTATGGGACTACAAGGGAAATATACCGGCGTGCTGCTGATCACAAGCGAGTTGGCCTCGACGACCTCTTCCGAGGTTGCACGACCCACAATGGCTTTCTTCACGGTATCCTGCTCCAGCAGAGGCAGCTTTAGAGGAGCCACCGCTTCCGACAATAACGACGATGGTAAAGTCTCCATAGGAATCACGACCTCACTACCAGAATAACTGTTATAGGCGACGAAAAAAAAATTACCAGGCCGACGAATTTTTTTTCGTCAGCTAAAGTCTATTTTAGCCGACAAAAAAATATCATCGGCTAAGTTAATTTTTCGTCGGCTAAAGTGGACTTTTAGCCGATGAAATTTTTAAAGTTAGCTGACGACATATATAATTTCATCGGCTAAAAGTCCTTATATTTCCAGATCTAGACAGCAGCTCATGTGAAAAAAAAACAGGAGAAAAAGTTTGGGGGTTGGCGAAATTGTTGGGTGTTGTCGAAATCTGTTCGAAATTAGTTTGTGGCGCTATATATAGGTACGTATATGTGTATATATCTTGTTTTTGGGTTGATTTAAGAGTTTTATTTGAGTTATATATTGATTTTTAGTTTTAATTTGAGTTGAATTATTGGATTTTGAGTGTGATTGAGTTGATCGATTTGAATTTGATAATATATATGAAGTTGTTGTTGTTATATATATATATATATATATATTAATTTGATTATAATATTGTGTTCATGCATATATATAGTATGAATTAAGTAATATTTTGATTATGATTGATGTTAATTGATATATATATATATATATAATATTGTTATATAATTAGTAATTATTATATATATGCATGTATATATATATATATGTGTGTTAATTATTAATTTGTTATATATTAATTAATTATACGTTAACTATAAATAGAATTTTAAATGATTTGTAAATTTAATTAATTAATTAGAGTTTATACATATATATATATATATATATATTATGTTATCTTCTCAGGATATATGGATAAGAGTTGGATTTCGCTTTCAAAATGGGACAAAGGATATGGTAAATGAGTTATTAGTTTTATTGAATATGTGATGGATAATGCTAAAGGAAATACAATTTTCTATTGCCTGTGCACTAAATGTCAGTGTCGCATCGATTTGCAATTGACAAGGTTTGGCAGCACCTTAAAAGTAATGGGTTTTGAAAAAAGTACACATGTTGGATATATCACGGTGAAACATCATCAAGGGGTCCGCATGATTATGGGCAATTTTTTGAGATGAGCAGTACATCCAACGATCCAACAACAGCCTTCATCAATGATATGTTTCCTTATGAGAGTGGTGTATGCTCTGAAGGACCGTATATGCCTGAGCCGGTGCAGCCCTTTCCTAGAGTTGTCAACACTGCTGGTATTGACAGGTACAACAAACTAGTTGCTTTCCAACAAACCCCTGTGTACCCCGGTTGTTAGAAGACGGTTCTTGAAAGTATGATGGACGTTATGAAGATTAAAGTTGAGACAAAATCGACTGTGAAGGCTGTTGATGACTACCTACAGTACACTGCTTTGATACTGCCCCACGGTCATCATCTTCCTACCACTCATCATAAGGTCCGATGTATCCTGAAAGATCTTGGGCTTTCCTACATCAAGATCCATGCATGCAGATATGATTGTGTTCTCTTCTGGGGTAAAGATCCAGAAGGGAATGACCTTGGTGACCTTGAAGCATTTCCAGTATGTCAGAGTGACAAGTATAAGCTGACTCCTGCAGGCAATAGAAAACCTGTGAATGTACTTCGGTATTTCCCGTTGAGGGATAGGCTGGAACGGTTGTACATGTCATCACACACGACCAAAGCTATGAGATGACACGCTGATAGGGAATTGCATGGCGAAGATACTCTTATACACCCATGCCTACGCCTACTCCCTTACCTCAACCGCCGCAACCTCCCCAGCAACCTCCTCCTGGCGTGGATATAGATTTAGATGATATAGATTTTATTTAGTTTTTTAGGTTTATGAACAATTTATAAATTAATAATTTAATGCAAAACATTTAGACTACTTTTGATGGTGTTTGTTGTTGGTTATATCAAATTGTTTATGTAATTTGCAGCTTGCTTGGATGGTAATTTAGAAATTTTGTAGTTTTTTTAGTATAAAAAGTACTATAGCCGACGAAATTTACCATAATTCGTCGGCTATAGTATTTTTTTATTTTTTTTTCAACGTTTAGCCGACGAAATATGGTAAATTTCATCGGCTATAGTTGTAGTTAAGCTGACGAAATATACTATATTTCGTCGGTCAAAGTCTTAGGTTTAAACCGACGACAATATATTTCGTCGGCCAAACTCTTACATTAGCCGATGAATAATTGGAAAATATGTCGTCGGCTAAGTGTGCCACTATAGCCGACGATGGCTTTTATTTCATCGGCTAAAGTAATAGCCGACGAGCCTTTACCGACGACTTCTTAGCCGACGACAACTTGTCGGCTAAGATCTTAGCTGACAAATTTAATGAACAGGCCGACGAAAAATTTTCATCGGCTAAAGTGCTGATCCTGGTAATGCCTTAACGGTAATCACTTCTTCTGCCTCTAGCACTAAGGTTGGCGAAACCGCCTCCTCTGTGGGTTCAGCTGAGGAAGGTTAATGGTTGTCACCTCCAGGAGTAAGTCGCTCGAAGCAAGCAGAGCAACCATCTCTGTCATGGGGGATTCATTCTCAGGTGAAGCAGAGATGTCCGCCACAGGCATCAACTCAACGGACGATGGCCCCAGTCGAGGTCGAGTGTGCTGAACCTGCATGGGAAGGGTTAGCAAAACTAAGTAATAACTTAAGGAGTGCCTAAGGTAGCAATGGTCCTACCAATCCAAATTGCTGCTAATAGACGCGATCCTCTTTCACATCTACGACATCTTCATCAGGCAAGGGCTATTTGCGGAAGCTTTCTCCACTAGAGGCCTGCAAGTAGAAACTAGTGACACAAGTCCAAACCTTAAGGAAATTGGTAAGATAGAGTAAAGGCTAGTGGAAGAATGCTTACTGTCGGGAGCCTTGCTCGAATGGTCTCCTCATCAGCCGAGCCATCCGGGGGGGGGGGGTTCACTAGATTCTTCTCTTCGCATGACTAGCTGGCGGTTCGCCTTGCCTTGGGTGCAGAGGATTGACCTGAATGTCAGTGGTTAGGCAATTGATGAGTAAAGTAACGCAAAAATAGTGTCAAGTCGATAGGGAAGTTATCTCTATTGAATTGCTCTCCCGGGTAACAACGCCAGTCGGGCAGCGTGAAGCTTCACGGTGAGCGATAGGAGGGGTAGCAATAGCTTCTCTTTCTAGTCTCCTACGACAAATGATGTTTTCTCGGTCTCGCTCAAGGAAGGAGATAGGAGGGAGAACACGACTGAGTAGACGATTTCGTCTGAAGTCTGCCAGGCATTATTAAAAAGTGAGCGCCACAAGGCGAGTTACTCGAGGTCGGTGCTGAAAGAAGGTTTGATCTCTAGAAAAGCCGACGTGAGTGGAAAGAGGTTGTTCATCGGGGTTACTTGATCCACATCGCCGGTACGCCACCATAATGTATATTTGTTAACCGAATAAGTCAAGGGGTATGGAATACCTTGACTAAACCAGTGTTGGTGCGCGAAGTGGTGCGGCGCGTAGACTTTGAATCCTTCTTCCTGATCCAGTGGGCGAAGGTTGATGCAAGAAACCAGCCTGGAAAAAGTACCTAAGAAATCATGGTCGGACTCGGGGCGGGGGAGAAACCCACGGTGAATAATCATTGGATGGAGGCGCCGAGCCACGAGGTCAATACTAGGTGGCAGCTTGAGTTGGTTATACAATATGCATGACGAGGCCGGTGTAGAAGGAATGAGGTGCCCGGCCTAAAGCATTCTGGTTCACATTAAACCCTAGCAGGGCCTGTTCTGCTTGAATCATGGGCAAAAAGTGGTGGAACTGGGGGAACTAAATCTGCAGCCACAGTTCCAAAACCCACAATGGGCAGGGCGAAATCTGGAACGGGTTCAAGGACAGGGTCCGAAGAGCCCGGTACAGCGCCGCGAGGATAGGTTGCTCTAATCCAACCTCCACGCCATTTTAAAGTGCTTCGGCTAGTTTAGTCCACTTGTTCGTAGGCTTGTGTGCCCCACCATCAAATACAAACATATTCAACCAGTATTCAAGGAAAGTGATACCTCATTCGTGCTGACGGCAGTTTGGATGAAGTATCTCCGCCATGCTTAGAATGAGGACTTCTAGGGCATACGGATTCTAGGATTGTTGTGGTGCTCAAAGACAATATCTATGAAGTCCCTAGGGAGTAAGGCCGAGCATGTATGGGAAGTCCGATGATGGCCAGGATGTCGAGAAGCGTGATGTCCATCTGCCCAAAGGGGAACTCGAGTGTGTTTGTGGTATTGTTCCATAGGTAGGCTGCGACGGGGAAAGGCGCTCGGTCCGTAGTTGGGGGCAGAGAGAAGCTATGGGAGATAGCCTCCGTGATGCCGACCGCCTCCCAGATCGATAGGCTGGTCAATGAGGAGTCGAGTCTCATACCAGGCGCAATCCTCGTCGGTGGCGTCAGACCACTCGTCGATCTAGATGTTGGTATGAGATCACGGCGAAGCCAAAGAAGTAAAAGTGTCGACATCGAGGCGATGTGTAAGGATCGGGCGGGACATCAAATCGACATAGTTGTTCAGCACGACAGGCAACAGCGGCCGAGTAGGGTCATTCCGAGCATAGCATAACCGTTTTTCAAGAAAAGGATGTATTCTGGGCGTGGTAGGTTATTAGCCAGAAGGTGCTCAAGAGTGATAGAATTGGGTTGGAATCGCGAATTAGGTTTTTTGGAGGAGCCATGACGGTGTAAGTTTGGTTTAAAGAAGAGAGTGATAGAAGTGAGGAGAAGAAGAAGAAGAAGAAGAAGAAGAAGGAGGAAGTGTTTGAAGTGATAATGACAAGGTCTTGTCGCTTTTTATAAAATCGAGGCGCGCCTTTTCAAGGTGAAGCGTCACCCTAGTTAATAGGGATATGATGTCTGAAACGTCAGTCTATTCGGATTCGCAACCGGCGAAATGTATGAATTAGACCTTTTCGCTTGGCTTTTGGATTCGAAGCGGCGCTTAAGGCCTTGGGGGCAATGTTTGATCCCAATTTGCATTGGGTCCGAATTAAATAATTTTGAACAACATTTGGGCCGATACCAGTGGCCCAATGAAAACATTTTCAGCTTTGGCCTAGGAAGGTAAGCGAGGCGAGATCCAAGGAAAAGACCACCTCGCATGCATGTGTAGGACTCTCAAAATGAAGTCCGCATGGGACTCTACAGTCCTAGTAGGTCAGCACCGGTGACCTAGACGAAGCCGGTTGTGATTGGGATTGCGTCATCCCAATTACTTCAATTCCAAGAAAAACGAATCCTTGTGCAATTTCAGTATCAGAAACCTACTTAGATTGAACAAGTACTGCATCCTTATCAATTATACTTCAAGTCTGTATATATAGAGGGCTCGGAGATTAGACTAGACACAATCATTCAATCAACAAAACTTTTACAAACAAACAGCTCTACAACTAAAACCTTGACCTAGTCGAAATCCGACGCTAAAGCACCTCGCCTTGGTATTCAACAGCTCGGTTCCCCGGAACCCTCTTCAGCACGTGGCTCGCATCTCTCTGAAGACGTCCCGCCTCGATTTTCTATGAAAGCTCTACTCGTCGAACACGAGTATCGATTAGAAAGAGTAGAAGACTGCTCATAAATAATTCCTCTAAACTGACGGTTCCGGTTAAACAGTTCATGAACCGTCCATTTTCTTCATGGTAAATCACAGATTTGAATGCCTTAACGATCACCAAATGAGATGAAATTTTACAGAGACGATCTATACATATATACATAGATATTGAACGGTTAAGATCTGAAACTAAGATCGAAAAGTGGGGTAAAATCACACATTCGCACCAAACCCTTTTGTGCGGACGTCCGCAGCCTAGAAAGGTTGTGTATATATATATATATATATATATATATATATGTTAATTTCAATGGGACACGAGAGGCAATGGTGAATACACTCAAGTAGATTTCGATGAAGCGAGAGATGAATGAGCAGTCAAGCAGTTTGTGATGGAGCCATGATTGAGGTTGCATCCTCTTATTCAATCATAAAAAACTATCTCTTTTTTGCTTTGCAGTTGGTACAATTATCATCCATATATGATGATGTTGTATATATGATTTTGAAACTTTTATAGTATCAGCTAGCTTTTGATGATGCTTAGGCATGCTTTCCTTTTAGGTACCTACTTGTATATTTTGATGGTACAAGCTAATGTTAACAAGCTAATGATAGTTAATTTGATATTAATGTTAAGATGATAGGCTTTTAATGTTAATGGTAACAAACTAATAGTTGTGGATAGTTTGATGTTATGGTATAAATAGTTTGATAGAATACATATGCATTTACACCGTTCATTTGGTAAATTTGTTATTAGAGGGTAAGAACATAGCACATCATACAACATAATGGTGTAAGTATACGTTGTATAAAATGCATCATCATACAACAAGTTAATGACAATCCAACGTTGTCTAAACATGTAATACGACACCAAAACCCTCTTGCATCGCAGTGTTGTGTAATATCAAATTCACACAATGCATACTAGGTATACTCACTCGACTATTATCAACTCAGACAATAATTTTCCTGGCAAAAGCTGTTGTGTGAGGTCAAGTTCAACGAGGGTTTTCAGATGAATAACTATTGTGTGAGACTCAGCATATATATTGACGTAGATATTCACACAACAAATATAATTTCAAAAAGTATTGTCTGAGTTTAACTTCACAGAAGCTTTTTTGCTTGAATAACTATTGTCTAAAACTCGGCATGTGCGCGTGAGGATATTTGTGCATGTGCATCATCCCGACATCTGCCTTGCGAGCATCATGCCGAGAGTCACACAACAGTTCTGGAAATTGATGCTAGAGTTGATGATCATACAAGCTTCATTTTCTTGTTGTGTGATATATGCATCATACTACACACGAATTTACAACAGGTTTGACTGTTATCAGACAACACAAAAAAAACGTTGTAGGTTGCATTTTTTGACAGAGTCAGCATATTCTACTTCCATGAGTCAAAATTAATACTTCAGGTCTATCCACATAAAACCTTACTAGAAATATATATATATATATATATATATATATATATATATATAGCAGTTTAGTGTTTATATTTGTTTGTTTGTAAACAAACCTGAACTCCATTACTATTCTTGAAACTACATATGACCCATAAAAGTTATTACCTCAGCTATCAACCATTCCCGTGTCATAAAGATTAAGAATTTGCAATAGTACTACTAGAATTCCTCTGTTCATCTACAGAAAAGGAGTTTCCTAGAAGCTAATGTTGCAAAATTGATATCCTGGAAGCTAATGTTAAAATCCCATCTCATAAAACTTGACCCCTCGTATCAAAATAAACAATAAAAAAATTGCCTCCCTTTTATGAAAGCGCCATGAACACAAGAAATGGTGTCACTTGAACCCTCTCTCAATCTCCAGGCTGACACTTTTGTAAAACGTTTATACAAGCTTGTAATCAAGCTTTAGACTTCTGTAGTTGAACAGAGAAATTCTCGAAGAACTAACAACTCTGGACTAATTTTACAACAAGAATTTATTTCTAATACTTTGTTATAAAAGATTGAAGTGCATTAATAGACGATATGTAGCTGGTATGACTGGATGCGATCCACTCAAATGCATTTCAAAAAAACATATTCAATGAGTAATTTGAGTTATTTTGTTCTTCCAACTCAAACACTTGAACAAAGCTCGATTCTAAATACTCTAAACAACGAATTAATGCAAACATGTACAATGAAAAGATCAATACAGAAATATAAAATGCCGAATCAGACATTTCTTCAACATGAGAAATTTCTTCTTTAATCTCCAAAGTGGTTTCTTCACTATTCTTTTTCACATACCTCAAGATGATAAACTTCAATTCTCTTCTTTGAAGGCCTTATTTTAATCTTGTGTAACTCCTTTTTGAGTAAATATGTATTATCTTTGCAATAATCACCATTGACACTTTTATGCCATGGTTTTTCAAAAACACTTTAGTGTCATTCATATCAATCACATAACAAGTAACTTCATTGTTATAAAATCCTCATATAGATATGAAAACTTTATAAACCTCTGTCACATATGCATGATCATTAATCCAAAATAGATTGCTCAACTTCATTGTCAGTAATTAAAGAGAATGAACAATATTGCTTGTAACAAAATTATAGTGTAGGTCACTGTCAATTATTGCTAACCATACCTTGTCTTTGATGAAACACGTTAAGTCATCATAATCCCGTGAGGTGAACATCCAACGTTCCATACTATCTTTCTTCTTCCTTTCTCTCTTCTCTTCTTCTTCTTCTTCTTCGTCTTTTTTTTCTTTTTGTTTTTTTCTGTATCAAATTGATAAATCACTCACCAGGAATCCACCAGAGGCTCTGATTACCAATTGACGTAGCAAAACTATAGTAAAGAATATATTGATTGGAATCTACAAATCAATTTTGACCTGAATCCACAAGTCGATCTCAAATCCAAGAGGAACTTGAGTTAAACTAAAAAGTTTTGTTTTATAAAAGATAAGATATGAAATACATGCGTCAATGCGTAGATCTCACAATTTCCTTTTCGACAAGGTATCGTGCGTCACAAACGAACAATCTGGCCAAAAGATACTTCAATTCAGATTTAACAGATTCTGCTCGACAAACCTTAAAAGTCTAAAACATCTTCTTGAATATCCTAGTGGCTAGAATCCTCATGACACGAGAATGTCTGATCTTCAAATTATTCTTTTGATTATTTGCCACTTCCTTATTTTTATTATTTTATGTCTAAATCTGACACATTTTTGTTCTACATCATACCTAATCCTTAATCCATATGCAAGACCGAAGGGTGACACATGTTATCGGTGCAAACAACCGGGACATCATTCCAATACTTGCCCTACGCGTATGAATCTAGAGCCAATGCATAAGAAGGTGAACATGGTAGAAAAAGAGCAACAAGAGGATGAGGGAGATTGTAATAAGGAAGAAGAATATAGAGAAGAAGATGACTATGAGGGGCTGAGTTTGCTATGGAGGAGAGAATATAATGTGTGGCTCTAATGTTGCAAAGAGTCATGTTGACATCTAAGGAAGAGGGACAATGCCACAACATATTTCGTTCTTCTTACTTAGTGAACAACATGGTGTGTCAGGTGATTGTAGATAATGGAAGCTGTGAAAATTTTGTGTCACAAAAGTTGGTAGGGTTCTTGAAGCTGCTAATGGTCTAAAAGGCGCTACGCGGTAGGCGGGCTGCGACCCATAGCCTAGAGTCTGGACAGCCTAGGCGGAGATTAGACGATTTACTTTTTTCATATTTATCAATTAAAAATATACATTTTATGTACTCAAATTTAAGAAAACAGTCAAATATGGTTAAATTATTCAACATAAATCGTGTTAGATATATTTATAAAATAGATTATAACCAAAATTTAGCATAACTTCATGTAAAAGTGAGCAACAACAGCAATAAACACATACACTTTTAATTCTAAAAACATCATTTATTCTTATACTCTCATGCCCCCATAATATAACAACCCCACCACTAAATGAAAATAAAATTAACCGGAGAACTTAGAACCCTAGACGGCTAGGCAACAATTAAGCGGGCTAGGCGGCCAAGTAATTGCCCACTCCCTGACACAAAGGACTTGAAGAAAATTTAGGCGGCTTGTTGCAGCCTAGGCGGGGACTTTTAGAACCATGGAAGCTGCCTATAGAACCACATCCTAGACCCTATAAACTGGGTTGGATGAAAAAGGATCCTCAAGCAGATGTTTTAACAGCATGCTGGGTTTCTATTTCAATTGGGAAACATTATCAAGGTGAGGTAAGTTGTGATGTTATTGATATGGATGTCTGTCATATATTGTTGGGAAGACCTTGGTAGTATGATCTAGATGTCACTCACAAAGGAATAGATAATGTGATGTTGTTTACTTAGAATGGACACAAAATTGCAATGGCCCCGACAAGCAGTTTTGGAACTGATGGATAAGTTTAAGGAGTTGGTTTCTGAAGATATGCACGATGAACTCCGACCAATGAGGGACATTCAACATCAACTTGACCTTATCTCATGAGCTAACCTACCTAACCTACCACACTACATGATGAGTCCCAAAGAGGCATAAATCTTAAGGGAGATCATTGAAGACCTCCTCAAGAAGGGGTTTATTAGTGAAAGTATGAGTCAATGTGTTGTTCCAGTATTATTACTACCAAAAAAGGGAGGAACATGAAGAATGTGTGTAGATAGCCGAGCAATTAACAAGATAACAATCAAGTACATATTTCTTATTTCGTGCCTAGAGGACATGTTGGAAGAGCTAAATGGTTACAAGTGGTTTTCAAAGATAGATTTAAGGAGTGGATACCATCAGATCCGTATACAACCCAGAGATGAGTGGAAAACTGCATTCAAGACCAAGGATGGACTCTTTGAATGGTTGGTGATGTCTTTTGGGTCATAAGATGGTGGATTTTAAAACTGTGATGAGTCAATTCTCAAAAATTCAGTTGATCCTGCATGAGATTCACGCTGAATGGATGAAACTTGGTGAAAGCTTTCAAATGACATGTGTTTTTAAGAAATTGCCATCATTTTAGAAAGACTTCAAGAACTACCTAAAGCACAAGTGAAATGAAATGAGAATGAAAGATCTGGAGATTGGGCTTCGCATTGAAGAAGACAACCAAGAATCTGAAAAGAAGGGTTTGGTTAGTGACTACTCCGCCAAGGAAAATATTGTAGAACATGGTTAACGCTCAAAGACCAAAAAGTTCAAAAATATAGGACCCAAGATGAGACCAAGAGGATGCATTTCTAAAAAGCCAAGATTTAAAGGCAGTTGCTTCAATTGTGACAAGAATGGTCATAAAGCTGTTGATTGTAACAAACTAAAAAAAGGAAGAATAACAAGGCCAACATGATTGAAGAGGTCACAAGGGACGTATCTGACATTAACCTCTCTGATGTAGTCTCTGCGATGAACATGATGTGCTCAAATCCAAAATAGTGGTGGCTCAACATTGGAGCTACTCGCCATGTCTGTGCTGATAAAAAGATGTTCTTCAAATTTGAATCTACCACTGATGAGGAGATAATGTACATGGGGAACTCAGCCACATTTGTCATTGATGGCAAGGGTAAGGTGGTTATGAAGATGAACTCTGGAAATGACCTTGAACATTGTCTTCTATGTTCCTGATATTCACAAGAACCTTATCTCTGGTCCACTGCTGAACACTCCTGGTTTTCACATTGTGATAGAGTCTGACAAGGTTGTTTTGTCTAAAAGTGGAATGTATGTGGGTAAGGGTTATATGAGTGGTGGAATATTCAAACTCAATGTAATGACAATTGTCAAAAATATGAATGAAGCTAACACTTCCACTTATATGATTGAGTCTTCTAATTTATGGCATGGTCGACTAACACACGTTAATTATGATACTTTGCGAATGTTAATTAACATGGAACACTTACCAACATTTCAAATTGACGTGAAACATAAGTGTGAAACTTGTGTTGAGGCAAAACTGACTAGATCTTCTTTCACAACAGTTGAAGGAAACGTTGAACTCCTTGATCTAATACATAGTGATGTATGTAGTTTGAAGGCAACGAAATCAAGAGGTGGTAACAAGTATGTTATCACCTTTATCGATGACAACACAAAATACTGCTATGTGTATTTGTTAAAAAGCAAAGCTAAGACAATAGAGACATTTGTTATCTATAAGAGTGAGGTCGAAATCAACTTGATAATAAAATCAAGGTTTTAAGAAGTGACCGAGGAGGTGAATATGAATCGTCATTTGCTGATTTTTGTGCTCATGATGAGATTATACATGAAAGAACTACGTCTTACTCTCCACAATCAAATGGTGTTGCAGAGTGGTAGAACCGTACTTTGAAATAAATGATGAATGCAATGCTATTAAGTTCTGGTCTACCACTCAAACATGTGTGGATATGTCATTTTAACGGAAAATTACCTTTTAAATAAGGTGCCTAAAAAAGAAAGAGAAAACTCCATACGAATTATGGAAATGAAGAAAACCATCCTATAATTACTTGCAAGTATGAGGATGTTTGGCTAATGTGGCAATTCCTAAAGGAAAAAGTGAAAATGGGCCTAAAAGAGTTGATTGCATTTTCATTGGACATGCACATAACAGTACACCCTATCGTTTTCTCATACACAAATTAGAAATCACGGACATACATAAGGATGCGATCATAGAATCAAGAAATGCATCATCTTTTAAAAATATATTTCCATGTAAGTCCATAGAGGAATCAAATTATTCAAAACGGACACGTGAGACCGTTAATGAAAATAGCCAGACTGTTAATGAAAACCGTGAAGATCAAGAAATTTAGTCTGAGGTAGAACCTAGACTAAGTAAAATAGCAAGGACAGAAAAACCTTTTGGGTCAGATTTTTTGACATATGTGCTTGAAGGTGAACCTTGTACCTTCAAAATGGTTGTGAACTCTGCTGATAGTCCTTTTGTCGAAAGAAACTATCAAGAGCTAATTTGACTCCATTTTGCAAAATCATACGTGAGAATTGATGGATCTTCCACCAGGTTGTAAACCATTAAGCTCTAAGTGGATTTTCAAAAGGAAATTAAAAGCAGATGGGTCAATTGACAAATACAAGACAAGACTTGAAATTAAAGGATATAGCAAAAAAGAGGTTCTGGATTATTTTAACACTTATTCTCCAGTGACTAGAATAACATCAATTAGAATTGTACTTGCAATTGCTGCATTGCGGAATCTTGAGGTATATCTAATGGATGTGAAAATCGATTTCCTTAATGGAGATGTCGAGAGGAAATTTATATGGAGCAACCTGAGGGTTTCTCCGCACCTGGTCAAGAAAGGAAAGTGTGTCAGCAAATTGTTGAAGTCATTGTATGACTTAAAGTAAGCACCAAAGTAGTGACATGAGAAATTTGACAACGTTATGATAACTAATGGGTTTAAGGTCAATGAATGTGATAAATGCCTATATGTCAAAGATACGGAAAATGGATATGTCATCTTGTGTTTGTATGTAGATGACATGCTTATTGTTTGAAATAATGAAAAGATTATCAAATTCACTAAGGATATATTAAATTCCAAATTTGACATGAAAGATATGGGTTATGCTGATGTTATATTAGGAATGAAAATCACAAGAACAACAAATGTACTTGTTTTAAGTCAATCTCATTATATGGATAATATCCTTGAAAAATTTGATTAGGACAATTCTAGAGTTGTCAGAACTCTAGTGGACATGACTTTACATCTCTTAAAGAATAAAAGAGAGAACGAGTGTTTTCAGTTAGAGTACTCAAGAGTCATTAGAAGTCTGATGTATTTAACGAGTTGTACAAGACCAGACATAGTTTATGATGTGAACAAGTTATGCATATACACGAGTAATCCTGGAGCTATGCATTGACAAGCAATTGTACGAGTACTTAAGTACTTATGATACACTCGGAGTTATGAGCTGCACTGTACCAATTATCCATGTGTCCAAGAATGATATAGTGATGCAAACTAGATATCAGACATGAAAAACTCAAAGTCCACTAGTGGTTATGTATTTACACTAGGAGGTGCAACAGTATCATGGAAGTCCTTTAAACAAACAATTATAACTAGATCCACGATGGAGCCTGGGTTTGTTGCATTGGACAAATGTGAAGAAGAGGCAGAATGGTTACGTCAATTCATAAAGGATATTTCAAGATGGACAAAACATGTGTCTGCAATCTGCATATATTGTGATAGTCAGTCTACAATTGGCAGGGCACAAAACAAAATGTACAATGGTAAGTCAAGACATATTCGTCGAAGACATAATACCATCAAACAACTACTCTATATTGGAGTTATTTCTATTGACTATGTAAGGTCAAATGATAATATTGCATATCCACTAACCAAATGGTCAAACAGAGAGTTAGTTGATAAATCATTGAGATGAATGAGACTAAAACCCATAAGTTAAAATCTTTGCAGTGGACACCCAACCTAGTTGACTGGAGATCTAGGTTCAAAAGGGACAACCAAACTGTAGAGACCATGTCGGATCACTGTGGGAATTTTTTTCATGTCCATTCCTATGATGAAAACAGTGATGCCCGTATGAAATGATAATTAGTGAAAGGTTTTAATGATTATTATGCGTCGGATTTTCGAGTGGAGTAATGCAGGTTATTCTTAATTAAGAAATCAAATATGTAAGAGAGAAGTATGGTTGATTCTAAGGGAATTGTTTAGGGCACATTCTTATTAAACTCTTACTGAACTAGATGTGTGTTCAGGGCCAAAATGGACACAATAGTGAGAGCTGTAAGTACCAAGAAGACTCATGTGTGATGTATGTTATTATTTACACCAATGACAAACAGTTGAAAGACATCGCGTCTACTTTCTAGTTAGTAAACTCAGCATACTTTTATAAGAGAATTTTCAAAGGGCAAAACCTACCTGTCCTAAACAGGTTTCAACCGTAGATATCTATCACCGAGTCTACAAGTCTTTGGTCACTAATTTCATTCATGTAGAGAATTGTCGAAAAATTAAGTGAATTTCACCACTTTAATTAGCCAAATTAAATTGGATAATATAAGTGGGTGAATGAAACTTAGTCACCAAAGTAGCGTTTTCACCTTCCATGGTTGTTTGGGTTCTATAACATCTCAAAATGTTAAATAGGGTAGTAGTGACCTTATGAAAGGTTGTAACTTATGATTTTTCATTCATGGCATTCATGTGGCACTAATGTTCCCTCATGTATAAATAGTCGATCTCTTCTTTATTCTCAACATACCAATTCATAAATCATCTCATTCTCTCTTGAGTTCTCTTTCACTCTCTAGTTTATAGTGTTCCGGTAATAGATATAATGTACTACAAGTGCGTCAGAGTGTTCTTGGCAGCAGTGAAACTTTAAAGCACAAGTGGTCGTTGTATCGTGGGAGACAAGTGTCATCAAACCTTTTGCACCGATAGAGGAGGTATAAATTTTCTTAAGAAAAATGTGTGAGGCACACGACTCACCTTCATCACTTTCTTATTCCCCTATATACGAGTTGATAACATTAGTGTTTTTCATGTTCTTCTTGTATTTTTCATTTTATAATTATGTATTTTAATTATAAAATTAAATATATAAATACATATATTTGCAATATCGAACGACTTTTGTTAGAGTACCAAGCAAAGAGAAAATAGCAAGCTGTAGTGTGGCTTAGCCATTGATATATGCAACAGCAATTAAGGAGAAGGTGACTAGCTAGAGCTTATATGTAGAGAGGAGCAGGTGAGGGAGAGACGACACGTTTTGGCCATTCTTCTCTGCATGGGTAGTAATACTTCATGTTGTTACACCTCATTCTCTTTTAGAGCAGGTGGCTCTTGATATGGTTCTGGAGAAAGATACAAATTCATCATATATGCATGCAACATATGGTTTTGTTCAGTAATTTCTGAAGATTATGGTAGAAACTGAAAATGAATTTTGATGGCTAGAGTCAGCTCCAATATGTGTAAATTAAATGTGGGAGCAAGAAATGAAGGAGGTGCTCATTCTAAACTTCATATTTAAATACCTAAGGTGTCATTGGACATTGGTTATGTAGGTTAGAATTTTCCTGGTTACTTTACTCTTTACTTATTGACCAAGGTTTCATTCCTACTAGTTGAACCTAGATTATACTTAAGTTGTCATTCATGATTCATTATTGACTAAGCCAGGATTTCCTAATTAGTTATGTTGCAATAATGTGATGTTCTCTTTAGATTGATGGATATATATTGGTTTTTTCTTTTTTTCTTAAGAATGGCACGGCTAGACGTATAAATAGAATAGAATTTCGATAATTTAATACTTGATTAATTAATAATCTCGTTGAAATAATAATTTTTATTGGTCTCGAGTTAGGGACAACATACTAAATTAATAATTCTTTAAATTTATAAAACAATAAAAATATAATAATTTATATAAACCCTAATTAATATATATATATATATATATAAATTAATAATTCTATAATGCATAAAATTAATTATTTATTTTTGAGCATTTCATAAAAACTGAGTCAATTATGACTTATTTCTTCTTGAAAATGGAGGTCACATCAATCGCTTGATCGATATCATATCATTCACTAACTCACTTGCAAGTCGAACTTTTCTAAATCTACTGTTGCAAATGCTTCGAGTGCCACTTGGATTATTTTTGTTGTACTCGCACAATATTGTTTTACTCATTTCATCAGTGATCGACAATTTTTTTACATACTCGTTTGATGTTAGAAACCATTTTTTGTGTTTCTAATTTGATGTGTGACTATTGTTATTTATTATTTAAATTGAGTTTGTTTATTTGATGTTCATGCAATTAATATAGTACTTTGAACTTACATAATATCGAATAAAGTAGTATATTTAATATCTTACATATACGTAATAAATTCGACATTATAGATATTGTATAGTGTACAACAACATTATTTTTGTTGAAAAATTAAAAAGTCATATTTAAAAAATTATATAATATTTTGAAAAATTAATAAGATATTAAATAAAAGATAAATTAATATTTATTAATTTATCGATTAATTAATACCTCACTAAATTAATAAATTGCGTCGTCTCAAATTTATTAATTTATAAAGGTTTAACTGTAGTTAAATACATGTAGAGAACAGTAAACAAACTATTGTATACTAAATTTGATCACAGTTTTTTTTGGCTATTGACCATTTCATACAAAATGAAAAAAAAAAGACCATTCAAACCAGAATAGTTTTTCATTGCTCATTCTAACTTTGCGTAACAAAATTACAATTTTATCTCTATTTTTTATTAACTCTTTCTCCACCCTCCCCCCACACCATTCTTCCTGATCTCAATTTTCTTCTTCTTTCTCCTCCACCTCATCCTCTCTCTTTAGAAGCAAAAACCCAATTAACCAACCCAATCCTAATCCCAAAGAACAATCCAATCACCGATCAACCAAGAGCCGTCAATGGCGGCAGAGCCAGTTGCAATCGTCATCGTGGCGCTCTTGATCTCCACCGTCGCCTAGCTCTCTCTTGTCTTCTCCAGCAGCTCTCCATCGCTTCTGGTGGCTTGCTTAGAAACACACAACCCAGGCTCCATCTTTTACGCGAAACGACAACATTTCAGTTTTGGAAGAGGAGGACAAGGAGTGGAGCAGCAACAAGGAGCTGACTCTAGACGACGTCGTTTTCAGGATTGCATGGTCTTCTAAGCTCTGGAAGTAACGGAAGGAGTATGTCAAGCTGTGGTGGTGTTCAAACGACATGTGCGGCCACGTTGATTGAAGAGAAAGTTCCTGAACAGGAAAACGACGAGTTGTTGCCTCCAATCATGGTCTCTGAGGACATCTAGCGTTTCCGGTACACCAACCCGATGGGTCACCCTCAGGTACAGGGTTTGGTTGTTTTAGCCTATCTCTCTCTCAGGTACGGGTTTGGTTGTTTGTGAAATATTAGGCAGGCCCTGGTTTATTGGCTTATAGCTTGGTTTATTAGGGGGTAGTAAATTTAGTTATGGCAATAGGAATATGGCTTAGGAATTTTGTGAGAGCTTATTAGGAGGTAGTAAAGTTGGATGTGCAATATGAATGTGGTTAAAGGGTTAAGTGAGAGTTTATTAGGGTGTAGTAATTAAAGTTGGTTGTGCAATAGGAATGCAGTTTAGGGGTTTTGTGGGAGTTTATTAGGGGTAGTAAAGTTGGCTGTGACAAAAGGAATGCGATTTAGGGTTTCGTGAGAGTTTCTTAGGAGTAGTAAAGTTGGTTATGATGATGGGAATGCGGTTTAGAGGTTCAGTGGGAGTTTATTGGGTGATAATAAAGTTGGTTGTGACGACATGAATGCGGTTTAGGGGTTCAGTGGTAGTTTATTGGGGGTAGTAAAGTTTGCTGTAGCGATTAGAATGTGGCTTAAGGGTTTAGTAGGAGTTTATTAGGGAGTAGTAAAGTTGGTTGTGACGATAAGAATGTGGCGTAGGGTTGGGGTTAGTAAATTTGATTCTG
Organism: Comarum palustre; assembly: GCA_951800085.1. NCBI lineage: Eukaryota > Viridiplantae > Streptophyta > Magnoliopsida > Rosales > Rosaceae > Comarum > Comarum palustre. Next base: position 13,961,959 of record OX637583.1, read on the forward strand.
GTGACCGGTGACCATGTCTCCTATCTTTTCTATTTTCTCTCTCTAAGTATGTTTTAATAGATGAGAGTAAGTATTGAAAAATTATATATATGTTGTTATAAGTTTTGATGGAATAGTCACTAAAATGGTCAAAAAAATTTTAAAAAAAATGTTAGAATGAGAAATAAGGCCTAAAAATTGTAATAAATGAACATTTTCTCTTTTTTTGGGCAAATTCTTGCTATTAGAACGTAGGTCGACCTCCCAATTTACTTTTATGCAGTTATGTTCTTTGGAATTGCTAATTGTATGGATTTGATACGATGTGTTGTTTATTGGTCACGCATTTTGGATCAAAACCATGTTGTAAAGAGAGCTCAATAAGAACAAAAGATTACAAGTACGTAGCAAAACCATGTTTATTGGTAATTACAACAGTAGATGTCTCCTCTTACGTACAACACAGCCATTTAAGGCCGTTTTTATTCTTTGTACCATTAGCTAGCCTGTACCGTCCAAAAAACACTACGTGCCGCATTACATTTTTGCATTTCATTACTCATGCATTCATTTATGCAATAGCCTGACGGGTCCTCTGGGACTGGGACGACTTTGAAGAGCTCAAAGCAACAGTTTCCTGTCTGTTGTATTTGAGATTCCTTACCTGTTGTCGGTCAATCTGGTATGCGTTAGCAAGGACGACGTCAGGGAGTGCACGCAAGACAGAGGTCCGGCCAGCCAGAGTGTTGATCATGGCATTGTCCTGGGTCTTGAAGGCAATGTACTCGTAGCCATTTTTGCTAGCCTTCTGTAACACTGCGTGGTTCTGTGGCACAATGAAGAGCTGTCCCTGGCGGACCTCATTGTCCAAGATGGCCTGGCCGTTTTCATTCACAACCTGAACCCTAGCGCTACCTCGAATGACATAGTACACTTCATGGGCGTTCAAGTTCCAGTGAGGGCTGTAGATTGCATTCTGCATGTAAAGACAATTAATATGATAATTACTTGAGCTCAAACAGTTGATCAATTACTTGAAATTGACAAATATTGAGTAAACTTACGTTGTAGAAGAAGCCTCTCTCAGCGCTTAGGTCAAGGTGCCTGAGAATAGGCAACTTAAAGCTGTTAAGGGTGCTGACACGACCGGCTTGGGGACTGAAGACGTCGGCGCTTGAGGGCCTGCCAATATTCTCTTTGATCCTAAAGTTGCAGAATGTCTCCTCAAAACCATTCTGTCCTTGTTGCCCTTGTTGTCTCTGAATTCCCTGTTCTCGTCTTTCCTCCTGTTGTGATTCTGGTGGCTGGATGAAATCGAGACGTCCCCTAACTCTCACGATTTGGGGTCTGTTGTCGTTTTTTCCCTGAAGCTGCTGGGCAGTCTGTTGGTCAATGTTCAAAGCATCAGCAAGGAGCTGTGTGTTGAAGCCAGCAAAGATGTTGTTTCCTTGTTGTTGTTGCTGGTGCCTGCTCCTTCCTCCTTGCTGTTGCTGGTGCGTGCTCCTTTCTCCTCGCTGTTTCTGGTCATGGTCCTGGTCCCATTGACTTCGGCCTTCCTCTTGTTGTCCACGTCCTTGCTGTCCTCGTTGCCTTTGGCTTTGCCCTTGTTGTTTGAACTCATCTTCCGGGTTACCAGCTAGATAGAATCTCTACATACATAACATTACATGTATGTGCTCAGCAGTCAGCAATAACAAGTAATCTACCTACATGTATGGAAATATACTTTCGAGTGTAATTGGACAGTATGCTCAATAGTAGATATTTAATTTACCCTAGGGTTACGATCAAGCTGGTTTTGGTTGTTGCTGATGTCAAGAAGACTGACAGCAACAAGAGGTTCATCACCGTCGTTGTAGGACCAGTACGTAACTCCGGCAGGAATAGCAACAACGTCATCTTCTCTGATGCGTCGAACCTTCTGGTGTCTGTCAAGCTGTTCGAAGCTCTCTTGTCCCTGCTCGCCATGCTGTCCACGGCCTTGTTGCCGCTGGCGTTGTTGTTGCTCTTCCTCTTCTTGTTCTTGTTGACCCCTATGTCCACGGCCCTGTTGTTCTTGCTGTCCATGGCCTTGTTGTCCATGCTGGCGTTGTTGGTGTTCTTGTTGTTGGCCCTGTTGTTCTTCTTCAGATTGTTCAGATTCTTCAAAAGTCTCAGGACAGCCAGGGAAAACAGTAGATAGAAAACCATTTCCTGCAGTAGTTATATGAATATGTTGAACACCAACTATATATATTAATACATATCCAACGATTGTAAGATTAGATAGAAATGGTTCCAGTTACACCGTACCTTGGACTATGTAAATGAGCTGTGGAGCGTGGGTGTAAGAAGGCAAGTGAAAGCCATTTTTTTCAACAGTGATTCGTTGAACAGCAACACCAGCACACTGGAAGTCGTCCCGGTTGTAGTCCCAGGACTCTATCCTACCTGCTTCAGTCTCAATGCGGTTATCAGGTTCGCGGGATTGGAGCTGATCTAGTTGGCACTCATTCTGCTGGCTAGACTGAGCTTGTTGGCGTGCTGCGAAGCAGCTGTGGAAGAGGACAAGCAAGCAAAGAGAAAAGGCGAGAGCTATAGGCTTAGCCATAGTGTTGATCAGATGTGTATATAACTTGTTGTGGTGAAGCGGAGAGTAGAAGGTGTGGTATTTATAGGATAGAGAAGGTGAAAGAGGGAAGGATAAGTACAACATCTGAAGCCATTCTTATCTTTGCATGGCAATAGCATTTCACATTCTTACACCTCATTTCTCCCGGGGCAGGTGGCTCATGGCTTCAGAGAAGATACAAAGTGCCTCTAACAAGGTGGGTTTTTGCCATGATTGTCTGTAAGTGAAGAGAAATTCTACTGCCTTGAACCTGGTCCAATAAAGAGCAAAATTAAAATAGGACTACATCTGCACCAACCTGATGAACAACTTCTATAAGGTAGGCAAGGTTCAAAAATGAATGTTCTTATCTTCCTAGTACCCATTCATCTATACTCCGTCATTCTATGAGTCAAAATTTAATATTTAAAACTGATGTAGACATTCCATCAATAAAACTTATAAGTTCTTAACTCTTGTTGGTAATACTCTGACACATCAAACTTCTTTGATTTCTTCCAGAAGCATAAGCATCTGGTTCTCACGTTGCTAATTACTTCACCTAGCCACAAATGTAGGGCTTACTGTGACAATCTGTAAAATCCAAAATTAAAGAATAACATTTAATAGATCATAACTTGAAGATATACAACATAATCATGCTATCTGTTACACACTTGAGTTTACAAGGCAGCAAAGGTATGCGGTATGGTTTATCTTTGCACCATGTTGGGACACATGAAGGCACAAGCAAAGGAGTGCAAGTAGGAAGGGAAAGTTGGTGTGCACCACGGACCAAGCAAAAGGTGGGAATCATGCAACCTCGGGCATGACAGGTGCTGGGCAGGAGCTTCACAGGTGCTTAAGAGGGTGCACAGCATGGTTCACACGTGTGCAAGGCGGTTACCAGAAACAGTTGCAACAAGTTAGTGGGCGGTTAAGCTCCACAATGTGTGCTGCACAGTAGGCGGTTATTGGCACAACAAGTGGGAAAGTTACCAGAGAAGTTATGCACATAAGGTGGTTATTAAAGTAGTTGAAATAAACCTAAGTAGTGGGGGATGTCCACTACATCTATAAAGAAGGCATGTGTGTCAAGTGTCCAAGGGAAGTTGTAACTTCCATAGTCGCAAGTAGGTTAAATGTGTAGGTTTGTTCTACATGAGACTCGGGTTCAACTATGTTGAATATGTGAGATTCATGCTTATGAATGTATGTTTGCTCTTAGTGAAAGGGGAAGATATTTCCCTAACATACGAGTGTGAGATGATCTTATTGAACACCCAAAACAAAGACACAAGAGAGTGAACGAGAAACACTTGAGTGCAAAGTAGATTGCAATCCTACTAAACATAAACGGGAAGAAACGAAAGGGGAAGAGTAGGTTGTGGGGAGAAAGAAGTGTACACATTAGCATGGTCCTAGCTTTGTAAGGCCAGCGCCTACCAGAACCAAGGCGTTGTAAGAGAGAGAGATTTGGCTGGTTGGGGTTCAAGAAGGAGCCACGACGCCATCACGGTGCCATAGCTTTTGCGAAAGGCTGAGAAAAAAAATTCTACTACATACTCGAGGCCTGTGACAATTTGGTATCAGAGCCTGGATGGGCTCGATACTAGCCACCTGTTTCAGTTCGGGTGTGCTATTGGTGAAATAAAAAGTACGAGGAGGAATAGAACCGTGCATTAACACCAACCAATTGCAATTGAGGCACTTCATGCAACGAGAAGGTTTGCACCGGTCCAAGTGAAGGAACAACATCGGTGGTGAAAGAAAAAAAAGTACGAGGAAGGGGTAGATCAGTGCATTAACACCAACCAAGTGCATTTGAGGCACTTCGTGCAATGACAAGGTTTGCACCGGTCCAAGTGAAGGATCAACATCAGTGGTGAAAGAAAAAGTATGAGGAAGGGGTAGATCCGTGCATTGACACCAACCGAGTGCAATTGAAGCACTACGTGCAACGAAAAGGTTTGCAACAGTTCAAGTGAAGGACAAGGAGCTTGTAGGTCATTACCTAAAGTCTAATAGAGTTGTTGGTGAAAGGTGTAGATTGAAGCGTGAGTCTCACTACATGTTGATGAATTAAGGCATGAAACAAGGAGGATGTGTGAGGCATTTACGGTGCATATGACGGAAGCAGAGACGAAGTTCAATGGTATGATGTAAGACATGAATGCCTTATCGGACGCGGTAAGAGCAAGGTTGACGGATATGGAACATGACGTTAGTGAATGCTGCAACAGCCAATGTCAGGCTCAACAACGAGGGAAGTGTCATTCAAAAGATCAAAGTCCCAGAGCCTAAGATGTCCAATGGACAAAGGAAAGCAAAGGTCTTGGAGAATATCATATGGGATATGGAACAATATTTCAAAACGGCTTGGATAGCAGAGGCCGATAAAGTCTCTATGGCTTCGATGTACCTTGAAGGAGATGCCAAGTTATGGTGGAGAACTAGAGTGCAAGATGCGGATGAGAATGAGGAAGAACACCCACTTGATAGTTGGGATGTTTTGAATGATGATTTGAGGGGTCAGCTCATGCCTTGCAACTCGGCATGGATGGCTCTTGAGGCATTGAAGAACTTGAGAATGAGTTATTCAATAAGAGAGTACATCAAAGAGTTTTGTTCTTTGATGCTAGACATCCACAACATAGAAGAGGAAGATTTAACTTTTTAGCAGGTTTACAACCGTGGGCAAGACATGAGCTTCAAAGGCAGAATGTTACTGATTTGTAGACGACACTAGCATTGGCCGAGAGGATGGTGGATTTTTGGGCAAGTCTAGTATTTTCAGACAAGAGGAAAGACGATGGCAAGAAATCAGGGGCTGACTTAGTCCAAGGGCGTGCCAGCTAGGTGGACAGATCATAGAAAGAGTAGTTACAAAGCGGTTACTCAGCCCACTACTAAACATGGGGGCAGAATGAAGTCCATTACCCATGATGCTCCACAAAATAAGGATTACTCATGCTATATATGCAAGGGTCCTCACTTTGCACGATTCTGTAAACAGAAAAAAAACACTTTCAGCCATTGTTTCCATTATCGAGAATTTGAAAGGAAAGGAAATTGAGAAAGATCCAGAAGCCTTCATGAGTTCAATGCAATTTTTAAACGCACTCACAATTGAAGAGGGTCCGAGAGATGGGCAATTTTTGAATTTGTTGGCTCAAAAATCGTTCTGACCTCGTGGTTGATAGGCCGAGGTCTTGTTGGGCTACACGTGTCCTCACTAGTGGATTTGGGCTCTTAGACGACGAAATATTTCCTTCGGTTAAAATAATTATTTTTTCTGAAAAGATCCTAGCCAACAGAAATTCCGTCGGTTAAGATCCGTTAGCTAAGACGCGTTGGTGGAGATCTTAGCCGACACAACAAAATATTCTGCCTGCTAAGGTACATCTTAGCTGACGGAATATGTTCAACCTGGTCGACGCAAATGTTCATCGGCAAAGAGTATTGCTAACAGAATCATTTCGTCGGTTAGGAAATCATCAACTATAGTTACATCTTAGACGACCACAAAATTCTTCTGTATAGATGAAATATTATGTCGGCTAAGAAGCAACTATCTTAACCGACAAAATATTTTCGTCGTCTACGACATTGCAGACGAAAAAAGTTTAGTCTTAATCGACAGAATATTCCGCTGTTTAAGACATAGCAGACAACAAAATTTAACTCTTAGTTGACGGAAATTCTATTTTTCAGTTGGTAAAAGTGAGATCATTGCCGACGGAAAATCATTTCTTCCGTCGACTAAGACTATAAAATATTTGTTTATTTTTTCATTTATTCTTTTTGATTTTGAATTTCATTTTTCTTTTCAGAAATTGTTATTTATTTGTTTTGATTTTTAATTTATTTACCTATAAAATTCATATTGGTTTTTATTGTTATAGAAATAATTATAATATTTAAACTTAATACCAAATTATTATTAATATAAAAATTATACATTAATAATTAAAATTGTTCATACATAAGAAAAATGTTTATACCTTTAAAAAATTATCGGCGTCAAATACCGGAGAAGACTGTGGAGGAGGAGCCGAAGACGATTGTGGAGGAGGAGGAGTCATAGAAGGCTGAGGAGGAGGAGGAGGAGCCGTAAACAAGTCGGGAGGAGCTTCTATACCTAAGCGAGAGAAGATGAAATCCATCTGTCCGTTTACTTCGGCCATCTTATCTTCCTACCACGCATTTCTTGTCTCAGCGTACTCAGTCTGCTAGTTCCAATGCTGGACCTCTCGTTCAAGTTGGTCTGTGACCTCTCGAAGCCTCTCTGTCTCTTCATGTGGAGGCGCACGACTACGCATGGTCGATCTGGATGAGGACTGGCTCAAGTCTCGCTCACCTCCTCGTCTCATCTCTTTAATCTCCTTGTCTTTACGCTTAATCAACACAACATCTAACACATCAATTTGTTGTGATGTTATGTTTTCTATGATTTGCTCCTTCGTAGCTTCAGGATTTGACTCCTTAAAGCTTGTTTTTCGTGCTTCTACCCCCTGAAGCATCTTGTCATGCATAAACAAAATAATGCAATTGTTATTACTTAAACAATCATATATATACCAACCACATAATTCAAAAAAATAAAATCAACATTCTTAATTAATACTAAGTATCCAAATTAATAAAGTGAAATAATTAAATTATTAATTAAAGGAGATATTCTTACATATTTTTGGGTGGCCAATTCGTCCCCGGGTCTCACATATCTCTGCTCGAATCCCTTGATGATCGGCAACGGCTCACCTTTGTTCCTTAGATCCTCCATAATGTAGATGATAGGAGAAGACCCGCTGTGGTGATGCATCTTCTTCAAACTACAGTTCTTCTTGTTAGCCTCCGAGAGTTTCTGATACATAATTTAATTAAAATATCATTTTTTTTGTAAACATATATTCACTAATATCTTATTTTAATTAAATAATGTATAGGTAAACTTAATTTACAAAATTGTATTATAATATTTAAAAGATATACCTTGAACCCGTCGCTCTCAAAATGCGTGCAAAGAAATGTCCACTCATCCTACCTCCCATAAAACTCCCATGGGATTCCTTCTGCTCTGTGCTCCTCTTGTAGACATTGTGACACTGTCATTTCCACTCCTTGTACCTTGATTGTGCAGTGTCCATAATCCACTTGAACGTCACCTCGTCATTTTCATCCCAAAAGTACCATGGCTAAGAAAAAAAATTTAAATATTAATACAAATAATATGTATATTAAATTTTCCAAATTAACCACACTAAGTAAATTACGTGACAATTTACTTACCGACAATGCGTTTCACACCTTCCACTGCTCCGGTTGCTCAAGATCATGGAAAGTCTTAGCCCTGATCCCAACTAGGGACCATACGGCTGACCCTTCAGCTTTGGCCCTTCATTCGAGGGCAATACTCTATGGGTATTTCCCCCTAGTCTCTTTCACAAAGCCTCTGTCATCTTTCCACACATAAAACCCCGTTTATTTTTCAGTGGGGGACCTGCAAGAAATTAAACAAAATACGCCTCATTGAAACTTATATTTACAAACTAAAAATGTGGCAAGTTAATATAAGTAAATGAATAAATAAATAAATAAAATATTTTTAAAAATAATAATAATAAGACTTGAAAATAAAATATTTAAAAAATAAAAAATAAAAATTATATATTTTATTTTATTATTACATTTATATTGTATTTAAAAATTCATGTAATTAATTTTTATTGTTGTTATTTTATTTAACAAAATAAAATAAAATAATTAATTTTTATTAATTTATATGTTATTGTTGTTATTTTATTTATCAAAATAAAATAATTAATTTTTATAATCAATTAATACTTATAAAAGTAAATTGTTACATATGCTTGTGGCCTTTACTTTACAGCGGGGACTAGGAACGAGCCTGCTAGTGGTAGAAGACTTGGTGGACGGTGCTGAGGTTTCGGTCGTCGGCTCAGCAGTGGAAGCCGTACCAGATGTGGTGATCGGTGGCTTGATTATCAAAGGAGGAGCCCCTGGTGATACTGTTCCCCCGACAAAGGTGTGGGCTGCCCGGCAGTAGCTTGCCTAAGTACAACCTCCATCAACTGTGAGGCCTTATCTGACCGTTTCATCCTCTTCACAATGATCGGCATCCTGAAACAATTCATTACACAATTTACAACACAATTCATAACATCATGAAACAATTCAATACACAGTATCACCATTGCGGCCTAGCAACAACTTGCACAAAGTCATGTTTGCAACTCTCACCCAATAAACATATACTAAATCACATTCATATAAAACAATGTTAAGGGCTTAGAAGACAATAGACATAACCAATATGATAGGAGCATTTTACGCTACGTTCTTAACATGTTTTTACCCTCATTTATGCTTTGTTTATCCATTATTTGATTAGTATTAGTAGTTATTTAGCATAAGGGGTTAATTGTAGAACATTGGCTAAAACATGTGTAAAATAGATAAAGTATGTGCAATATCGTTAAAAGCTGAACTTGGAAGTGTTCTTGATTTTTTAAGTTTCTGTAAACCAATACATTGTCACTACTTGATTATATCTTTTGAATGTGTAGGTGACATGTATGTGGACATAACAAAACAAGAATCGTGAGGATCGGACTTATGAAAGGTAGCAAAAGAAGCATGGAAAGACAAGAGGCCAAAAGCATGAATTCGGAACAGAAACAGAGGATTTCCAGAAACCATAACTCAACTTCAAAGATTTCCCTAGGACGATCCAGGAGGAACTAGGGAACGTGCCATATATGGATGGAAAGCTGTGAATGTCTAGTTTCTAAATCTTTTGGAATCGCAGCAATCCAAGGTCTTAGGAAGGAGTTATGCCGGAAACAATGGCCGGAGGTCAGTCTGCTGGAAACAGGACAGAATTTGCTGAAGTTGTCTACCGAGTTCGTGAGTGTGTTTCTTCACCAAAATCCATCCCAAGCATGCCAAATGATTAATGAAGAGCTTAATGATGATATGGGAAGTTGTTTAGAAGAAGAAGAATCGAAGAAACCACCAAGGAGAAGCCGAAAATAACAACTACGAAAGTTATCCCGGTCAAAACAGGATAACTCGGTCTACCGAGATTATGGAACCTTTTCGGCTGTCCTAGGAGTCCATGAGCATAAAAGAGAGCCCAATGCCGACCCACACACATGAAGAAGAGTCCATGAAATCAGAAAAAGAAGTTTTTAAAGTATTTTCCAAGTCAGCAAATTAAAGAGAAGGAAGACAATTCCAACAAGGAAAGAAGAGAAACCTACCCGGTTTGGAACACAAGGGGCTGCCGAATTTTCATTAGGTTTTCTTAGGGTTTTGTCTCTATAAATACACATGTAATACAGTAGAAAAAGTGTCTTTCAATTGCTCAAAACATAGTATAGCCAAACTCTACCAAAAACCCTCCTTACACAGAAAAACACCAAGCCGCCGCCGCCGCCAACCCTTGCTGCCAACTGCCCATCTTCCGCCTATCATCTTCTCACCCTTTGCCGACCTATATAGGTAGGTTAAGGATGAATAAATCCATGGTTTGTGCATGTATTTTCTGTGTAAAAACAGTTTGTTATTATATATATGCAATTTGGTTTTCGGTTTTACATGATAAGCATGTTATGAACTCTTCTTGGTGATTTGCACATGAATATGTTTGTTGTGTAACGATTTAGATTGCATGTTAGGATTATGATTTAGTTTAAGTTGTTTATGTTTGTGTTTAGTAGATGTTGAATTGATTAATCTTCACCCGAGCATATAATCGAACCTTAGGTTAATTTGAATGATCACAAGTTAGCTATTAGGGGGGTGTTTCATGCGCCGTAGTATTTTAGGTTGAGTTCACCGGGTCGGGCTCTCAATTCTAGTTGCTGCCAAGGGATGGTAGGGTGAGAGATTTGCATGTTGAATAGGATGAGTGACGACATACCTAGGATCATGTCTCCAATGACTCATGAACGGTAAGTGTATTTTGTGTTAATGTGATGCGGGTCGTAAGCATTAAGCAGGATGACACATAAACTTAGGATGATGCGTGTCGTAAGTTCTAAGTTACATGAGAAGTCTAAATAGTTGGAATTAATTTGCATCTGTGATAACATAAACACAATAACTTGATCTTTCATAAAACTTATATGTTTTCTAATCGGTGTTTGCTATATCTTGTGCTTGAGTATTGACTGACCAATTTATGTAAATATTTCTGTTTTATTTTCTTAATATTTCGAACCAACTTTCAACTCCCATCTATTTCGATGTAAATATGTTTATATTTGTGAATATTATCATGTGTGTTATACTTGTATAGTTGTGACAGAATTGTACTTGTATGTTTTATTTGTGAATGTTACTAATAACTTGTTTTGCAGACATAATCCTTCCCTAGTGTCCCCGGCTTGAACGATCCCTACTTACAGTTACTACACGATAGGGTTTTAAATTGCAGGTTGTTAACAAACGGCCTCGTCAGTTTTTGGCGCCGTTGCCGGGGACGCTAAAAAGGATTTTTGTGTTGTATATGTTTGTGAATTAACTTTGTTTTCTTTTGTAGGTGCCGAATTATGTGTGTAAAAAACATATGTTTCGAAAATATTTGTATATGTTGTCGATTTATACATTGTAGATTTGTGTATGTGCCGAATTCTTTGGTGTGAAAGTTGTATATTTTGTGCCATAATTTTTGACTAACAATTTCTTTCTTATATTTTTGTGTAGGTGCCGAATTTATGTGTATATTTTTGTGTCATATGTGTTGTAACTTAGTAAATATTTAGGAGGTTGATTGTTTCATATGTGTTGGAGTTTATTGTGGTTTTTAAAGTGTAACATGTAGGGAGAAGCCGCATTTGTTAATCTTAGCCTAAACCCTTCATGTTATTTGCGGATTTCATGAGGTTGAGGGCGGCTTTGATTAACACTTGTCGAGTGGTCTAGTGACCCGAGTTTGTTCCTAGCTGAGTAAGGGGCCGTTCTGTCATAGATATGGAATTCAGGTTTGTTCAATTGGATCTCAAGATCATGACTGACCACTCTTCTCGGTGAAGGGGTCGATAGGGGTCCGCCTCCTTGATCACAAACGAGTCCTGCCTGGTTCTTGTAGGGGGTTCGCCCCCCGTGACATTGACACTTGCCTTCTGAAACCACGGAATCCGCTCGAACTAGCCAAATGCTTGGGCCGAAGCATCACCACACTTTAAACGCTAGAATTTACTTAGACATGTATGACGCCATGAACTTCAAATTAACTTGGCTTTAATTTTTGAGGTATATCGGACGAAGCATAACACTACCTTGGGCTGTATCAGTCCATTGCACAGTGGTCTTCCCTGCTCCACGTACCTTGAAAATTAGGGGTTAATAAAATCAAGTAGAAACATTTTAGGGTGAGACGTCATCACATTATGTTTTTGTCATGATTTTTGTCTATATGTAACTATGAATGCCGTATGTATACTTATGCCTTGTTGATAAATGTCAGTGTTTGCCGTGTGTATGTGTGAATGCCGAGCTCAATATATTGTTTGTCGTGTGTGTGAATATGTTTTTGTCCAATTTTCATGTTCGTTACAGTTTTGTGTGATGCCATGGTTAGTTTATATATTATGTGTTTCTAATATGTCATGTTTGTGTGTGTGTTATTTAAGTATGTTAATTTTATCTTAGATGCCGAAACCTATTCATAATTCTTGGTTAGTTTTGTTTTTCAAATTCCTTATGACTTACTAACTTGGTCTTGGCCAATTGTGCCATCCTGTTTTGTAGGTGAATGAGCGGTTCTGACATTTGGACACGAGACATCAACAACCGACTTATACGTGTCCAAGAGGAGCTTGCCATCAACATACCGTCAACATCTCATCACTCAACACCGAATTCATCACCACCACACTCAGTTGAATTAAGAATGACTTCACTCAGGGAAGAAAATGGGCAAGTTAATGGCACAGGAGTCAGGCCAGCCAATGTCACCTATCCAGCTGTGGAAACAGGGAAAACGGCTGACTTCGAACTAAGAGGTGGTTTCTTCCATCAACTGCCGAGATTTCATGGGTTAAGTGGAGAAGATCCGAACCGACACTTACAACAATTTGAGTTTAGTTGCGACATCATGTGCCCTAGAGGAGCTGACTTGCAACTTGTGAAAATGAAATCATTTCCGTTTTCACTAGAGGATAAAGCTAGGGAGTGGTTCTTTGCAGTGCCAGCTGGACGGATCACGTCATGGGCTACTATGATGAATGAGTTTCTCCTTAAGTATTTTCCATCGTCAAGGGTAACACAAATTCGAAAGGAGATCACTTCAATTAAGCAGGATGTGGATGAGTCTTTCGATGCATATTATGAGAGGTACAAGGCACTTGTGGCGTCATGCCCCAATCATGGCATCCGTGAGGGCCTGCTGCTTCAGTATTTTTATGAGGGTCTGCGCCCTATGGAAAGACAATTCTTAGATTCAGCAGCTGGTGGCTCACTTATGGAGAAAAGTAGAGAAGAGGCAAGCAACTTGTTGGAGATGAGAGCAACCAACAATCAACAATTCGGCTCATTTGCAACAAGACGTGCCAACAAGATAAGTGATCATGACGAGTCAAGTGCCATACATGAGTTGAAGGAAGACTTGAACAAGTTGACATTGATGGTGTCGAAATTAGCAAAGGAGAAGAATGTGTCAGTTTGTGGTGTGTGCAGCTTAGAAGGACATACATCAGAGCAATGCAATCAGGTGAACTCATACATTGAAGATGTGAATGTCGTGGGTTACCAAGGAGGGTTCGGCAATGTCCAAGGTTCAGGAGGTCAGACACGTTTTCAAAACTTCAATCCAAGAGCCAACGATCCAAACTTCCGTTGGAGCAACAACAACAACGTGCTGAATCCACAACCAAACGCACAAGGGCAGCAACCAAGTACTTACATGGCACGGCCTCAAGGCAATTTCATGCCAAGGCCATACCAACCCTACCAACAAGGAGGACAGCCGAGTGGGCAGCAAAATTATGATGAAATCTTCAAGAACATTGCCACTTCGACACAATCTTTGTTGGCCACAACTCAAACCAACACCAAGGACATTGCCTTGATGTCGAAAGACATTATGGAATTAAAGAATCAAATGGGGCAAGTTGTGGACTTTATGGGGAAATTCAATGAACAAGGGAGGTTGCCAGGAGGTGTCATCAAGAATCCCAAGAACGAGCAAGCACAAGTTGTTGTCACAAGAAGTGGGAAAACCTTGTTGTCACCACCTTCAAAGCCTAAAACCACAAAAGGACTTGGAGTGTTGGACATGAGTGATGAAGAAGGTGATGCCGAGCTCATAATGCAAGAGAATGCCGAGCATAATGCCAATGCCGAAACACATGGGCAAGATCAAGGAAAAACCGTGCGAAACAAAGAAGCTGAGCCAAGCAAGGAAGACTTGGAGGCAATGAAAAAAAGGGATCTTGAAAAAGATCCGGCAACTTCAAAGAAGGAAGGTATGATTTCGAACCCTAGTGATTTAGTTAATACTAATCAATCTTCTTGTTTGCCTTCTCCTTCTAGGTTCACAAAGAATAGAAAGGATAAATCCGATGAAGAAGTGTTGGAGGTTTTTAGGAAGGTGAATGTGAACCTTCCCTTGTTGGAGTGCATTCGACAAATCCTAAAGTATGCTAAGTTCTTGAAGGAGCTTTGCACAACAAGAAGGCACACAAGGGAGACACAAGTTGTCAAGATGAGTGAGACGGTGTCTGCCGTTCTCCAAAGGAAAATGCCGCCAAAAATGAAGGATCCAGGGAGTTTTTCTATCCCTTGTGTTATTGGTTCAACACGTTTTGATAATGTCATGCTAGATCTAGGAGCTTCGATTAATGTCATGTCCCATAATGTTTATGCATCCTTAGATCTAGGACCTTTGAAAACTGATAACGTTGTGATCCAATTGGCGGATCATTCTAACAAATACCCTATGGGGTATGTTGAAGATGTTCTTGTGCAGGTGAATCAACTAATCTTTCCTGCAGATTTCTACATTTTGGAAATGGAGGAGTCACTTTCTAACTCAACACAACTGTTGTTGGGACGACCCTTCATGCGCACTGCAAGAACAAACATCGACGTTGCTGGAGGCAACCTAACAATGGAATTTGATGGCGAGATGATCAGCTTCAATATTTTTAATTCCATGAAGTTTCCAAGAGCTGAAATTGAGGATGAACTTGTTGGGGGCAGCAGGAATGTCGACATGCTTGGTGATGCCAGGTACGGATCCGAACATAGATTTGGCATTGCACATTGTGCAATGACCACACACCAAGCATAGCAATTAACCATTGAGCAAGGGGTCGGTTTTGATAAGTTTGGAGAGCGAGATGAGGAGGCTTTGATTAATTTGGAGCCGTCCATACTTGAAGTTGTGAGGGAGCTTGACTCACGACCAATCTACAAAAGGTATACTCCCTTGTCAATTCCAATTTCCACTAATAAGTTGTTACCATCTGTGGAACAGGCCCCTGAGTTAGAGCTAAAAGCTCTTCCAAAGCACTTGAAGTATGTATTTCTTGGAGAAGATGACACTCTACCAGTTATTGTGTCATCAACGTTGACAAAGCAACAAGAGGACAAGCTAGTTGCAGTTTTAAAGAAGAACACAGCTGCCATTGGCTGGACTTTGGCAGACATCAAGGGAATAAGCCCTACAAAATGTGTTCACAGAATCTTACTTGAGGATGGCGCCAAACCTACCAGAGAGGCTCAGAGACGTTTGCATCCTCCAATGATGAAAGTTGTAAAGGACGAGGTGATTAAGTTGTTAGATTGCGGTGTAATCTATCCTATTTCGGATAGTCAGTGGATTTCACCCGTTCAGGTTGTGCCCAAGAAGAGTGGCGTGACTGTTGTAGAGAATGAGAATAATGAGCTAGTGCCACAACGGTTGGTAACAGGTTATCGCATGTGTATTGATTACAGAAGGCTAAACGCCACAACCAGGAAGGATCACATGCCTTTGCCGTTTATGGACCAGATGTTGGAAAGATTAGCAGGTCACGAGTTCTACTGCTTCTTGGATGGATATAGTGGATACAACCAGATCATGATACACCCGGAAGATCAAGAGAAAACAACGTTTACATGTCCCTTTGGTACATTTGCTTATCGACGAATGCCTTTTGGATTGTGCAACGCCCCAGGTACATTTCAACGTTGTATGTATTCTATTTTCTCTGATTATATAGAAAATATCATTGAAGTTTTTATGGATGATTTTAGTGTATATGGCAAAAATTTCGATGCATGCTTAGAGAATTTAGAGAAGATTTTAAACCGGTGTGTAGAAACTAACCTTGTACTAAATTGGGAAAAATGTCATTTCATGGTAAATCAAGGTATAGTTTTAGGTCATATTGTTTCTGCTAAAGGATTAGAAGTTGATAAAGCCAAGATAGATATTATGCATCACTTACCCTCACCTTCAACGGTGAGAGAGGTTCGTTCGTTTCTTGGCCATGCAGGTTTTTACAGGAGGTTCATCAAGGACTTTTCTTTGGTGGCAAAACCACTTACTTCCTTGTTACAGAAAGATGTGCCGTTTTCATGGTCTAGGGAATGCGAGGATGCGTTCGTGCAATTGAAGGAATTGTTAACAACTGCACCTATCATGACGCCACCAGATTGGGATTTGCCATTTGAGTTGATGTGCGATGCTTCGGATTATGCAATGGGAGCTGTGCTCGGCCAACGCAAGGACAAGAAGCCCTGCGTCATTTACTATGCGTCACGGACACTCAACGATGCCCAGCTGAATTATACTACCACTGAAAAAGAACTTTTAGCTGTTATTTTTGCTTTAGAAAAATTTCGATCTTATCTTTTGAATTCTAAAGTTGTTGTTTATTCTGATCATGCAGCTTTAAGGTATTTGTTGACAAAGAAGGATGCTAAGCCAAGGCTCATTCGATGGATCTTGCTACTCCAGGAGTTCGACATTGAGATAAAGGATAAGAAAGGATGCGAGAATGTTGTAGCAGACCATCTTAGCCGAATTGTGCATGAGGAGGATACCATTCCTATGTCCGAATCATTCCCGGATGAACAACTGTTTCGAATGGAAGTTAAGGAACCATGGTATGCCGATTTGGTGAACTACATTGTGACAAGGAATTTTCCTTCATTTATGCCGAACCATACAAGGATCAAAATCAAGAAGGACGCTCGACATTACATATGGGATACGCCATATTTGTGGAGACAATGTGGGGACCAAGTCATTCGACGTTGTGTGCCAGAAGAAGAGCATCAATCCATCTTGAATTTTTGCCACAAGGAGGCGTGTGGAGGACACTTTGGACCGAAAAGAACAGCTAGAAAGGTGTTGGAAGCCGGTTTCTATTGGCCAACGTTATTCAAAGACGCTTATACAACATGTGCTTCATGTGATCGTTGCCAAAGAACAGGTAATTTAGGTAAGAGAGATCAAATGCCCTTAACCCCTATCATAGTTGTCGAAATATTTGATGTTTGGGGCATTGATTTCATGGGTCCTTTTCCTTCATCTAAAGGTTTTCTTTATATTTTATTGGCGGTTGATTATGTGTCGAAATGGGTGGAAGCAAAAGCCACCAGGACTAATGATTCTAAAGTTGTTGCAGAGTTTGTCAAAACTAACATTTTTGCTAGGTTTGGAACGCCAAGAGTTTTGATAAGCGATGGTGGATCACATTTCTGCAATCGAACTATTGAGGCTTTGCTCAAGAAATATGGAGTCACCCACAAAGTATCAACGCCATATCATCCTCAAACAAGTGGCATGGCTGAGACTTCCAACAGAGAGATCAAGCAGATTTTGGAGAAGACTGTAGGACCAACAAGGAAAGATTGGAGTGATCGATTAGATGATGCACTATGGGCCTACAGGACTGCGTTCAAGACGCCGATAGGAACTTCGCCATTTAGGCTATTGTATGGCAAAGCATGCCATCTTCCTGTGGAGTTGGAGCATAGAGCATGGTGGGCGGTCAAGAAATTCAACATGGACAAGGACGAGGCTGGATTGCATAGGAAGCTACAAATTTGTGAGCTTGAAGAAATAAGGAATGATGCCTATGAATCCGCCATGACATATAAGGCGAAGACGAAGGCGTATCATGATAACATGATACGAGGGAAGCACTTTGAAATAGGACAACAAGTCCTTCTGTTCAATGCTAGACTTAGACTTTTCCCAGGTAAGCTTCGTTCCCGTTGGCAAGGACCCTTTATTGTTACTAATGTGTTTCCTTATGGTGCAGTTGAGATTCAAAGAGCTACTTCGGGAAATAAGTTTAAGGTCAATGGTCATCGACTTAAACCTTATTACAGCACATTCAGGGAACACGTAACCGAGGAGATTTGTGTGACAGAGCCACCAACAAATGCAGAATAACGCCATCTAGGAGCAAGAAGAGAAGAGTCTAGGCTGATAGACTATAAACATTAAGCGCTGCATGAGAGGCAACTCATTTCAACCGTAGCAGTGGAGGAGCCATCAACGAGAGTTTGCATTTTCTTATCCCTTCACTTTTATGGTTGATATTTTGTTTATTATGTGACTTAGACACATGCTTAGGAAATTATGACATGATTCTGGGTTTACATTGAGGACAATGTAATTTTCTAAGTGTGGGGTAGAGGTTACATAGTAATTTGGTGTGTTTTTCAAATTTTCCGAAATTTTTTTGTTTCAATTTTTGTCGAAATTTTTCAAATTTGTTTTTTTTGTTTTGTGTCTTAGGATATACCCTTAAAAGTCTATGATGAACTATATCTTTGAATGCATGATTGACGGTTTAACATTTATCTTAAGAAATTGCAAGTTTCATGGATATTGTGAATTAGTATGAATATTTGAGACTTGATTGATAATGAAGTATGCATGTTTGATTAGATTGTTCCAACATAACCTATGTGAGAGCTTTTGAGCCTAAAAACTTTCTTTCATGAGTGAATTATGTGCCGATTTTTGCTTAAATTTTCACTATCTTTCGAAACCTCATCATTCTTTGCAAATTCAATAACTATGTGCTATAGCTTTTTAATGGACTCTAGAATTTACTAGAACTTGCTTATATGATTTTCGAAGCTTTATAATCATAAATTGTCTTGATTTTGAATATGATTGAATTTAATCTCATTAGGATCACCACCATTGCCAAATAAAACTTATGCCTATTTTGTGCCCGTCGTGGGACTTCTTAGTTAACCCCTTTGAGCCTACATTGAGCCTTTTATTTCAATCACCTTTAAACAGAATTCCTTTGCTTAGAATAGCTAAACTTTTACCTTGTTATCAAGACTTGGCAAAGCACTTCTGATGGAGCTGTAATGCGTGATGCTGAAGAACAAGTGTGGGGTGAACAAGGTAGTAAAGAGCAAGTGTGGGGTTAAACACCAATGTTTTGTATTGTATATGTGCCATGTATGAACAAAAAGAAAGACATAAATTCCGAAAAAAAAAAAAAAACAAAAAAAAAAAAACAAAAACAAAAAAATCGGATAGAATTGAAGTTCAAGGCACAAATTCTTTCATGGTGTGTTGTAATGTTTTGTGAATTTGGAGTTAGTAATTATTTGAAGGTCTAAAAGTGTTTATATGACCTTTGTCCTGTTCGCAATATGGGGAGAAGTCAAGATTGACGTATGGGTCCAACATGAAGAAATTCGACCCGTGAAGTGAAGACATGAGGAGGAGCGAGATTTGCTAAAGTCTTGGTGATTTCTTATAGCACCACTTATCTAAAAATTCCTACCTTATGAAACCAAGCCCCATTACAACCATATTATTGAGATTAATTCATGATTCTTAAGATAGCTAAATTTGATTTGTGGAGATTTTCTCATGAGTTAAGCATATGGTTTTGGTCCATTATTGCACATAGTTGTTATATGAGGTGTTTCCATGAATTTCTATTCACAAAGAGCTTTTATTTGATGAAATATGCAAGTTATTTGTTATCTTATCATCTTTTCTCTTGCATATACTATTGAGTGAATACCATGGATGAGTGAAAAGAAGAGAGTATGCCATTGTGAGGTGGAACGGTTATCATACATGTTTGTGCTATATGATCTCATATCTTAAGTGTTCATGCTATGATACATGCTTATGAAGCTTTGCAATTATGCTTTTCAATCAAATGTTCAAACTTGAAAGTTATGCATGCTAAAGAATCTGAGACAAATCATTTAAGGGTATTAGTTGTCTAAGTGTTAATTGTTTTTGTGTCGTTAGTATTAGTAGAGTCTTATATTTAGTTTGCTAGGGACTAGCAAAGGGTAAGTGTGGGGTAGTTGATAGGAGCATTTTACGCTACGTTCTTAACATGTTTTTACCCTCATTTATGCTTTGTTTATCCATTATTTGATTAGTATTAGTAGTTATTTAGCATAAGGGGTTAATTGTAGAACATTGGCTAAAACATGTGTAAAATAGATAAAGTATGTGCAATATCGTTAAAAGCTGAACTTGGAAGTGTTCTTGATTTTTTAAGTTTCTGTAAACCAATACATTGTCACTACTTGATTATATCTTTTGAATGTGTAGGTGACATGTATGTGGACATAACAAAATAAGAATCGTGAGGATCGGACTTATGGAAGGTAGCAAAAGAAGCATGGAAAGACAAGAGGCCAAAAGCATGAATTCGGAACAGAAACAGAGGATTTCCAGAAACCATAACTCAACTTCAAAGATTTCCCTAGGACGATCCAGGAGGAACTAGGGAACGTGCCATATATGGATGGAAAGCTGTGAATGTCTAGTTTCTAAATCTTTTGGAATCGCAGCAATCCAAGGTCTTAGGAAGGAGTTATGCCGGAAACAATGGCCGGAGGTCAGTCTGCTGGAAACAGGACAGAATTTGCTGAAGTTGTCTACCGAGTTCGTGAGTGTGTTTCTTCACCAAAATCCATCCCAAGCATGCCAAATGATTAATGAAGAGCTTAATGATGATATGGGAAGTTGTTTAGAAGAAGAAGAATCGAAGAAACCACCAAGGAGAAGCCGAAAATAACAACTACGAAAGTTATCCCGGTCAAAACAGGATAACTCGGTCTACCGAGATTATGGAACCTTTTCGGCTGTCCTAGGAGTCCATGAGCATAAAAGAGAGCCCAATGCCGACCCACACACATGAAGAAGAGTCCATGAAATCAGAAAAAGAAGTTTTTAAAGTATTTTCCAAGTCAGCAAATTAAAGAGAAGGAAGACAATTCCAACAAGGAAAGAAGAGAAACCTACCCGGTTTGGAACACAAGGGGCTGCCGAATTTTCATTAGGTTTTCTTAGGGTTTTGTCTCTATAAATACACATGTAATACAGTAGAAAAAGTGTCTTTCAATTGCTCAAAACATAGTATAGCCAAACTCTACCAAAAACCCTCCTTACACAGAAAAACACCAAGCCGCCGCCGCCGCCAACCCTTGCTGCCAACTGCCCATCTTCCGCCTATCATCTTCTCACCCTTTGCCGACCTATATAGGTAGGTTAAGGATGAATAAATCCATGGTTTGTGCATGTATTTTCTGTGTAAAAACAGTTTGTTATTATATATATGCAATTTGGTTTTCGGTTTTACATGATAAGCATGTTATGAACTCTTCTTGGTGATTTGCACATGAATATGTTTGTTGTGTAACGATTTAGATTGCATGTTAGGATTATGATTTAGTTTAAGTTGTTTATGTTTGTGTTTAGTAGATGTTGAATTGATTAATCTTCACCCGAGCATATAATCGAACCTTAGGTTAATTTGAATGATCACAAGTTAGCTATTAGGGGGGTGTTTCATGCGCCGTAGTATTTTAGGTTGAGTTCACCGGGTCGGGCTCTCAATTCTAGTTGCTGCCAAGGGATGGTAGGGTGAGAGATTTGCATGTTGAATAGGATGAGTGACGACATACCTAGGATCATGTCTCCAATGACTCATGAACGGTAAGTGTATTTTGTGTTAATGTGATGCGGGTCGTAAGCATTAAGCAGGATGACACATAAACTTAGGATGATGCGTGTCGTAAGTTCTAAGTTACATGAGAAGTCTAAATAGTTGGAATTAATTTGCATCTGTGATAACATAAACACAATAACTTGATCTTTCATAAAACTTATATGTTTTCTAATCGGTGTTTGCTATATCTTGTGCTTGAGTATTGACTGACCAATTTATGTAAATATTTCTGTTTTATTTTCTTAATATTTCGAACCAACTTTCAACTCCCATCTATTTCGATGTAAATATGTTTATATTTGTGAATATTATCATGTGTGTTATACTTGTATAGTTGTGACAGAATTGTACTTGTATGTTTTATTTGTGAATGTTACTAATAACTTGTTTTGCAGACATAATCCTTCCCTAGTGTCCCCGGCTTGAACGATCCCTACTTACAGTTACTACACGATAGGGTTTTAAATTGCAGGTTGTTAACAAACGGCCTCGTCACAATACACATATACCAAATCACATTCATATATCCTAAAAAACCAAACAGAATAACCCCATCATGCACATTTCTCAGCTTAATTAACCCAAATCATTAAGATCACTCAAGATTTTCGAAGCAACCATACATTCATCACTCAAATTCCTGTATTCATCCTATACTCAAATTCATCACTAATTTCTGTGGACAATACAGACTTGAGCTATAACAAACAATCACTTCACCGAAACCAACAAAAA
Source organism: Comarum palustre (assembly GCA_951800085.1). Classification (NCBI taxonomy): domain Eukaryota; kingdom Viridiplantae; phylum Streptophyta; class Magnoliopsida; order Rosales; family Rosaceae; genus Comarum; species Comarum palustre. Next base: position 13,984,243 of record OX637583.1, read on the forward strand.
CAGAATTCAAGCCCATCTGTGAGTCGATTAGAGCAAAACAGCACAAACTTAATTAAGCAAAACAGCAAGGCATAATTATCAACCCAAACATCCACAATATCATCCAAGTTATCAACCCAAACATCCACAGTATCATCAATCAAAAATCAACAACAAACTCCAATTTAATTTGCAAAATCAAATTGCATAATATCACATGTATTCAAATTGCTAATATCACATAACCTGCAATTGGATTAATAACAGGATTGAGAAGACAAACCTGGAGGCAAAGATGAAGGAGGAGGCTGTGGCAGAGTTTGAGGCAGAGATGTAGCGGAGGAGCTCGAGGCAGAGACTAAATTCCAGGCGCTGGAAGGATGTGGTTGATGAGCTCGAGGCAGAGAGGAAGGAGGAGGCGCTGGCGAGATGTGGCGGAGGAGCTCAAGGCGGAGGATGGGGTGAGTGTTCTAGTCGGTTGGGATAGAGGTAGTTGACGGTGATGGGTGGAGGATCAGAGCTTGGGGGCGGATGTGGAGGAGAGTGAAGAGAGAGTTTGACGTCGGAGATAGGGTTTTTATAGTTAGTCAAATACTAGCTTAAGCAACGGAATATTTCTGTCGACTAAAGTAAATTCAATTTTCATGAAAAAAAAAACAGCAAAACCGCCAAAATTTTCAGGATCGTAGTCGACGGAATATCTCAATTCCGTCGGCTAAGAGTATCATAATCGACGGAAAATGCTCTTTCCGTCACCTAGGAAAATAAAACTTCTTCTAAATTCTTTGTTACCTAGAATATGGTAAAATAGTAAATTACGTTAACCGAAATTACATAAATTTTCAACCGTAGACACATTTCATCATTCTGGTCATAACTTATTTCACGACTTTTTTGAGTTTGAAGGTTCTACGTAGAGTTTGTTTTTGAAACGGAACATTTATGTAAAACTTAGTAAACAAGTTTTATAACATTAGTAGACATGTTGTCATTTTGATGATCACACTTGACAAACGAAAATTTGACCGTCTGATATGACCACTATGATAAAATACACTTATCATGAAAAATTCAACTTGATCCGACAATGTTAAGGGATTGATCTGGACGGAAAATATTTAATCCGTTGGCTAAGAAAAGCCTAGTCGACGGAATATGTTATTTCCATCGACTAAGAAAAATAAATTTCTTCCAAATTCTATTTCAGGGATTAGGGTTTAGGGCTTAGGGTATGACCCTTGGTCGACGGAAAATATTAAATCCGTCGGGTAAAATTACCCTAGTCGACGGAAAGCGCAGTTTTCGTCGACTAAGAAAAATAAAATTTCTTCCAACTTCTTTATTAACTCATGACATCTTCTGCAATAAAAAAAAGTAATAATAATAAACACATACATTTGTTAATTCATCTATCTCTGATGAAAGTTAATTAATGATCGATGCAAATTCATGATGATCGATAAATAACCGAATCGAAGATTGTAACGAAAAAATATAGTACATCTAATCCCCAACCCAAATTAATTAAGATTTAATCATACCCATCTTCATAATCATTGTCTTTGGGATCATCATCCTCCTCGAAATCCTCTATCTCCTCTTCTTCTTCGTCTTCGTATTCGTCTTCATCTTCGGGCACTTCCACTTCAATGTAACCTGTAATGGTCAGAATGTGTTGGTCATTTACGCGAATATTGTCAGTATTAGGAATTACATATGGATGTTTCCAATAATATGGTTCATTCGGTTGAGAGCTCGGTTCACTCTCGTTCACTTCTAATGTAGCTGCACTTCATATATTCCTATATGACATTACCTGCAGCACTTTCCAACCTTCACCCATAGCCGGATCATCAAGATAAAAGACTTGTTTTGCCATGACGGCAAGAACAAACAGCTCATTGTCATTTGTGAAGTATTTGTGTTCACTGATAACAAACCATGATCTGTAACAGTACTTCTGTGTACGGTTGGATCTGTATTGAACCATTTGCACTTGAAAAACACGACTGGCATACCGTACCCGTAGATTAGTTCGATGACGCTGATGAGCATCCCGTAGAAGTTGAAATGATTGCCCTCAACCATGACTCCATTGTTTTGGGTGATGCGACCTTAATCTCGTTTTGATGTCACAAACTTAAGTCCGTTGACAAGACATCCCGCACAAACTCTGTGTTTTTTATGTCCGCCAGCCAACAAGTGTAGTTCGGGTCATAAAATTGTGTCTGGTTCTTGTGACATCCATCATCTGCAAAATAGAAAGATTTTGTCATACAATACCCTAACAAATGGTCTTAAAATTATAACCAACTTGAGAAGAACTTACCCAAATCGGGAAGTAGTCAGGAAAATCTCTCTTGTGAATGGCTTCCATCCCATTTTGTCTGCTCAAATGGTCATCGAGATAGGGTGTGGCAATGTTGAAAGACGCACCAATGCGTCTCCTTCAATTCTTGGCCACGCAATCTGTATTCCTTACCTTGCCTGCCATATGGTTGTACATCATTGAAAAAACAGATAAATGAAATTGATTTCTCCCTCCTAAAGATTCGTCTGTCGTGACTTCATCATTAAGATATGTGTTGTAGTAGGTTAAACACTTAGCAATAATGTAAGCCGCCGTGATCGAACCTTCAGGTAAATGCTTGTTCCTGTTCAACTTCTTGTAATCTCCGAGTTGCCTGCAAATTAAAGAGTTATTGGAAAAATTCAATTATCTTGAGACTTTAGCTAAAAAGGTATAAATTGGATACACACATCTCGTTTGGATAGCACCAAGTATATTGTACCGGACCCGTAAGCAACACTTGTTCAGGAAGGGGGAGCATGAGGTGGACCATGATGCTAAAGAAAGTGGGGGGAGAAGATCCTCTCCAGCTTGCACATGATATACGCAATATCTGCTCCCAAAGATCGAACATTTGACTTTTTTAGCTCTTTAACACACAATCTCTGAAAGAACTTGAATAAAGCCACTAACGTGTCAACAACATCACTTTGCAAATACGAGCAAATGACCACAAGAAGAAGACGTTGCAGCAGAACATGACAGTCATGGGTCTTCAACCCGCTAATCTTATTTTCGTCAATCTTAATACATCGAGCTATATTTTCGGCATACCCGCTCGTAAATTTAACCTCACGAAACCACTTAAATAGTTTGGACCTCTTAGGAGGAACCACAGCGTAGCCTGCTTGAGACATATAACCTTTGACGGTCTTTCTGTTCGTCCTTATCCATAGCTTTCAACGTAAACCCATCTTTTGAAGATTAACACGAGCTTTAGTGTTGTCTTTAGACTTATCTTTAATGTCCAGAATTATTCCAAGGATGTTGTCACAAACATTCTTTTTTATATGCATGACATCCAAGTTGTGTCTGATTTTCAACGTCGACCAATAAGGCAACTCAAAGAACAAACTCTTGTGCGTCCAATACTTAAAGTCATCAGGCGTGGGAGGATTCAAGTTAGTTACATACTTGCTGCTGCTCAAAGTTCCAAACTAGTGCTGGTTTAGCTTATCCAAAATCCATTGACCAAACCTCATTTCTGGTTTCAGACCATGCTCCTGAGTTCCATCAAATGCTTCTGTATCAAACCGCCACAAGTGATCCTCTGGAAACCATCTAGGGGATCCTAAGTAAACAATTATGTTGGCGTGATAGCTCCAATTGACCTGATATATACATACAAAGCAAGTCTTCTATCCATGGGTAGTTTGACTAGACAACATCCCTAAAGCAGGGAAATCACTAATGGTGAAAATAATTGATGCTTTCATCCAGAAGGAAGTCTTGTCATACCTGTCAAAAGTATAGATTCCAAATTCCTATAACTGCAGGAGCTCGTCGATTAATGGCCTTAGATACACATCCAAGCGCTTTCCTGGAGAATACTTGTCCGGAACTAACAGAGCAAGAAAATTATACTATGTTCTCATACAATGTAAGGAAGTAAGTTGTAAGGAAATACAATCACTGGCCATATACTGTAAGACAAATTCTTGTCTCTTGTAGAACTGAATCCGACTGTTGCTAGTCCAAGTCTGACGTTTCGACAATCTGAGGCAAATTCAAGAAATGAACGGTTAAAATGCTTCCAAGCCTGTAGCGTCCCGGGAGGGGAAACTACAGTGGCCACGAATTTAAACCAATAAGAAGCCAATACGTCTGAAGGGCGTGCCAACAAATTCTTATTAATCTAAAGTCGTAGGCTTTTTAATAAGTAAAATAAAATTAAAGTTTAAAACTTGAGTGGCACCACAATAGTTTCTTAAAATATTCATAAGAGGTTTTACAATTTCGCGGAAGGTGGACAAATTAAATGGACAATTAAAAACTTTAGCGACAACAATAAAAATATAAAACAAGGTTAACAATTCAGGGTGACACCTTTACTGTTTATGTTAAATACTCTGGAAATTATCCGAAGGATAAAATAGAAAAAGTGAGTACAACTTGGACCAAACATTGAGTAGGGAAATGAGGCTCCACACACATAGCTCTCTCTATCTATCCCGTCACAGTACACGGTACCTACAAACAATCTGTTATAGAGGTGAGCGTCGTCCTCGCATGCTCACATATAGGCCCACCAATGATTTGTTTAAAAACCATAAAACCATATATATACATATAGATTTGAGCTCTAAATAAAACCATTTAGAAAAATCTTTGGCACACAAAATCATCATTTTTATATCTTTCTAGAAAAACTATGCAGTATACTAAAATAGGGGCCAGAGCGCTCAGTGAACAATACAGCCTACAGGGCTTCACGGATCTAGGCGGCTGAATCCCGGGTTTGTCTATACAGCAAACCGGGGTCAACTACCTATGCGTCTGAAGATGAATAGTAGCGAGAGTGTCCATTTACAGTTAATGCCTAACACATCACTGATAACAGTCATGTTGTTATGTTGACCTCAACATTCCTGATGAAATGCCCAACACCAGTTACAGCTAATGCCCAACACATCACTGAAGAAACAATAACAGTCATGTTGACCTCAACATTCCTAGTTTGACCAGGAATGACCACATTGACTAAGTTGACCAACCAATTCCTTTTTAACTCTTTAACCTTTTTAACTTGTTTTTTCGGTTATCAACTCTTTACTTAAATACCGAAAGTCTGACTTCGCTTCCGAACTTTCCTAAACCATGTTTAATCTGACGTTAGAGTGTCACATAATAATTCGTTTAATTACTATAGACACCCAACGTGTCACTTTAACCATTTCTTTAGTCTTGAGTCGATTTATCGATTTACGTGAATCACCAATTTTACTTAAAACGGTCAACTTGACATTTCTAGAATTTCAGTTATCATTTTTTGATAACAATTCAACACTTTACCAATTTTATGGAACTTCAATTCTTTACTAAACCGTTTTTCTGAAAATGGATGGAAAGTTTCCCAAATTAGAAGGTTCCCAATTACGGTTTGTTTCTTAAAATGGAAAGATTCCAATTACGGTTAGTTTCTGTTTTTAGTAAGTTTTCTTAAAACGTAGTTTTCCGACTACGACTCCTAAACTCGGTTAAACAGAAACACATTACACTTTTTAAAGAGTCGAAGACTACCTCTCGGTATTTCAGCCGGATTCACTACATCACCAGAACGGTCACCGGATTCTGTCGGATTCCGGTCAACTTGCCGGAATCTCTGCCGGACTCCAGTCAACTTGCCGGAATTTCACCAGAATTTCTCTGTTTTCTTCATCTCCAAGTTATCAACAACATGTAATGAAACAACACCAAAACAACATCAATATCAAACTTAAAACCAAATAACAGTAACACAGTAGCCCAAACACAGGATCCGCACCTCCATCTTCTCCAAAGCTTCCAGTGCTGCTCTGCAGCCTCACCATTGAGCTCCACCATGCAGCCTTTAAACATTGGAGCTTCATCAGCACCATCTCCTCACCATCATCTCTGTTTTTTCCCTCCACCGAGACCAAGCCTCGGGCCTCCTCTACTGCTCCAAGTCTGAGATGCTGCCCCTAGCTCCAAGTCCTCTTCCATTTCCTCTCTCTCATACACGCTGTCAAGGTCACCTGGCTCGAGGGACACGCCAAAAATCTGAGAACAGACTCGCCAGAGGAGTTACAGAGAAACCCCAGAAAGTTAGAAAAACAGGAAAATTAGGAGTTTTTGATTAGGTCCTCGATTCGACATAGCAAGGACAGGAAAAGGAAGAAGGAGAGAAGAGGAGAAGAACCTTACCCTCTAGAAGCCGTGTCGTCGTTTGGTTTGCAGGAAATCGGAGAACTCAGGTGAGTTCTCTCCTCCTCCGATCTCCACCGAGAGTAGACGCTTGAAGGATTAGAGGACTAGGTTAGATAGAGTAGAAAGAGAGGAAGCTTTTGGAGGTGGTCCGCCACCCTGTGATGGCCGAAGTCGCCGGCGCCGGGCGGAAGACAGCGGAGCTCGAGGAGCTCGAGTTGACCCGAGATTGGGCTTTTGACCTTGGTCGAAAGTCTAACCTCTTTTTATACTAAAATGGACGGTTGAGATCTGATCTGAAAAATATCCAACGGTCCAGATTTAAAGAAGGTAAATAGTTAAATGGTAAAACTGTTTTACCAGAATGGTAGTTAAAAATTACTAGAAACATGAAAAATTCACAGAAAATAAACGGAAGCTCCGAAAATACCAGGATACTCGTGTCAACACGTACTATGACATCAAGTCCTTAAATGTGGAATATGAAGAACTTTGAAAAACTCAAAAATGAACGTGGTCGTTCACTCGCGAAGTTACCGAACACGGCTTAAACCTTAGTAACTCGTCAATAACCACAGTAAAATCGTGCGGGGTCTCACACTCTACCCCCCTAAAGAAATTTCGCCGTCGAAATTCACATACTAAATTGGCCACTGATCAAGGGTCAATTTCTCTATCATTCTCTGCTTCTTCTGGAAATGATGGCTCAACTTTGCCAGTCCACGTGTGACGACGTCACAACCGATACTCGAGTGACTTTAGTCCACCAATAACTTCGCTTACCGTGAGTCCAAATTTCTGCAAGGTCACTGAATTTTCGGCTGAACCTCGAATCTATGCTCGTGACCAGAACAACAATGTCGATGCCAAGGAATGAACATTCTCAAGTATTTTCACTTTTCGTTAACTCGTGTAACGAGTTTTGAAGTCACGATCGAAATGTAATAGTCGATTCGATCGTCGATCTCGCATGTTCTATAGCCAAGTAACAAACTCGAACTTGTCACTTTCTCATCTTGATCGCAATGACGAGATACTCGAAACAAGCTGTCACATCCGCTAACGTATAGCGTCACAAAGTCTTTACGCCAAAATGACTTTATCAAATCTTGACTGTATGAGAGGATGCACAGATACCAACTGACAAGTGATAATCTATAAGATCACGTCTTTCTTTGCCGCGTCGTGCTTGAACGATCGATGAACCACGAACGATGTCTCAACATCGAAAGACCACTGATGATGAGCCAAGTCAATCATGTTGTCGTACTTTCAACTCTTAGATAACTCGTAAAGATGTCACCGATAGACTTTTCCTTAAAGTCAATATCGCAAATCTAGTATCTTTATCATCGACAACCGAAACAGACACTCGCAGACGCTTTCGCTAATCCACTCTTTTGATGTCATTATGACGATGAGTTGTCTCATGCGAGTGTGTCCATCATGCTCCATCAGAAAGATAACGGGCAGTCATGATAACACTTTTGAAAAGATCAGAATACGTCTTAGTTACCTTATCCTAATCAAAAGATCAGTACGTATTCGCCTCTGAAGCTGTCAAGTCGCACCTCGTACGATTCTTTCCTTAAGATAAAATTCCAAGTTCCACACCTGTCAAGAGGGATACTACTCGTACCATCAACGTTGTAAAATGTTCACCTGGTCACTTGTTTAATGGACACTTCCCTCATTATCATGCCTCGTCATAGACTTACAGCGTTCCTAACTCAAACCGAGTAACGCTTCATCTATGAATCAGTCATAGGCACCAGAAACCTTGAAATCGAAATTTCTTACCCTTGATCACTTGTTGAAAAAGTGAATAACATAAGGGTAATTTCCACCTCGAAGTCCAACACTTGGTTGAACTGAGACTCGCTGATACTGTCCTCTAGCCACAATCTTTCTCATCTGCTTTACGCTTTTACTTTTCATTGGCCCGCTATCAATTTGCACTGAAGTGAAGTACTCTTTTTGTCGCTAGATTTCATAAACTCGAACCTGGCCAAGATTTCGATAATCTGAACATCGGTCAAGCTTAACTGCATGACTATTCAGAGAAAATTGGTACCCACTACCTCGGCTACAAACCGACAATTACCACCAAAATTATGGTATATACCGAATATTCTAAGGTACACTTCATTTCCTGTCTCAGACCGTTTGTTCAAATCATGAAGCTACCACTTGGTCATCAAACAATGTCTTACATGTTTCTTCACTTCAGGCATTCCATGCATAGAGTTCTAGCAGAAACAACATGTCTAACTACACCAATGGACAATTGATAAAGTTGTAAACTCTAAATGCAACTAATCAAAATGACACACAAACGTGAGTTTGTCCTTTCAATTTTCAACAATTCAGTCGTACAACATCTCCTGACACCTCATTCGGTCAGAACCGATTTTTAACGCTCCACATGGTTCCAATAACATCAAGTTTCATCAGCTATGGAAAATCATTTACATACTGATGTCTTGACGAACCACAAAGTCACAAGAGTACATGAACAAGTACAGAATCAACTCATAAAGTACTCACAAGAAAGTGAGAAATGATTACAGGTCTTAAGTTGCCTGTTTCCAACACTAGTAACATTTTGAGACTACTCTTACCTCATTCAACATAAAAAGTCGAGAGTAAGGCCTCATATTCATACTATCATGTTCACATCACATACTCTTAATTCGAGACCCCAAAGGATCGATACACATTTACCAATGTCAAAGCTTCACCATGCGTCGGAATAACCACAAACGTCGACGCCAAGCTTTTATAACTCACTAGGAAGGATACGAAACTCATCGCTCAATCCACTTCCTCGATTGTCTCTTTCACATTGTGGAGCTTAATGCCAGTCACCTCAACGCTACATTACAACTTCTCACTCTAGGGGAGAGACACCACCGATTTGTCATAACTCATGCTAATACTCAACCAAGCACGTACAACAAATGGTAAACTTTGTCTCAATAACTATGAGCAAACAATGGAGTCACCTAACTCCAATAAAATCTGTGGAACCACCTTGGGTTCCACCAATAATAAAATCTCTTTTCAATCATGAACTTTCTTTAGATGATCTACCACTACGGGATCCTTAATCTCAAATTCAAACTCCAGGATCTACCACTACGAGATCCTCAATCAGAATTTCAAACTCCAAGATCTTCCACTACGGGATCATCGATCTCAAACTCAAGGACCTAATCTTCATCTCACTATCTTAGCAAGGAGGGTCCATAAACACAATCCAGATACCATACTCATGCACAACAAACCTCATACCCTGCGGCTCCAATAATATGATATGGCCCCACATGCAATTCATATCATCAACAATCCAAAACAGGACGTTTTCATATCCATCATCCTCAAGTATGCCAAGTTTTTCGAGCTCAAAATCTATAATCTCAATTTATTGCCACTCTTATCATATGTCGTGGCATGTGTACTGTGAGAGAGCTAAGTGGGAAAATACTCGAGGAATCAATGACCTCATTATCAAGTAGGTTTGGAGACAGAGGCACAAGAAATTCTTCTGTAGTCATCTAGGTACTCAAGACAAAACAACGGTCAAGATACTCTGACAGGACATAACACAAGAATAGAATCAAGATGACAACAAGGCTTTTTAGCTCAAGGCGTAACAGTCACTGCCATAACACAAACAAGAGTCATAAAGGGATTTCACATACTACTAGAAGGTAACGAGTCGGATTTAAGGAATGATACCAAGGATAGGAACACGACTCGTGAATGAATTTAAAGTTGTCAAAATTTAAAATCGTAAATGAAAATTTCCAAGAGAGAATTTTCAAAACCCTTTTATGCCAACTCACGAAACTTTACTCGCTCCGAAATTTTTTAAAGACCACTTTCGAAAAATTTTGACGCGCTAGCACAGACTTCAAGACATCAGAGGTTTTTGAAAAAAAAATTTAAAAACAAAAGTCCAAGGAACAATTGCTCTGATACCACTACTGTAGCGTCCCGGGAGGAAAAACTACAGTGGCCATGATTTTAAGCCAATAAGAAGGCAACACGTCCGAAGAAAGGGAGTTTGGAGTAAGCCTATATTTTTTATTAACTTTTTATTTTTTTATTTTTTTATCAAGAATTTTAACTAGCCGGTCTGGAAATTTGATTTTTGCGGGTCAAGCTTCGAACAAAAAGAAAGTTCATTTAACCAGAATATGATTACAAGAACGTAGAAGCTCGTTATTTACTAGTTTGTACATAAGATTTCTCATCTTCCGAAATAGCCATATAACGGCCATTTTTATTCACTCTACCCTATAGCTTGCTGGTACCATATTCACTTATTCACCGTCCAAAAAACTCCGCGCGCGCATTACATGTTCATATTCATACTCAGACAAACATTTCAGCAATATCCCACCAGCTCCTGTGGGATCGAGCAGACCTTGATGAGCTCAAAGCAACAGTTTCCTGCCTGTTGTACTTGAGAGTCCTTGCCTGTTGTCGATCAATCTGGTATGCGTTAGCAAGGACCACATCAGGGAGTGCCCGCAAGACTGAAGTCCGGCCAGCAAGAGTGTTGATCTGAGCATTGTCTTGGGTCTTGAAAGCAATGTACTCGAATCCGTTGTTGCTAGCCTTATGCACCACTGCATGGTTCTGTGGCACTATGAAGAGCTGTCCTTGACGGACCTCATTGTCCAAGATGGTCTGGCCGTTGTCATTCACAACCTGAACCCTAGCACTACCTCTAATGACGTAGTAGACTTCATGGGCGTTCAAGTTCCAGTGAGGACTGTAGATAGCATTCTGCAAGTACCACAAACAAGAATAATAATCATAATCAATAACCTCAAATAATTCAAAAGGAAGTATATCGGTTGATTATACTTTTATACTTACGTTATAGAAGAAGCCTCTCTCAGCGCTGAGACGGAGGTGCCTGAGAATAGGCAACTTAAAGCTGTTAAGGGTGCTGATGCGACCGGCTTGGGGACTGAAGACGTCGGCGCGTGAAGGCCTGCCAATATTCTCTTTGATCCTGAAGTTGCAGAATGTCTCCTCAAAACCATTCCGTCCTTGTCCTTGCCCCTGTTGTCTCTGAATTCCCTGTTGTTGTCTTTCCTCCTGTTCTGACTCTGCTGGCTGAACAAAGTCGAGACGTCCTTTAACTCTCACGATTTGGGGTCTGTTGTCGTTCTGTCCCTGAAGCTGCTGGGCAGTCTGTTGGTCAATGTTCAGAGCGTCAGCGAGGAGCTGTGTGTCGAAGCCGGCAAAAATGTTGTTGTTTCCTTGTTGTTGTTGGTGCCTGCTCGTTCCTCCTTGCTGTTGCTGGCGCCTGCTCCTCTCTCGTTGCTGTTGCTGGTCCTGGTCCTGGTCCTGGTCCTGGTCCCACTGACTTTGGCCTCGTCGACTCTGGCTTTGCCCTTGTTGGTTAAACTCATCTTGTGGATTACCTGCTAGATAGAATCTCTACATACATAACATCATGCATGTGATTAGAAAGAACTAGCAAGCCAACAGTAAGAGTACTACTGTACCTCCACAAAAGAAATATATACATATCACTTGTGTTTGTGTAAACTAATTTACCCTGGGGTTACGGTCAAGCTGGTTTTGTTGGTTGCCAATATCAAGAAGATTGACAGCAACAAGAGGTTGGTCACCGTCGTTGTAGGACCAGTAGGTGACTCCAGCAGGAATAGCAATCACATCTCCTTCTCTGATGCGTCGAACCTTTTGGTGTCTGTCTAGCTGTTCAAAGCTCTCTTGTCCCTGTTGGCCGTGCTGCCCCTGTTGTCTATGACGACCTTGTTGACCTTGTTGACTACGGCCTTGTTGTTGTTCATACTCTTCACGTTCTTGTTGTTCGCGGCCTTGCTGTGCATGGCGCCCTTGCTGGCCTTGCCACTGTTGTTGCTGGCTTTCTTCATCAGATTGCTCAGATTCTTCGAAAGTTTCAGGACAGCCAGGGAAAACAGTTGATAGAAAGCCATTGCCTGCAGGGTATAAATGAACAATTTTAATCACATACTTCCATTCAAAAATGTATACTGAATATAACCAATTGCATTTATACAATACCTTGCACAATGTAAGTGAGCTGTGGAGCATGGCTGTACGAAGGCAAGTGAAGGCCATTTCTTTCGATGGTAATTCGTTGAACGGCAACACCAGCACATTGGAAATCATCCTGGTTGTAGTCCCAGGATTCGATCCTACCCGCTTCAGTCTCAATGCGGTTATCAGGTTCACGGGCTTGGAGCTGATCTAATTGGCATTCATTTTGCTGGCCCAACTGAAATTGTTGGCGAGCTGCTAAGCAGCTTTGGAAGAGGACAAGCAAACAAAGAGAAAAGGCGAGAGCTATAGGCTTAGCCATAGTGATGATCAGAGAGATAGCTAGCTAGTTGTGGTGAAGCGGAGAGTAGAGAGTGTGGTATTTATAGGATAGCGAAGGTGGAGGCAAGGATCAGTACAATAACATTTGTAACGATCTGAAGCCGTTCTTCTCTCTGCATGGCAATAGCATTTTACATTCTTCCACCTCATTCCTCCAGGGCAGGTGGCTAATGATTTCAGAGAAGATACAAAGTGCTATGAACAAGGTGGCAGCCAGAAACGGTTCGTAATTGTCTGCAGGTGAAGCGAAATTTTACACCCTTGAACCTGGTCCAATACAGGGAAAAATTAATGAGAAAAATCAGAAAGGTTCTTTAAAATATAAAGCGTGATCTGTGGATCATCTTTGTATCGATATTGTCTCAACTTAACCACCTTTAAAATGTTGGGTTTTATCCACAAATGGTTTCGGTATAATTAGAAATGATTCGTTCACATATAAGTTATATTTTATTTATCATGTTTCTGATGTGAAATCTTTCATCTCTAACCTGACAAGGTCTGCATGTGAATCTATGTCACCCTCTCCATTCAAACATCAACCCTCACGTGCAACCAGACTCAAGGGTTTAGCAATTGTACAAATGTCTAAACCAATCTGACCACTAACCAGGTCCATTTGACACTTGATGACAATCCACACAAACACTAACCCTCACGTGCAACCAGACTCAAGGGTTTAGCACATGTACATATGTCACACCAATCGAACCCACCAACCAATGAGGCTCAATTAGAGAGAGACCCGCTCTGATACCCAGTTAAACAGCGACAAGCGTGGCCCGTGGATCATCCATGTACCGATATTGTCTCAATTTAATCACCTTTAAGGGGTTGGGTTTTATCCACAAAATGTCTCGGTACAATTAGAAATGATTCACTCATATATAAATTATATTTTATTTATCTTGTTTTTAATATGAGATCTCTCCTCCCAACAAAAATATATGACATCAGCACCAACGTGATGAACATCTTCTATGATCCAGGCAAGGTTCAAAAATGTATGTGAGATAAGTACTGAATGATGTGTCAGGAACCTCAAGCCATTTTTCACTATGCATTCGATCATTCTTTCACGTTCTTACACCTCATTTCTTTGAGGCCAGGTGGCTTATGGCTTCAGAGAAGACTCAAAATGCCTTGAACAATGTGTAAACCAGGTGGGAATGACCTGATTTCCAAATGCAGCAAAGATTTACTGCCATGAACCTAGTCGATATAAGGTAATAAAATTAGATAGATGTTCAATGCCTAGTTGGGATAAGTAAAATCATGCCAACACTAACCTGAGAAATTCATCGATTATGTATGGTGAAAAATTATAAAATTCTCATCTTTCCTATATGCATTTGTGTTGGGCAAAAAATCATTTTTAATACAAATATGCTCACTTTTTTGTGCAAAAAATCTTGTATGCACAAAAAGAGGTCATACTGCATAAATTTTAAAGTATCTTCAATACACGGTCGTATATTTACACAACATAGGTGAACGGTTGATATTAGATGATGTAATATTGATACACGGTACAATCATATGATTTGTTATGAATGACTAAGATTGTACTGTGTATATACACACCGTGTATATAAGAATTTCCCCATAAATTTGTTTCTCTACTTGAATTTTTGTTATTTGAATTTGCTTGAATGATTTAAAATCATTTGATTAAGTACAATGTGTTCACGTAATGTTATCCATATGACATCTTTATCTAATCTAATGGTTTTAAATCATCCAAGTCAATCCAAACAATAAAAATTCAAGGAGAGAAGTCAGCACATGATACAATCTTAGTTATCTATATCAACTTATATTTAGAGTCGACTATATATTTATATTAAAATTAGCTAATTTTAACCATCCATATTACAGCATATAGATGCACAACTGTGTATTGAAGATATTCGCTCTTCGTGACTTTTGCATTTGAATTGTTTATCATATCAAAAGAAAAAGAGCACCCTTATTCAGCACTGCTAGCTAGGATTTGGCTCGTAAGACTTCTTAGAGTTTGGCATTCTTGTAATTCGGCAACGGTAGTACTCACCATTGTCTTTGCACTTGCTTTGGAGTTGTTTTCTGGATCAGTATTGTGGATCAGGTATGGCCCTTCGATCAAATTGTGTAAGTGTGGGTAACAAAATCAACCTAAACTTAAAAAGGGGATGTGTGCCTCCTCTCTAAACCCTAGCCGTCTTGGCATAGGGAAGCAATCAAGAGGACCATCTCTAGCCTCCTGACTATCTTTCCTATCCCCATTTTAGGATCGCTTATCAACTCAATTGCATCAGCCGCTATGAAAATCTCATCTTTGCATCAGAGAATTCTCTTCAGAACTATCAACGCAGATCTGGTCTTAGGTTGTAGAGCGGCGAGGTGGTGCGTCAATCACTTTTAGGGAATGTTGGATCCGGTTAGATCCGACCTAGTAGAGTAAGGCTCAAAGATCTTCACATCTGGAATTGTTCTTAAAGCGGCGAGGTTTGTTGTTGAATTTGTTGGAGATTAATGAATTCAGAATGATCATGGAACCACATCAGAGGATCAACGGGCTTTAGGTTTGTTCATCTCTTAGTCTCAGTATTGGAGGACAACTGGTGGCAAGGACTCCGTTTGGGATAGGGAGGGATGCGCGCGGACAATAGAACTGGACGGCGATCTCAATTGGATTGGGTGCCCACAACAATTTTGAATCTCATACTTGCATTGATTTGAGGCCTAGCCTAATCAAAGGGATGAACCTTAATTTTTTAAGGTTTCATAGTTGGGATCTAAGATATATCAATTGTATTATTAAATTATCTGGAGTAGTTCCGAAAGATGATTCAAGACATCCTGTGAAGCATAAAGTGAAGAAAGAGGGCAACACGGGACATTGCACCGTGATTACTACCAAAACATCTTGTTTGTCTCTAGATGACAACAGACAGGTTCATTGTGTATACTCTGGAACAGTGCTAGCATTTTATTCTCAAGAACAATCCAAAAATGTTATCTGAATTCGTTTCAAAACTCTGATGACACGTCATATTGACTTTTTGGATGTGTCTAAAAAAGCTTGTCACCAAGCTATATCTTGTAATCAAAGCCTATCTTTGTATTTGCAATAAAAATGAGTGGTATTGTTAAAAAATCAACCTAAACTTAAGAAACACTTTGAAGTATGTAGAATAACAAGCATTGAGGTTTCCTGGTCAAACCAAGAGAAGCAAAGTCCAAAGGGGAGAAACGCGCACATATCAGTACGTTACAAAATGTAACAGAATCATTGAAAATATCTGGTTTCATTGCTGTATGATTATTAAATATTCTTGTGTTATTTTAGGGAAAAAAAATCTTGTCTAACTCATTTTGTTTTTCAATTAGGTTTTTTTATATATCTCAAGTAGTGATCATCAGTGGGGATCCGATTGAGTGAGCCATATATAAAAGCATCGAAATTCATTTGATCGTACCAAGCTTTTGTGATAACTATCTGTTTTGTTCTGCTGCACAGAAATCTGCCAAAACCATTTTGATTACTCATCGTCAATTCGTCATATTTGTGTGATTGATTACATCTAGCTATTATCATCTGTGTGATTGAGATCAGTTACCTGCAAGAGCATTTTGAAGGAGTGTCTAATTCCTTCCAAGTTATTGTGGTTGAATCCAACATCTAGAATAGTTTTGACAGTAGTAACATCAACTTTGTTTAGTATACTTATAATAGTGAAGGTTGTACATCACTAAATTATGTTGTAATCCTTTTTCACTGTGGATCTGATGGACTACTATAAAATGTCACAGTAAAGTTTCATTCAGAAAGTTTTATAATGTAGTTAACAAATCATTCTTCTAACAAAGGATTGAAGTATCTATTTCAATCCTTCATAATATTGTTTCATTTCATATTTTCAAATTTTCATCTTAATTTGTTGATGGGTATCTCATTCACCGCGGCACTGCTACTCGAAATTATGGCTTGAGATCCAATACTAATGATCGAATGACTCGGTTTTAAGGTAAATCTCAATTGGGGGTTGGGTACTGAGATGTATATCATACACTCATTTATCATTAATTGAACAAAAACAAGTAGTTAAATTAGTAAAATTTACAACTTTCATAACAAAATTTATAACATTCACAACAAAATTAGTACATTTATTTTATATATTTACATATAATTGTACAAAGTTACTACAATAACAAATATTACTTAAGTTGTATATAAACTTGTAAATTGTCTTAAGTTGAGTAATTACATTTAATAGAACAAATATTACCTAAATAATAACTATATTTACCAAAATAACAACAAATTTATTGTTATATCGGTAAATATAGGTATCACAAACAGGTAGATACCTTAAAATATTTCATCCTAATGGTAAAAGCCTTGATTGGATACGTACTCCAAAATACATAACTAGCTAGATTCCGTACTTAATACCAAATAGCTAGGATCGCAGATTATCAAAATTCAGAAGTTGAACTCAGACTATCGATATCAAATTGTTGTCGAAATGGATGGAGCTCTTGCAAATGCTCCGTAACACTTAACTTGTAGAACTACGTACAAAGAACTGAAGAAGCTGTATCTAGCTTTGGTAAATATGTTCAGTACTGCTCTGCTAGGTTGGTCAATTTTATTAGAGGACTTCATCATTCATCAATCACTGCTTCCACTTACTATGTGCGGCATGTGCCATTTAGATGAAGGTATAACCAAGGGAAAAGAAGTAGAACAAGGAAATTCATTATAAGCCATAGGATTACAAGTGCATATATAGTACGGAGTAGCTAGTTATTGTCTTAGTACGTTAGACCTCTCGTTCTACAAGAGAGTCATACAGGACTACATTTATTCATTCTCACCCGCCCCTTAAAGCTAGCTTAGTGCCAAAACACTACATGCCGCATCATATTTTTATATTTCGATCATCACAATGATTTAAGCAATAGCCCACCAGCTCCTCTGGGGCATGGAAACCGACCTTGAGGAGCTCAAGGCAACTGTCTCCTGCCTGTTGTACTTCAGGTTCCTTGCCTGCTGACGGTCCATCTGGTAAGCGTTGGCTAGAACCACGTCGGGGAGTGACCTCAGGACGGAGGTCCTGCCAGCCATGGTGTTGATCATGGCATTGTCTTGGGTCTTGAAGGCAATGTACTCGTATCCATTGCTCATGGCCTTTTGCAACACGGCGTGGTTTTGCGGTACGATGAAGAGCTGTCCCTGGCGGACCTGCTCGTCCATGATACAGTCGCCGTTGTCGTTCACTACCTGAACCCTAGCGCTGCCCCTGATGACGTAGTAGACTTCGTGGGCGTTCAAGTTCCAGTGTGGGCTGTAGATAGCATTCTGCATGTAAAATGTAAATGATCACAATTAACTACTTAAGATCAAACAATTAATTGGTAACTAAAATGAAGGCATGCATGTAAAAGAATACTGACGTTGTAGAAGAAGCCTCTCTCAGCACTGAGACGGAGGCTCCTGAGAATAGGCATGCTGAAGGAGTTAAGGGTGCTGATGCGACCAGCTTGCGGGCTGAAAACATCGGCCATTGTAGGCCTTCCAATGTTCTGTCTCATCTTCATGTGGCAGAAGAGCTCCTCCATGCCGTTATCTTGGTACTGTCCTTGTTGTCCCTGCCTTTGTGTCCCTTGGATTTGTCTCTCCTCCCTCATTGACTCTGGGGGCTGGATGAAGTCAAGGCGTCCCTGAACCCTAACAATCTGAGGCCTGTTGTCGTTCATTCCTTGGAGCTGCTGGGCGGTCTGTTGGTCAATGTTGAGAGCGTCGGCGAGGAGCTGTGTGTCGAAGCCGGAGAAGATGTTGTTGTTGTTGCCCTGCATTTGGTGCCTGCTGATCCTGCTTCCTTGTTGCCTCCTGATCCGTGGGCTTTGGCCTTGTTGAGTGAACTCATCTTGTGGGTTACCGGCAAGATAGAATCGCTATACATTCAAAGAGAGATTAATTAATTAATTAATTAAGCAGCAAGTTAGTGAAGCAGTTCTCTAAGTTATTATTTTGGTACATGCAATAACATATAATACTGAATTAATGATAAAATGTGGTATAAAGGAATTAATTGTACCCTTGGGATTCTGTCAAGCTGGTTGTGCATGTTGCTCATGTCAAAAAGACTGACGAAAACAAGAGGTTCGTTACCCTCGTTGTGAGTCCAGCAGGTGACTCCGGCAGGGATGGCGATAACATCACCTTCCCTGATGAGTCGGACCTTCTGGTGACGGTCGAGCTGCTCAAAGCTCTCTTGCTGGCCTTGCGGTCCCATTTGTCCCTGCCGGCGTATAATCTGTTGCCGGCGCTCCTGTTGGCCTGGAGATTGTCGTTGCTCTTCAACAGATTGTTCGGTTTCTTCGAATGTCTCCGGACAGCCGGGGAGAACCATTCCTAGATGACCCATACCTGCAATACTTATACCAATAAGTTAACAGCCGACAAACCCTAGCTAGCTAGCTAGCTAAGTAGCTACATGCAATTTCTGTATGACTAACAGATCGCTGACACCAATTTAATGATGTTACCTCGGACGACGTAAACGAGTCGTGGAGTGTTAACGTAAGAAGGGAGGTGGAGGCCGTTGTTTTCAATGGTGATTCTCTGAACGGCGACGCCAGCGCACTGGAAGTCATCCTGGTTGTAGTCCCACGACTCGATCCGGCCTGCTTCAGTCTCAATGCGGTTGTCGGGCTCGCGGGCTTGGATCCGGTTCAGCATGCACTCATTTTGCTGGCTGAACTGAGTTTGTTGCCGACTGGCTAAGCAGCCGTGGGAGAGAGCAAGCAAGAAAAGAGAGAAAGCGAGAGCTAAGTGCTTGGCCATTGTGATAATCACTGCAGGCAGATTGCTAGTTGTGGGATGTGGTAAAGCGGCGAGGAGAGTTGGTATTTATAGGAGAGGAGAGGAGGTGAGGGAGAGAACAGTGCCAATGATGTGTAAGGAATCTCTTGCCATTCTTCTCTCTGCATGTCTTTGCATGGCTATTAGTATTTCACATTCTTACACCTCATTTCTCTTCCAGGCTAGGTGGCTCTTGTCTTCAGAGAAGATTTGAAGTTCTAAGAACAATGTGGCAACCAGGAGGGGTGGTCATGATTGTTTGCGAGTGAAGCAAAATTTACTGCCTTGAACTGTCCGAAACTCCGAATAGTTAACTCGGGAATCAGAACCAATCTATGCCTTAAACTGATTCATGTTCGTAAAAGAAATATCACATCAGTATCATCCTGAACAATCTATGATTTACGGAGGTGAAACATAAGAACCATATCAACTTCCAAATAGTACATCTATGCCAATTCGATCCTGAACTCCCTTTGTACGTACGTACGTAATTCAAATGTAGTATTTAAGACTATGAACAGTTTTTAAGAATGATTTGGATCGGGATCTATCATCTTATTGTTCTTATGTAAGAGTTCCTTAATATACCTATTAGATCATGTTCTTACATTCCTCGTTGGGACAAAAGATATGTTAAAGGAGTTATTGGTTTTATTGAATATGTGGTGGCTAATGCTAACGGGAATACAATTTTCTATTCTCCGTGCATGAAATGTCAGTGTAGCAGCGATATGCATCGATTTGCGATTAATAAAGTATGACAGCACCTGAAGAGTAACGGGTTTTGGAAGAAGTACATGTATTGGATATATCACGATGAAACATCATCAGGGGGTCCGCATGATCATGAGAAATTTTCTGAGACGGACAGTACATCCAACGATCCAACAACGACCTTCATCAACGATATATTTCCTTATGAGAGCAATGTATGGTCTCAAGGACAGTATATGTCTGAGCCGGTTTAGCCCATCTCTAGAGTTGTCAAAACTGCTGGTATTGACAATTACAACAAATTGTTTGCTTTCCAATAGACCCTTGTGTACCCTGATTGTTAGAATACGGTTCTTGAAAATGTGATGGACGTAATGAAGATTAAAGTAGAGACAAAATCGACTGTGAAGGCTGTTGACGATTATCTACAGTACAATACTTCAATGCTGCCCCACGGTCATCGTTTTTCTACCACTCATCATAAGGTCCGATGTATCCTAAAAGATCTGGGGCTTTCCTACATCAAGATCCATGCATGCAGATATGACTATGATCTCTTCTGGGGTCAAGATCTAGAAACTCATCGAAGTCTACTTGGAAAGGCCGAAGACGAGGAAGACGAGGAAGAAGAAGTTACGTATCAAGAGCCCAGCGCAATAGGTATTCCTGACTCCTCTACAATTCGCCTTAATAATTTTAAAGCTGGTCGTTCGGTTCGAATTCGTGATTTAGATGCAAGACTTATTGATATTTATCTAAATCAAGAAACAAACGAAGACTCTTGTGATGAGAAAATGCATAGATTGTCAGAAATTAATTCTAACACCGAAGAAGACTCATCAGATGATTCTGATTACGAACCTTCTTAGTTTGAATTTGTAATACAAATTGATGTGTGCTGTATATGCTACATGCTGTTGAATTCATAATTTTGTTTAATTTTGGTGATATCTAAATAGGAAATTGGTATGGTTTACATTAAACAGCCTGTTTTTTATATATTTTTCAGTTTTAGCCGACGAATTATATCTTGTTTCGTCGGTTAAAACTATCTTGGCCGACAAATACCCTAATATTTCATCGGCTAAACCAAAAAACCTAAACCCTAAACCCTATATTATAGCTGACGAATACCCTAATGTTTCGTCGGCTATAGTTAAATAAATAAAATAATAATTTTATACTATTGGTTGCGTCTCATCGATTTGAAACTATTTACAGTTAAAGGTCCGGCAAAATACGTAATTTAGACGGTCAAATTACCGTTACGAAGAGTTTAGGGGTTTGACTTACGGGATTGACCGTCCGGATCGAGTCCTTAACGTTGTCGGATCAAGTTGAAAATTTACCCATACACATATTTCAACATAATGATGATATCTGACGGTCGGATTTTTGTTTCACAAAATTTATCATCACAATCACAATATGTCTACTACTGTTGTATAACTTGTTTACCTAGTGTTAAGTAAATGTTCTGTTTCAAAAACAAACTATACGTAGAAGCTTCAAACGAAAAAAAGTCATCAAATAAGATATGACCGGAACGATGAAATATGTCTACGGTTGAAAAATCACGTAATTATGATAAAGTTTTGGTGCCGATAGTTGCGATCAATACATTTTTTCATTCTTTCTCGCTAGAGGTAGCCATATCTCCGATGGTTATTTTTCATAAAATTTTTATACCACTGGTTGCGTCTCATCGATTTGAAACTATTTGCAGTTGAAGGTCCGGGCAAAATACGTAATTGAGACGGTCAAATTACCGTTTCTTTGCGTTTAGGGGTTTGACTTACAGGATTGACCGTCCGGATCGAGTCCTTAACTTTGTCGGATCAAGTTGAAAATTTACCCATACACATATTTCAACATAATGATGATATCTGACGGTCGGATTTTTGTTTCACAAAATTTATCATCACAATCGCAATATGTCTACTAATGTTGGATAACTTGTTTACCTAGTGTTAAGTAAATGTTCCGTTTCAAAAACAAACTATACGTAGAAGCTTTAAACGAAAAAAAAGTCATCAAATAAGATATGACCGGAACGATGAAATATGTCTACGGTTGAAAAATCGCGTAATTCCAATAAAGTTTTGGTGCCGATAGTTGCTATCAATACATTTTTTCATTCTTTCTCGCTAGAGGTAGCCCTATCTCTGTTGGTTATTTTTCATAAAATTTTTATACCACTGGTTGCGTCTCATCGATTTGAAACTATTTGCAGTTGAAGGTCCGGGCAAAATACGTAATTGAGACGGTCAAATTACTGTTTCTTTGCGTTTAGGGGTTTGACTTACGAGATTGACCGTCCGGATCGAGTCTTTAACGTTGTCGGATCTTGATATAAATTTTCTCATACACATATTCCAACATAATGATGATATTTGACGGACAGATTAGTATAAAAATATAATTAAGCATATAAATTGGAAATAAATTAAATAAATTAGTATAAAAAATCCCATGAATTTCTTGAATATTCATCCGCTATAGTTAAATAAAAAAATATATAATTAAACATATAAATTTGAAATAAATTAAATAAATTAGTATAAAAAGTACTATAGCCGACGAATTTCTAGAGTATTTGTCGGCTATAGTTAAATAAAAATAAAAATACAATTAAATATATAAATTGGAAATAAAGTAAATAAATTAATATAAAAAGAATAATAGCCGACGAATTTCTTGAATATTCGTCGGCTATAGTTAAATAAAAAAATAATAATAATAATAATAATTAAACATATAAATTAGAGATAAATTAAATAAATTAGTATAAAAAGTACAATAGCCGCTGAATTTCTTGAATATTCGTTAGCTAATGTTGCACTACAGCTGATGAAAATCATAATTATAACTGACAATTTTTTTATTTCGTTGGCTATACTTCTGCTTATATAGGCATAACCCAGCGAGCCCGAGAATAGAAATCATATTTTCATTTTTTCTCCCCTTCGCCTCCACTCCTCTCCTCCGCCTCCACTGCCCTCCTCGGCTCCTCCACCGCCTCCTCCACTCCTCTCCTCCGCCTCCACATCTTCTCTCTCCCTTTCGAATTCTCAAGCAATTAAGGTAAAAAATTTGACTTTTTTGGATTTTGAATTGAGATTTTGAATTGGTTTCTGGTGTTAGGATTTATTTATGTATATATACATTACTAATTATAAATTGCTGCATATTTGTATATATTATGAATTATTAATAATTATTTTGAATTATTTGTATATATTGCTGCATATTTTGACTTATTAAAAATTAATTTGAATTATTGATATATATTGTTTGCATATAATAAAATTGATGTATATATTCATTTAAGTTTATGGTTGTATATATTTGTATACATATTTGCATATATATTTGTATATATTCCTGCAATTAATATATAGTTTAATTAAATTAAATGATTAAAAATTAAATAAATTGATTAATAGTTTATATTGTTTGCATATAATAGTTTAATTGATGTATATATTGTTTGCATATAATAGTTTAATTAATGTATTGATAAAGATTGTTAATATATTGATAACAAGTGTTAATTAAAATATTTAAAATTACAATTACAATTAAAATTAAACATTCATATAATTTAATAAATAAATATTTTAAACAGAATGAAATGCTTGTTTAGATCGACTAATGGTTCAAAGGGCCAAAGGTCTGAATCGTCTAAGGGAGCGTCTAGCAACCCTCAAGCGTCATTTCAGGGCCCCATGACAACCCGACGTGCATCCCTTCTGGAGTCGACGCAGGGGGTGTCATCCATTCCTCCAGACAGCTGAGGGCCACACATTCCTCGAGGCAGCCGAGCGTCCCTCACTCCTCGAGACAGGTGTGGCCTCTGACTTAGGCGGAGGTGTCTGCACCACGAATGTCAGAGATACACAAGGCACCGACTCCGGGCCCTACTGTTTCGAACGGTGTGTCATCTGGGGTACAGATGTCGCTGCCTCTTCTCTACCTTCCGCGGTTGATACCAGCCATACCTGAATTTGATGACTCAGGGGCGCCGATTTATCCACTGCCCCCGCAGGTGATCCCATCAGCGGCGTACCAGTTCGTGCCTTTTGGTACAGATTTTATTTCTGTGAGGGTATCATCATCGGTCACATAGTCAGAATCCGTCGCGTCCGCCCCAACCCCCTTACGTAATGAAATATAAATAATTTGTTTTCTTATAATTTCATAATAAGAATAATTTATTAATAATCAATTTGTGATAGGCACCGTCAGAGCCAAGCTGACAAGGAAGAAAAGAGGCCCCATCACAGTGAAGGCTCTCGAGAAAACCGTGAGTACCTCGGGAAGGATCGTCGTCTATACTGACGGGGATGGAAATGTAGTATCGACAGGGGGAAGATGAGAATGTACTCCGGCCGCGTGGGAGCGCTCATTCAGGATAGAGTCCCTATGTTGTGGTCAGATTGGGGCGAGGTTCCACATGAGGTTAAGGACATGGTCCACAACGCAATGTCGGTAAATTTTAAAAAAAAAATCATAATTAATATTATGTATTATATTGTTGATTTATGAAAAACTAAACTAATAAATGTTTTAATGCAGATGTGGTTTGACGTTCCCCAGCACTTGAGGAACACTTGAGCGGACGTTGTGCATGGGGGAAGGTACGTTGGAAAGTTAATGAAAAAAACAAAATTATATGTGCAATTGATAATATTTATAATTTTTTATGGTATCTGTAGGTACAAGGAGTGCAAGAACGAGTTGCAGACCCACTGGACTACGCATGGGAACGCATGTTCTAGTACCCCCCTTGAGTTCCAATTCAGGTAGTACGAGTGGTGTTGGCTTCTGATATCAGAATTCAACAACCCTCATAAACAGGTAATTAAAAAATAATAATTTCTTATATTGTTATTAATTAGTACGTTTTAAAATATTTTACTGATATTTTATTTTTTTTCCTTTGTAGGTCGTCGGGCGAACGCTCAGAACCGGCAACGCAACACAAATAACCATCATCTCGGTTCTAGACCGTTCGCATCGTTGATGGACGAGGTGGCCAGAGAACATTTAGAAGTCAACCGGTACGTCTATACGTACGAGAAGGCAAATCCTTACGCCTAGGAGGATATTGTAAGTCGTTTTACATTTTTAAATTTTTTAAATTATATATATTAAAAATTAGACGAAGATGAGGCAGGCTAGTGATGAGGTGATAACTGTTATAGTGAGGGACACATGGCCAGACACGTAGGAGGAAGACATGTCTGAATCCATGTCTCGGATCGACACTTCGGATCTCAGGGTTGGGGCGAGGAGCATGGGCACAGCATTCCCACAGCAAGGAAATAACTTCTACTGCCGGGGTCTAGGACAGAAGGGCGAGGGGGTACTAAAAACAACTTCCGAATTTCAAAAAAAAACAGCCTTGACCAGGAGCAGGACGACTCAACTAGAGGCAGAAGATCAGAAGCTACGGGAACAGTAAGCCGCCCAAACAGCCTATACTGCCGCTTTACAAGAGTATAATGCGGTAGTATATGTGTCACGCCCCGACCCAAATTTACCTTCCTAAACCAGGGTTAGGACGTGCGGGATCTGTCCCAAGAGAGATTTACCTGAAATCCCCCTTGAGAAAGGATAACCCTTATTCCCAAACAAATTTTAAACGGTCCAAACAAAACAGGAATAGACCTCACAGCCGGATGTTACCCTGATTCCTGCATTTGGATCTCAAACCAAACATTTTAGAAGACCTAGGGTTCTAATATTATTTGTGACTGCACCCGAATCCCGGTCAGGCTGCCTACGTACCCTGTCCTCAGGGATCAAGCCACACGTAGCTCTTATAAAAATAACGTCCTAACTGGGAAAATCCCGCTTTACTACATAACAATCGATTTAATAGTATGGATGGCCACGCCTAATGCCTATCCGGAGTTTACACTCTACGCTGAGGTATCTTCCAATGAACTATCTACCGGGACTATCCCAAAAATTTCATCATTCATCTAAACAACAGGATGTAAAGGCAATCGCATAAATATGAACAACATTCACACATAAATATAAAATATAGTGGCATTTACGAAAATAATAAATCCTCAAGGGATATAAAAGTAAATCTAATTCCAAATGGCACTCTTGTAATTAGCCCAAAATTGTCAAGGGCAGCATGGTCATTTTAGTCTTAATGGCAGTTTGTAATTAATCTGAACTACCAGGGGTATTTTAGGAATTTCAGCCTTAGTGGCAGCCCTTGTAATTATACAAAATAGCTAGGGGTAGTATGATCTTTTTAATCTCAGTGACAGTCCCGTAAATATACCAATCTGTCAGGGGTATTTATGAAATTTCTAACTCAATGGCAGTCTTGTAAATATACAAAACAACTAGGGGTATTTCTAGAATTTTAACCCTGATGGCACCCTTGTAATTACTCTAAACTGCCAGGGACAGTTCTGTCATTTTACCTCCATGGTAATTCAGTAAAAATCTAGATCTACTGCGGTAAAAATCCAAAAATTTACCTTTTCCCACCAAAACTGTTCCGCTCGGCCTACCGATCAGTTTCTACCCATTTTTTCGGCCACAACTCTACCCTAGTTGATCCTCAACAATAATAACAACCACAAACAAACAACAACACATAAAACACATCCGGCACTAGAAGAATCTGAGGGAGGAACTTTTACCTGTCGAGATCCTGCCTAGGGACCCCGTACCCACCAGCAACAGCTCGGAGCCCCTCAGACACCCACACGCGTCTGCCATGCTAGCGACTCCCAATGGTGCTCCCCTCGTCACCTTCGTCCTCCATAGCCTCTGGTGTCTCCGATCCGAGCTCGATCCCCTTCCTCTGCAAGGCTAGACCTCTGCCCGCATTACTCGACATTAGAGGTGGCCGACGAGGCGCGACAACCACAGGCGTGTGTCACAGCTAGCCTGATGGAGTCCTGGCTCCGACCCTAGAGAGAATCGAGAGGAGAAAGAGATCGAGGGGAGAGAGAAAAGAGAGAGAGAGAGAGAGAGAGAGAGAGAGAGGGATCGGGAGGAGAGAGAGCTGAGAGAGAGGAAGAAAGTGTCGCCCCACCCTCTAATCCTATCTCACATATATATATAATCAAACCAACAGTCCAGATCAAATCTTTAATTAATCTGACGACCCAGATTGAATATAAAAAGTTACTGTGAACAGTAAATAGATATTTTGCTATTTACTTTTACTGCACAGTAACAACACATTATCTTAAATAACTTTCGCATACGAACTCAAATTAAGTCATAGGACATACCCACGGGTTCGTATTAACGTCCTCTACAACTTTACTGAAGGTACTTCCCCAAATTCTTAACTTATCGCAAAGTCATCTTTTACGGTAAAGTAATTAACATTAATTACTTTCGTAAATTAGATACATATATAATAAACAGCTCGTAGCCCCAGAAAATATTCCTGACATACCGTACCCCTCGGGACATTTATTCTATTTCCCCTAGAATTGAGCATATCTCGAGGTTAAACTCGAATATTAATTCAGAAAAAATTAATAACGCGGTTACAACGCTCTGTAACCCGCCTAATCCCAGTAAAAAGGTAAATTTCGGGACGGGGTGTTACTATATGCCACCCAGCAGGCACAGCAGTAGCAGATGTTCAAATACTTGCAAGAGATTTCAGCAACCCAACTTCAAGGACTTTCGGCTCTGCCCATGCCTACACCTATTCCCCTACCTCAACCGCCGCAACATCCTCACATCAACCTCCTCCTGACGCAGTTATAGATTTAGATGATATAGATTTTATATAGTTTTATGAGTTTATGAACAATTTATAAATAATTTAATGAAAAATGTTTAAACCACTTTTGATAGTGTTGTTGGTTATATGAAATCATTTGTGTAATTTGCAGTTTGCTTGGATGGTAATTTAAAAATTTTGGGGTTTTTTTAGTATAAAAAGTACTATAACCGACGAAATTTACCATAATTCGTCGTCTATAGTATTTTTTTAATTTTTTTTTCAAGATTTAGCCGACGAAAAATGGCTTATTTCGTCGGGTATAGTAGTATTTAGCCGACGACAATTATAGTAAATGTCGTCGGCTATATTTTTTTCTATATTTAGCTGAAGAATGATAGTAAATTTCGTCGGCTATAGTTATTTATTTAATTTTTTTATTAAATACTTTAGCCGATGAAATATTAATATTTCTTCAATCAAATTCTCAAGTTAAGGCCGACAACAATTTATTTCATCAGCTTTAGTCTTACTTTAGCCGACGAAAAATAAGTCGTCTGTTAAGTGTAAAACTATAGCCGACGACCACTCTTATTTCGTCGGCTAAAGGTATAGCCGACGAGTCTTTGCCCACGACATCTTAGTCGTCGGCTAAAGTGTTGATCCTGGTAGTCTTTGTAGACTGTAGAAAATAAATAAAATAAATTTTTTTATACCAATGGTTGCGTCTCATCGATTTGAAACTATTTTCAGTTAAAGCTCCGGACAAAATACATAATTTAGACGGTTAAATGACTGTTTCCGTGCGTTTAGGGGTTTGACTTAGAGATTGACTGTGCGGAACGAGTCCTTAACATTGTCGGATCTAGATGAATTTTTCTCATACACAAATTTCAACATAATGATGATATCTGACGGTCATATTTTTGTTTAAACATATAATAGGTAAATATATTAAATAAATAAATATATATATATAAAGTACTATAGCTGACGAATTTATTGAAAATTCGTCGGCTATAGTTAAATAAAAAAATTAAACATATAATCGGTAAATATATTAAATAAATAAATAAATATAAAAAACACTATAGCAAACGAATTTATTAAAAATTCATTGGCTTTAGTTAAATAAAAAAAATTAAACATATAATAGGTAAATATATTAAATAAATATAAAAGCACTAAACCTGACGAATTTATTTAAAATTTGTCGGTTTTAGTAAAATAAAAAAATTTAAACATATAATAGGTAAATATATTAATTAAATAAATATAAAAAGCACTAAAGTCGTTGGATATATTGAAAATTCGTCGGCTATAGTTAAATAAAAAAAATAAACATATAATAGGTAAATATATTAAATAAATATAAAAAGCACTAAAGCCGATGAATTTATTGAAAATTCATCGGCTTTAATTAAATAAAAAAATTAAACATATAATAGGTAAATATATTAAATAAATATAAAAAGCACTAAAGGCGACAAATTTATTGAAAATTTGTCAGTTATAGTTCAATAAAAAAAATTAAATATATAATAGATAAGTATTTTAAATAAATATAAAAACACTAAAGCCAACGGATTTATTGAAAATTCGTCAGATATAGTTAAATAAAAAAAATTAAACATATAATAAGTAAATATATTAAATAAATATAAAAAGCACTAAAGCAGACGAATTTATTAGAAAGTCATCGGCTATAGTTAAAAAAATACATTAAACATGTAATAGGTAAATATATTAAATAAATATAAAAAGCATTAAAGCCGACGAATTTATTGAAAATCATAATTATAGCCAACGAATTTTTTATTTCGTCGGTTATATTTCTGCCTATATAGGCAAAACTGAGCGAGCCCAAGAACAGAAACCCTAATTTCTCTTTTCCTCTCTTTCACCTCCACTCCGTTCCTGGCCCTCGGTTCCTCCACCGCCTCTTCCGCTCCTCCACCGCCTCCTACACTGCCTCCTCCGCTCCTCCACTGCCTTCTCCACCACATCCTCTCTCTCTTTCGAATTAAGGTAAGAAATTTAAATTTTTACGATTTGGAATTGAGATTTTGAATTGTTTCGGGTGTTAAGGTTTATTTATGTATATATACGTTTCTAATTATACATTGCTGCACATTTGTATATATTTTGAATTATTAATAATTATTCTGAATTATTTGTATTTATTGTTTCATATGTTGACTTATAAATAATTATTTTGAATTATTGATGTATATATTGTTTACATATAATAAGTTGATGTAAATATTGCTTTAAGTTTATAGTTGTATATATTAATTTGTATAGATTTTTGTATATATTGATGCAAATTAATATATATTGATGCATATATGGTTGTTTGCAAATTAATATATAGTTTAATTAAATGTAACAAATATTAATTAATTTTATTAACAAAAATTAAAAAATTGAAATAAAAAATACATGTTTAAATAATTTATTAAAATAGTAATGACATTTTCAAGAATTTGATTCAAAATTATATATATTAAACAGGATGAGCCATCCTTTTAGATCGACGAAGGGTTCGAAAGGTCAAAGGTCTAAATCGTCTGAGGGAACCTCTAGCAACCCTCAAACGTCGTTTCAGGGCCCCATGACATCCAGACGTGTGACTCTTCTGAAGACGGCACAGAGGTTGCCAGGCATCACCCATTCCTCGAGGCAGTCGAGCGCCACTCAGTCCTCGAGGCAGCCGGGTGCCCCTCAGTCTTTGAGGCATCCGGTGCCTCTCAGTCCTCGAGACAGCTACGTGCCCCTCAGTCCTCGAGGCAATTGTGGCCTCCGACCCAGACGAAGGTGTTTGTATCACGTATGCCTGAGATACACCGGGCGCCAACCCTGGGTCCTATTATTTTGGAGAGTGGGTCATCTGGGGTACAGATATCGCCGCCTCTTCTCTACCTTCCGCGGTTGATACCGGCCATACCTGAATTCGATGACTCAGGGATGCCGATTTATCCACTGCCCTCGTAGGTGACTCCATCAACGATGTACTAGTACGTGCCTTTTGATACGGATCTTATTTCTGCGAGGGTATCATCATCGGCGACAGAGACGGAATCCGTCGCGTCCGCCGTAACGCCCTCAGGTAGTGAATGATAAATAATTTGTTTTCTTATAGTAGAGATGGGCAATTTTCCTACCTTCTTTTACGGAGCGAGATTTCCAGAGTTCTCTTTAGATTTAGGTTCCAAATCCAAGGCAAATTCAGTACGAGTTTCAACACTACACCCTTAATCCAACTGTCTAACAATGTGAGAGAATCACTATCCAAGTCATCATTTTGCCCCACCGGGGGATCAGGGATCTAAGAACATCTCCCAAAAAAATTTTTACAAAAACATCATGAAAACAGTATCATGTAGGTGCAACAAGTTATTCAAGCTTATAGATTTGCAAAGGTCACTGACTGATATCATTGTTTTGGTATGGTAGGCATTGACAAAAGAATGAGAAAAACGAAAAAAAGGTGGGAACAACTTACAAGACTTGCACTAAATTGATGATTGCTGGAGAGAGAGAGAGAGATGATGGCTGAGATTAATCCTCTACATCCTGGGGAGTTTGAGGCATTATCTTGTCCTCCTTGACTAATTCATAACCTGTAGCAGTGATTTTTACATCCTAATACAGAGAAACCTAACTGCTGATTTCCATGCCTACGAAAAGAATGTAACCTGACGGCAATTGAAATCTTGTCATCATATTTACAGTGAAACGGGATGCGAGCTGATTGATCTGTATATATATACATATAACAAGTCATTATCCAACTGCAGACTGGGAGCTGCTGCTGCTGCATTACTCCTCTCGAAATCTAGTCAAGTCAAATGACATGGTTTTGGAACAACTGCAATAACAGAAGCACAATTAACTCATTAAGAGATTTTATAAGATAAATCCTCATGATATAACCATGTGATGATGCTCAATTACTCAAATTCTCGTCTGATGCTCACCTCATGTCAACGTCCCTGAAAACCCCTACCAGAGCTTCAGCCTTGTCATAGAAGCTATCTTTTAAAGATATTACAATACTTTGAAAACCATTGCCTCCTTCGGTATCCTGGTTAACCCTGGCTCCTTGGCAAGACTTTGAACGGATGAATCGAGCAACTTTTGCTACATTTAAGTTATCCAGTGCAGCATCAACTTCATCCAGTATGAAAAAAGGCGAAGGCCTATAGCTGAAGCATTCATAACAGTGGAAAAAAAATCAAGCACTGGCACTTATCTACAGTGTAAAAGAGTATAAACCAGAAACTGGAACAAAATTTTTGTAGGGGAACAGCATAAATATTGGCAAAAGGCAGACCAAAAGCCAGAATCTTGACGATCCCCACCCAATAATATTCATAACTATTGAGGCATGTGCTCTATCTATCTACTGCAAGGTCTACCCAGAATCTTTAGTTCTTGAATATCTTTAAAGGTAAACACTAGATGTTTAAGATATACCTGTGTATGGCAAAAAGTAATGCTAATGCTGCAACAGTTTTCTCTCCACCAGACAATTGTTCCATATCTCGAAAGCGCTTTGTTGGGGGCATGGTAGTGTACTTGACGCCATGTAGATATGGATCATCTTCATTTTCTAAATTCAAATATGCTGTCCCACCCAGTGGATGTGTATTGCTCTTTGTCAGTTGTTTGTATATCTTATCAATATTACTAGAAATATGGTTGAAGGCATCCATAAACTTCTCATACCTGCATTGACCAATCAAATGTCAGTGGTAAAATATAAATCCGTTTAGTGGGCATATTTGTCATTTGCATTTTTCACTTTCTTTTAACAGTAAACATTGATCGTTCCTATTTCTAGTTTCTATCCATAACATGTCTTACGAAACCCAACAAGGTTCAATCATGCATAGTCAACGAAATTATGATAATTAAACAATCCAGTAGCAGTGTAAAAGCAATCAATACCTCTGTTGCTTAACCGAGTTAAACTTATCAGCCTTTTCCTTCTGTTCTTTTCTGGCCACTTCAAACTCTGCAGTTACATCTCTTTCCTTTTCTTGTAGAGCCTCATATTGGTCCATGGCCTTCAAATTGGGAGCTGTTCTTTCTATTTCCGATAGTTTCGCATCCATTTGTTTCTTAAAGTCTAACTCTACTTTCTCCCGCTCAGAAGGCCTCCTATCTCTCAATAGAGACTCATCTAACTCATCAAAATCAAATACTGGGCCTGTTGTGGAGGATTCAGTCTCCATTGGATCTGAGATGGTAGGAAGGCTTATTTGCTGAAGTTCACAATTTTCTACTATCTCCTGCTTCCGAGATGTTATCTGCTCAATTTGAGTTTCCTGTAAGGCATGAAAAAAAGATTTAGGGATTCAAAATGACAGATAACATGGTGGAGAAGTGTCGCAAACAAAAACAAATGCCAACCTTAGAATTTATCTGACGATTAAGTTTGGATACATTTGTTGTAGCAGTAGAACCCCGCTTGTTCCATTCTTGAATTTCCTTTTCACACCCTTCCGACTTGGATTTCAACTCTACACGAATAGTGATAGATACAAAGTCATCACTTAATAGAAAGGACAAAGTGGGTTTGCAATTTGAATAACTTAGGAAACAGATAGAGAAAGAACAGCAATCATGAGATTAAGTCTCACGCTCAATGCCTAAAATCTAACACTGTAATTTCTCCGAACAAAATACAGTACCATGCAAAACTATTATCATACCTTGTGCATCTCCCTTCAACTGCTCGATCTCATCAGAGGCTTTTTCTGCTGCAGAGTTGGCTTCAGCCTCTTTCTTTTGAACCCGTTCTAAATCTTTATGTAGATTACTAATAGAAGATTGGAGATCTTCAATTTGTGTAGCCATGTCCCGATTTTGCTCATACTCTAGCCTGGAAGCAAAGGAACAGAATTTACCATAAAATATGAGCAAGTGCCAAAGCTGTCATACAACAAGTACACCAGAAACAAGGCATTCTGATAGTGGTCAAACTGGGCAAATTTATTGGGTTATATATATTTAAGTACTCCTATAGAACCTGTGGTCATTCTAAAAAGTTAAAACAAAATCTTAGATCCTTCACAGCCCTAGACATGACAGTGTCAAACATCTTCACTGCTTTTTTTAAAAGTCGTGCGATAATAGTCAAGACAACATTCTTTGAAGAAGACCAAGACACATCAAAAGGCATATATGATGGGGAGCAAGGAAAACCAACTGACTAATTGGCCCAGTACTCGTAGTTGGTTGTTTCCTCAGTCGAAGTAATTGTAGTTTGTCAGAATGGTAAAGCACAATTTGAAGATGCAAAATGCATGCATATTCGTGCAATAGTGTGGGTATCAGTGTTCAAGTTATATACCACATAAATCATGCATGTGTCCAACATAATACACACAACTTACAATCCACTGCATGCCCAAAATAAAATAAGATTACTAACATGCAGCAGTACAATTGACAAAAGATAAAATATAGGGAAGAACATACTGGTATTTCAGTTTTGATAGCTGGCTACTCAAATTAAGCCTCTCTTCAGCCATAGATTGGGAAACCTTCAGTTGTTTTTCTTCATACTCACGGATGTTATCTACCCCAACAGATTTACTAAAGCCTTTGTAGAGTCTGTCAACGATATCATTTATCCTCTTCTCAAGCTTATTGATTTCTGTGCTCCGCTTGTCTACAGCTTGTTTTAGCTGCAAGCAAAGATTTTACATTGCTGTGTGAAAAAAAACATACTGGAATGAGCTACAGAAAACATTAATCATGGAAATACCTTCAGAAGATCAGGGCTGATACGATCAATCTCTTCTTTTATGTTCTGCCTCTCCCGTGCCAAATTTGCAAGTTTGTCCTTGATGCTTTTCTGTAGCAAAACTTAAATTAGTTTTGAATTCACTAGAAGGAACACCTCGTGCTTAGCTTGATAAAAAATATCAAAGTAAATTGAAAAACTATTCACACCCAAAGCAAGGAAGAACTAAAATAATATATATATATATATATATATATATATATATCACTCATTTCCGCTATACAAAAGGCCTATACCAACCCTTCCCATCAATTCTAATTCATCTTATTTGATAAACCATACACAGCCAGACATAAAACAGCTTCAAAGTTTCTAGATTTGGTGTCTGGGTATGGATATAAAACTATCCTTATCTGTAGAAGAAAAAAGTAAAATCCCTGCAATTACCTTCTCAATATCTGCATACTGGATTTTCTTATCAAGCCCACTAAGTCTGCCGGCTGTTTCAGACTCTTTTAACTGCATCTCTCTAATTGACCCAAGCTCTTCTAGCTCCAGCTCATACTGTTCTTTCTTCTTCTTCAGTCCTAAACAACAAACAGTTAAACCACATCATAAATTACCAGACCAAAATTCAAATGAGAATACAGCAAAAAAAAACAAAGTCAAAACTCACCTTCGACTTTTTTATCATCCCACTGTTTTGACCTGGCTTCCATTCCTCCACTGGTACCACCAGTCATTGTGCCAGATTTTGACAGCATAATTCCATCAACAGTTACAACTAATTTAAGGGGGAAATACAAAAAGTTAGATTCTGGCTATATAAAAACATGCCTGGCACAGAATACTTGACAATAACAAAGTAGAATGCATTACCTTTGAACCTCTCACCACTCCAGCTCAGGCGCTTAGCCTCATCAAGTTCGTCACAAACAAGAGTATTGCCAACCGCAAAGAGAATAGCCTTCTCCAAGGCATGATCAAATGTATGGTGGTTAAGTAGACAAACTAAATAGCACCTTTCCGTAGATTCTCATGCAGATACTTATAATTTTCTTACAAATAGAAAAACATACAGGGAGTACAGGCAACATACATCAAGGACAGTACATACTACAACAATAGATAACATGTATTTTATCTAAATAAATGCAGAGATGATACTAATCTGGATGATTATACTCAAACTCTGTGGGAGAGCCAGAGTGGCGAGTTACATCAAGGAAACTTGTGCCATAAAAGGAAGAAAAGAATCAGAACAGAAAAACATCCAAGTTGAAAAGGGTAAAGAATTTAAGAATTTTTAGAAGAAAAAAATTAATATGAATAAAACACATAATGAGATCCTAATGCAACTATGCAAGTCTATAATAGAACCCCAGGTTCAAAAAAAACTTCAACAAGTTCCATAATTTCTTCTAATTATAACATGTTTTCGATAACCAGATTTCCACAACCAAAAACAATAATGCACCAGAAATTAGCAGCACTAACCGGCTCAGATACTGCATATAATGGAAAACAAGAAATGTAATACAACATATATGGTTGATGTTATTAACACACCCCTTTTTGTTATTAACGCACCCATCTATAATAAAAGCCAATCATGAAACAAATTCAAGTGGCAAGTTGTAAATAAAAATACAATGTGTGGATAGGAAAATAGATGGGTTGTGTTAATAACAAAAAAAGGTGTTAATAACATCAACCTATAAATATATATACATAAATCTATGTAATTATATATATAGATTGATCACACAATGTCTCCGCCTATTCCTATGCATACAAATAAACAACTACATAATGTGCACTACATACATCCTTTTCAATACAGACATGCATGCATACAAACACCAGCAAGATTACACAAAAATGTAAATTTTAATGAAAAGAGTAACAACAAAAGCTTGCACACTAAACTAATGTAGTCTTTTGTAGAAGCAAATATCAAGAAAATAACACAGATTTTATTTGACCTCTACTGTACCAAAAGATGATAACCTTGACAAAGAATTATGGTATTTTCTGCTCTCAAAATTATGTGGTCTTGCTCTCAAAATTATGTAGTCAAAAGCATGATGAAAGGATATTGAACAACATCAAAAACCAGTTTTGCAGTACCACCCAAGTTACGCAATCTCTCCATTACTTGCTTTACACGAACAGATTGGAGAGGTATGAATGTCTGAGGAGGAAGCCTTTGTTCTTTCAAATACTGCAGAAATGCAAGGATCAGTATCAGAACCGCATTCACATGAATAATATAACATTCAAGCTTTGACAACATATGTTTCAGAATGGTGCCCCAAGTAATCAATAAAATTGTCTATCATTAGATATTTCAATATTCATACACAACGAACCAACATACTCAAATTGGCTAAGAGAAAAAACATATACCTCTTCATTGTCCTATAATTTATTTTCTTTATTTTATGCTGATTGCCTTGCAACTAATGTGATGTGAATAATCAATAATTGAGAATTTTAAATATTAATTTTACCAGTGAAAATAGGAAAGCAACGTGCTTATACTTTATCTTAACAAGCTAGTGTCAGCATTCTACAAGAAGGGGAAGATTAGAACATATATCACCTTGATACACTCCTTTCCTGTTTGCTCATCTTCAACTACAACTGCATCCATAAATTTTCCCATGGCAACAGTGACTGCAAGATTATATTTCTTTTGTGTTGGCCTACAGAGTTCAGTCATGCGACCATGGACACCCTGAAACAAGCGCTTGAGTGTCTCTACTGCCTGAGACAACCTAGAATCCCTCTCATTCTCATATCTATCGGCCTTCAGTTCACGTAGTTGCTTCTCTAATTCATCAATCTTTGACTTCAAATTTTCATACTTCTGTCTGTAACCATGAAAAGGATAATAGTAAACGTACAAATCAACACATTTTGCTAGTGTCTTGTAAAATAAGTAAATAACAACCTAAAGAAGAGAAATGAATGGAGAAATATATTCAAATGAATTAATATAAACTGGGGATTGAGATGCACCAGGCAACACATGCCAAAACCTTAGCAGAGCATACCAATGACTCTTAATAAGCATAAAATAATTTATAAAAACAAAAAAACAAACATACAAGCAAGTTGAATAACCTGGCATTCTGATGTTTATCCTTCATCACAAGCAATTCACTATTCAGACTTTTTACTTCATCTCTGTGTTTTGCAGAGTTTTCTTTAATGTTTTTCAGCCTATCCACCATTTGTTTGTTCTGTGAATTCAGTTCACTCTCCCTACTTCTCAACTGTTCAAGATTTTCGTCCAAATTCTTTTGAGCTTCAAGATCAGCATGTTGTTGCCGATCCAGAATCTCTTTCTCATCTGTTAGCTTTGCAGTTTTCATCCCAGCATCCTCCTTCCTGTAACATCAGCATACCAATTAATATTTACAAAGCTTTATTAAGGAGAGCCTCTAAATTCCAAGTTAGATGGTTAAGTGAAGGTAATTTAGAGAGTTCATGAAGATTGAAAGGTAGGAAGTTGAGTTCAATTCTCGGCTCAAATTTGAAAAGTAACATGGCTTTTGGTTAAAGAAACAGGACTTCATCTTAAAAACATAAGGAATGGGACACTATCATCACACTGAGATGCAGTAATAAAATTAAACAGAGAGTACCAAACACTTACACTTTAAAATATTCCCTCAATTTAGTATCGTCTAACTGTAATTTTTCACCACTGTCACGTCCTTTTTCATGTAAATCCTCTAGTTGAGTGGTCAAATCTTGGATGCCCTTCTGCAGCTTTTCAATTTCCACTTTATGTTTCTTCCTTTCGCCTTCTTTCTTCTCAAGCTCCTTCTTACTTTTCTTGATTTTTGAATTTATACGAGACATTTCCTCTTTCAGTTTCAGCAGCTCTGGTTTCTACAAATACGAAACCATATCAAACAATTCATTGCATGTCCTCTTGATCAAGCATAAGATGACAATTGGATTTACAGAAAAGTAGAGGCTATTTATTTTAGAACATCAGCAAAACTAGCAATATAACGAGAAAAAAAATTTGCAAGGACCCGTTCATTCACCCACAGCAGCTATATGAGACAGCCAGATACTCTTATACCATATATGTAGGTTGAACGAACAGAATTTTTATGTAACAAGTAAAATGTAAAGATTGATGGCATATTTTGTTATAACAACTCTTAAGCCTAGGTAATTTTAAGGGTCTAACAGAGACCAACTCAGTAACAAAAAAGCAAAATGAAATCTGGACACAAATATCAATAAAATTTCAACCTCCAGTCCAAGTCAAAGAAACTCACGCTTCTGTCAAGTTTATTACTTCTCTCGGCAATCTTCTTCTCACATAGGGCAATCTCTTTTAAGTACTTGTTGAGTTCTTTCTTCTTTTTGGTTGCATCTTGCTGAAAAACATCTAGTTCTTGCATAACCTGTTCACGGCTTCTCTTTTCAGCTTCAAGCTCATTAGTTGTTTTAGTTATATCTCTTTCTATGTTGAACAACTGCCACAAAAAATGTTCTCTCTTCAAAGATTTCTGCAAGAAAGAATACACATGATTTTAGTATTAACATAGTATTACACATAATTGAAATTCTGAAGCAGAAGATTCAAAGACAAGAGCATACACCTATTGAGCATGTAAAAGAAACAAACTTTAATACCAAATAGTCTACAGGGATAAGAGTTTGATATATTACATCCTATATTAGACAAGGCCCTTCGACTAAGAGATCCCTTTTTTGACATATATGGGGGATCAAGCATTAGACCAACTTTTCGATCACATATCAACATCTCCACCGTTCAATACTTAGATTCATATATGTATATCATTTCTGTAAAATTTCATCAAATTTAGTGATCATTAAGGCTTTGAACTAACTGAAATCAATTGACGGATCAAATCTGTCAAACATGAACCGTTAATGCTTATAATTTTAATTCGCAGTTTTGAGCACCTTATCGATCACCAAATTGGATGAAATTTTGCAGATGGTCTACATCTATAAATCTATATATTGGGCGTGGAGATATGATTTGGTGATCAAAAAGTTGGTGTAATCCTTGATCCCTCATATATGTCAAGAAAAGGGATCCCTCATTGGAAGGGGGCTATATATATATATATATAAACATATATAAACTGCAAGTATGTGTATATGTACGGACCAGTTCATTTTGCAGGCGAATGTGCTTCTCAGCTTCTTCCTTTTGCTCTTTCTTTTGCTTCCTCTCCGCTACTATGGTTCTCTTTTTCTGATACACAAGTGCCGCTTTTTCTTCAGCTGTGCCTTTCTCTT
Source organism: Comarum palustre (assembly GCA_951800085.1). Lineage (NCBI taxonomy): Eukaryota > Viridiplantae > Streptophyta > Magnoliopsida > Rosales > Rosaceae > Comarum > Comarum palustre. The sequence continues at coordinate 14,024,201 of OX637583.1, forward strand.
CTTCATACTTTTCATAGTCTCTCTTGAAGTCATCAGACCCTGAGATCTGCTCAAGCAGTACAGTGAGTTCCTTAGGATTTTTAGAGGCAATGGACTCCACATCACCCTACGGAGAAAGAGATTATCAGTAATTAGAAATGCCTGGTTACTGCCAAGATATGCAATCATCAAAGTCACCATAAAATCAGCAATCATCTATTTGTCTATGAAAAATAATGCAAATAAGTAGAGATTGCACGGTTAGCAACTTCTGTATATTCTCACTTTATTCCCTTTTAATTTTGGCATGGATGAATATGTTTCCAAATTTTAAAAAGCCATTCGAACGCTCCACTACACCAGAGTGCCTGGATAAGTGTACTTAAAGCCTAAACTCAACCATGGGTGGCAAGACATTTACGTTGACTAACCCAACACCTTCATCTTCGCAAATGAAATGTGCAAATGGCATCACATACATTACCGCAAGGTGCGGTGTGGGCAATAAATGTCATTGATGTACCTTCTCAATCTACTCTGATTCAAAAACTCTTCTTCCTAGCAAACATACTCCCTATAGCACAATCAATTAATACAAAATCGACATAGAAAAGCTAAATTAAGAGTGTAAAGCCATCGAAATCAACCTGAAAAACAAGGAAATTACGAGCCTTGACTAGAATCCCCAGCGACTTAAGCTTCTCAGTATAAGTATCGGACGACACAGACTTTCCATCGATGCGGTACTCGCTGCCGCCGGAGCTAGTGATGGCCCTGGTGAACTGGATCTCAGACTCGTTGGCCAGCTGGTAAAACAAGCTGACATACGCGCGGCGTCCCTTTTCGGCCTTCTGGCTGTCGTCCATGGCATAGATGAGGTCCTTGAGCTGGGAGCCACGGAGCTGGCCGGTCTTGACGCCGAGGACGAAGCTGATGGCGTCCATGAGGTTGGACTTGCCGGAGCCGTTGGGGCCGATGATGGCGGTGAAGTCGGAGAAGGGGCCGATGACCTGGCGGCCGCGGTAGGACTTGAAATTCTCGAGCTCCAGGCGGTGGATTTTGCCCTGGGAGATGAAGGACGGCATGGCTTAGGGTTTAATCGAAGCTCGGGTTTCGGTGGAATTGGGCGGAGCGAAGAAGAGAGAAGAGGAGGGGAGGGGTGGAGGTGACTCAGGTGAGTGGGATTGGGGATTTTGAGGTGGGAATTGGCGGGAGATTGGGGGAATTTTAGGGACGGGTGGCCATTTCAGAAGTGAGAGAAACTAGGAGACCAGCGCTCTAGAAGACTCGAAACTGCAAGAGAATGCTACTATCTGTGTCATGTAATAATGTGTATCAATAGCATAGCCTCTCCAAATCATTTTTAAGTTTCACTATATGATATGTCATATCATATAACAATAGATTGGTTGAAAAAAATATTGTAATACAATCTCACATGAATATTCATTATATTATATATTCTTTTTTTAGATAAGGCAGAGTACCAAAGCTTACATGCCTTGCAAAAATTATTATTGTTATTGAAATATATATTATAGGATTGCTTTAGGGAACGTCACACCTAAACCTTATGTTGTAGATATATCACACATATTCTCAAAGAGCACATCTTGTATGATATTCTCAAAGAGCACACCTAAACCTCATGTTGTAGATATATCACACATATTCTCGGAGCTCCTCAAAGCATAAATTGTTAATTACCCTACAACAAGTAAGATGAGTCAAACGATCTGCTACACCGTTTGCTTCTTGGAAAATATGTTGGATAGTACATGAATGAAAAGCATTGAAAGAACGCTTACAATCATCTATAATCTGACCTACATCCGAAAGATCCTTCGTACCTGAATTTAGAGCAGCAACAAGATAGAAAAGTCAATTTCAATGTCTATGTCATCCCACCCTTGATGAATACCAAGGAGTAAACCTGCTCTGCACGCATCAACTTCCATTGCAACTTGCAAGAGCCTAGTGTGCATGAAGATAAGACTTAGCTAATACCGCAACACTTCTACAAGCATTGTTCTTGAATACCACTCCAATTCCTCCTTGTCTCATATCGGCATTAAACTCATCGTCCAAGTTCATTTTTAGCTGACCCCTAGGAGGAACCTCCCATTTAGCAACAGTTCTCTTCTTCTTAATGGCGTTGGGGTGATATTGTTGAAAGTCATCCAACAACCTATATGTCCATTGAAGCATATTCATAGGTTGAAAGCTTGAACCTTTCCAATTGACATAATTTCTTTCGGTCCAAATTCTCAAAGCGCGAGCGACAAACGTGGCTCATAGATCATCCTTGTACCGATACTGTCCCAACTTAACCACCTTTAAGGTGTTGGGTTTTAATCACAAATGACATCGGTACAATTAAGAATGATTCACCCACATATATGTTATATTTTATTTGTCACTTTTTTTATGTGGGATCTCTCCTCTCCAACACTCTCATTCACGTGCAACCTAACTTTTAGGTGTGCACGTGAAACTGATTAAGAAACTGAACCCGGGCCTTATGGTTAACCGAATGAAATCCAAACCAAACTCTGAAACAACTTCAACCAAACCAGAGCCATAACCTCTAAAAGAACGCACCCGGGCTAGTGGGAGAAGCAATTAGAGAGGGACCTGCTCTGATACCATGTCAAAATACGAGCGACAAGCGTGGCACATGGATCATCATTGTACTGATATTGTCCCAACTTAACCACCTTTAAGGTGTTGGGTTTTATCTACAAATGCATCGGTACTAGTAGAAATGATTCATCCACATATATGTTGTATTTTATTTGTCACTTTTCTGATGTGAGATCTCTCATCTCCAACACAAATTGCCCATAAGTCCATGCAGAACCTATCACGTTGATCACTCTAGTGTTTCCATAGTATCTAGTACCCACTCCATTGAACTCTGAGCTGGATGAGAACTTGCCTTCAGTCCTAGAGGACCATACTGCCAAAAAGCCTGGACTGTTGGGCAGTTCTTAAATTGATATAGAGAAGTTTCAAACTCTTCCCCACACAAGACACACTTATCATCCTCCTACTTTACATACCGCCTAAGCAAGGCATCCTTTGTAGGCGCTATTCATTTTAACAGCCGTCAGTAGAATAGTTTTACCTTAGGTGGGACTCGTGCACTCTATACCTTCTTTCAATTATTTTTCAAAATGTCACCTCCACCCCTAGATGAGGAAGAAGCTCTATCACTTAAGAACATAAATGAGTTATAGACATGATAACCACTTTGAACCTAGTATGTTCCTTTCTTGTCAAAGTTTCAGTCATATCGATTCTCTACAATCTCATGAATCAACCGAATAGATGCCATACTGTCCACCTCCCCTTCCGTAAGTAGTTCTCTCATAAAATCCAAATTTCAGTCCTTGGTTTCTTCGTCGATTAAATCACCAACCATAAGCCTCTCCATGCCTTCCATCACGGGAGAGTATGGTTTAAATGAGTGTGGAACCGGCACCCAAGGATCATCCCACACAGAGATGCGACCCCTAGAACCAACCTGAATCCGCAGCTCTAACCTGAGAACCTCACGACCAGCGACAATACTTTTTCACGTGTAAGAGTCTCCTCCCTTTACTACTGCCTCCATAAAGGAACAAGATGGAAAATACTTAGCTTTCAAGAGTCTGGAAAGGAAAGTACCAGGTTCATGCAGCAACTTCCACCTTGCTTGGCCAATAAGGCTAAGTTAAAGTGATGCATATTTAGAAATCTCAACCCTCCATCCTCCTTTGCACACACAAACACCTTGTCCTAGGCAATCCAATGCATCTTCCACTCATTTTCGGCATCACCCCACTAAAACCTCGACATGAAACGGTGCATCTCATCACACATGGATTTGGAGATCTCAAAGTAGCTCATAACATATGAAGGAAGAGCTTGTGCGACAGCCTTTATTAGTAACTCCTTCCCAGTCCCACTAAGAGTTTTCTCCCTCCATCCAGTAGTTCGCTTGCGAATACGTTCACTCAAATAACTAAAGGGCTCAGCTTTAGAATAACTTAACTCTGTGGGGAGCCCTAAGTACTTCTCGTGCTTGCCCACCCTTGTAACTCCCTACAAAAACGCAATCCCCTCCTGCATAAACGGGTGAACATTTTTACTGAAGGAAATACAACTCTTACTATAGTTCACAGTCTGTCCAGACGCTGTCTCGTACTCAGAAAGCAATCTCTTACCAAGTGGTAAAAATGAGACATGTCTGCTTGCCAAGACGAATGCATACATGGAATACTCTCGATGTGGGAGGTCATTGGTTCCATCTCTTACCAAGTTAAAACACTAGATAGAGAGGGGTTTGACCTTAACTAGGGATGGGCATAAATCTCATAAATCTCGGTCCTATTTCGGTCCTGTTCTGATCCCGACGGAATTTGAAACTAAAAACAGGAAGGGACGCGAGACTGAAATTTTGAGTCCCGTTAGGCCCGTCCCGTCTAACTTTAAAAATTCATAACTAATTATAGAAAACCTTATTTTCGAGAGATTTCAACTCTCAACTGATCTTTAAGATGTCCTCTATAACTTTCATGAAGACACTAAACTCATATAACAAACCAATTTGTATAATTTTTGAAAATAAGTCAACTAGTACAAAATTTCATAATTGATATGCATAATTTATTAATGCAGACCCTAACGTTTAAAAAATCATAACTTAATCTAGAAAATTCATTTTTAAGTGATTCAAATTCTGAAATGAAACTTAAAATGTCTACTATAAATTATATGAAGATACCTAGATAAAATTTCAAATGAAACTGTATGATTTTTAAAAGAAAAGAAATTGATGCATGATGGCCAGGATTGGGCCCGTCCTTCCCGATCCCGTCCCATCCGGGATTAGGCCCGGCGAGATCAAATCTAAAAAATGTAAGGCCAATCCTGATCTCGTCCCATGTGTAACAACCAGGACGGGACGTGAGATGACCTCAATCTCGTCTCATCCCCACCCCTAACCTTAACCCACGTACTCTAACCCCTGAAGTGGTAGCCGACTATGTCTACCATTTTTTCATACGAAAAATCTTCTTCTTATTATTATATTGCTCTATTAGTTTAGGTCACGCGAGTTAATGACATAAAACTAAAATTCTTATTTGATTTATAATTCATGACAAATCAAATCTCGTTACTTTAAGTTTGTTTGACAAAATTGATTATATTAGTACGAACTATTTTACTTTAAACTTCCTTTTTGGATTTTTATTGTACGGTTGTATTAAGTTGTTAAGTTTGTCTTTAATGTCTCACTTTTGTTAAATCCACATCACCATATGTATCATTGTATGTCGTTTTTACTTTATCTTTCATTTAACATGATTGATATTTTTTTTGAGAAAAAATCTCTTGATATTCATCATATCGACCTTCTAGGGTCACAAGGTATGAGATCGGCAAAGCTTTCCTTTGGATTGGGAGGACAACAATTTCTGATCAACATTCGTACTTGGTTGGCATGATTCTTAGTGAATCAAATTTCGGACCAACATTCCTACTTGGTTAACTCAACCATAGAGAAAATTAACACAAAAATCTTCAAAACCTACCCCCGCAATTTTGGGTTCAATCTTATCCTTGACCAGAAACTTACATAATACGGTACCTTTGGAAAATTGATCTTGTGTTGGACCGACTATCCATATGCATCATGATGCCTAAAGACATTTGAATAAGAGATCTTGTTGCCATGATGCATTTTTAAGTTGTTTACGGTTCTAATATTAGTTAGTTGTTTAGATGATTATCCTTTTTTTGAATCAAATATATAACTGATATAGTATAAGTAGTATGTTACGAGTCGAACTCGTGATGTTTCAGACAAAATTTATACTACTAGATCAAATGAAATTGAGAATTAGGTGATCGTTTTTTTGGTAAGAAAAAATTTAGGTAAGAGGGGAGCTTCCCTATTTATCAGGACTAGGGCAAACCCTGCGACCTAAGCCTGGAGGCTTTCGGATTTGTTGACTGGGGAAGTTTCTACTTATTAGGATCAGGACACCTGCGACCTAGGTCCGGAGGCTTTCAGATTTGTTAACTGGGGGAAGTTTCTACTTACAAAGATCAGAACAAACCCTGCGACCTAGACCTGAAGACTTTCATATTTGTTGACTGGGAAGAGTTTCACCCCGTTGCGATCATTTATTCATTATTTTAGGTCTCTCATCGAAAATAAAATAAAAATAGAGCTCAAATTCCATCATCGTCGCCCACGAGGGCAAAAACAAAAACAAAAACGACACAGAAACTTTCTAGGGGTTTAAACGCCCAAACTGAACCTCTTCGACTCATTAAGCAGTTCAATCTCTCTGTCTCTGTGTTTGGTGCGATGGTTTCCCTAGGCACCTGGTTCCGATACATAGCCTACAAGCTCGAATACTCTGCTACCATCAGCTGGAAGGTCCCCTACTCATTCTTACTCTTAATCCATTTCGCCCTTTCTCTTTATTTGGTTTGATTAATCCGCTTCTGGGTTTTATTTGTCAAAGACTAGGATTCTGTACACCCATTAAGGTTAAGGCATGGAACTTGATAATGAGGAGTTGTTAATTTTGGTTAAGGAAGGGTCTTTTGGGATTTATGGGACCTGTTTGCCCCTATTTGTGCTCTTTTGTTGTTGAATGTATGAAACTTTATGGACTGAATTCATCAATTGTGACTCTGGGTTCTGTTTTGATGGTGGTTTATGGTGTTGGGATGTTGTTGTGGATAGGGGTTTGGTACTTTGGTTGTTGCTTTTCTTAATGACTCGTGGATTTTCTCAGTGGCATTGTTATGTTTGATCATAATTTCATAGTTGTCTCCCTAACTGGTATTATATAACTGTGTTCGTTTACGTGCTTAGTTTAGCCTCAAAATTGTGATTTAGACATTTCAGGTGACTGTTTTGGGTCGCATAAGATGATAGTGTTAGTTAGTTAGTTTATAGATATGCTATGAAAATGAGAACTTTGAAAAATCCGAGTTTTGTGCTAGTGTAGCTGTTGAAAGTCTAAGGTGAAGCATAAAACTGGGGACATGGTTCTGCCTCAGATTTTTAATGTATAGCTTGAGGCAAAAGGAATACACATAATCCTGATAATCCTTTCACACGTCGTTATCAGTAGCAGACTTGCTTAGTTTAGTAGATGGTTTATATGGTCAACCAATACTTGATCTCCTTTTGATATGTATGTTAATTAGTTAGTAAAGGTTGTATGAATGGATTGTGTTTCTGTTTTGTCCCTTGTTTGTTTAAGTTTTACTGACAACAAGTTTTGGGAGATGTAGAACTATAAAAGAGGTCAAATCACAGACAGAGAGCTTGGTGATGCTGTTTGGAAAAATTTGTTCCAGGGAAAGTTGACATACTTGCACTGGAACAAAGGAGCAGAGATGGCCCCAAGTATAGGTGATGAAGGGGGAACTCTCCTTGTCAGGAAGTTACCAGCTGCAGACCCTAGGTAGTTATCATTTTCAGATATGTCTTTCCATTTAAGATTGAGGGTAGATGCTATTCCGTCCGGAGTTACTATATAGATCAGTTTGGAGAGAATTTTCATGTAATTATATAAGTTGTCCCTTCGTGCATTTATAAGAATGAAACTTTAATTGTTGATCTGAAATCAGTTTCTTATGAGGCACTTTCTAATGGTTGTGGGTTTGGTATAAGAGCCTCAGATTTCATGAAAACTTGCCGAAACTTGAAGATAACATCTCAAATTCTCAATTCTCGGTCACCCATGATGACTATTATGGATTACTCAATCATGCAGTCAGTTCTTCTACCTTAATTTGTTTCTTTTCTCTTTATTTGCAGTTTAGGAAAATTATTGACTTTAACTTTTGTTGATTATAAACTTCTTTGTGAACCATTTGGTATCGTAGTGACTGTTTCCGCAAATGAATATATGGCATACAAACATTTGAGTTCTTGGTTTGGTCACTTATATTGAGTAGAACTGTGTGGCACTATTCTCTTAAGCATTTCTTCAACATTTACTTTTGACTTTTGAATTGACCATAAGCTTTATGGATTACTCATATTGTACGGAACATGTACTTGTAGTTGTCATTCTTCCAAAGTGATCCCTGGGCAGCGCTCCTCTAATTACATTGGATAAATAATAATTACATATGTTGCATTGTTGCTATCTCTGTGGGAACAAAATTACACACCTTTTTCTTTTGGTTTACATGATTTGATAGTTCCCTACCAGTTCAAATGACCCCTTCATTTTTATCTGACAGGCGTGTTTTTGTTGGGGATGTAGTGGTCTTGAAGGACCCTGATAATCAAGATAATTTTTTGGTGAGAAGATTGGCTGCAGTTGAAGGTTATGAAATGTTGTCCACTGATGAAAAGGATGATCCTTTTGTCCTTGAAAAGGACGAATGCTGGGTTTTGGCTGATAATGAAACTTTGAAACCTAAGGTACATGCTATCTTCAAATTTATGTTCAGACAAATGTATTGATTAGATTTGCTGCTGGTCAACAATCCTTTATATTCCATCAGTTTATAGTTATATAGATATAGCACTCTAGCAGAGTGGATTCACATCTTTTTGGCAATACACAATACTTGGTAGCATGCAGGTATTTCTGAACTTTTGATTGCTATCTTGTGGTTGCTATCTTCAAATTATGTTCAGACAAATGTATTGTCTAGATTTCCGATTACTGCACAATCCTTTATATTACATCAGTTTATATTTATTTAGCTAGAGCACTCTAGCAGAGTGGATTCACATCGTTATAGCAATACATAATGTTTGGTAGCATGCAGTCAGTTCTGAACTTTTGATTGCTATCTTGTGGTTGTATCTATCAAACCATTAACATAACTCTTTCATGAACTATACCCAAGTTGTAATTCTAATATGAAGTGGATCCTTATCAAATCTTCAGGAGACCTTTTCCATGAGCTATACTGATGTAAAAACAAAAAAGCTTAGGTGCTTGTTTCATTAACCACTGCAAACATGTTTTATTCATTACAAACTGTTATGAAACTGGTGAATAATATCAAAATAGGTAAGAGATTACTGGAAATAGGTAATGTCTCAACTGAATGTATGTTATTCTAATTGAAGATGGTTGAAACTTATAGTCATAAACACGCTTTAGATGCAGCATATATTCATCAATAGCTAGATAGTCTTCCGTCATGTTCTTGAAAAGATTGGAACTCGCCTATAGTTACAATTATATAATCCATTTGTTTATCATTATTTACTTGAAGATATGCACACCATGGTTAGGATCAAGAATCCACCTTCCATCACTTGCTCATTCTACTATTTGGGGGCACATGTATAAATCTTTTTACTCATGTACTGCAGGAAGCCAACGATAGTCGAAAGTTCGGTCCTGTTTCAATGACGGACATAGTTGGTAGAGTTATATACTGTCTACGGACAGCTGTTGATCATGGCCCCGTTCAGAATAGGCAAGTTACTCAAACCAAGTCTGATTAATTGGTTCTATTGTTTTGTTGGAGAAGCTCTGGAATGATTTATATTAGTTTCTTGTGCTCTTTTCCCAGTCATTTTAGCATGAGAAAGGATTCGCCTGTGCTGGAAGTTGAGTTGGATGTCGATGAGATGGCAAAAAACCACAAGACATAAATGTTTCATAAGCCACTGACTCATTTGGTTTGTACCTATTCGCCCCAATTTCCTATTGAATTATTTTTCTTCTTTCTTTTCTTCCCCTTGTTTCAAGTCGGGAAAAAAATAAGGATGGAATTTCACGCTGTTCTCAGTCAAGGGATGATTAATGGTTGTAAGTTTATGAGTTTAACGTCGTTCAGGTCCTCATTGTTCAGTAACAGTGTCTTTCATTCTTGTTGAGAATATAAAGCGGCCTGTACGGAATTTTGTGTTTAGAATTGATAATTTTATTTTCTTGCAGCATTGTACTCTGAAGTACGGAAGAAAAGAATGATAAATCCAAATGTTGGTCAGAACTTTTCGGTCTTTTTCTCTGGGATGTTCTTAGAAATGCTTTTAAGTTTTCCACCTTAAAAAACATGCAGCAAACCCAGGTTATTGTTTGCATTAGTGAGCCGAGTGGTTGTGTCAGATTCTTTAGGTTGGAAGTGTTGGGGATTTCATAAGCTTTTGCAAACTGCCTAGATTTTAATGATGGCTAAATCTGGGAATGGCCAAAACTCAAAAATAACTCAACCATACATGGCTCTTTATGGCATGGGACTGGAGTCAATGGATTACCTTCTTGTAAAATCATAATTGCAATTTTTGTTGAACTCCTGATTCTTTTTCCTTCGGAATATGGTGGAAGGTTCAAGTGTTTAAGATAACCTCTCTCAAGATTTGGAAGATGGATGGAGTACATTATGATTTGGTTAGGTGAGATTTGGTCTCCTATTCTCTGCCTAAGTGAAACAAACGAACATATATTGAAGTAGAAAAGCTAACTAGTGGAATTGGATACTCGGGGCGGGCAACCGGGTCACAAAACCCGGATCCGGATCCGAGACCAAACCGACTCAACGCGTTGATGGCTATATATAAAACCTGGAAAACACTTCGGTCACATTTAAAACCCACCAGAAAATGCAAAACCGCCACCACTGAACTGAACTGAACTCACTTCTTCTCTTCTCTTTCAGCTAGCAATGTCACAGAGCGTTCATCTCATCTGTAAGTTCCTCCTACCCAAACAACTGACTTTGACTACTTTTCCATTATAACACTTTGAGAATTGAACTCGCTTATTTGCTTTTGGTTGTCGAGCAAACAACAGACTTGCCTTTAGGGTTCTGTCTTTTTGATTATTTTTTGTTCTGGGTTTTGATATTTTCGGCAATTTTGTGATGCTATTTTTACCTGCAATTGTTTTCCATTTCTCTGAAAGTTTGAGGCTGATCGAAATTGGTTATTGAATTTGTCATGTTCCATGGTTATTTATAGCCTAGAAATAGATGTTAAAGTTTTAAGAGCTCCCAACCATGTAATGGCTGAAATGATTCTATAAAAATAGCACCTGCATATGCAACGGAGTTAGCTTTATTGTTTTGGAATTGATATTTTGTTTTCGTGGAAGATACTTTTGTAGTTTTGTTTACTGGACTGCTTCTTTTTGTGGTATCGATTCCATTCACTTTACAGGTATTTACTGGCTGTATAGGGGAAATGAATTTTGCTTCAAGGGTTTTAGGTTTGGTTTCCTTTGCTGGGGATGTTTTATTGTTTTAGGTACTTTGTTGAAACATAAATTTGGAATTCTTAGTTTGAGGCCGGTTTAATATGTTTTTGTGTTTCCGGTTATGATTACTGTTTCCATGAAGATGTAGTGAATGGTGGTTCTGTATATCACTTATCGCTCTAACTTGCATGGTTTTGTTTATCTGCGTCCTGATTTTGGACGATGTTGGTTGTCTTCCAGGTTATGGACCATCAGATAGCAAATGCCTACCATGTTCTGGAATTTTGGGAAGAGTAGCCCCTGTATATCCTTGCTCTTCTCGTTTCAAGTCGCAGGTTAGGGTTGGATCACTAAACGTTGCTTATACCGGGGTGTCTTTCAGGTGCAGAGCAAGTTCCAGTGGTCGTAATAGAAATCCAGAGTTCCCAAGGCAAAATAGGCAAGGGTACTCCCGAGGGAGGAACAGGAGAAATGAAGATAGAGATGGCTTTGAAAATCTTGAAGAGTCTGATTTTCTTTCTGCTAAAAATGGGCCAATGCACTCCCTCCCTAGTAACACAAAATTTGGGGCTACTGCAGCCCCTGGTCCCAGAGAAAAGGAGATTGTTGAGCTGTTCAGGAAAGTCCAGGCTCAGCTTCGGGAGAGAACTGCTGTTAAAGAAGAAAAGAAGGTTGAACCTGTGCAAGGGCAAGGTAAAGAGAATGACACTGTGGATTCTCTTCTTAAACTACTAAGGAAACATTCAGCTGAACAGGCAAAGAAAAACAGTAATGGGGTTGGAAACAAGGACTTCATGTTAGACCAACCAGAAAAGAGTGACCGATATATTGAAAGAAAAAACACGGCTTCTTTGGATTCAAATAACAGTGTTATGGACTACACTGAAGAGCGTACTGCCTCTTTCAGCAGGCCTCCATCCAATTTTCGACGCAAGTCTCCCATTAATCGATTGAAATATCAACCTATTTATTCAGAGGATGATGAGGTAGTCAATTCGGTGCAGCATGCGAATTCAACTGACAGAAGGAAAAAGAATTTCGCTGAGAGAGTTTCTAAACCAGAACCAGAACCAGAACCAGAGCCAGAACCTGAGCTTGAGATTGATGTGGAGTTGGTACTTGAGCCTGAGCCTCTTCACATGACTGACATTGACTTTGAGCCTGAACCCGAGCCTGAGGTAGACATTGTTCAGTTGTTAGAGGATGGCACTTCAGGTCTTGAAGAAAATGTTCATGATGATGAGGAGGATGAAGAGAAGGAGCAACTTATTGAAGAGAGGGATTTGAGTGCATGTAAGCTACCAGAATTGAGGGCACTTGCCAAGTCTCGAGGCATGAAAGGGTTCTCAAAGATGAAGAAGGCCGAGCTTCTGGAGTTGCTAACTGGTGGGAGCTTAGATTGATGCATGAATGCATGAGATACCATTTCGACATTTCAATGCAGCTGCGAAATTTTTGTTTCGGGGTTTTCTTCTACTTAGCCGCTTCTTCTTTTTCAACTCTTTTTTATGCATAATGCGCAGAGCCATAACTAGACACATGGTACACGGTAATCCCGGACAAAGAACGTGATCAAAAAATAATTTCACCTCACAAGTGTGCAATTTTCAATTATCCTAACGCTAGGGGTGGGGTATATTCGGATCGGATAGGTTTTTGGTCCAAACCGTATCTAATCTGAATTATTTGGATTTGCAAGATCTTTATCTGGAATTAAATTTTAAAATCGGATCAACCAGAAACCGGATCGGGTTGAATTGGTTTTAGATCCTGAATTTAAAATAATAAGAAGAAAAAAAAATAAAAAAATTATTATTTTGTATTTTTTTCTCTATAAAAATTAAACATATATAATTTTAGGTTTTTCTTTTAATTCTTTTTCATCACGAATTTACAATCACGCTTAGATTAAATTTCAAAGTACATATAAGTTCAAGAATGTGAGATCATATGGGTGGTTGTATATAAATATATATAATTTGATAGAAATTTTTGTCTTCCTAAGATGACACATAATAAAAAAATATATCGAATAATAATAAAGTGACACGTATTAAAAATAATATATGTAAAACAATATATAAAAAATTCGATTAATTCGGACCGGTTTTTAGACTAAATCAGAACCGATCTGATTCAAACCGGTTCGAACCAGTTTATGTTATTTTTTAACCTATTTTAATCAGTTCGGACCGGTTTAGGCTATTTTTTAACTTATTTTAATGAGTTCGGCTATCTAGTCTGATTTTTTCAGTTTTTAACCGAAAACCGAATTTATGCTCACCGTACCCAACGCCAAGGATTTCTTCTGCAATTTCCCAAAATCTACACAAAACACGACATTCCCACTCTACCCCTCTCTACTGAAGAAGATAAGGCAACAAATCCAAAGACACTCCCTCCCACTCTTGAACAATGGAAGCTACTCTCTTCATCTCCCCAACCCCTTTATCCCTAACCCGCCCCGCCCTCTCCCTCCCTACCCGACCCGTCACTCGCCGCCTCCCCTCCATCCGCTCCGCCATCTCCCGCACCAAGAAAGAAGAGACCGTCTCCACCATCAAAACCAACCTCGAAAACTGCTACCTCATGGCCGGAATCTCCTACAAAGGCCTCACCGTCAAACAGTTTCAAGACCTCCGCAAGGCCCTCCCGGACTCCACCAAGCTCATCGTCGCCAAGAACACCTTAGTCTTCAAGGCCATCGAGGGCACCCCATGGGAGGCCCTCAAGCCGTGCATGACGGGGATGAATGCTTGGCTGTTCGTCCACAGCGAGGAGATTCCGCCGGCGATTAAGCCCTACCGGAATTTCCAGAGGGAGAGGAAGTTGGAGAATGACTTCACCGGAGCTGTTTTTGAGGGCAAGTTTTATGGACCTGGGGATTTCAAGGCGCTGGAGACAATGCCGACCAGGCTGGAGATTTATGCCAAGCTGCTTGGGTCGTTGAAGGGTCCGGCGTCCAATGTGGTGGGGACGATCCAGGCGCCGGCGAGGGAGCTGGTTATGACTTTGCAGGCCTATGTGCAGAAGTTGGAGGAGGAGAGCCGCGGCGCCGGGCAATAGGATGAAAGGAGAAGAGAAGCTCTGTAAGTGTATCTTGAACTTGAAGAAACCAATTTGTTGCGATTTTTGTGTTGTTGTAGAATGATGGTTACTTGTTGTTGACATTTGAAAGTATGAAGAGATGTACTTTTTTGTAAAATTGGAATCTTAGCAAGCAATGATGATATTCAATTCATGGCTGTTTATGGTTTCGAGTTATGGTTTTTATAGTTGGCAATTTATAATGTATGCTTTTAAGTAGAAGTCTCAATGCCTAAAGAACATTTCTTGCACTTGGTTCTAACTTATATACAATTACAAACTTCATGCGTGCCTCATATAATGGACACATGAAATCTTTACTTGAGTTGAAATGTATGTGCTAAAGCCTGCTACTTTGTGAAACATTGAAGATACGAGCTGTAATTTGCATATTTGCGTTGCACATTGTTCATATTCGTGAAAAGAAAACACAAAGCCATAAGGGGTGAAAACTTTATATTGTTTTTTTAAGTTCTATGATAATGGCCAGTGTGGATTCAAATAGTGTAAGGTAGCAGTGATTTAGTTTATAATTTTTGGGCTTGACTATTGGTATTGCTAATCCGATAGTGCCATTTTTGCTTCAATTCCCCAACATAAGCAGTAAAGCTATGTACTTGGTCCCTTTCTTTCCTGGGTAGATTTCTGTATATGTCACTGCTTGTCCCCAATTTGCTTATCTATATGAGATGGATAGGAAAGGAATAGATTTAGGCATGCCATTAAACATTTTATCATTCCTCACAAGAGAGGGGGAAGATGAAAGATCGGCCAAAAAGGAATTTGGAGGAACATGAGCACATTGTAGAGATTCAGTTTACAAACTGATTTTAAGGAAATGACTTGCACCACATGTGTGAGGGTAAAGTTGGATTGCGATAATCCTTCTGATTGGTCATAATAGCCCAATGCCCCTATGACATTTTGGAAACATTCGCCAAGAAAATTAAAACAACTCCAGTCAGACTGATAAATACTGAAACACTGCGCCTATATACACATACCTTTCATATATGATAGTTTTCTGGTTTCATATTCAATAACGAGCAGCGATAACCACGATTCAAATAGTTCTATTTTCTGGGCTCCTCCACTTTTGTTTCCTTTTAGCTAGAACTTTTTGAGATCTCTTGAAATAGTTGATGATCAGGGTCTTGGTTCAGTGATTTTACAATGTCATGCTAAATGACTGTCCAGCTGCCCAACACCAGCTAAGTGGAAGAAATTAAAAGTTCTTTGCAGATATTGTAATAAGCTGGTAGCACTGTTACTTCTCAACCTCTTTGACATTGTTATTTTCTTATCTTTTTGTATGCAATTCTGATGGGTTGGGAATATGCTAATTGAACGGTTTTGTGATATGGAATACGTTTCATTCTATTCTACTTGCAGAACCTAGAACACTGCATTGGTCTCTTTCAGCTCAACCAAATTGTCGTACCGTTGGATTAGTAGTTAGTACACTCCCACAATTGCTTAGTTCAATTAATTCTTTCTATTCCTAAAATCAAGTTCATTTTCTTGTCAAATTTATTGTGGGGTGAATCTTGTTTAATTTTGTGTCACAAGAATCATGTTAAGCTGTTTGATTTCATAGTTGCATCATTGTGGTTGCTTCTCTGGAGAAAGTTTGATCTTGATTGCAGTTTTGACACGGTGATTGACAGAGAAGGCAAGAACTTCTCTAAACTGATTGTTGTGCTTATAACTTAAGCTGTTTCTGGAAGTGATGTCGAGCAGAAACTTGCTTTTTTTTTTCTGGGAAAAAAATCAGCCTTTGGTTGTATGCCTCTACAGAAAACTGTCAAAATTCAGTAGTATTGCAATTGCATGCAGAGTCCTATCTCAGGTTGAGCGTGCATATAGATTTTGGTTTTATTTTACAGCGGATCCATTTTACTTGAGTTTTTCATGTCATGGTTTGTAGGATTCCTCTATCCGTAAACATGTATCATATGCCATATACTTAACAGTTATCAAAGTTATGCGTTCCCAGCCCCTCATGATTGCCCAAACCTCTTCGAAGCTGCTCCGTGAACCTCAGTAAATGCTGAAGTCGCAAAGACATTAAGTACTTGCATTCAGTCCTGCACTCCTGCACCAATGAGGATACAAACATCCCTGTACTGACCAGTTTCTGGGCTGTAAAACCAATTATAAGAGTTTGTTGTAACCTCTGCTGTTGGTACCAGATACGCATTCACAGTCTACAAGCACTGGATGGATGCATGGAGCAGGAAAGATGACTACAGAACAGACCTGTGCGATGTGCGATCCTATCCCATTTGGCATTTCAGCTCGACATTATAAGAAAGAAACAAGATGATGAGACCTCGATTGTCCCCATGAACAAATTGCATTATTGAATCTGTCACCTATCTAGGAGGAGGTTTTGGTCAAAGGACCAATCATTCATCCTCAAATTTTGTTTCAGGGTCGTAGAAATGGAGCTTCTATACAAAATAGGAAGCCAAATGTTATCGACTTGTAGCAAACTCTCTGTTTGTAGGTGTCACCATTAAGTTATTGATCAACAGCAAAGTTGTTGCCTTCAATATGTTTTGGAATGAGTGGCTTGTTAACTCCCTCTTGGAGCAAAAGGAGATGAACTTGGACACTGAGTTCTTCATGTGAGCTGTTTTGTTTAGCTCATACTCCACACTAATGTTTCTTTCGCTTTTGAAGGTGACATAACGATGAAATTCATTCTGTATCGGATGATTCAGTTACTACAGGTTCTCTAATGAAAAGAATATTTCTATTTTTTGCATGTGCAGCTCCTCATGTTATAGAAACTGGAATTGACATTTGAAGACTGCGATCGATGGATATCAAACACAGAAGAAAACTGAAGCAATCCCACATTGTTTAATAGTGTGATGTTATAATAAGCTAAGATTTTGGATTTTGCTTATTAATGAGAAGGAGCAATTCCACACCAACGACCCTACCCTCCATTTATGTGAAACCAAATGCACATGGCTTTGCTTTACTTGACAAAAGTCTGTCCCAAAAGACAGATCCTTGTTTCCTCTATATGCTCTAAATCTCACCTCAACGTTTTGCACAATGCATGTATGACATTTTCATTGTTTGCGCGCCGACGTTGATGTATGCGAGTCTCATTAGCACTCAGATCACCATATGCTCGTTTAGAAAGAGGTATGTGATAAGCAACACACCCTTGTGAATGAAAATTTCCAAGAGAAATGGTAAGATGCTTGCTGAAATGTCTCAATGTAGAAGACGCAAGTTCTTTATAGCTACAATGAGGTTTAAGGATCCCTGGACAAGCTCACAATGAAAGAAGTGGAGGACTAAACTCACAGTTGTTAAAGTCATTGGCTTTTCTTCACTATAAAGTTTATTCATCCCAATATGGACATAGGGGAACCAAATCTTTAATTATCATGTCCTTCGAAAGTAGCAACATGCCAACTGAGCGTGTACGTCAAGTGTAGTTTTGAATTTAGAAATCAAATCACATTATGAACAGGATCTTGCTTACTGTTTACTTAAAAGACAAGGAATCACACATTGAGCTTAAAGTAATTACCTTGTCATTACTGATTTTTGGAAAGCTTAAGCAATGATTTGTCGAAATTTGTATCGAAATTATGCAATGCAGGTCAATGTAGCAGAAGGGTTTCTGCACTAGAAATATGCAGAACGGAAATTGTATTGATATTTCCCTTACTAGAATCAAGTGTTTCACTTAATTCAAATATACTGATGAAGACGCAAGACAGTACTGCTCCTCAGTCCTGGCCATGGTACTGATGGTAGATAAAGCTTTTAAAGCTTTGTCCTGAGAGAGACTCACTATCAAATCTTGCTTTGAATTTAAAGGTGACCAAAGTGTTTGGCAATAATGCCATCTGAGCAAAAAAAATGCCATCTGAGCACAGTCTCATACGTTGAGAATCTGGGGATTCACTTAAGCCTTAATTTACTAACTCAAATAGTGGAGATTTCACTGTCATAAAGTAAATGATTGGTGTAAAGATCCCATACATTCCCGTGCCTTGATGCGAATGGTCATGGAGACTATATGGAAGAATGTGTTCTATAATGCTCCGGTGCATTGAAACTCGAGAGTCAAAAGTCATTGGAGGCACACCGTAAACATTGACTAATGTAACGGCTCCAGTTAATGCTTTGAATCAGAATAGTATTCTGGTATATGGAACTGCTTGATTGGGGAAATCTGTAAGTGTTTACATTTTTGACAGTTTCACATGGCTAACATCATAGTGATTGCAACATACTAAGATGATCTCTTATCATTTATGAAGCAACACAGAGGCAGGCCAGTACATCACTATTTCTATTAGCAGAGAAGCTGCAATGAAAACCACCGCACACAACTTGTTGCCTGTCATTGTTTCACATTTATCTGATACAAAATCTCATGCTTTAATTAGCAACACTAGTACCAGCTGCAAAGAGTTGGGACACCAATACTGCCATACTGGTGTGAAAAAGTTCAAAAGTTTTCAAATAGCAATTACCCTTGCCTTTTCAGTGGTGCCAAATAGCATATAGACTACCCTTTTGTTATATTACATCAATTGATTTGTCAATTTGTCTTAAACACTAATCAGCTTATCATCAAAGAGGAAACAAACAAACAAGCAAAATGCTTTGGTATATAGTTTGGTTGGGTAGGTATGGGGTTTGTGTTTTCTAGCTAGGAGTAGGCGAAGAGTGAAGTAGGCATTGCTGCAACATATAATAGGGTGCCATTTTATCTTATGTTTTATAGTGAGCCTTAAAGAGGATATTATTCTAAAAAGCATTACCCTTTTAGTAAATGGGAAACTTACTCATTTTATCAGTGTGGATTAGGTAGCATGTAAATCAAGTTATCATAACAAAATAGAAGATGTTATAAGCTGCTTAGAACTTTATGACTCATAAAATGCTGAAAGTTTCTATGGATTTTTTAAGTGATGATAATGGCAGGTGTCAAGCTCATTAAGCTTAATCCCAAGTGTGCATTTGTTTGGATCTTCAATAATCTGAGGTCCTCCAGCTCCAAGAATATGTATTTTTCTGATCACCCCTTGTTAGCTGTACATACTTCTTCTTGAGTTTCTGGGTTAAATGACAGAATTGTCTATTGATGAGTCTAAACATTCAAAGTTGACACAAAATGTCATATCATTATACCCCTACTTTCAGGAATCCTAACATTTTTTTATCCAAATGCTAACATATATTGCAACTTGTCATACAAAAATTTTACGTCAAAAGTAATGTACGAAACGAGTGAATTGTTTCTATTATTGACTCAACGTCATGATATTGATGATTGATCTCATATGCAGTAACAATACAGAGTTGGATATATCTGCACAATACAGAGTTAATTTAAGTTGTTTGATTACTACATCAATCTGTTGAGATATATATAGGATTGGCAATCAGCCCTTTTGGAAGGACTACAAAGTACAAACCCAGTCACCCTGACACATACTTAACTTCCTAATCTCATGAGGTGATGTTATCTCACATTTTCAGCCTTCATTTGTCAAGTTAAATAATGGGATGAAAGATTAAACTTTGATGATATTGATGAAGTGGCGGGTGTCTTCATCAAATCTCATTTTCATGGTTAGTTTGTTTCAAGTGCTTTAAAAATAAATTTTTATTTATTTATTTATTTCCAGAACAATGAATTTGTTTCTTTAATATTTTCAAAGAACATGGTGACTTTGTGAAGATATTAAAGGTACATTGGTAATTAGAGATAGTTGGACAAAGAATCATGGTATTTCATCCATTGGATTTGGTCTTGTGGAAACAAGTTGGCCTGCTTGTTGGACGAATATGACTGTGACATTTCTAACAATAAGAGGTCGTTTGATTGATTATCCGTAAATGAAAAACAACTTACGAGAAGGGATGCTACCCATGTAGCTCTCGATCCTGAATGGTAATTCTACCAAAACACCATTGCATTTGTAACCAAAAAAAGAATCATGGTACTTCTCTGTAGGATCTTTTTTTGGATATCATTGTTCCATTGCATTCTTCAATCCTCAATCCTTTTAATTAACAAAAGAAGACTTGACTTCTCTTACAATTTTCCCTCCCTAATCATGATTATTACATCCTAAAAGCCTCCTTTAAATGTTTACCATCCTCTCTCATTAATCTATTCAATAAAATTTCCCCTCACCCCAACAAATCTGCAACCACATAGGCCCCACCATTTTAGTTCTTATTTTTATTTCCCATTCCATCAAAATTTCTATTCATTCCTTTGAACACTCACTCTCTCTTCCCCTCTATCTATCTCTCATGCAGCTTTGTATGAGGGTTTAGATTGATTTTTCAAGGATTGATCCTTTTTGTCACACCCATTGAGGATTTCATGCTAAAGTTTTCAGCTTTGGGCTGTTTAAGATCTGTTTATGGCTCAAACCACCAGGCATAGCGGAGGTATGGTTTTTATTCAAGGATTAAGTTTTTATTTCTGCAATGTTAAATGTCGTCATTCATATGTTTACTTATGCAAATGGGTTGGAGATTAATTGGGTTGGGGGTGCTTTGTTTAGCTTGTATTTGAGCTCTTCTGGCATTTGTGCAGATTTTCTGGGTTTCAATAGCGAGTTTGGTAATCTGTAAAATGTTTGATCTGTTTATGTTTTAATTTAGTTTTGACATATGAAGAGAATTAAAAAGGGTTCTAGTATTGTGAATTTATATACCTATGGCATTGCTCAAGAGAATAGGAAATGGAGAAAATTTGGCTTTTAAATCTCATTTGGTTTGGTTTCCTAAGACGAAGAAAGAGAAACACAAGTTTACTTATTTGACTAAGTTGAGCTGACGTTCTTGTATATTATGGTCTCAAATTGTGTGTTACAAAATTTCTTTCCCCACTTTTTCCTGTCCAATTGGTGATGAATCAGCAGTGAAATTAATTCACTGTCTTAAATTTGAAACGTTTTCGGCAGGAAAGATCTATATTTCGAATTACAAACAGATGACCTTGGGTCTGAAGTTTTTTTTTCTCTGTGCAAACTGTGTATGTCATGGTAAAGACATAATAGTTGAGCCCTCTGAACGAAAGTAAGATACTCCAATTGAATTAGCTGTTGCATCATCATGTTTATGTGGGAACTTCTGAACTGGAAAAAAACTGCTGTCATTGGTCTAATGATAATCTGGTGATGCAAAAGATACTCTGACATTTGCAAACTGAAACTATTTCGAGCAGAAATATTTTGGTGAAGTTCACATTCTTATTATGTTTGTTTGTTGTTTGTAGTTTTAATTTGTGATATTTTTTTTCTTCCTCATCAGGTGAGATGGACACAGTATCTATAAAATGTCTAATCAATAGCATATCACGATTGGTTCATCTAGTTTCATGCCAAACAGTGAAGTCTGTGCCTATTCAGAAGGTTTACAGAACCATAGTTGATGTGCTGAAGCTTTTGAAGCCATTACTTGATGAGGTAGTTGATTACCATATACCTTCAGATGACATTCTATTTCAAGAGTGTGAAGAACTTGATATGGCTGTCAATGAAGCACGGGAGTTCATCGAAAACTGGTCTCCAAAGTCAAGCAAACTATTAAGTGTAAGTCTAACTGAAAAAGTATATCCTTCTAGTCATGCATGCTTTAGAATTTTCTTCATGGAATGGCTTGGGTTTCCAATATGTACTGTTTCGTAAATGAATGAATAAATAGATAAAAGAAAACAATAAACAAGGAAATTAATAGGGTACGGGTTTAGTGTTCTTATGACATCAAGAGCTTTCTTTTCCTATGCATCCCTGGAAATTATTAATAACATTACGAATACAGACTTTGAATTTAAGTTCCTTGTTCTGGTGTGTGTGTGCGTGTTTGTGTGTGTGAGAGAGAGAGAGAGGTTTTCATTTCCATGTTTTAACTTCAATCTATTTACAATTTATCCTCAGGCTTTGTGGAGTGAGCCATTGTTGATAAAGATACAAAATTCATCGCTCAAGATTTGCTGTACATTAAGTAGATTATTACAGTCGTCTTCATCTACTCCAGGTTTAATGGGTCTTCAGGTATTTGCTAACTTCAAAATGTCTTCTTTATATACCAGGGGTTCATCCAGATATCTACGACCCATTATCTGGGCCTTGTTCTTGTCCCCTGTTATTTAGTCTACTTCTGTTATTTATTGTAAGTAATCAAAATAAGTACAAGCCTAATATCTGAAAAAATGTTACAGCAATGTATGCAGGACATTGAACGTTTGAAGCCTGAAAGGGTAACAGAATACTTAGAAGAGGCTCTGAAAAGTCAAACAAAAGATTTCATGCCTTCCACCAAATATCTTATGAAAATTACTGAATTGCTTAGCTTGACTTCCAGCCAAGAACTGTTGAAAGAAGGTATTGCTATAGAAAAGGAAAGAATGAATGTTGAAGTTCGTGATGTTAGAGGGGAACTAGCTAAAATCGACCAAGTTGTGGTTCTTGTCTCTCATATTCGCGAATTCATGGTTAAAAGTGACCACATTACTGCATCTGGCATCCCAGTCCCTCCATACTTCCGCTGCCCTTTGTCTTCAGAGCTCATGTTGGATCCTGTGATTTTAGCTTCAGGTCAAACATACCAGAGAACTTCCATTCAGAAGTGGCTTGGTCATGGATTGCTTATCTGCCCAAAGACCCGTCAGAGGCTGACACATACAAACCTCATTCCCAATTATACGTTCAAAGCTATGGTAGAAAGTTGGTGTCAGGAAAATAAAATTAAACTTGCGTCGAACTCTCACTGCACTAATGCTATCACTGTCCCATCCCCATCAGGTCACATCTCTCCTAAAGGTTTGATTCACACAGATACCCAGTACTCCATGTGCAGTAGCAATTCGACATCAAGATCCTCTGCTGAAGTTGAGAAGCAATGGAAAGATGAATCTCCTAGATTGAGTGGAGAAAAGTCCAATGGATGCCCTGGTGGTGAGAAAGGCCAGTCATCACCAAAACAGTCATATATTCATAGCAGGAGTGAATCAGCCTCAAGTACTGTTTCCAGTGTTGATTATATGCCTCCCTCGTCTATTAACGTATCAGGAATATCCAATAAGAAAAAGGATAATGAGTTTTATGGGGAAATCACATCTGAGTATCCTGGTGCTTATACTCAAAATAAAGAATCAGGATTTTTCCCTGGGGTATTGGGAAAGAAGTCTCACCTTTTGAAAGCAAAAGCAGAAGTGGCATCATGGCAGGATAGCCCTAATTACCCAGACAAACAGCTGCTTCCATTTTCTAGCTCAGAATCTGATGGGTTAACGACAACATCCCATGTCATGAAATTAATTGAAGACCTCAAGAGCCAATTGGACAATGTACAAACTATGGCTGCAGAAGAATTGCGGCTTCTTGCAAAGCACAATATGGATAATCGCATGATTATTGGCCAGTGTGGTGCTATCACACCCTTGCTTTCGCTGTTATATTCAGAGGTGAAGATAATGCAAGAGCATGCTGTGACAGCTCTTTTGAATTTATCAATTAATGAAGACAATAAGGCCATGATTGCAGAAGCAGGAGCAATTGAACCACTAATCCATGTTCTGAATACGGGAAATGATGGTGCCAAAGAAAATTCAGCTGCAGCTTTATTCAGCCTCTCTATCTTGGATGAATACAAGGCAAAAATTGGCCGTTCCAGTGCAGTGAAGGCCTTGGTTGATCTTCTACGCTCTGGGACTCTTAGAGGAAAAAAAGATGCTGCTACAGCACTGTTTAATCTCTCAATTTTTCACGAAAATAAGGCTCGCCTAGTTCAAGCTGGGGCTGTTAAGTATCTTATTGAGTTGATGGACCCTGATACTGGGATGGCTGACAAGTCTGTTGCTCTTCTGGCGAATTTGTCCACTATTGCAGAGGGGCGCTTGGCAATTGCACGGGTAGGAGGAATTCCATTACTAGTTGAGATTGTGGAATCAGGTTCTCAGAGGGGAAAGGAAAACTCTGCCTCCGTTCTACTGCAACTGTGCCTTCATAGTCCAAAGTTTTGTACTATGGTTCTTCAGGAAGGAGCTGTCCCTCCACTGGTTGCTTTATCTCAGTCTGGCACTCCAAGAGCAAAGGAGAAGGTATGTAGCTGAGTAATTTTCATGCATATTCATTTAGCTCTCTGTTTATCTGCTTAGACTCGGTCTGTCAAATATGGTGATGGCTTTTCAGGCTCCATGCAACTCTTAAAGATTAAAAAGATGAAAAAGAAACTAACTGATTATTGAATAAACCAGTGGAACTGTCATGCAGAACAGATATCATATTGTCATGTGTGGTTTATGTTTTGGTCAAACGAAGGCTGTGGTTTCTAGGAAATCTGGAGCCACGCCGTGGCATCTTTAGTTGTTTATCACTGTTTATGTCAACCATTTCGTGATGTGAAAACTTTAAGAATTATGTGAAATTGTGGAACAAAATAGATAATATGTTTTACATGAATTATGCAGGCACAACAGCTTCTCAGCCACTTCCGGAATCAGAGAGAAGGGGCTATGGGGAAGGGAAAATAGAAAAATTTGTTGATTGGTTGCTGGTTTTTTTCCTCTCTCGATATTG
Organism: Comarum palustre; assembly: GCA_951800085.1. NCBI lineage: Eukaryota > Viridiplantae > Streptophyta > Magnoliopsida > Rosales > Rosaceae > Comarum > Comarum palustre. The sequence goes on from OX637583.1 coordinate 14,049,033, forward strand.
CTCTTCCATAATATTTGATTCTCCTTCCTGATTTCTAGAGGCATAGAGCTATTCTTTTTCCACATATTCTTTACTTGTGCGTTTGGTTTTTGAGAAGTTTAAATTTTTTTCCTCTTTTCTTTTTTTTTGAGTGAGCTAAGGATTGATTCACAAGAGCCTAGGATGTCCAAACTTCTCTTTCTGTGTGGTCTCTTTATTTTGCTTTCTACTGTACTTATGCTAGGTTGGCTACTTGTCTCTTAGTTTTCCCGAGAACATAGCTTGATTTAGTGGCTGCAGTGATTGATTTGGTTCTCCTACATTGCTGTACATATACTTTGTACATATAATATACACTGGTGTAATTTGCAGTATGGTCAGAGACTTAACATTATCATATTATATGCTGTTTCTATGAGCGCATTAATTCTTGCTACCTTGACAATTTTTCTCATGCACCAATTTGAGGACCCGACAGTGATGCTCCATTTAAGATATCTCTGATATTTTAGTGGCTTTTACGTTGAACTTTGGAGATTCTAAAAACAGGAGTCGTAGTTATCTAACCCTGAGTTATCTAACCCTTGATAGGAAATGTCTAGCTAATTTTTTGTTTTGAACTCCTCAGTAGAGATATCACCCTTGTAATGTTATATTCAGGTTTGCTCAAATAAAGGACGATGACAATGAGGGACAACGCGGGCATTTTTTTGAGGTAAGGGGAGTCGAGCTCCATTGAATTAATCATATAATCATGCTAGGTTAAGAGAGGAGAACGTTTAAGAACAAACTTCATAGATACACAATAACTGTATCAAATTCAAAAAAAAAACTATTAACCTACAACTCAAAAGACTAATGTTCAAATAAACTTATTAAGGCCTAGAAATCATGTAACCTACCTTACTGACCCCAAATACTCTAGTTTCATGCATCAAGGCCTAAGACCATCCCGGTGTACCTTTCCAGACACAAAGGGAAGTGCTCTTCACGTTAGTGAGGTAGGGATCTATCCCGGTTAGGGCTCAAGATTACTAGTCACCGGATGCTTCAACAGCGATTTGCTCATGAGAGCTAGAGTCGGCCATAGAACTTGCCAAAGCACCTATAACAAGCTTCTTCTTGTTCTTGCTTCCACAAGGTCTTCATTTTTTCTTTAGGGAAATTCCAAACTTGGTAATCTCAAGCTCACCATTCATATCCATAGCAAAACCAAGATCCTCAGGTTCAAATCCAAAGGCCATACACTACAAGGATCAGCACTTTAGCCGACGAAAAGTCTTCGTCGGCCTGTTCATCAAATTCGTCGGCTAAGATCTTAATCGATGAGTTGTCGTCGGCTAAGATGTCGTCGACAAAGACTCGTCGGCTATACCTTTAGCTGACAAAATAAAAGTGGTCGTCGGATATAGTTTCACACTTAGCCGACAACTTATTTTTCTATTTTTCGTCTGCTAAAGTAAGACTAAAGCCGACGAAATAAATTGTCATCGGCCTTAACCTGAGACTTTGGCCGACGAAACATAAATATTTCATCGGCCAAAGTATTTAATAAAAAAAATTAAAAATAGCTATAGCCAACGAAATTTACTATAATTCGTCGGCTAAATATTCAAAAAATAATAAAAAAAAAATAAAAAATATAGCCGACGAATTATAGTAAATTTCGTCGGCTAAATACTACTATACCTAACGAAATAGACCATATGTCGTCGGCTAAACCTTGAAAAAATATATTATAGCCGACGAATTATGGTAAATTTCATCGGCTATAAGTCCATTCCATCAAAAAACCCCAAAATTTTTAAATTACCATTCAAAAAAGCTATAAATTACAGAAACAATTTTATATAACCAACAACACCATCAAAAGTGACAACACGTTTTTCATTAAATTATTTATAAATTGTTCATAACCCATAAAACTATATAAAATCTATATCATCTAAATCTATATATGCGTCAGAAGGAGGTTGATGTTGAGTATGTTGCGGCGGCTGAGGTAGGGGGTATAAGCGTAGGCAAGGGCAGAGCCGGAAGTTCCTGAAGCTGGGCAGCTGAAAACTCTTGCAAGTACTAGAACATCTGCTGCTGTTGTGCCTGCTGGGTGGCATATACTGTCGCATTATACTCCTGTAAAGCGGCAGTATAGGCTGTCTGGGCGGCTTGCTGCTCCCGTAGCATCTGAACTTCCGCCTCTAGCTGAGTCGTCCTACTACTGGTCGAGGCTGCCTTTTTTGATATTCTGGAGTGGTTTTCAGTACACACTCGCCCTTCTTTCTTAAATCCCGGCAGTAGAAGTTATTTCCTCGCGGTGGGAATGCTGTGTCCATGATCCTCGCCCCAACCTTGAGATCCGAAGTGTCGATCCGAGACATGGCTTCAGACATGTCTTCCTCTTGCGTGTCTGGCCATGTCTCCCTCACTATAGTAGTCATCACCTCGTCACTTGCCTGCCTCACCTTCGCCTAATTGGATATGAAAAAATAATTAATTAACATTTTGAAATATATATATATATATATAATTTAAAAAATATAAAACATAAAACGACTTACAATATCCTTCTGGGCGTCAGGATATGCCTTCTCGTACTTATAGACGTACCGGTTGACTTCTGGATGTTCCTTGGCCGCCTCGTCCATCAACGATGCGAACTGTCTAGAACCGGCATGATGATTCCTTGTGTTGCGTTGCCGGTTCTGAGCGTTCGCCGGGGAAACGGCCTACAAAGGAAAAAAGATAAAATATAAGTAAAATATTTTAAAAATTACTAATTAATAACAATATAAGAATTTTTTTTAATTACCTGTTTATGAGGGTTGTTGAATTCTGATATCAGAAGCGAATGCCACTCGTACTCCCTGAACTAGAACTCAAGGGGGATACCAGAACGTGCGTAGAATTACATGATTTTTCAACCGTAGACATATTTCATTGTTCTGGTCATATCTTATTTCATGACTTTTTTGTTTTAAGCTTCTACGTATAGTTTGTTTTTGAAACAGAACATTTACTTAACACTTGGTAAACAAGTTATACAACATTAGTAGACATGTTGTGATTGTGATGATCAAACTTGTGAAACAAAAATCCGACCGTCAGATATCATTATTATGTTGAACTATATGTATGGGTAAATTTTCATCAAGATCCGACAACGTTAAGCACTCGATTCGGACGGTCAATCCCGAAATTCAAACCCCTTAAAGCAAAGAAACGGTAATTTGACCGTCTAAATTACGTATTTTACCCGGATCTTCAACTGCAAATAGTTTCAAATCGATGAGTCGCAACCAGTGGCATAAAATTATTATTTTATTTATTTAACTATAGCCGAAGAAACATTAGGGTATTCGTCTGTTATAATATAGGGTTTAGGGTTTATCGTTTAGCTGACGAAATATTAGGGTATTCGTCGGCTAAATTTTAAAATTTCGTCGGCTATAGTTTACAGACTATAGCCGACAAAAAATTATTTTAGCCAACGAAAAAATATTTCGTCGGCTAAAAGTCCACTTTAGCCGACGAAAATTTAACTTAGCTGACGATTTTTTTTCGTCAGCTAAAGTGAACTTTAGCCGACGATAAAAAATTTCGTCGGTCTTTTTTTTTCATCTGCTATAATGTTTAGTATGGATTTGAGCATGGAAGCATGAAGCAGCTTATATAAATGTAGTCTATTTGGCAGACTAGCAAGTAAGCTTTACATTTGAGTAATTTCAAAGTTCAATAACCTCAGGGAGGATAAAATCTGTTCCTTCCTTCTCCATCCTCGTTCTATGTATGGGACGTTTGTCTTTGTAGGTTATTATGGAAATCCTAAATCATATGTGCATTTGGCTACCGTACCACTAGCCCACATGCTGCTCATTGTGCCCTGACACACGTGCGCTGCTGCCGAGTGATGTGCTCTGACGCGCGCACTTACTGACCGTTGTGTTGCCGCGTGCACCTACTGACCGATGTGCTGCCGCGTGCACCTTCTGACTGTTGTGTTGCCGCGTGCACTTACTGAGTACTGTTGCAAGGGTCTGCCCCTGTGCACGCGTGCGCTGCTGCTAGGCACTGTATGTGCACCAGTCTCTGTACGCGTGGACGATGCTGCCAGGGCTTGCCCCTGTGCACGTATGCGCTGTTACCGGCCACCCTCTGTGCTCGTGCACGTTGCTGCCAGGGCTTTCCCCTGTGCACTCGTGCGCTGCTGCCGGGCACCATATGTGCACCTACCTCTATGCGCGTGCACGCTGCTGACAGGGCTTTCCCTTGTGCATGCGTGCACTGTTTCCTAGGGCAGCTGCCGAGCACTGTCGTGTACTAGCGAGTGACAAGCACTAGTTGCCGTGCACCATGCACCGAAGATGTTTTAGGTCCACGTTGTGAGGTATCCAACGTTGGTTTGTGTTATGCTATTAAAGAGAGTTCAGAATTGGAGAATCATCTCATTCCTTAAACCCGCGTTATGTTTGATCAACTTTAGCACATTTCTTCGGGTAGAAGTCCCGTTGAGAACAAGGTAGGAGAATCAGCTACCGATGTAGGATACCCAGCGTCTAGCTGCAGAGCACCACCGCCAAGCTGCAGAGCAAAGGCTTTCCAACTGCAGAGCAAAAGCTGCCCTGCTGCCGAGCGCCCAGCTGTAGAGCCCCTAGTGCCTAGCTAACACAGGATCAGTGCTGCATAGCTGCCGAGTGCTAGTTTCCAACCACTGACAACCCAGCTGCCGACCATGAACTAGATTTTACTCAAAGATTTAGCCACTGCTTCCTATGCTGAAACTCCAACCTATAAAATGAGATGACCACTCTCGAGTCTCCACAGTTTGGTATTGTATGCATGAGCAAGTACATTTTCCTCTCACTTACATATTGACCCTTGAATGCCGCTCTAAGTCTCAAACGGAGATTAGAAGCTGAGCAACACTATTTTATGTTAAAGGCATGCAGCTATTGAGCGCTGCCTAAGAGCTGCTAAGCGCTACACAAGCTACCTGCATGGTTGCCGAGCTGCCGTGCATGCTGTCGAGCCCATGTGCACCAGGCCGCCAGCTGCCGATAATCACGCGCATGTTACGGCCTAACGTGCCTGTTGCTAACCCTGTATGCAAGTTGCTGCCCCTTGATTGTTTTTCCAATATTGTGTGTCAGTTTTCGCTCCTGTGTGTCAGTTGCTTCATGTTGTGTGAGGAATGCCACCACCTATTTGTCAGATGTCGACAGTTATGTGTTTGTTGCTTTATGCTCTACATATGAACTATCGTGCACTGTGCATTAGGTGTTGAGCACTAAGCACCAGATGTTAGCACTGAACACAAGGGACCGTGCATTGATCACCAATTGATGTGCACTTACATCAAGGACAAGCATTAAGTGAGCTACATAGCACAGAACACTCGAGGACGTGCACAGACACCGACTACCGAGCACTGGGCACTAGGGCCGAGCTCTGTGCAGCAACTGCCGAAGCTCTGTGCACCTCATGTTGTACACTTGAGACAAGCTGCCAAGCCCCTTACTGCCACATACCGTGCGCCATGAGCGCTAGAGAGTGTACAGCCACCGAATGTTGCCGAGTGCTCGGTGCACCAGCATATGTGTGGCTCCTCATGCACTACCAAATTTTACCAAGTGCTTAGTGTAATGGCATATGTGTAGGTGTAATGTGCTGCCGAATGTTGTCGAGTGCCTAGTGCATTGGCATACGTGCAAGCTGTAAAGGCGGACAATAAAAAACAAAAATAGTGAATCTGCCACTTTATGAATAGTAACTTTCTAAGAGCTTTGTGAATAGCTCTGGATGAACTAGAACGTAAACCCATATCACTGAAATCTACGTCTGTTTAGTTTCCAACGATTTTTGAGGTTTGTTTATACCTGCTCTAATGAAGGTGTTTTGACTATTTGAGTGAGCGAAGGTCATGCTTTCAGAAATTCTGCAAGGCACACGGTTGCCTTCGATTGTTGCCTTCGGTTTTTATGTCATTTTCTCACATATCTAGCTTGTTCGATAGGTAAGTTGCGTGGGAAAATTGAGTGCCTTGCAGACGGTGGGACTACCCACACAATCCTGAGCAAAAGTCATGCTGCTAGGAATTTTGTTGCAAACGGGTTTGCATTTGTGCACCTTGTCATGTGCCTATTTCCTCATGATAGCTCTAGACATCCCGGTTGTAGATCCTTAGATCAACGGTTCTTGATTGTCGAGCTCACTTGTAAGAATGAATGCATACAAACAAACAAACGTATAAAAGGGTGTACGGAACATCAAATGGATGCCTTTGACACTTGACGTCATGAAGGACTCTTTGATTTTTTTCCAAGCTAAATGAGACCTCGATGAAATCATTGGTTCGATAAGTGTATTCACACTATGACATGATCATGCACAGCCTTATGAAGGTGTGTCGATGTTCATGGTTTAGTCTTCACCTAACAACAGATTTTTCATCATTGGATGACGTGGTTAACCTCGACAAAGGTTACCTACTCCCTTGATTTTGGATCCCCACCATAATGATGTTACCAAATGTCGTCCTTGATAGACGTTGAAGACTTGTAATGCCATATGAACGCTTTACTTTTGGGCTGAGGAGAACTCCTGCAATGTCACTTTAAAGTTGAAAGCTTCATCATGTCAAAATCTACGACCACAATAAGTTGAAGCTACTGTATCATAACTTCGTCAAAGTTTTTTTGAACGGCTCCAGATGAACTAGAAGCTGAATTTTATATCATTGGAAAGCTATATCAGCCTAGTTTCCAGTGGTTTAAGCGGTTCATTCATACCTGTCCCGAAGAAAGAGTCATGATAGTTTAAGTGCGTACTAGTCATGTTGCCAGATGGCAGACTGTATCCTACTGTCCCTTAACTTCGTCAGAGCTCCCATATCAACTTCAGATGAACTGGAATGTGCACTTTATAGCATTGGAAAGCTATGTGAATATAGTTTCCAATGGTTCAAGCGGTTTGTTCATATCCATCTAGACGAGAGAGTTATGGTTGTTTTAGTGAGTATAGGTCATACTGCACGAAAAAACTGCATACTCTTCGCAAATTGTGAATTCTTTTTGTGACTAAGTTTTGATCAGATCTTCATCATCTTTTATGACATGGTTGAATCAATTCTTGATGCCTTTGGCTCGATGATCCAAGTCACAAATGCCCTCCTTATGGTGAGAGAGGCAATCGAACATTGAAGTGTGTTATGAACATACACACCAACGATTACCGTGATGAGAATGATTGAGACTTTTGTGCATACTTCTCATAAGTGCCGATTGAAAGCATCATGTAGAAGAGCATGAGTCCAAAGGTGTCGCCAATATGTAGATTTGGGATAATTGACTCAGACAAGCTATGACATTTTGGTCATATCGGGAGAGAGATATACGAGCTAGAATTGTTTGATATTCTTGGGGGTTCATTTTCCGATAACAACGAAATACGTCATGATTGTATGTTGTGTTTGTACGCCGACATGATGTCCTCGGCAGCGGCATAGTAATCATGTTTTAGTTGTGTAAGGTTTGTTCTTTAGCTAAGTAAGGTGAAAGATCCTCTTATGCTATGCCACAAAAGATATCATTCTTATTGAAAATCCAAAGAAGGATTATGTAGACCGATGCAACCAATGTATGGATACTGTATACGCTTTTATGGTGTTGGTTGAAGGGCTAACACACTGGTTATGTGTTGCACCATCGTCTACCACATGCTGCTTATGTATCTATGGGCTCACTACCCATCCCTAAAGAAGGATATACAGGCATGTATTGATTCATCCACAACTTACCATCATTGTATTGATGCACGACAGCTCGTAACTGTGTAAAGGATCTCCAAGCCTTGAGTTCTACGATGTGCCAAATTGTACTGCCACAGTGCCCAATGATGATGTGTCGCATGAGATGAATATGTTCTAAGGTTGGATAGGAGTCATTTTATTGCTCTCCACCTTAAGCTCCTTGACAGACAATCTCCTTAGCAGTTACACTGCGGATTGTCACTTTGAGACTGTATTCCCGCCATTAGGGGAGATACGAACACCAATGTTCAAGTGGGAACGACGTGAATGTCATGGTTGGTCACCACTAAGTCTCAACATGATCCCCATAGAACTATAGTGACGAGATCAATGCTGCATATGTCTGTAAGGAATGATGTCCTACCAAGAGGACATGGCTCGACCATATTGAGGTGGTCTTGATGCCATAGCGCGATCATATTGAGATGGTCATGACGCTACCCCTATGCCAAACGTTGGGGCTGATTCCGAGTACTGGAATGATGTTCCATAGTGCTAGCGATCCTATTAGAGTCACAAAGTTTCAGCTTACAAGCGTTGTGGTACATGGCGCCATAATGTGGCAACATGGTGTCCTAGGCCTTGTGGCTCCCTGAAGGTTAGGTTGAGGCCCTTGGGTTTGATATACACTTGCACTGAGAGAGAAAGCGAGTTTGGCACTACTGGTCCATTGATCAGTGATACTCACTCCGTCTCAGGTTAGTCTGAATTGTGACTACGTTGGGGGACGCCTCAATGTCAAATCCAATTCATAGAAAGAGATCTCTATAATGACTACACTAGTGTACATGAGGACGTGGGATGATGAGTTTATCAAACCACATTTTGTTGATAAAGCGATAAAGTGTATTGACCTAAATAGGAAGATGCGACCCAGACAAAGGGGTAGGTCCTTGGACAGGTGTTGCCGACACCGCAAGCGTAAACCCTATCAAGTAAACCTTTATGAGTTAGTGTAGTGAGAACAAGAGTCTCAGACTCCCTTATGGTGCAAGGTTTCTCATAAACACGCACTGGGATCGACTACGATGAGATATACTCTCGTAATGGATGTTATTGCACAGGTGTTGCCGACACCGCAAGCGTAAACCCTATCAAGTAAACCTTTATGAGTTAGTGTAGTGAAAACAAGAGTCTCACTCCCTTATGGCGCAAGGTTTCTCATAAACACGCACTGGGATCGACTACGATGAGATGTACTCTCGTAATGGATGCTATTGCACTCCACTACCTTGTCAGTTTGGTAGTTCCCCAATAACTGTACATGCAACCCTATGAATATGATCATAGTGACATATCTATTGAATCAGAGATATGCATGAAGATCTTAAATAGACTTCATAAGCTAAATCAAGTGGAGCTTGCGTTGGCCAAGTGTTTTGGACGCATAGTACATGACTCCTTAATTTCGGATGGTATATGATGAATAATGCCATTGCGTATTGATTCCGGATGATCGCAGTATATGCTGGATATCCGATGTTGGAATGAAAAGTATCTTGGGAAAGACATAATCTCGTATTGAATACGTTCTATTGTGTATTGATGATGTATTTCTATCAATCGGCTTAGGTCATCTGAAGAAGAGTAGAACCTTCATATGCTCCCATGATTAGTCAAGGTCTTTACTCTAAGAGAGAATGATCCGTTTAATCAAAAGAAAGACTTGACCTCTCTTCAAAGCTAAGTAGTTTTGCGCTCACGCAATGCCAATGATATGACAAATGATATCACTTGAATACTCTAAGAGTATCTGACATATTCAATCCCTATGGCATGAGAGAAAGGTTGTTGCATATGTCATCGCTAGCCATGCATGAATCGAGATGCATCGGAAGAGGAATCATGATCTAGGTACCAGTCAGTTTAGTGGTTGAGTTGCTAGACATATAGCACGATCTTGTTCAAGCTCGGCTCGTTTTTCAGTCAAATTTTACTTATATAGACCTATAAACTGAACGGTTAAGAAGGAAAAATGTGATTGAAAGGTTGAGTTGCGTATTCGGCTCGTTTAGCTCGTGAACAACTCGTTTTTAAAACTTAACTTTAAAAAATTGTTATACGTAAAATATATTATTTAAAATCTAAATCTTCTATTCTTTTTATTTCTTTCCTTTTAGAATCAAATTATTTAATTAAAATACATATATTAAAGCAATCAATTTATGAAAAAATGAAATCAAACTCTAACAATCACCACAATAAGAAAGTAATTAATATAAAATAGCCTTAAATTTAATATTTTGTAATTTAAACTAAATGAGTTAAGCCGGCCCGAGCTCGGCTCGAACTTAAACAAGTCGAGCCGAGTTTGAACTTAAAAAAAAAATTCAAGTTTAAGCCCAGCTCGACCTCGATAAAAATAAAATGAGTCAAACATGAACACTAAAGTATTCGGCTCGGCCCGACCTATTTACACCCCTACATATATCCTCTAATTGTCGTTTGACCTCTTAAGCATCTGACTCAAGAATTGTTGAGATATAAATCACACCTCGGGAAAAATGTGACATTGTCTGTAGTTTATAAGGGCTTTGGCTTACTCTCTTCATTACCAATTAGTTTTGAAGTTAAACCCCATACTACTTTATCATGAATAGCCAAATCAAAACCTTGTGCTACTGCAAATTCAACAGCTTTGTAGCAAGCTAGAAGTTCAGCATGTTCAGCTGAGATGAAACCAGAAAGGAAATGCACCTCCATATATACAGAAAGTTTACTCTTCCAGTTAGTTTTGACTAGGGCAAGGCTAGTGCTTCTATAATACTAATCACTTCGATTAATGACACAGGTAGGTAAACAAAAGCATCTCTCCATTTACTGATTTACGTAGTGAGGGGAAACAGGAGTCGGATTTCATATCTAGGCAGGGGGGACAACGTCGCTGAGTTATGCAGTTGCAATGTTGCATGCTGTGAATGAAATTGCTTTTTAATATGGGGTTTCGAGTTGGAGCCTTTGCATCAATAATACTGCAAATATTCTTACAAAAGGCTTGGTTTTGAAATTCTGAGACCCTATGAAGGTTGTAGAAAACTCTGTAATTCGTTTGGATCCATATTAATAGAGAGATCGAGTTGAGCAGATTTAAAGTGGTTTACTGTTAAAGAGTTTGACTAAAAGTTCTAGAGGAGCAATGCAAATTGTTTGAGAATGGAACTCAGGAAATTAAACTAAAATGACGTATAATGATATAAACAAATGAAATGACTATAGGGTATTCAACTTAGCTCATCTTATATTGCCTGATAGATGTCGATGGTTCTTGTGATAGGAATATTCAACCCAAAACCGTCTCACATACATAACCTGTGATGCAAGGATACAACAAAATTTTTAGTATGTTGTATCACACCAGTATCTGATACGGGTGTACAAGCGATACGTCATGGATACTTACCTAAAGATAGTCAAACGTATCCTACACCATTTAAAGAGGTGTTGACCAATTAAATTAATACTAGGTTATTGACTTTTTATAGTAATATCTTATTTAATTTGTTGGAATCACTGTTCTGTTTTAACTATTTCATGATTATAATTGAATATTCTTTTGTATTTTCCTTAATTAGATTATTTAGATTAGATTTATTTGAAATTTATTTATTATTGTAATTTTTTTGTCATATAGATCTAGTAAAATTAAGCAACTTTAGTGTTATTTCTCATTAAAATTATCTATATATTTTCAAATTATATTAAATATATAATATCAAAATGTACATGTATCCTATTTTTTCGATAAAAAATGTATCTGCGTATCGTATCGAACCCGTATCCGTGTCCCGTACTAGTGCATCATACTACATAACCCTAGTTCTAGCATATGAATGTTATTGTGCTTGATTTTTTTAACCCAAAAGCCGAATCGTTTTGGTAAAATTACGAATCCATGCATGTTGTTTTGGAATAAATATTAGCCTGTTCAACTGTTGGATACGTGTAGATGAGGTCAATGGATGTTTTTGTGACTAGCTAGTATCAGATATTCAGATAGCCCGGGCAATGTTTTGTGATTGGTTGCTTGTGACCCAATGCAGAAGTTGGAGAGCTCATATGCGAGCATAGATAAGAAATAGATGCATTTGGTACTTGTTAGTTTGTGGTGGGGTGGATTTCCAAATCCGAATGAGACATGAACAACACGAAGTGAAGTTGATGAAACGAGTGACTTTGAGCAAAACCATACTACTATATATGCCTCTGAAAAAAATGAAGAACCGTTTATTAATCTAACCACACAACTAAAGCTGATGTTCTTTGTTGAAACTTCATACATAATCATATTTCAAGTGACAAAACAACAGAACTAATCGTCAATTAGATCCACATTCTAATCAAACTGTGAACAATGATCAATAGAACCAACAAACACACATAAAGGATGATCAAGAATTCAAGATCAAGCTTATTATTAGGTCGTGTCAGATCGTAGCGTCCAAGAAAACAAGAGAAGAAACAAATAAAATCTGAGATGATATGGACCAGTCTCTTCTCTTGCGTAGGAGATAGGACGGTGATGGAGCTTTATATCCTTTTCTTTCTCCTCTCGATGGAGATGGCGATGGCGATAGATCTCTCTGTTTTTTACCACAGGGGATGATTATGAAAGATAAACTCCCATTAATCACAGCTGTAAAGATCCTTTTCACAACCCAGAAATTAATGCAAATGGAGCAGATCGATCATATTATTCACTTGTTGAAGTCACAGATATTCAAGTTTGTTTATAGATACGAATCAAACAATAATGGTTTTTTTATTCAGAGAATCGAAGGAATTCACTCATATTCTTCATGATAATTCAAACTCATGACTTCATCAATAGTTAGTGGATACGCTTATCACTAATCTATAACAATAATGGTTTGGTCATACTAGAAATTACTGTTTAGTAACAGTTGCTATGTTCAGAACTCAGAAGTGTACGTAGAACACTGTAGTGCATGAATGTGAAAGATCAAAGATGATGATCAATATATATATATATATATATATATATATATATATATCTTGGCAGTTGCAATATTAATGTAGGTTTGGTATTTTTCTGCATCAGTCATCATACTTGCCCCTATTGCAATGTTGAATGTGAAAGATATGTACGCATAACACTGTCAATCATTTTCCATTTTTAGGGTTCATATTAAGTTTACTCAACATGCACATTAACAGCATATGATTTTTTGGAATCGAAACACAGTTTTTGGATATAGCTAGAAGCATGTATATACATGAAGCTTACAACAAATATGTACGATATTTCAGATCCACTTCAATTATTTCATCATGTTCGATCTAGAAGCAAATACCAATCGCTATATTGATGTGATGCGCGAAACTATGGCCAGTCGATGTTGCATTCTACCATTTGAGAGGATGATAATGGCCTGGGACCCTAGCTAGCTTCTTAAATCTGAGGTGCATGCGATTCTTTTGAGTTTAACTGTTTATTTGTTCGAATTCGGCTACTCTAAGATGAGGTGCTCGAAAGATCAAGTCGAGTGTTAAGAGGGAGAAAAATAACAAGCTAGAATCTTATTTAAGAGGGTGAAAATAATAACGGGTTAAAATCTGATTAAGGCGTGAATAAGGCTTAAGGTTAATTGAGATAGGGTTTGAGGTGGTTACTCCATCAATCTGGCCTTCTACTAGGTTGCAGCGTTTAGAATGTCATGTTCATAATTTTCATGTAAATTAGATTAAGGTGATTGTTTACATAGCACACCAGACAACAGTAATCTCAAACTCCTAGCAATGTTCTTATTGCAGATTTAGTTGAAGGTGATTCTGCTTTAATCATCATTTGTGTTACGCGACGATGTAAGTGCCCTCGGAAGCTTCTTCAAGTCATCAAGTCATCAAAACATTTGCGTTGTTCGTCTCGGCTATTTCATTTCGTCACGTTCTTTTGGAAGTGAATTTTGTAGCTAACGCAAGGGTTGCGTCCGTTAGCCCGAAACCCGCAAAACCAGACCCGTGCGACCCGGACCCGGACCATTCAGGCCGGGCTCTGAAACTGTAATTGTCGGGTCGGGTGAAACCCAGACCGTTTCTAACACTCTCAGTTCGTACCGATTTTAGGGTTTGAAGGCCCGACCCGGACCGAAAAAACCAGATTAATAACATCCTGCCTACGTGTTGCATTTTGTTGTCACATGTAAATCCTAAAAACCGGAATGCGACTCTTTCACTCCTATCTCGCCTCACTTTCACTCTTCAGTCTCGTCTCTCTTTCTCTTTCACTCTTCAGAGACTCATTCTCGCACATAGAAAAAAAATCCAGAAAACCCATGGATTCGTCCCATCTAGAAACTGAAACTGAAAGTTGTGAGAGTCCGTTTAATCCAGAAGAGATCAACAATGTTGATTCCGAAGAGATCAAAGATCTTGATTCGGATCCGAAAGAGACCGAGAATGCTGATTTAGATTGCCAAATTATTGTCATCCCTGCAATAAAGCAACCCTCCTCTACATCAACTCCATCTACCATGACATCCACCTTACCACCAAAACCTCAAATGAGATCGAGAAAGATTACTTCAGCTGCGTCTTCATAAGGGTCAAGATCGTTCAATGGTATGAGAGCATTACAAGAAGTTTGAGTGACCGGTCTATGAGTAATAGTTCTTTTTATGCAGGGTGGAGCTGGTGTCATATATATGAAGGGAGAACTCCATGGAGTTTGAAGCATGTTGTTTCATAGTTTCACTTTCAAAGTTTCAGCTTTCAATTTTAATAATTTGTATCCATGAACTTGTTCTGCCTAGGTTTATTTTGGTTGATGCCTGAATGGTTTGATTGGTTTCAGAGTTCTGATTGTTCAGAAGCTTTATGATTTGAATTTTGCTTATTTACTACTGCTATGTTTCAACAATTGAAGTTAATCATGGCCTCTTGCTTAGTTTGAGTCTTTGAGTCTTTGAGTCTTTGAGTCTTTGAGACTTTGAGACTGGGTTCATGAGGCATGTGTTGTTTATTGATGTCTTATGGAGTCGATATTGATATTGTGATTATGTGAGATGTAATCATTGTGATTTTCTTTTAAATGATGTTGAATTGTTGTTAATGTCTGCATAATGATTTTGAGAATGTGAAGAATGTTGAAATTTTTCCTTGTCATTTTAAGCCCGAAAACCCTCAAAACTGGCCTAGCCTGATCTAGGCCCGAAACTATCAGTTTCTGTCTAAAAAAATACCTGATCCGGACCGACCTAGAAATACCAGGTTCGGGTATCAAATTATAGGCCCCACCCGGCTTGAAAATAGCCCTAGCTGACGCTTTGGCCACTTTGGATCATAGACTCATAAACAAGATTATCAACATTGTTGTGAGACAAACCTGCCGACCTCGGTCAAGAATGTAGTTAACTTTTATCTCCTTGGGGCTGGATGCCCTAGAGACACCTCTTTGTCATTTTTAGTCTTTATTCAAAATTAAGTTTACCATATATCTCACTAGAAAAAACACACCTTAAACGACGGAAACTATCAAGCCAAAGCATATTTCGTCGCTTTAGTGAGCACTTAGGCGTTGAAAAATAAATTTGTCTTCCAAGTGGCCACTTAAGCGACGAATATGAATTTTACGTCGCTTAAGTGCTCACTAAAGTGACAAAATCAATGATTTCTCGCTTAAGTTGAAACTCTTAGGCGACGGAAAATCATGTGTATGTCGCTTAAGTGCTCCAAATTTCAAAATTTCAAAATCCCGCTCAAAATTTCAATCGAGCCACTTTTCAAAATTTCAAACTCCTCCACCGAACTGCACTACTTGAACACCACCACCCTCAATGGAACACCACCGCCCTCTCCTCCTTCCTCGGCTCTCACCACTACCGACGCCGTCGTATCTCCGCCTCCTCCTCCATCCTCCGAATCGACACTGCTGTATCTCTACTTTCCAGCCACAACTGCGCTCGTGGCTGGTATGTTTGGATTCCTCTCGTCGAGCCCGTTATCTTTGTGGTCTTAAAACACACATACGTTAAAGTCCTGGAAAACCCCCGATTTGGCATCGAAACTTTCTGACGAGATTTCTCTGGTCTCCGGCCACCGTTTTCTCTATGTGAGGTAATATTCTCTTCGACGAGTTCTACAAGCTTGAATAATTAGTTTCTCCGATCGGTGATGTTTTAAAAATTCTGGGTTAGAACCGAGTTTCTTGATTTCCGGCTATTGACTACGGCAAAGACCTATATTCTATAAATGGTGTTTGGGCTTTGCGTTGTTGGTTCAAGTGTGGGGAGGCATACTTGGTTGAGCACTAGTAGGATTCAGGACTTACGAGACGAAACCATTTCGTCCCATAGGAGCACATATTTGTCGCATAAGAACCTAAGCGATGAAAACGTCGTCGCATACTTGTCGTCGCACTGGGACTTATGCTATGAAAATGAAGTATTTCATAGAACAGAACAATCCTATGCGACGAAAAAAGTTTCGTCT
The DNA here is from genome assembly GCA_951800085.1 of Comarum palustre. Taxonomy (NCBI): domain Eukaryota; kingdom Viridiplantae; phylum Streptophyta; class Magnoliopsida; order Rosales; family Rosaceae; genus Comarum; species Comarum palustre. The sequence goes on from OX637583.1 coordinate 14,065,264, forward strand.
CTATATTTTTATGAGACGAAATTTCTCAACTTAAGTGACCAAATATTTTGAGGCTTTAGTATTTCAATATTTCAAAAAAAATCGCCAGCCAAAATTTTTGGCAAGAAATTTTTGAAATTTTGTTTCGTCTGAAACTGCTACCACCCACCATCATCATCACCACCACAACCATAACGATGACACTCTTCCAAACTGGCGATGACCTCGACGGCGGCTGCGGTGAAGAAGAAGAAGAAGAAGAAGAAAATGGTGGTGTCGGAGGAGGTGGTGGTACGGTGGTGGTGGCGGAGGTGGTACGGTGGTTGTGGTGGCTGAGGAAGAAGAAGAGGAAGAGGAAGAAGAAGATGTGGTGGGGGTGATGGTGAAGAAGAAGAAGAAGAATGTGGTAGTGTCAGAAGAGGTGGTGGTACGGTGGCGGTGGTACAGTGGTTGTGGTGGCGGAGGAAGAAGAGGAAGCGGTGGTGGGGGTGGGGTGGTGGTGAAGAAGAAGAAGAAGAAGAGATGGGGTAGAGAGATGAAGATTGAGTATATATAAATTTAAATACATCTCGTCAAACTTTTGAAAAAAAATTCAAATTTTTCAGAATTTTTTTGCCGGAATTTTTTTTTCAAATTTTTGAACTTATGAGACGAAAATGTATTTTCGTCGCATAAGTAAAAAAATTTATGCGACGAAAACATATGGTTTCATCGCATAAGTGAAAAACTTATGAGACGAAACAAATTTTTTCGTCTCATAAGTGTGTACGTAAGAGTCAAACTTATTTTCGTCGTTTAGGTTATGGATTGGTCGCATAGGTTAAAACTTAAGCGACGATAATTTATTTCGTCGTATATGTTGAAATTCTAACGACGAAGTTGTTTTCGTCGCATAGGTTGAAACTTATGAGACGAAATTTTTAATATTCGTCTCATCAGTCTCGGATCCTACTAGTATAGTTAGAACAATGGAGGTGGTGTTGATGTTGAAGAAAAAAGAGTGAAAACAAAGTGGCCAGAGTACTTGGCCGAATATTTTTTAAATAAAAGCTAAACACTTAAGCAACGGAAGTCTTTGGTCGCGGCGAATACATAACAACATAGTTTAGGTGACGAATTTTACATTTTATGTTGACAAAGATCGTTTTTAACCCTTAATTATCATATCTTTATTAAGGGTTAAAAATGATCTTTGTCAACAGAAAATACGCAGCGACCAATTGTATGAAACGATCTTTGTCAACAAAAATAGCAAACAAAATTATGAAAAGTAAAAATACGCAGCGACCATAGGATGGAAAGCGACTTACAATTAGATCGAGCGGCAGCCGGTAATGTGTTTAAGACCGATATATCCTATTCTCTCAAAATTTTCCGGCAGAAAGAAAATATATACATCCTGTTCTTTCGATATTTATTCTTCACGTTGGGGCTTTCTGCAAAAAATCAAAGAAGTCCCACAGGGATTCCATATATGTATAGGTGACTGTTCCAAGTGTTCTAAAGCTGAGATGGGGCCTTATTTGTGTCAGTAATTGATGTCTAATTTTGGGGAGGAAAAGAAAAGTACTGCGGGACAAAAAATTCACAATGGCACTCTAGTCATTCAGAATGGAACTGTCATTCAATTCAACAGTAGAGATTAAAGGGTTACTAGTGAAGAAGTAAATCATGTTATGTAAATCCCCTTAAATATTTTACCCCCAATCCAGACTTGTTTTAATTTCCTTTGTCCATTTCAACCTACTGTCCCAATTACCTTTGAGCCCTAAATAATATTGTACAATTCGATCTCTTCTCTCTGTTACTGTGTTTATCTAATAATTGTAATTCATGCCATTCTTAAGAGTTGTTTTGCTCAACCCTTCAGGAAAACCCTTCAAGTTTTAAGAAACCAAACCTCTAGCTGCTTAGAATTCCATCACAAAATCCAGATCCTTAAGCTTTCCTTCTAGCTTGAATTTAAGCAAAACAAGAAAAAGTAATTGACAGCTGCGTCTCTCTTTGTGTGTGAGAGAAAGAGTCAAGAGGTAAAGTCCTCTCAAAGCTCTCCATCAATCTCATCAGAATCCACAACAAAAATCACCGAACTGTTTTTCTTTGCTTCACCATTTCCAGCTTCATTTCCTTCTATATATATATATATATATATATATATATATCTCTTCTCCCTTCTTCCATCCCTTTTCTGAATATGGAACTCCCCTCCGTAATATCAATCAATTATTAGCATCTGTTTTGTTTCCTTGTTTTCATAATCCAACACTAGAAATAAATCAAAGATTCATCCAGCACAGTTCTAGGACCACTTCTTCCAAAGTTATTTAAATTCGATCAGCTTTCTCTGTGGTGAGGATCAGAAACCCTAAAAGAAGAAGAAGAAGAAGGTGAATAGTAAGTCCATGGATTCGATCCCAGATATGGATGACTCCCCCAACTCTGCAGAGCGCAAACTTCAGAACCATAACGTACTTATGACCACGGCTGGGATGAACATGATGATGAACAGCGGCGCAGCAGCTAGTTCTGGTGTGACAGTAGCAGCCTCGGCTTCTTCTTCCTCTTCATCTTCTCCTGGTTCCACCAGCCGCTACGAGAACCAAAAGCGCCGTGACTGGAACACCTTCGGACAGTACCTCAAGAACCACCGCCCTCCGCTCTCCCTCTCCCGATGCAGCGGTGCTCATGTTCTCGAGTTCCTCCGCTACCTCGACCAGTTCGGCAAGACTAAAGTCCACACTCCAATCTGCCCCTTCTATGGCCATCCCAACCCGCCTGCCCCATGCCCCTGCCCACTACTCCAGGCATGGGGTAGCCTAGATGCCCTCATCGGGAGGCTTCGGGCTGCCTTTGAGGAGAACGGAGGCAAACCCGAAGCCAATCCTTTCGGAGCTAGAGCTGTTAGGCTCTATCTCCGTGAGGTGAGGGACGTGCAGTCCAAAGCAAGAGGAATCAGCTACGAGAAGAAGAAGCGGAAGCGCCCGCCGCTGCCGCAGCAGCAGTTACCTCCACCGCCTAAGCATCATCAGCCTCCTCCGGGTGGCAGCTGTCAGTAAGCTCAAGTACTTACAGCTCTGATCGATAGATGATCCATTGATATGATGAATGTTAATGATGAGAAGATATAATCAATCCCGCTCTACCAGATGGTATTTTCTTAAATTTCATTCTTTTTTTAATTAGTTAAGAACTTAAGACTATGTTTGGTATGGTATTTGGGTGTTGTTGTCTAGGGTTTATTAGTTAATTTTATGTTGTTGTTGGTAGCCACTCTGAGCTCTACTACTAGAGAGATCAGACTTGTTGTGTTAGAATTTATCTGTGCTTAATTAAGTTTCTGTTTCTTCTATTTGCTGTGAGATCTGATCGAATCCATATATCATCTTCTTGTGATGACCTCATGAATCTGTCTGATAACTAGTAGATTTGCTTAGTTAACCCATATATTTGCTTGGAGTTTGGAGCTTCTGCTTTGTTTTTCATTCACCTACATAGCAATTTTCTTGAAAGCTGTTGCCGGAAACTCCGAGTTAAACTCAGAATGACAAAGCTTGAAAGGACTTTACTTTAAGATCATAGATGAACATGTCAGATATATATATATATATATATATATATATATATATGTCTGTAAGCACCACACACAAATTTGCTTTGTTTAGTGTTTTGTGTTGCTGATTGGCCAGACAAAGCCTCTCTTTTCCTACCTTTTCCTACTTTACTGTCTTAGGAATATTTGATATAAATGGCTCTATGCCTCTTTCTCATCATCATCATCATCATCTCTAACTGTTATTTCTGCAAGATCATTCATGGGTTTTGAAGCAAAATTAAACTAATATATTGATCTGTAACTTGATGATCATGAGTCTTGCTTGGAATTTCCTTGGATTCGTACGTTGATCATCTGATTGATCTGATACTTGCGTCACTGCGTCAAGATTGGTATGTCATGCAGATGCACATCGATCCATTTTCATATTGTATTTTTTAAAATGAGACTTTCCTTATTTGTCATATCAGCCTCAGATGGTCAGATATTACTGATCAAAGAGAGCAGCAGCTAGCAGTGGAAATAATTTGCACTACTGTCATGTCTGCAACCCAGCAGTGTGAGACGTGAATAGTATTAGAGAATCTCAGGAAGAATTCCAATTTTGTAAAAACATAGTTGTTTCTTTGGTCAATTAAGCTAAACATATAGCTAATGGTCATTAAGTGATGGGGGTTAAGGAAATCCATTTTGTCTGCTAGAATCAATCTGAGCTTGTTTTTGTGATTGGATATACCCTTGTCAAATAATCCTCTAGGAGTATCTGATTAATCATCATTAGGTTTACTCTAATTAGGGTTTTGGTTCTAGAAAGCCTTGATTGATTTCCCTTCAATTTGAGTGAAGTAGTGGGTTTCTATATACGAATATCATTTTAACTCGTAGAGGCTCTATTCGCATTGCCAATCATTTCAGATCCCTTGAAAAGACACCTTTTAACTACAGTCGTATGTAGTTTGAAGGAAAATTAGAACTTTGTGATGTCATCATATACTGCATTTAGTAGGATTTGCCTATTGACTTATGTTAATGTTAACTTGCTCCACTAATTTATCTTTGTATTTGACAGCCAATTTTTTTTTCATTTTTATTCCAAATTAATCCATTCATTTTGGGAAATTAACACTAGAGCTGCGCACCCTTCCTGCAGAACAGGCAGCTAAGATTGTTATTCTGATTTTCAATCATTTTCGCAATATTTACATTCATATCATTCATGTCTCTTCAGCCTAATTAAACAGAATCGCATATATGCATATGCAGATTATCAACTCTTTCACTGATTCAAACTGGCTAGCTTGTCGACCTGCTGGGTTTTTTTCCTTTGATTAAATGAAGTATGCTTATTATATATCTTCTCTCCCGTGATTCTATATTATCATCACCAATATACTGATATTATATATGTGATGTATACTGGAAATAGCTTCATGCATGCATCAGATTACACACACACATATATGTATATTTGCATTAAAACTTGCTCAACTGTAAGTAGAAGCAGCACCCACTTCATATTAATATGTATAATGAATAAACGTCATTGAAGAAGATTCATATTCTCCTTGATTATTCACATGGAACCGGCGGGCATGGAGTTTCTTCTTCAATTCCCGGGCCATTATCAGATTGAGGTTCTAGCTAGGGCCGAATTGAACTCTTGAACGTGTGTAAGCATCGATCTGAATCGAATCATTCTCGGCTAGTCGACGTACATGCTTAATTTCCAGACATCGTGAAAGCTTGAAAATCGAAAACTTTCTGCGAGTGAACATACACATGTACAAGCTAAGTGATCCCTCATTTGCATCTCATGTATGATTGAGGATCCAGTTGTAGTCCAATTTAGGTAAACGCTTCCTGCTGCAACTCATTTGCAGTAGTCCGATCTCCAGTTTATATCTGCATATAGCTTATTATCAGAGTCTATCGATCGAGAGTCCAGCACAAACTAATTTCATTCGATCATCATCACGCTCAAGTGTTCAACAGCAGCCGTCAAAAGTGGAATTAGACTAGAGGGTGTTACTAATTTACTATACACTAATGCACTAACTATTGGTTTTACTGGCTCCAATATTTTTACCATCGATCAATAATATTTCATCGTGACCATGATGCAATTACGGATTTAGTCAACCGACATGAGCCTCTAGATGGACCTAGCTAGTTCGCTTTCCAATAATGCTAGTCGTGAATTGAAGACAGTAAGTGGTATCTATCTCAAAGAATCTTTCTCAGCGACTTGGGGACGATTTATTAGTCAATGAACAAATGTGCTACTCATCATTCATAAATGAAATGTATGCCTAAAATTAGTGAAACCAATTATGCATGTGTCCACCAATATGTTATATATAAGAGACTGGTACGTCATATATTAAGTGTGGATTCTAAAATAAAGAGTATGAATTTCAATCGTCTAGATTTAATTAACAAATATATCCAGGATGATATTATATATGACGTAGAATACAATACAATCACACAAGTTTGGCTCATATTAAACGTGTACGAGTGATATACAGGATCGATAAAATAATTTAGCATTTACATTAAAAACCCAATTGACAATGGATAAAACGACATAAACCCTTAATTACAGTGTCACATATATAAACCCCAATTTTCTTGAATGAGTCTAAATAGGGGATGCACTCCTAGTGAAATAGTTAGGTCAAAGTCACATGGGATCTTGAATGTTCATCAGTACTGCTGCAATTCAAAGTGACGCAGAGAGCAGTACTAGTAGTTCACAGCAACTAGCAAAACACAGGGCTGGTTGGAGGAATCAAAACAAATTAAGTAGCAGTAGTACGTAGTTAAATAATAAAGAGCCTGCAAAGATTTACCTTCCTCACGTGTTCTTAGCTGCAAGCTAGTCTGTATCTGCATGATTTATGCCTGTGAGTCTGTGATTTGAGACTGCAACATGCCAACATATATATCTGAAAGAAAAAGATAGCTAGCGACCAAGCACTTCCACCATGCACTACCAGCTCTCTCTCTATATATCTCTTGTTTCAATCGAGAAGTTCTTAATGATTCTGCTTAAATCATACATGATCGATTAGAACGATCGATGTTTTTCAGTGTACGTGAGCTGATCACCATATGTAGAACCGAAACCCTAAATCTCTAGGATTTGATCTCAACTTTATTTCATCGATGTAATTCTTAAAATAAATTGAACTCAAACGTCTTAATTTTGTTTCGATTATCTAATCGCTACAAGAATATAAGACAACAATAACACGTACATCATGTGTGGTGTATCATGATATGTGGTTGTTGCCTCATATTCTTGTAGTGAATGCTTGTAAACATATGAAAGGCGGTACGGAAATGTTTAAATTAACGGCACAAACCCTAAAATGCTAAATCCTACATCCAAGGGCGTAGCTAGGAGGGGGCAAGAAGGTCAATTGTCTCCTTTTAATTTTAAGAAAAAGTAATTATTTTTAATTTGTATCGGATATTAAAGGAAATTAAACATAAATTGATCATTCTTCTTTAAGAAATCTTTGATCTTCAATAATAATGAAATGAAATAAAAATTTATACTATTTTAAATACTTAATTCAATTAACATAAACTGTGTCAATGGTTTCTTACCTTATTGATCTATACTAATATGTAGTTTAATGCTTTAAATTCCATTTAAGATTTATTTTATTTTATTTTATAAATAAGCTAAATGGAAACAACACAATGATGTTTACCATATATATATACATTGACGTACATTATGTCTCAAAAATAACATATTGAAATTCTGAAAATCTGAAGTTTATTGGAGATGAATTAATGGTTTGTTCGAGAGTGCGTTTTCATTTTGAATTAGTATAAAGAACATTGTTGAAATTAAGTTTGTGTTACTTTTTTTAAGCAAAATCGTGTTGTAGCTAAAGAGCAACTGAAAATCATTTAATTTTTTCGTTAATCAAATTTAACCCGTCTAAGTAAGATGTCTGACTAGGTCACTGCCTACCTCTTCTAGAACTCAACACTTACTCTCTAATCTCTACGTGATCATGTAATCCTCAAATTAAATAAACCTTGATGATCATGTAATCCTCAAATTAAATAAACCTCGATGATCATGTAATCTCTACTTGTGTGGTACGAGAATCCCGGGTTCAACGGTCCATCAGGAATGAATCAGGGCCGTCCAACCGTGCGCACCCTCACCTGCACACCTGTCTCTCTTTTATCTGACGTGGTCAATAATATATGCTCGTTTTCAGTTGGCATCAGTCAAAGACCGCATCTCCATCGAACAGCACGGGCGCCTTACGTGGCGTCATCTTAGCGACTACGCTCTGCCGCCTCGTTTACGGTGCACCCGTACGAGATTTCTGTCACGTCACAATCACTAAAACCCTAAAATTGGCTATATGATTCATTTTCCAGCTGATGCACCGGTCCCGCACAGTTCAAAGATAATTGTTAAAAATAAAAGCTATTAATGAGAAACTTTAGTGAAAGAGAATTTTTGAAATTAATGAGACTTCATGATTAATTAAAGGGAAACCCAAATCAATAACTTAAAAAAAAGAATCAAGTCTAGATAAATATAGGAAAGCTATACTTAACCCAATTCACATAAAAAACGATAAATGAAAGTAACCATAAAGATAAAATAAAAATTACATCAATAGATCTAATCTGATGCAGCAGGCCTCCGAAATAGAGGTGGTAAATGGGCCGGTCCAGTTCGGTCTGATCCATTTAATCAGGTTTCGAACCGTGTTTGGGTCGGTCCATGACGACCCACGGGCTCGGGCCTGCCTATTTACTCAAATTTAATACACAGCCCTACCCACGGCCAAAACCTACAACATATTGGGCCGTGCTCGGGCCGAGCCCATTAACGGACCCGTTTGTAGTTAAAAATAGAAATTAATCTAAAATTGATATCATAGTATACCAAAACAAAAACAAATGAAAATAACTCACATTTTCTATCGATCATTTGTTTTCTTTGCCAACAAACTAAAGAAATATATGATATATGAAACATATGATCATTATTTATACTTGGTAATGATTTAGCAAAACTTTTTATGGGTCTAGTATTTATAAGTTATTGTTCATACTTAAATTTTTTTATATTATTTATAAATATATAATCTTCATATTATAAAGAAAAAATATATATTTTAAAGCGGACCGGGCCGTGGGCCTTAACTTATCGTGCTTGGGCCGGGTTAGGCCTAGAACGGGCTCGGACCGGGCCCGTGGGCTCATTTTTCTAGGCCCGGCCTATTAAGATAACGTGTTTGGATCGTGCCGTGCCGGACCACTTTTAAACGTGTCGTGCTAGTGTCGTGCCCGTGCTTTACGACCTATTTGCCACCTCTACTCCCAAACAAACCCTAGCTATCACCGACTCTGTCACTGCCGTCGCATCTGACCCATAAAGTCATCGATAAACTGCCAGAGGCAAAACGACACTTATGAACATATTGACGTTCCGTTACCAGCACAATAATCCAAAAGCACAAACCACAACACCACCCAAATTTCAACCACAAAACAACACCAATCACTCCATCAAGAATGAAACATGTATGCCAAGTTGGAACCGAGAACCAGACCATAAAACAAGAACAAGATCGAGACCGATGGAGAATGGGGATATAAAACCCATGCGTGAGCACCCATAATCATGTGGATAAGTGACTTGCACTTTATACTTGCAGCCATACGTATCTTCTTGGAGATTAGAGAGAGTTGATATATCACTACTAATTCTTTCGTCGGTTATAATCTGTGAACTTTAGCTGACGAAATTTGAAAAGTTTACCCGACGAAATTAGGGTATTTCATCGGCTAAAGTACCTTTTACTTACAAAATTTTACTACGGATATTTCGGTGTCCGATTGACTATTGTAATACCAATCTGGAAGCGGAACAACCGTACGAGTCAAACTCATCGCTATTGCCATGACATTTAGGCGTTTTTGGCCATCCGAGTTCGTTTAAGGTTTCAAAATACAGTTTTTCTAACCACTTAACACATGAAAATGCTTATATCTGCATCTATATGAGATATTTTGGTCGAACATTCAACACAACATACTGTCACCATAATGAGACGCAACTGTTCATCTAAATATTTTGAGACATTTACCCCTCGATGATAAGGCTCCCCATAGGGATAAATAATGGTAAATAGTAGGCATGTTGCGATTCCAGTCATCAAAATTCACAAACAAAAATATGACCATCATATATCATCAATATGTTGAAATATATCTATGGTAAAAAATTTAACTTGATCCGATAAATTTAAGGGCTTCATCCAGATAGTCAATCCCCAAAATTGTATTGACCGCAACTATCGGCACCGAGACTTTACCGGAATTACGTTTTTTTCCAACCGTAGACGTATTTCATCGTTCCGGTCATATCTTATTTCACGACATTTTTGCGTTTGAGGTTTCTACGTAGAGTTTGTCTGTGAAACATAACATTTACTTAAAACTTATACACTACTGGAACAACTACTTTAGCCGGCAAAATTTTTTCGTCGGCTAAAGTCATTTATTTAGCCGACGAAAAATTTCTTCTTCGTCTGGATTTTAGCCGACAAATTTTTGAACCTTAGCCGACAAATTTTTGAACCTTAGCCGACAAAATTTTATTAAAATTCGTCAGCTATAGTAATTTATTTAATTAATTTATTTAATTTTAGCCGAATAATATTATTAAAATTCATCGGCTATAGTTATTATTATTTTTTAATTTATTTAACTTTAGCCGACGAATTTTATAAAAATTTGTCGGCTATAGTTAATTATTTTATTTTTTATTTATTTTTTTAACTTTAGCCGACAAATTTTATTAAAATAAGTCGGCTATAGTTATTTATTTAAATTTAGCCGATGAATTTTTATAAATTTCGTCGGTTATAGTTAGTTATTTTTTTATTATTATTTTTAATTTATTGTATTTTTGATTCATTTTTTTCTTCTTTTTGTTTTTACACCGGTGATGGAGGAGGAGAAGGAAGAGGAAGAGGAGGAGGAGAAGAGGAGGAGGAGGAGAAGAGGAGAAGAGGAGGAGAAGGAGGAGAAAGTGGAGGAGGAGAAGAGAGAAGGATGTGGAGGAGAAGGCTAGGAGAGGGAGAGGAGAAGGAGGAGGAGGAAAAAGAGGAGTTAGAGGAGGAGAAGGAGGAGAAGAGGAGGATGAGGAGTTGTTGCCGTCGGAGGAGGAGAATGAGTAAGAGGAGGAGGAAGGAAGATGAAGAGGAGGAGGAGTATAAAAATGAAAGATATAGAAAAAATTCATAATGTTCGGCGGGAATTTTGAAAATTTTGAAATTTAGCAGACGAAATACCCTAATTTTGTCTGCTAAAGCTCAAAATTTTAGTCGAAAAAAGTTTAAAATTTTCAAAATCCCTGTCAAAAATTTTGAATTAACTTTAGTCGACGAATTTTAATAAGGTAGAATTACATATAAGGAACCAACCAAATTTGCAAATACAAAAACCATTCTTTCATAATTTGTTATACAAATTACCCCATGAGACCAAACCCAAAATTTATTGCATCAGGCCTGATCCAAATTTCTCCTATCAATTACCTAAGTACCCTCTCATCCTCATCTTTCATCTGTGAGACCACGATAATTTTATTAAATTTTCCGATACATTTAGGGTTTAATTCCTATTACTTTTTGGTACGTCGTAAATTTTGTCTAACGTTTTTCCGTTAGAACACATGTCACCACATGCATGAAAGTATTTACGGAATATTTTCCGGCACTTCATGTATTTTTCTTACAATTTTCACGACTTAATTTGACGTTCGGTGGTTATTAAATGTGTTTTCGAAAATGAATTTGGTTTGAAAATTATTTTGAAAGTGTGACTGAATCGTGACCGTTGATTCAATCGTCGAATCGTGGCCGTCGATTTTTCTTTAAAAACCCTTATCTTTTCTTATCTTCTTATCTTTCCCTTTCTCCTCACCTTTCTTTTTTTCTTTCCTTTTCTCCTCCTTTTCGCTTCGGTCGAGAGTCAGACTCTCTCTCTCCTCGACAGCCAACTCAGGCGCTCCTCCATTCGCGCTTGTCGACCCTCAACGCCACCGCCATCAGCCTCGTCTTGCCTCGACGACCCAGCACAGACCACCAGCGATGCCAGCGCCGCCCAGCAGCAAGTAGAAGAGGAGGGAGAACTGTACATTCGGGAATGTGTCACACCAAGCCATTTGGTGAGCAAGGAAGCTCCCAGGCATCGCCAGGAGCTGCCCAAGAGCAATGAGGAAGGAGGAGGAGACCAGCGGAGCTCCGCCGGAAAACATGGGAGAAACCTCAAGGTATAAGGAGAAAAGAGAAGCCTATTTACTGTTTTTACTTTTACTATTTACTTTTTACGTTAACTTTTCACTATTCATCGATTGACTTTGACCGTTGACTTTTCACTATTCATCGGTTGACTTTGACCATTGACTTTCAATATTCACCGGATGCCTTTGACCTGCCTTTCACTATTCACTAGTTGACTTTTTAACTGTTGACTTTCACTATTCACTTTTTGACTTTTGCCCCTTGACCATTGACTGTTGACTTTCACTATTTCAAAGTTGACTTTTGACTTTTACCATAGAACACTTATTTTTACGTTTTCGATCACTACGGTTAAATGTTTTAAAGGTTTTTGATTTATAAACGAGACGAAACGACGTAAGTACCGAATAAGAAATAATCCCGAATTCTCGCCGGTTCGAGAATCGGAGTGTCAAATAAATTAGACTCTAATGTCGGAAAGATAAACAGGAAATGTTTATCAAGTCGTAGTTGTAGATAGTAAATCCTTGAATTACATATACCTGACTATGTCATTGTTATCTCACCTACAGACTGAGGAGCACATCGACGTTGGTTTCAGGAGGATCGGGAGTTGGAGCGCTGCCAGCTGTATCAGCATATCAGGTAGTAGGGGCACGCCCAATGGGTGAGCCGAAACCCTCCCGGGTTGGTGGCTTTTCTTTACTTATATATATATATATATATATATATATATATATATAAAAGTATAGCTGCATTATTTTAAGATATGGCCAAAGCATTTGGTGTGTGTGTGTGTGTGTTTGGATCAAAGAGTAGTACCATTGTCCTGATTTCCGGTGCTTGCCCTAAGAGCGACGGGACATAGTATTTAGACTACGCTTCCCACGGTGTCGATGACCGTGAACCTCCAGAGGGGCAATGCCCTGTTTACGCTCGTCTCGTACAGAGTTAAGCGAGACGTAAGTGCGGTGTGTTGTTACGAGAGATTAGTTGGGCATTAGCTGTAAATGGACGCTCTCGCTACTATTCGTTTATAGACGCATAGGTAGTTGGCCCCGGTTTGCTCTGAAGACAAACCCGAGATTTCGGCCACGTGGATCCTGAGAGTTTTTTCATGTGTGATCAACATGTTTTACTCTTGCTTTGCGTGCGTGGCTATTGTATATGTTTTCAAATGCCCTGAACGTATTTCTATACATATATGTACATATATAAGTTATATGTTTTCTCATGGGTTTTAAACCCTGACTTGGTTGGCTTTGGGCCCCATTTGAGTTAGCGAGGACGAGTTGCTCACCCTTACATCTTTTCAGGTCTTCAGCACCTATCTTTGGAGGAGCTGGACTAAGAGCTCGTGGAGCGACGTCGGTCATCGTGCACTTCTACTTCTGGGGACACCCATTCTGGTATGGGCTCCATATCTTATGATTTTCGTATTTGGTGTTTTTAATATTCTTCTGCGTACTTTGAGACATCATTCGGGCTTGTTATTCCGAGACCTTTTTCCTTATATTATATTTGTCTCTGGTATTTTCATTTGCTACCTTCCGCTTGTAAAATAATTGTATGCTATTCTGCACATTTGTCATTTCATATTTGACATTCATATCATTTGTGTGCTGATTATTTTATTCATAGTCTTATGATTTCGGTCTGGAGGGTTATTAATACGTCAAATGACGTATTGATTTCTCTCTAGACCGGGATTACGGAGGTTACCGTCGTGTTCCGGGGCCGAAAATAGTCCCGGGTTGCGACATCATCTCTCACTTCTTTCAGATCTTCTTCTTCGTTCTTTTTCAGATATGTTGCTCTCTCTTTTAAAAAAACAGATCTGCTACTCTCTCTCTCTTTTATACTAATGCAAGAAGAAGAGGCGCTGCTTTGGTGACAACACCCATCGGTGACGGACGACGATAATTGGTGCTGACGATTAATGACAGACTATGATGCTAGACGTCGATGACGGACGACGATGCTCGACGCTGATGTTTTACGTCTAGCACCTCAACGTCGACGATGCTCGACGCCGACGTTTTACGTCTAGCACCTCAACGTCGATGATGCCTGACACAACATCGATGGCGGCACTCGACGACACTCGGGATCACACATTCGCACCGTCATCGTCATCCCACGCTAGGATCCAACCGCCTTTGTGCTCCGACGCCCGCCCATCATCTCTTAACTGAATCCAATGGGCGATGACGCCCGAATCCCACAAGTAAGTTTTTTTCAGATCTGTGAGGATTGAATGGTTGTGTAGACTTTGTGAATTGTGATTGGGGGAAAATGAGTAGTGACCGTATGGTTGTTGAATTGCTGTAGAGATTTTGGGGCTTTGGTCATAGCAAGGGGACTGTGAAAGGGAGGAAAAGGTTGCCGGGTTTGCAGATGGTGACAAATTTTATAAGGATGTGTACAATTCACCAGACTAGTATGCTACTGCACATATGCAGGCAGCTACTGCGCGGTGGTGATGCACGGTGCTACTGTGCATTTGGTAGTAGCAGTGAGTATTAATCGGTGGTAGTAGTAACATATCTTTACTTAATGACAGTAGTTTGGTAGTAGCAGTAAGTATTAACTGACGGTAATAGCAGCAGATCTCAACTCAATAACAGTAGCATTTGATTCCTAGTTGATGGACAACAATAGCAATAGATTTTCGATATGCGACAGTAGCAACAGATTTCTGGTCTCTAGCGGTAGCAGTAAACTTTTGGTCAGCGACAGTAGCAGCAACAAAGTGTTGTATACGTTTGTTTTGACTGATTTAAAATAAGGGTAGTATGGTAAATAATATAACTGACAGATGGCAAGTGAATGTTAACTTGTCCTACTTTGTTAATTTGTGTCCTTAAAAGTGTAAAATATTGTTCAAATGATGTATTTTAAACTATAATTTGGTTGATCACTAAATTGTAGTTTGCTATTTTAATAACTTTTGTCGGCTATATTTATTTATTTAACTTTAACCGACAAATTGCCCTAATTTCGTCGGCTATAGTTATTTATTTATTTAACCTTAGCCGACGAATTACCCTAATTTTGTCAGCCATAGTTATTTATTTTATTTATTTAACTTTAGCCGACGAATTACCCTAATTTCGTCAACTAAAACCCTTAACCCTCAACGTAATTTTCCATTCTTTCTCCCTAGAGGTAGCCCTATCTTCGGTGGTTATTTTTCATAAAATTTTTATATCACTAGTTGCATCTCATCAATTTGAAACTATTTTCAGTTGAAAGTTCTGGCAAAATACGTAATTTAAACTGTCAAATGACTGTTTCCGTGCGGTAAGGGGTTTGACTTACGGGATTGACCGTAAGGATCGAGACCTTAACGTTGTCGGATCAAGTTGAATTTTTTCTTATAGACATATTTCGACATAATGATCATATATGACGGTCGGATTTTTGTTTCTCAACTTTGATCATCAGAATCACAACATGCCTACTAATGTTAAATAACTTGTTTATTAAGTTTTAAGTAAATGTTCTGTTTCGAAAACAAAATCTACGTAGAAACTTCAAACGCAAAAAAGTCATGATATAAGATATGACCGGAATGGAGAAATATGTCTACGGTTAAAAAATCACGTAATTCCAGTAAAGTCTCAGTGCCGATAGTTGCGGTCAATACAATTTAGGGGTTTGATTTACGGGATTGACCGTCCAGATGAAGCCCTTAAATTTATCAGATCAAGTTAAATTTTTTACTATAGACATATTTCAACATATTGATGATATCTGATGGTCGTATTTTTTTTGTGAATTTTGATGACCGGAAAAATCGCAACATGCCTACTATTTACTATTATTTATCCCTATGGGGAGCTCTATCATCGAGGGCTAAATGTCACAAAATTTTTAGATGGGCCGTTGCACCTCATCATGGTGAGAGTTTGTTGTGTTGAAGGTTCCACTAAAATTCCTTATATATATGCAGATATATAGGCGTTTTCGTGTGTTAAATGTTTAGAAAAATTACATTTTGAAGCCTTAAACGAACTCGGATGGTCAAAAAAGCTCATAAATCATGGCATTAGCAATGAGTTTTACTCGTACGCTCATTTTGCTTCCAGATTTGTATTACAATAGTCAATTAGACACCGAAATATCCGTAGTGCAATTTTGTAACTAAAAGGTACTTTAGCCGACGAAATACCTTAATTTCATCGACTAAACTTTTTAAATTTCGTTCGTTAAAGTTCATTACTATAGCCGACAAATTTTTTTTCGTCGACTAAAATTTCACTTTAGCCAACTAGAATTTAACTTAGCCAAAAAAATAATTTTTCCCACTTTAGCCGACAAAAAAAAAATTGTCGGCCTGTTTTTGGTTATTTCGTCGGCTAAAGTCTTTTTTCTGGTAGTATTAGTAAACAAGTTATACAACATTAGTAGGCATATTGTGATTCCGATGATCAAAGTTGAGAAACAAAAATCCGACCGTCTGATATGATCATTATGCCGAAATATGTCTATAGGAAAAAATTCAACTTGATCCGATAACGTTAAGGTCTCGATCCTTACGGTCAATCCCGTAAGTCAAACCCCTTAACGCACGGAAACGGTCATTTGACCGTCTAAATTACTTATTTTGCCCGAACCTTCAACTGAAAATAGTTTCAAATTGATGAGATGCAACCAGTGATATAAAATTTTTATGAAAAATAACCACCGAATATAGGGCTACCTCTAGGGAGAAAGAACAGAAAATTGAATTGACCGCAACTTTCGGTATCGAAACTTTACTGGATTTACGTGATTTTTCAACCGTATGCGTAGTTCACCATTCCGGTCATAACTTTTTTCATGACTTTTTTTCGTTTGAAACTTTCTACATTTTGGGTCTAGGGTTTTAGCCTATGAAATTAGGGTAATTCGTTGGCTAAAGTTAAATAAATAAATAACTATAGCCGACAAAATTTATTAAAATTCATCAACTAAAGTTAATTCAAAATTTTTGGCAAGAATTTTCAAAATCTTCGACTAAAATTTTGAACTTTACCTAAAGAAATTAGGGTATTTTGTCGGCTATAGTTCAAAATTTTCAAAATCTCTACCGAAAAATTTGAATTTTTTCTATATCTTTCATTCTTCTCCTCCTCCTCTTCATCTCCCTTCCTCCTCCTCCTCCTCCTCCTCCTCCTCTCCTTCTCATCCTCCTCTCCTTCCCCTCCTCCTTCTCATTCTCCTCCTCCTCTTCTTCTTGGCCTCCTCTTGATCGCCTCCATCCTTCTCGGCCTAGCCTCCTCCTTCTCCTCTTCTTCTCCTCCTCCTTCTCCTCTTCTCCTCCTCCTCTTCATTCTTCTCATCCACCACCAGTGAAAAAATGAAAAAGTAGTAAAAAAATCAAAAATATAAGAAATAAAAAAAGAAATGAAATAAAAATAAATAACTATAGCCGACGAAATTTATTAAAATTCGTCGGCAAAAGTTAAATAAAAAAAGAATAAAAAATAAAATAACTAACTATAGCCGACAAAATTTATTAAAATTCGTCGGCTAAAGTTAAATAAATAAATAAATAACTATAGCCGACGAATTTTAATAAATTTCTTCGGCTATATTTAAATAAATAAATAAAAATAAATAACTATAGCAATGAAATTTAATAATATTTCGTCGGCTAAGGTCTAAAAATTCGTCGGCTAAAGTCCAAACTTTAAGAGACAAAAAATTTCTTCGTCAGCTAAATAAATGACTTTAGCTGACGATGAACACAGTAATTTCGTCAGCTAAAGTCTTGACCGACGGCTTTTTCTTGACGACTTCTTAGCCGACAACGTTTCGTCGGCTAATTAAGACTTTAGCCGACGAAGTTTTTTAAATTTATTCGGCTTAAGTAGTTGTTCTGGTAGTGTATTGAAGGGTTGAGTAATCTCAAATATGAAAGCATATGGAATAGGAGATGACAATGATAAAAATGAAAAATAAGTTTTGAGGAATAAGATCCTCTCAATCTGGACATTAGCTAGAAATTAATCACAAAGCGGGTACAAAATAACACCCTAGAAGGGTGTACTACAGAAGGGTGACAACGACAGAAGGGTGAGAATACAACCGAGGAAAAGCTAGAAGAAGGAGATGACCATATAGGAGAGAGAGAATTAGCGTAAAGATCGATGCTTGAAATAATTCCATTCAAAATGAAAAATGATGCGGAATAATGGTTATTCTTGTTTTATACCATATATACATGTTTCCGATTTAGAGAGAAAATCTGACACCAAATTCCCGTCTTCTTACCTGTCACTCCATTCACTAGTCAACATGTGGCAATGCGTGTCAACTCACTTAATATTTGTCTAGCTCTATTAACTGGCAACAAAACAGAAAATATGATTAAATAAAAATATAATCACATTAAGAAAAAAAACATAATAGAGTTTCTGTGTTCTATGTAAGTCGAACTCACCGTTAAAGAAACTTAGGATTGTTTTGTTTGTGTTATGTCCAATTCGATTACCTTCACCTTTCATTTCCCTTTAGGATGGGCCAATTTGATTTTGCTTCATTTGTGGGAGATTTGAGTTTTGCTCAAAATCAATTTCGTCATCCAAAGGAATGGGAACTTCATCAAAGCTGTATTCTTGACGATTGTTATAAGAATGGATCGCTCGATCTATATAAAAATCATTCAGTTAATTGATTTGATTCTGCTAATTGACATGTTCTTGTTTACTCTGTGTTCATGTTGATATATGAGTTAACATGAACATCTTGGTTTGGTGGGGTCTATAAATTGTTGTTGGCATAACCAGTTCGTGAGATTCCATAAGAATTTTAGAGAGAGAATGAGAAGAAAGTGTCGAAGAGGAGATGAGAGAAATGATTTTTCGCAAAGTCCTATCAATGCAAAACATCCAGTTCTATATAACGCAAAAGCTTGAAGCTGAATCATGAATGATTCTCATCATCTAGTTTTATACATATTAGCAGATCGATATGGGTTTCCTTTTGATTTTTTTGTCGAACATTATGTTTTGGTGAAAGACAGAAAAAAGCTAAACGAAGTTAAATTGCTCCTAGTCATCCTAGGTGACAGGCTACGTGTTTGAAATTGATTAGGTCACAGGTAAGGAGACAGAAATTTTGGGGACATATGATTTTCTCTTTCCGATTTAGACGTGTTTAATGTGTAGCTAGCTAGGAATGAGGCCTGATATATGCATGTTTTTATATCCTCGATATCTTTTGTTGTAGAGAAATTTTACTCATACATGCTCATTTACTTAATACACTCCCCTATTTTTTTTAAAAAAAAATCTTAAAATACTATTTTACTCCTTCAACAATATTTGCCCAAGAAATTAAACAAAATATAAGAATTTCAAATTTGACAAGAATGCAAATTAATTTGAATTACATATCTTCTCATGGATTAATTTTGCACTCTATTAATCAAAACTTAGTCCCATGAGATTTCAGCTTGTTTTGATGTTCTTCAATATGATAAGAGCAACTTGTGTGTTTGCTAAGTCAGTCTTCAAAACAAAGAAACTTAATGACAAAGTATCTGTAACCATTAGTCTGGAGATAACTAAATTATTTCTTACACCACTTATATAATTCCTGATTGTTATAGTGTACTGATATAATTGTTAGTTTTTGTAACCCGCCTTATACAACAATGCTGGGTTGAAGTGAAGATTTGAAGAAAATACAACTAGATGGATATAAAATATAGGGGTATATGAGGAACTTTGAGACAAAAATTAAACCGAAAAAATTTAGGGGTGTGTATTAAGTAGTTAAGCATGTGTTAATAAAATTTATCTTTGTTGTACGTTCGTAATATATGTTGTTGTCGATCTAGCTAAAACTGTTTGATTGTCATTTTTGCTTTGTTTCCTTGTTCTTCCTGAATGCGTTTTGTTATTTTTCCAACGCGACAGTTTCCGGAACTTATATCTTGTCTGTGGTCTAACGGAACTAATTTGTTATTAGCCTAAAAAGAAACTCGATGGCCATGTTTAACATTTCAATTACTCGGATCAATACACAACTGATGATGTAAATTTGCTACTCTATAAGAGGCAGTCGGCTTCTTAAAAAAATAAACAGCTTACACTAGTAGAATAAAAGGCTCATGAGACAATTTTTTTTCCATCGCATTGGACTGATGCGATGAAATACATTTTGTCGCATAGTGCTAACTCATGCTACAAAATAAATTTTTTTGTCGCATCAGTTCACACTGATGTGAAAAAATTGTTTATTTCGTCGCATCAGTTTTGGATTATTCCGTCAAAATTTTCCCTAATACTGACTCATGCGATGAAGAATTTAAAATTTCGTCGCATCAATTAACACTTATTCAACGAAATTTTTTTATTTCAACACATCAATTCAAATTTTTTTCTTCTTCCCCCCTTTCTTCTTCTTCTTCTTCTTCTTCTTCTTCCCCACCACCTCTTCGTCTTTTTCTTCTTCCTCCTCCTCCACCACAACCACCGTACCGCCTCCTCCTCGATCTAGCAAAATAAAAAAATCCTAATTTTTTAATTTAAATTATAAAAAATGAAAATTAAATTAATTCATTTTTTTATTTATTGAAAAATTTGAAGCGACGACATATTTTTCGTCGCATTAGTTGATGCGACGAAAATTTTCGTAGCATACGTTTATGCGACGACTTTGTTTTCGTTGCATACGTTTATGCGACGACTTTGTTTTCGTTGCATACGTTTATGCGACGACTTTATTTTCATTGCATAAACCTATGCGATGAAAAAACATTCGTCGCATAAGACATACTTATGCGACGAAAAATCAACTTAATGCGATGAAAGTAGTGTGACAAATTTTTCGTCACTTCAGAACTCATGCGACGAAAAATCTCTCTTATGCGACAAAATGAAATCGTCGCATCAACCTTTTCCTTTACTAGTGTTACTCTTACATATGAAATTACAGTAGTTCGACGAGTAAGTGAATCATGAATCCTCTTGCAATCTTGCATTTCGTGTCACTTCTCACTTATCCAACCACTCTCTGTAGCTAGTCTACCTGCAAGTATGTTTAGTATAACTACTAGCTAATTGGCTGGCATACATAAATTCTTCTCATCGATCAAGCCACAACCCAATTTGGACGAAAATTTTGCCTCCTCTTGTTTTTTTCGTCTGCTAAAGTTATTTTTCTGGTAGTGCACAAATACTTGTGACAGCAATACCACTAGAGAACTACAACATGAAAAATTCTTATTATTGTTTTTCTAATATGCTTCGTTCTTGTTAAACCAAATGCAAATCAATGTTTAGACATTTTAATTTCTTCCAATATTTCGTATGAGATTAATTTATTGTTGAAAATCATATAAAATTTAAAACGAGAACAGAAATATGAGATTAATTTGTTGTTGATAATCATATAAAAATTAAAATGAGAACATATATAGGATAGACTCCGTACTATTTAGAATGCTATAAAGTTAGCTCCATCTCTTAAAATTATGGGACTGCTCAGGTGTGGGAGCGCCGTGCGGGACGAAACGGCGGCAGTCGTTCGATCTTTAATGAATTGATCTAACGGACATGATTAAACAGACATGATCAATTTATTAAAGATCGGACGGTTGTCGCCGTTTCGTCCCGCACGACGCTCCCGCACCTGAGTAATCCGGCTTAAAATTACATAAAGCTGAACTTTTGTCATGATTGCTCAATCACATGTTAAACGTGTACAAGTACAACAAAGAAATGCATCAAAATATAATGTGTTTAGTTATGGGCCTCCAGAAAAATGGGTTCAAGCTACGGGTCCAGAACCAAAGAAGGCCCAAATTTGTGAGAAATCAAAAATGAATGAGCGAAATGGAAAATCCATTTTTTGGTCCAACTATCTGATTGAAAGAAAGGCCTGAGGCCTAAGGATTACAAACAGCTAAATAAAAGAAAAATTCTTGTATGTATGATGTGTATACATAAGATACAATTTTAGTCATTCATAACAATTTATATATTTAACTACTCTTATATCAATATTATATCATCTAATCTTAACCGTTCACATGTGTTGTGTATATATATACGACCGTGTATTAAATATACTCTCTTAAATAAGAGCTTCTAACAATTTTAACAATTATTTTAGCTAAATTTATTGAAAGCTAGATTTAAATAGTAAAATATAAAATTTCACTTCAACAATATGCTTTTAACTTATAATTTTTTTCATTCTAGCTAAATAATTTAGTAAAAATTAAATTAAATTTTTATTAAACTATTCTGTTAGAATTATAAATTATTGTAAAACCTAGCTAATTTTATAAATTTTTATTAAGATAACGAGATGCCAGGCGAAAATGATGCATTGATTTCAGATTTGAGGGCACCGACACAAACACAGAGGTCATTCTCTCTCTCTCTAGATCCTAAAACATGGGGTCTCTTCCGCCGTCGTCGTCGGACCTCCACCTCCATCTCCACCCACATTCTTCCTCCAAATCCGCAATTGACGAATCTACCCTTCTAAACCTGTTCAAATCCCAGCAGAGCCACCTCAACTTCTTCTTCCAGCACCTCGACCTCTCCCAGACCCTCGCCTTCACCACCACCCTCCTCCACTCCTCCGGCACCATCTTCTTCTCCGGCGTCGGCAAGTCCGGCTTCGTCGCCAACAAGATCTCCCAGACCCTCGTCTCCCTCGGCATCCGCTCCTCCTTCCTCTCTCCCCTCGACGCCCTCCACGGCGACATCGGCATCCTCGCCGCCGCCGACGTCCTCGTCCTCTTCAGCAAGTCCGGCAACACCGAAGAGCTCCTCCGCCTCGTCCCCTGCGCTAAAGCCAAGGGCGCCTTCCTCATCTCCGTCACCTCCGTCGCCGGCAACGCCCTCGCCTCCGTCTGCGACATGAACGTGCATTTGCCGCTCGAGCGCGAGCTCTGCCCCTTCGATCTGGCTCCGGTCACCTCCACCGCGATTCAGATGGTCTTTGGCGACACCGTCGCCATCGCTCTCATGGGCGCCAGGAACCTCACCAAGGAGCAATACGCCGCCAATCACCCCGCCGGCCGCATCGGAAAGTCTCTCATCTTCAAGGTCCGCGTCTCCAATCCCTAAATCCTCAATTTCTAGGGTTTCATATTTCGATTTTAATTTTGATATCTAGATAATTTTGTGTGGTTCAGGTGAGAGATGTGATGAAGAAAGAAGAGGAATTACCGGTGTGCAAGGAAGGGGACATGATAATGGAGCAATTGGTGGAGTTAACAAGCAAGGGATGCGGCTGCTTGCTTGTCATTGACGACGATCGCCACCTGATCGGTACATTTACCGATGGAGATCTCCGGAGGACTCTCAAGGCGAGTGGGGAGGCCATCTTCAAGCTCACTGTTGGGGAAATGTGCAACAGGAACCCCAGGACTATAAGACCCGACGCAATGGCTGTGGACGCAATGCAGAAGATGGAAGCGCCGCCTTCCCCTGTGCAATTCCTGCCTGTCATCGACCAGCAGAATGTTGTGATTGGCATTGTCACTCTGCATGGATTGGTTTCGGCTGGCCTTTGAAATGTCTTACTCGCGCGCTCTGTCCGTGTTCATTGTTGTTCAACTTGCTCGATTTTTGATTCATGTGTTTAGCATTTGTATGAGGATGATTCTTTGTACACTAGAATCTGAATCCACCCCTTAGGTCTTTGGGTGCTAGGGGCCTGCTACTATTCTTTTCAGTGTCGTAGATGGATATGTATTGTTCATATGATTCTTTGTATGTCTTCACTATCTGGTTGCAATTTAACCAGTATTAATATATACCAAATTTCAGTTGCGACGTACAAGATGTTTGAGTTTTATGCAGTTGAATAGATTTCTGCAGTCGACCAGATTAGTCTTTCGGACAGATGAGGCTCAATGACTCATTGTGCATATGAAAGAAACATCAAGTGTGGCAACAAGCTATCTGGCTCATGTAACAAAGAAAGCTCTCATTCGTATCAAAAAAATACAATAAGATAGAAGACTTGGGTTTAAAGGAAACTGAATTCAAATTTCAATCAGAAAATGGACCAGACAGTGTAATCGTCTATCCCTTTATTAAGAATTTAAGACAAATCAATTCTAGTAGAAGTCCATATGAATATGACTAAACTAGCGGATCAATACTAAAATACAACAGAAGCCATTAAAAGGCCAATTTATCATCTATACCTCTGCCTTACTGGGGATGGAGCATTTTATTGGGTTCACAAAATGATAACAGTTCAAGCAAAGATTAATCATCACTGTCATCACTAAGAACATGAACGCAATCCTGAGGTGCACTACTTTCTGCTTGATGACTTGCTTCTAAAGACTTGCCAAGATCTGGTATTATATCATCAGATTCCGAGGATGATTCACTTGAAGTTACAGAGGAAACATCAGAGGCCACCTGTATCGGCAGAAAAGGAGTTCCTACCATTTCCACTGGCTGTTGCGGACTGCACATGCCTTTATGTTCATCCGAGATTGTTGATTGGATATCACGTGCCTCTATTTCCCGTACCTTCTCTATCTCGACACTAAGAACAGAATTTCTACCATTGCCATTGGCTGCTGCAGCATCTAGCGGATTATCATTTCCTTTCAATGTCTTTGAGATTGAAGATTGCAGGAGACGTGCCTTCAATTCAGCCCTGATGCTAGAAGCAGCACTAGTTGCAGCACCAGTGGATGCTATTGGATCACTGTTTGCTTTCAACATGTTTGAAATAGTGGATTGCAGCATACGTGCCTTCAATTCCACCTTTATGCTAGAAGCAGTGCCACAAGGGCTAACTGGTGAAGATGCATCTTCCGACGTATAATCTTTCAGCTTTGTTTTATCTGTGAGAGAGATGGGAGTATCTACCATTCCCGGTGATTGCGCATTGCTTTTGGGAAGACGTTCATGCAAATACAGGCCAAGATCATCTTTTGCCCATTTGATGACTGCACTTAATTTTCCTTCCAAAGCTTCAACAAGTAGGTTTAACTCCTTGATTTCATGACGGTAGAGGACAAACTTGTTACTCCAATCACAAAAACAGCGCTGCTTTGCATGAAACAGACATGAGTATCTGTCTACAGAACAAGGACAACCTACTGCAGAAAAATGAAGATCGCAGAAACAAATGCTGCATTCCCTTTTCGTCGTAGCATCAAAATCTGAATTCATCCTTTGTGACTTCAACGAGGTGCAAAAATATTTCCTTCGAACCTCTTCAGACTTGAGACGCGTCTAAAAAAAGTTAAGAAGTATAGATTATCAGCAACCAGGTTAAAATATCTATAATAGAGTCCCACCACGTGCAGTATACAAACTAGAGAAGGGGAAAGGAAAAAGCACACCTAAATACCAAATAATACACGCCTTTGATTAAAAAGAAACTGCTTTATGCTTAAATAAGTTAGAGCAAACTAGTTCAAAGGCATGTCAGTTACAAGCAAGACAAGCAGTTGACTCTAAAATAATGTAAATGGAATGTAGAAATCACCTTGAATACTTCTGTTAAAATCCCATCCTTAAAGCAGGCACTTTTCCAGCGTAAATTCTCCGAGGTTTTGTTCTTCAACAGTGAAATTTCCCATTGTGCCCTTACAGCTTCCCTAGCTGCTCCAAGCAGCAGCTTATCATAGGATATGGATGTTTTCCTTTCCTGTTCAGAGTAAAGTTCAACAGCATTCTGTCCATGAGGCAACCAGTCTATAGCAGCAAAACATGCGCTCTCAGAAAAATTAAAGCCACAATCAAATTCTGAATGATAAGCTCCAGGGAAGACAAGAACGAACTCTCCAGGATGCTGAATGCAACGAAAGACAGGTGTGTCCTCTGATTTCAATGAGGAGGGGGATACTTGCTTAACCTACACCAAAAAACCTATGAAATAAAATTTTTACAAATACTAACAAAGGGAAAAAAGAGAAACAATCATCTCTTCTAAAGACAGAGTAACCTTTACCAAAAACAAAGGGGGGAATAAACACATGTAAGTAACTAAGCTTTAGTCCTTAGTATGGCTCACCAGTCTGTGCTGTTTTAATAAATCTGGAAAGGAATTCCTTTGGGCTGCCTCAAAACGTATACGGGAATTCCCAGGGACACCATACCATATTTTAGGAGCACCCAGATGATTGTAACACAATGAGTATAAGTGGTGCTCTTCAACTCTCTATTAAAAAATGAATGAGAATTGATCACAATATTATAGATAAATTATAGTAGTTAGACAAACCATCAAATACAATATTATTGTAAAGTATTCATACTTCAAAGTGTATCAATAAGTCAATGAAACTGCAATCTGAAACACATGTAGCTGGAAAAACATTATAAAATATCAAATCTTACCCAAAGATTAGATGAAAAACACATTCCTACACGAGTCTGAGGCACTAAGATATGACATGTTTCATGGCTTTCAAAAGAAAGAAGAGAACCAGGCAGTCTGGGTAGATTATTTAAATTCCAGCCAGAATGCAAGCATTCAGGGGTATCATGTGATACTATTGGAAATCCACTTCCAAGCCCTTTAGTATCCAAATAATTTCCACAAAGCACCTAAACAGTACACCAAGATAAAACTTTCATAAGTCACCCAATAAAAAAATAAGAAAAGAAGTCATTCAAGGATCATCTCCATTTTTATAATAAACCTCGATTTCATCAGTTGGGTTTTCAACGATACGTGTATATTCAGCTTCAATATTCTCCACTGATGGCTCCCACTGCTCTTGACTGCTTACGACATCACTTTTGCGGAAATACTGACGCTTGAAATCATCTGCATACCTCTTAAAAATGTCAAGAGTGAATTTTGGACCAGGTTCCAACTCAAAGCAATTGACATCAGGCTGTCCTGCTTCACCCATACTCGAGGTAAATTCAAATCCACAGTCCAAACCCACTGTCGAGATTCTTCTCTTCTTTTTTCTGCTCTCATCAGAGCCGTCCATGCCCAGTTTACTCTGCAACCCATCAATCCGCTGAATATGAGGCGCAAATGTGGAACTTTTCCATGTGCTGCTTTCCTCATTAAGAGGTGGAGGTATCCAGGAAGGAGGAGGACTAATACGACAAATACCATATTGTGCTGCTCTTGCACTTATACTTGTAATATACTTAAAAGTGTCCTTAAATTCCTGCAAGAGAACTCTCCCTCAGATAAGAAAGGCTAAATTTTTATAAGCAAGACAGTTGATATTCAACAAAAGATTCAAATACAATCTGTCTCATGGAATATATGCATGAAGTAACCAGTCAAAAAAAAGAATAACCTCATGTGTTGGGTAGAAAACAGGAGCCTTTTCAAGCTGCTCTATTATTGCACCCTCAGGAAGCCACCTTTCTGTTACCTAATCCAAAAATTTAATCATAAATACCAAGTGAAAGACTGAACTTGACATAGTAATGCTTTTATAAACTAAAGAAATACATATTTGAAACTTCTACCTAATAATCATAAAATTCAAAGAGAAATGAAGCAGCTAGTGGATTAAAACCAACCTTTACACAGTAACCAGATTCAGGACATCCATGAGTAACACCTTTTGGGAGGCGGGGTTCCTAAAGATAAAAGGTATATATAACTTCCAACCATTTAAAAATAATAACATAAAAAAACTACAGTAAACTTCCAGTAATTCTACAATTGCTCTCAGCAAAGAGAAGAGAAGCAACTGAGTGAATGAAAATCAACCTTTAAACAATACTTTGAAGAGAGTTCCTAAAAAGACAAGGAATTAACAGCATTAAAACGAGAAGTGAAACATAAACAACTGCAATAAATTTCCAGTATTCCTACAAATAACCTTGGTGAATGAAAATAGAAATGTTGGCACTAGTACCTTTTAATTATACAATTCAAAAGAGAAGAGAAGCAACTAAGTGAGTGAAAATCAACCTTTACACAATAACTGGATTCTGGGCTTCCACGAGTCACATCATTTGAGAGGCAAGCTTTTGGAGGGGGTTCCTAGAAAGAAAAGTATTAACAACTTCCAACTAGAAATGAAACACAAAGAACTGCACCAATTTTCCAGTGATTTTAAAATAACTTTCAGCTATTTTTCTTCAGAAACAATATCACATTAACAAATGCACCTGCATGGGTACAATCACTGTTCATCTATTTAAAGGGGTAGATATACTTTTAAGCCCAGAGAACATATTCTGGTTCTCAACATGTTCACCACAGAAAACAGTAAACATATATGAGAATATTTATTGCCAACATAACACACAAGACGGCAAATGCAAAGATGTTCTTCATTTCTGATATAATTTTGCTTTTATCTACTGTTTTTGTACTGTCAGACAAGATAAGATTATTGTGTGTGTATTAAAAGCTCAATTGATGATGAATCATATACATCAGCTCCTAGTCAGTAAAATCATTTGCAGATGCATAACCAAGTTGAAATTCGTGTTCATGGTAATTATATGCTTTACATAACTAGATATATACGATACAGAGGAAAAAAGGAGGAAGGAAGAATAAACCGTTTGAAACTGTTGTGGGTCAGGCTGCACTGAAGTGCGATCAGTTTGGTCGAAAAGCAACCATGGCCTTTTCTGAAGAAATGTTTTGACATTCTCCAAGGCAGTCATTTCAGATGTTGAGTCCAACAGGGCTGGCCCTTGTTTGGAAGAATCGACAACAGCATTGGACTTATCGGTTTCTTCAACTCCCACAACTGAGACTTCTGCCTTCTTCAGCTTGAAGGACGTCCTAGGCGCAAAACCAGGTGGAACTGAATTGTTTTCCATATTCTCCCTATTGAGACTTAAGCCTTACTGCATTCTGCAATGGATGGTACTGCAGAAGGAAAACAAGACAAAATAAACAAGACAAAAACATATGCACGCACTAGCAATCCAGAATTGGCAAACACCGAAAACATTCTAGCCAACATGAAAAGCATTTATGTAAAGGTAAAGTGAAAAGAAAAGGAAAAACACACACTCTTTCAAATAGGGAAATAATAGAAAATCATAAGCAAACTCCAACAATCTAAACTTGGAAAAAGTGAGAAACGATTGAATTGATATTCACACAAAATGCACATCCTTCTAATTGAAGGCACACAACAAGAAAAGCAAACACAGTAGCTTATATTCATTCCAATAAAATCTGCATTCAATCATATGACTGTGCAAGAGTTCTAAAGAACAAAGAGAACCCAGAAACTGAAAGAGCACAGAAACTTTGAATAGAACAGAAAGAACACAAAAAATTCAGACAAATTTGAGAGCTCATCATTCCCGATATAAAGAAACTAATTGCTACCCATGTAATCCTTAAGCAAGACACAAACGGATCTGTTGCAGATTTGGTAAAGAAGAAAGACATACCCAACTGTTTCACTTGAACCACGCAGCGATTCTGCAAGAATGAGAGTTCGCGCTTACCCTAACTGAACTGGATTGGTTCGGTTTGTTGGTGGGTAAATAAGAATTTGAAACACAAACAGACAATGTGAGGGATTAAGAAAGAGCTTAGGCTTTTACCAGGGAAAACCTAGGGGTGGGCATATTCGGATCGGAACGGTTTTTGGTCTAAACAGTATCAAATCCGAATTATTCGGATTTGTAAAACTTCTATCCGGAACTAAATTTTAAAATCGGATCAACCGAAAACCGGATCGGGTTGGATCAGTTTCAGATTTAACCCGAATTTAAAACAATAAGATGAGAAATTTTAAAAAAAATTATTATTTTGTTTTTTTCATATAAAAATTAAAACGTATATAGTTCTAAGTTTTTCTCTCAATTATTATTTTTTCACGAATTTATAGTCATGCTTAAATTATATGTCAAAGTATATATATATATATATATATATATATATATATATATTTTAAATAGTATACTTGTTCAAGAATGTGAGTTATATAGTGTGTATATAAATACGTATAATTTGATAAATAAATTTTGTCTTCTTAAGGTGACACATAATAAAAAATATATTGACTAATAATAAAGTAACACGTATTAAAAAAAATATAACACCAAATATAAAATATTCGGTTAATTTGGACCGGTTTTTAGGCTAAACCGGAACCAATCCGATTCAAACCGGTTCAGACCGGTTTACGTTATTTTTTGATCCATTTTAATCGGTTCGGTTATCCGGCCCGATTTTTGGGATGATTTTTTCGGTTTTCGGTAGAAAACCGGATATTTGCCCACCCCTAGGAAAACCTATGAACCTTAGAAATGTGATCATATTCATCACTTCATTTTTCTTTTCTTTTGAAAATAATTGAGCCCAAATTTATTTAATATTAGACTGAAACAAAAGATATCGTGTGGTTCGATCTTCACAAAAGTATAATTTTTTTAGGACTAATGTCCATTTAGTGTTAATTATCAAGATTTATAGCTCATTCTAATGAAAATTATTTCACACCGTCTATTTTCACAAATCTTAATCAAAATACTATATTACCCTCACTACCAAAAAAGACTTTAGCCGACGAAATATCCAAAAACAGGCCGACAAAATTTTTTTTCGTCAGCTAAAGTGGAATTTTAGCCCATGAAAATAATTTTCGTTGGCTAAACTATTTTTTCGTCGGCTATAGTGGAATTTTAGCCGACGAAAAAATTTTCGTCGGCTAAAGTGATTTTTTCGTCGGCTATAGTCTGTGAACTTTACCTGACGAAATTTGAAAAGTTTAGCCGACAAAATTAGAGTATTTCTTCGGCTAAAGTCCCTTTTAGTTACAAAATTGCACTACGGATGTTTCGGTGTCCGATTGACTATTGTGATACCAATCTGGAAGCAGAACAGCCTTACGAGTCAAACTCATTGCATATGCTATGATATATGGTCTTTTTTGGCTATCCGAGTTCGTTTAAGGCTTTAAAATGACATTTTTCTAAACACTTAACACACTAAAATACCCATATCTACACCTATATGAGGTATTTTGGTCGAACCTTTAACACAACAAACACTCACTATAATGAGACGCAAATGTCCATCTAAAAAATTTGACATTTACCCCTCTATGATAGGGCTCCCCATATAGATAAATAATGGTAAATAGTAGGCATGTTGTGATTCTGGTCATCAAAATTTACAAACAAAAATACGACCGTCAGATATTATCAATATGTTGAAATATTTTTATGGTAAAAAATTAAACTTGATCCGACAAATTTAAGGGCTTCATCTGAACGGTCAATCTCGTAAGTCAAACCCCTAAATTGTATTGACCGCAACTATCGGCACTGAGACTTTACCGGAATTACGTGATTTTTAACCGTAGACGTATTTCACCATTCCGGTCATATCTTATTTTACGACTTTTTTCCGTTTGAAGTTTCTACGTAGAGTTTGTTTTAGAAACATAACATTTACTTAAAGCTTAGTAAACAAGTTATACAACATTAGTAGGCATGTTGTGATTCCGATAATCAAAATTGAGAAACAAAATTCCGACCATCTGATATGATCATTATGTTGAACTATGTTTATAGAAAAAAATTCAACTTAATCTGACAACGTTAAGGGCTCGATCCTTACGGTCAATCCCGTAGGTCAAACCCCTTAACGCACGAAAACGGTCATTTGACCATCTAAATTACGTATTTTGCCCGGATATTCAACTGAAAATAGTTTCAAATCGATGAGACGCAACCAGTAGTATAAAAATTTTATGAAAAATAACTACCGGAGATATGGCTATCTCTAGGGAGAAAGAATGGAAAATTGCGTTAACCGCAATTATCGGCACCGAGACTTTACCGGAATTACGTGATTTTTCAACCATAGACGTATTTCACCATTCCGGTCATATCTTATTTCACGACTTTTTTCGTTTGAAGCTTCTACGTATAGGGTTTAGGGTTTTAGCTGACGAAATTAGGGTAATTCGTCGGCTGAAGTTAAATAAATAAATAAAATAAATAACTATAGCCGACGAAATTAGGGTAATTCGTCGGCTAAGGTTAAATAAATAAATATAGCTGACGAATTACCCTAATTCCGTCGGCTAAAGTTAAATAAATAAATAACTATAGCCGACGAAATTTATTAAAATTCGTCGGCAAAAGTTAATTAAAAATCCAAATTTTTTGACGGGGATTTTGAAAATTTCGAAATTTTTTCGACTAAAATTTTTAACTTTAGCCAACGAAATTAGGGTATTTTATCGGCTGAAGTTCAAAATTTTCTATATCTTTCATTTTTCTCCTCTTCATCTTCCATCCTCCTCCTCCTCTTCATCTTCCATCCTCCTCCTCCTCTCTAAATCCTTCTCCTCCTCCTCTCTAAATCCTTCTCCTCCTGCTTTCTCCTCTAAATCCTTCTTCTCCTCCTTCCTCCTCTAAATCTTTCTCCTCCTCCTTTCTCCTCTAAATCCTTCTCCTCATTCCTCCTCCTCCTCCTCTAAATCCTTCTCCTCTCTCTGTCCTCCTCCCCTAGCTCCTCTCTCCTCCTAGCCATGCTCCTCTTCTCCTTCACCACCGGTGTAAAAACGAAAAAGAAGCAAAAAAAGTTTAATAAAAAATACAAGAAAAAAATATGAAAAAAATAAAATAACTATAGCCGACGAATTTTTATAAAATTCATCGGCTAAAGTTAAAAAAAGAAAAAAATAATAATAACTTTAGCCGACGAATTACCCTAAAATTCGTCGGCTAAAGTTTAAAAAAGAAAAAAATAATAACTTAAGCCGACGAAATTTAATAAAATTTCATCGGCTAAGGTCCAAAAATTCATCTGCTAAAGTCCAGAAATTAAGCTACAAAAAATTTCTTCGTCAGCTAAATAAATGAATTTAGCCGACGATGAACAGTAATTTCGTCGGCTAAAGTCTTGGCCAACGGCTTTTTCCCGACGACTTCTTAACCGACGACGTTTCGTCGGCTAAGACTTTAGCCGACTAAATTTAGGGTCTAGCCAACGAAAAAATTTTGTCGTCTAAAGTAGTTGTTCCGGTAGTGCCTTCATTAAATAAAACCTAACTCCTGATAGCACCTATTTTATCCTCGCACTACCAGAACAACTAGTTTAGCCGACGAAATGTCGTCGGAAAAAAGTCGTCAGCCAAGACTTTAGTAGACGAATTTTTAGACCTTTGCCGACGAAATTTTATTTATCATTAAATTTCGTAGGCTATAGTAATTTATTTAATTTATTTATTTAACTTTAGCTGACAAATTTTATTAAATTTCGTAGGCTATTGTTATTTTATTTATTTATTTATTTAACTTTAGATGACGAATTTTATTAAAATTCGTCGTCTATAGTTATTTATTATTTATTTATTTAATTTACTTTAACCGACGAATTTTAATAAATTTCGTCGGCTATAGTTAGTTATTTTATTTATTTTTTCTTTTTTCTATTTAAATTTAGCAGACGAATTTTATTAAAATTCGTCGACTATAATTATTTATTTTATTTCTTTTTATTTCTTTTTTTATTTCTTGTATTTTTGATTAATTTTTTTGTTTCTTCTTTTTCGTTTTTCCGCTGGTGGTGAGGAGGAGAAGGAGGAGGAGAAGAGGAGGAGGAGGATATCACGCCCCAGCCTGAATTTACCTCCCTAAGGGCACCTGCACCGGTGTTGCTTTGGGCACGAGTAGAGGAGCCAAACGGTGGGCCAGCCAGAAAATAGCAGGAGCAACCTTGAAGCTTCCGTGCAGCGGTGAGTGGAGGAGCCGGCGACTGCGCGTTGACGGGGAGGTCGAGCAGCTGCTCGAGCAATCTTTGCTCGTTTCGTTGTTCGTCCGACCTGGTGGAGCCCACGAACGTGGGTGACGCCAGGGTTTATGTTTTTTTTTTCGACGCTTGTAATGCACGCGCCATTCATAGATCAGAAAAAAAGGACCAATAGGAGCACGCCACATGTGCAACCCTTTTCCAGATTTCGACCCCAACGGTCAAATTGATCTGGATAGTCCATTTCGAATCTAAAATTCGATCGAACGGCCCAGATTCAAAGGAAACGGCTAAAAAACGGGCAGATTCCATTTTTGAGAAAATAAACCCTAAATAATTACTAAAAATCCCAAAAAATTACAAATAACACCCTATAAAATTTCACCGTGTCGTTCAGTGATTGGTTGGAAATCTCACCGGGAATCTTACCCAATTATTTAGACGATAACGACACGTGGAGCTGACACATGTCATCCATTGATTGGTCGGAAATCTCACCGGGAATCTTATTATTTAGACGATAAGGACACGTGTCGTATACATATTGGTTGAAAATCAACACAAGAAATAATTATAAAAAAAATTAATTCATGAACAGTAATAGGAGGTGCTATTTTTTTACACTGCTGTACGAAAAACATGAACTGCACCTTCTATTGTCTGCTCCATCTCAAACAGTGCTTGCTCCTCCTCAAATAGGAGGAGCAACCTCCAAAAACCGGTGCACATGCTCTAAACCTGGGGTAGAACTTGCTGGACATATCCTAAGAAAAATTTTCTCGTAATCCCTCTTGAGAAAGGATAACCCACTACCCAACCCATTTTCATCTAATCCAAATGACACGAAATAATAACCTCACTATACCTGAGGTTATCCCGAATACCGAGTTGGATTCAAATACGAACTATTTCAGAGGACCTAGAGTCTAGATGTTATTTGTGACTGCACCTGAATCCCGGTCAGGCTGCCTACGTACTATGTACTCAGGGATCAAGCCACACGTAGCTCTTATTTTAATTAACGTCCTAATTGGACGAATCTCACTTTTCTATTTATC
Organism: Comarum palustre; assembly: GCA_951800085.1. Lineage (NCBI taxonomy): Eukaryota > Viridiplantae > Streptophyta > Magnoliopsida > Rosales > Rosaceae > Comarum > Comarum palustre. The sequence continues at coordinate 14,099,805 of OX637583.1, forward strand.
GGTCGAAAAAACTATTATGGATAGCATACGTTTATCGCAAATCCTGAGTTTAACCTCTCCACTGAGGTTCCATAAACCAACTATCTATCAGAATTATCCCAAACATTCAACCATACATATATACAACATCTAGAGAATAAATAATGGATAACTACAACATAAAGACAACCACATAAATAAACAAATTCACCAAGGGCATAAAAGTAATATCAACTAGAGGACACCCTTATAATTATCTTAAACTGCCAAGGGCAGTATAGCTAATTCGACCTTAATGACAGTTTGGTAAATATGCTAAGCTGCTTGGGGCAGCATTGTCTTTTTAGCCTCAGTGGCATCCTTGTAAATATGTAAAGCTGTCAATGACATTTCTAGGATTTCAGCCTCTATGGTATTCTTGTAATTAACCCTAAATATCAGGGGCAGTTCTGACATTTTACACCCATAGTAAATGGTAAAATACCAGATGTACCGTGGTAAAAAAAACCTTGAGGATTTACCCCTTTTCTTCTAAACCGTCTGAATAGACAACGTTGTCGCCAGCTCCGCCACCAGCCGCGGCCGGCCGGCCACCGGAGTCCGGCCAACCCAGAAACCTACCAAAATTTCACATGATGATCTTCAGATCATTCCGAACATCTTTCATGAACAACATTAAGCTCAATTCTAACCCCAAACATGTCAATTTATCAAGAACACATCAAACCCGATTTGGGGTTAAAAACTCTAAAATTTCAAATCCAAAATTCATCACATATCATAAATCGAGCTACAAGCTCCTAGATGATTGTTATACTCCTTAAGAGGATCAAAACCATACCTATATCACACCAGATGACGGCCTGAGGAGAGAGAACTCTGGCGATACTCGTTCACTGTGTAGTCGAGCTTCTCGGTGTCACTGCTCCCTCACGGTGACAAGTCGCACTTCACAGCCTACCTTGAAATGATCTTGGGTAGAGGCGAGTCTAACAAGACCGATGGTGTGGTCTTTGGTTGTCCGGTGACGGCGCACGGTGGCAATGAAGGGGACGACCCGAAACGGGTCGAGGAAAGCTCGATCGAGCTCTATAGTAAAATCATCTAATTTTTACTTCCCCTTGTTTCAACCCCTGTAAATTATATATATAGGTATTTTACCGCACAGTAACTTTACTGTAAACTTCATAAATCCACAGAAAATAGCACATCGCTCCGGAAAATAATCCGAGCATACTGGAGAGCTCAAATTAATATAATCTACCACCATGGGACATTCATTATATCTTTCTCAGAATCTAGAATATCTCGATATTGAACTCAAATATTAATTCGAGAAAAACTAACATCACGGTTACAACCCTCTGTAACCTGCCTGATCTCGATAAAAGGGTGAATTTTGGGACGGGGTGTTACAGAGGAGAAGAAGAAGAACAACAAGAGAAGGAGGAGGCTACGCCGGCCAAGAAATCTCAGGATTGGAGGAGGCCGAGAAGCTAGGAGAGGAGGAGAAGTCTAGAAGAGGGAGAAGGAGAGGGAGAAGGAGAGGAGGAGAAGGGGAGGAGGAGGAGAATGAGTTAGAGGAGGAGGAGGAGGAGAGGAGGATGAGGAGTTGCTGCCACTGGAGGACGAGGAGGAGGAGGAAGAGAGATGGCCAAATGACTGTTTCTGTATGTTAAGGGGTTTGACTTATGAGATTGACTGTAAGGATCGAGCCCTTAACGTTGTCGGATCAAGTTGAATTTTTTCCTGTAGATATATTTTGACATAATGATCATATCGGAAGGTCGGATTTTTGTTTCTCAAGTTTGATCATTGGAATCACAACATGCCTACTAATGTTGTATAACTTGTTTACTAAGTTTTAAGTAAATGTTCTGTTTCAAAAACAAACTCTAGGTAGATACTTCAAACGTAAAAAAGTCGTAAAATAAGATATGGCCGGAATGGTGAAATACATCTACGGTTGAAAAATAACGTAATTTCGGTAAAGTCTCGGTGCCGATAGTTGCGATTAATACAATTTAGGGGTTTGACTTACGAGATTGAATGTTCGGATGAAGCCCTTAAATTTATCGGATCAAGTTGAATTTTTTAACATAGACATATTTCAACATATTGATGATATCTGACGGTCGTATTTTTGTTTATGAATTTTGATGACTGGAATCACAACATGTCTATTTCTTACCATTATTTATCCCTATAGAGAGCCATATCATCAAGGGGTAAATGTCTCAAAATTTTTAGATGTGCATTTGCATCTCATCATGGTGACAGTTTGTTGTGTTGAAGGTTCGACCAAAATACCTCATATAGATGCAGATTTAGACATTTTCGTGTGTTAAGTGGTTAGAAAAACTACATTTGAAGCCTTAAACGAACTCGGATAGTCAAAAAACTCATATGTCATGAGTTTGACTCGTACGTCCGTTCCACTTCCAGATTGGTATCACAATAGTCAATCGGACACTGAAATATCCGTAGTGCAATTTTGTAAGTAAAGTATTTTAGCCGACAAAATACCCTAATTTCGTAGACTAATGTTCACACTCTATAGCCAACGAAAAAATACAATTTAGCCGACAAAAATTAAATTTCGTTGGCTAAAGTTGACTTTAGCCGACGTTTTTTTTTCGTCGGTCTGTTTTTGGTTATTTCGTCTGCTAAATTTTTTTTTCCTGGTAGTGTCGTCTCTCTCTCTCTTTTGATAACACCTCTCTCATCTGCGCCTCTCTCTGTTTCTCTCTCATTCTCGCCTCTCTCTTTTTCTCTCTCATCCTCGCGTCGATTCATTGTCGTCGTCCTCAGGCTGGTGCCCTCACCTCGTCTCCACAATCTTCGGCAACGTTAAGACCCCTTGATGCTGATGAGGCTATATCTCTCTCTCTGATACCCGTTCTGGAAACTTCTCTCCTTTATCTCTATTTCTCTCGATATCGGATATGAGGATCAAAATCATCCCATGGCGGAGCTCCCCTGTCCGCACCTCGCTTCTGAACCTCGACCTTGCCGATGACGTTAACGAAAAATCCAGTCGAAACCTCTGCTCTAGCTTCAGTGAGAAGATCCGAATATGAGATGTTGTGATGCCAGCCGATCTCCAACCTTCGATTTTCAAGTAACGTTGAGGCGATGTGAGCCCAACTTGAAATGGTAGGTTTTACTTTGAAACTCTCTATTCAGCCAAATCATGAAGCTCTGAAGTTGCTTCAATATTCAAGTCATTACTCTTCATTTTGGTCGTGAATTTATATATGTTGTGAGTTAGTTGTCATCCTTATGTATATGAATTTGAGTTCGTTGTTAAACATCAATACTGCATTATTGTATATTATTTCCGGAGGATTTGAGTTGTTGAATATCAATACTGCATTGTTGTATTTTATTACCAGAGGATAGTAACCTGGTTACTAGAGTAAAAAATTGTTTACTAGTAGTAGTCATTAATTACTGGGGTTTTGAGAGTTTTGACTGATTTTTAGGTGGTTACTGAGGGATAGTAACCGAGTTATTGGTGATTACTGGGGATAATAACTGAGTTATTGGTGATTACTGGGGATAGTAAACGAGTTATTGGTGATTACTGGAGGTCAGTAAACGAGTTATTAATGGACAGTGATCGATGTATCGAGTTACTGGGGGTTAGTAACCAGATTATCCGAGTTACTGGGTGTCAGTAACCGATTTATTGGTGATTATTAGAGTTTAGAAACTGAGTTACTGGGGGTTAGTAATTGGAATATCCGAGTTACTAGGCTTTAGTAGCCGATTTATTGGTGATTATTAGAGGTCTGGAACTGAGGGTCAGTAACTGGAATTTTCGAGTTATCAGGTGTCAGTAACCGATTTATCGGTGATCGAAATCTAGCAATCGGAGAAATCTGATCACCGAAGTCCGGCACTGGCGACCGGAGTCCAGCGGTGCTCCGACAAAGTCTTATCTCTTTAAAATGTCTTGAAAATTATTATTTAATATGATTTTAATAAAGATTTGTGTGTTTGGGCACAAATAAGTGATCTTTCATTCAATTGAGTTTCTTTTCATTGGAATGAGGTTTGACTTTTATTTTTTGTACAAATGGTCATTAGCCCTTTTTATTACTTACAAATTGATAAACATGATTTTTAAGAAGAAAAACAAGTTGTAACTATAATTGAGAAAAGATATACAAAAATGCAAGCTCTGTTAAGGTTTATCCTTTGCGGCGTTCACGATTTTAGTCAAAGGAGTTGGGCATCCTATTCCTTCTGGCTTCTCAGTTGAGATTAGTGATGATGGAGTATTCTCTAGGTTTCGAAATCATGCAATCTGAGTCCAACATTCATTTTTAGATTTGGGTCGTCGACATACTTTCTAGCGATGGCGGGTAATTCGGTTTGCTGTCGAAGTGTAGGAGAAACAGACGGCAAGGTCTGATTGTGCGTTGGCCTATTGGTGTGGCTCCTTTGCCACAACAAAGGGGTGGACTGGTCGGTGTGCAACAACGGAGTGTGTCTAGGGAGATGTTGGGTTATTGTCTTTCTGGCCAAGTGGTGACTGGGTTTCAATATGATAGCGACTGAAACTGGACGTTTCAATTAAACTCTTTTTGTCTACTGTAGTATATAGCAAATAAGGGTATCATTATAAGCCGGGGATTGAGAAAACTTTTACAATTTACGTTAATTAAAAAAATAAGAGAAAACAAAATAAAGAAAAAAACAAAGAAAAAATAAAACAAAGAAGATCAGATAGAAGAGATGTTAGAGACTTAGAAATCCACCACCAAACATGTTTCAAGACATGTTAACAATTAAAGCTTCAATCATTAAGTCACAAATTGGTTCAATCAAGAACAAACTGTGAACTCACTCCGTAAGTCCTTATTACTTACCTAAATTACTTAAACAAGATGACACACCGTTACTAAAGCCTTTAGAATAATAGATCAAGGTATAAGATCCCTGTAAGTTTGATTGAACAAGTATGCAAAACTAGTGTAGAACGCCTAGCTAGCATGCAAGTATCTCTATTTGGTTTCAACTATTATCTAATTACGCCATACTAACTGTTTAGGAGATTAAACAACCTAATTCTAGCCTCAGTCACAAGTTCATAAAAGTTCTCTATAAAATAAAACCAAATAAACAATTTGAAATACCCAATAATTTGAAACTAAGACTCAAAATAATATCTCAAACATTCTTGGGACTTCAAACATTTCTCCTAACTAAGACAATTTAGCTACACATGGCTGCAAAATCACATAAAAAGAATAGAATAAAGAAAAGGAAAACCGTGAATGATGAAGAGATTGATGATGGCTTAACGGTTTCCTTACGTGAGACAACAACTATGGAGGTTCCAATAATGTGAGAAGCAATTTGAACATACCTAATTCAGCTTTTTCATAAAATTTTATGTTCTCAATGGAAGGAAGCACATCTTCCACATCAAAAATTTCATCTGCTAACAACCAATTTTACATGCACACTAAAGCCTCCACTGATTTAGGAGTCAATGAACTCCTAAATGCAGAAATCACTCTACCTCTAGTGTTAAAACAAGACTCTGATGCAAATGTGGATGTTTGAATGGCAAATACGTCTCTAGTTATAGCTGCCAAAACAACAAACTTTGAACCATTTATCTTCCACCAACACAATATATCGAAATCCTCTTCCTTCTCATCAATAAATTCAAGAGGGTCACTTAAATATTGATCTACTTCATGTACCACCACTGCCTCATCACTCTCTTGGATCACATTTTTCCAATTATCCAACATCCGACCACTGACACCTCTCCTAGAATTGCTGCTTGAAGAAGTGATTGTGCTATTTGAACTTTTAGGGCCTCCTTGCTTGAATATATGTCTGCCACCATCAACTGTTGGTGCATACTGAAAACATAATACATTACAGAATTAAAAAAAATAGTAGACCTAACATATAATTATGTACAAGCAAAATACATAAATGGATATATTAAAAGTTGTACCTCATTGTAGAGTTCCATTAATAAAGATTTAATATCTTTGGTTCGTTGTTTCACATCATCTTCCGACATTTCCTCTTCCCTCAGAGAATGTGTCTAATTCCAAAGTTTGAATCTGGGATCAAGTACAAGGCCAACAATAATCAAGTGGTTCATGTCGGTAAAGCTACAAAAGTATTTCAAGAACCTAGATCTCATATTTGCAGCCATGTCGGTTATAATTTTTTCTATTTTGGATCCAGTTGTCATTTCAGGTTCAACAAATAGGCCATTGATGTTATTCTCCATTGTTAAAACATCATGAAATGTGGTATGGGCAGTTGGATGCAAGCTTGCACTACATCGTAGTGTGATATCCCAAAACCCTTATAGAAGTTCAACAAGCACCACAGCCATTTTCCAATCTCCCACTCCAGGAGGCCCAACTCTACCCTTTCTGTTAGATGAAGGAACATTAACATTTTCATCCTCATTAAACTCCTCCTCTGGTTCCTTGTAATAATTCACAAAAAACTGATCCTTATCTTCCTCTAATCTAACAAAAGCTTTTTTTGTACTTTATGGCTGCCTCCAACATTAGATATGTTCAATTCCATCTTGTTGGGACATCAAGATAAACCAGAGTAGCAGTGCCAAGTTTTTCACTCGCCACAGCTTTCCGAAAACTTTTAAGTCGATTAGGTGAAGACCTAACATACTTGACAGCATTCCTAATAGCCAAAACACTTTTTTACAGCCTCTTCAAGCATGTGCTACAATCAGATTGCATATGTGGGTTGTGCATCTCACATGCGTATATTTGCACTTCAAAACATATTGGTAGGAATCAGAACTATTCATCTTTGCTTTAAGCCATTTTATAGCCGACTTATTGGCAGTAACATTGTCCATAGTAATTGTTAAAACATTTTCAATCTCCCACGCAGTAAACATAACTCAATAAGCCTGTCTATGGTTGCTCCTTGGTGATTTTGGATAACACAGAAGTTTATAATCCTCCTGTGCATTTTCCAATCTTGATCAATAAAATGGGCAGTAAGCACCATATAATTGATGTTTTGCACACTGTCTAAGTATTTGTAGTGAGACAGACCCTATAACCTTCAAAGTTTTTTCAACTCTTTTTTTTCTACAACATACAACTTGTGAAAGCATGTAACCAGGTTCCTACAAGAGGGCAACAGAATAAACAAAGGACACACTCTACCACAAAATCGATTGAACCCTTTTTTCTCAACAGTGCTAAAGGGCAACTCATTTCAATTGTAGCTTTTATGTAGTCATCTTCATCGAAACCTATAGCAACCATCTTGTTTTCCTTAGACCTATCACCACTAATAACCTTCTGATCCTTACTTTGTCTAGCGGGAAAGTACCTACAATACTTATTCATATGCCTAATCATCCTGAAGTCCCATTCTTCCCACTCGCCACCGCAAAATTCCCAATTTTCTCTCTAGGACAATGCTTACAATGAGCTCTCTTTTCTACAATGTCTATTGGATTTCCCTCATCATCTTTACCCTTCACAATCTTCTGATATTCCTTAAAGTGCTCCCAAACTTTACTACATTTAAACTTCGTATTCTTATCCCCTACAAAAGACTCACCTAGATTTGAAGAAGCTTCTTGTGTTGCAGTAGCTTGTTGGCTTGAAGGAGCATGTTGTGTTTCAGGAGCTTGTTCTGGTCTTGTATCTTCTTCTGTTCCAAGAGCTTGCTTACTTGCTACATCGCTTGAAGTTCCACCATCTTCAATTAGGAGGGGTTTATAAGGTGACGTTGTTGTGGAAGAATCAGCAAGCCCTGAAGCACTTTGGTTTCATCGAGCAACCGATTTCCTCCCTCTAGCCATCAGTTCAATATGTTACAAAAAATCAAAACCGATGTTCAAATCTCAGTCAATAAACATCATAGACGAAGACGAGAAAGAAATTAAATCATGAAAGGATGCACGAAGATTAATAGAAGATTAATTAAGCATCATGAAAGGATTTACCTCACAAACTAACAAAGAAGAGAAAGAAATTGGCGGACGAGCAGCCGAGCTCGAGCAGATCTGCAGATGAGGCTATTTTGGAGAGACAAACTCGTCTCTGAAGCTGAGGAAGTGAGAAATGAGAAAACGGGCGGTGTAGAATGACTGATACAATTAGGGTTTTTTTTTATTTTGGGACGGGCCGGGTTTTAACGGGATCCAACTAAAAAGACCCGATCCCGTTATTTAAAAACGGGCTGGGCCGGGACAAGCCTTCAATTTTTGAAATCAAGTCCCGTCTCGTCTCGTCTCATGAATTTTAGGGACGGGACCGGGACAGGCCTTCGGGACCGGTTTCAAATGCCTAGCCCTAGTTCTGGTGATTCCTAATGGGCCTGGCTGATTTAGGCCTATTAGGGTTTCTGTAGTTAGGTTGTTGGCTCAATTTTGCTGGACTCTTCTGTTATGGGCTTTGTTGAGCTAGGTCTTCATGACCCAAGTTCGAATGACTGAAGGGATCCATGTTGCTATGGATGGAGAGGTGGAGATGACTTTGGTGGAGGCACCTCGTCTGGAAACCGCGTCTCTGACGGGTACAGGGAAGAATGAGGCCTTAGAGGTCTAGATTATGAAGCATGAGGTGGAGAATGGGGACCTTGCAGGTGCATCGTTTGTTTAATTGAATAAGGCCAAGACATACATAACAGAATATTCTACAACACTCCCCCTTGTGTCGCGTGTCGTTATGCTGGTGATGCTTCAAATGTTGTCTCATTAAAAACATCGTCAAGTAACAAAAATCCTATGGGAAAACTGAACCTTGATCGTAGGAAAAAAGAGTATAACACACCAATCATGTGAACTCCCCCTGATGTGTACATTACTTAAGAATGGTTGATATCCGACGCATGCATATGGTCTTCACATGTTTATCAAATGTAGATTTAGGCAAAGACGTAGTAAATAAATCTGTCACGTTTTTTTGAGAACTCACTTTGTTCACTTGAATGTTAAGAAATGCTTGTTGCTGTTGATTGTATAAGAACTTAGGTGAAATATGCTTTGTATTGTCACCTTTAATAAAGTCATGTTTCATTTGCTCAATGCAGGTTGCATTGTCTTCATACATGCATGTAGGCTTATCAGTTGTAGATCTTAATCCACCAGTTCTTCTAATGTGTCCAATGATTGATCTCAACCATACATATTCACGAACAGCTTCATGTAGAGCAATGATCTCTGCATGATTTGGGGATGTTGCCACAAGAGTCTGTTTAGTAATTCTCCAAGATATTGTCGTATTCCCAATGGTGAATACATAACCAGTTTGAGAACGTCCTTTGTATGGGTCTGATATGTATCCTGCGTCGGAAAAACCTACTAACATATTGTTAGGATTCTCGGCATAACCAAGGATGGCAGTGGCATGCACGACGTCCAGTCCCAACTCCGACCGAGTCCGTGTTCCTCATGTACTGCAAGGTCAATTTTGGTCTTCTTTTCATTTGTGTAGGGAAAGAACAATTCTAGGTCAATGTTGTGTTTAAGATATCAAAATACATTCTTTACACCGGCCCAATGACGTTGGGTTGGCGCTGAGCTAAATCTAGCTAACAAATTCACTGAGAAGACAATGTCTTGTCGAGTACCATGAGCTCCAAATTACTTGAATCCGTAAGGTGAGCGTTGCAGTCTCATAGCATACGCACTCCATGGTTTAGAGTCTCCTGATTTAGGCAACAAAATCTCATCTGAGACTTTCATGTATATCTCTGAGTCAAGATCTCCATAGAGATAAGTTGTAACCACATCCATAAGCTGCATATCTAGCTTTTCAGACACTACTAAACTTATGACGTAGCAGAAAGTAATAATGCCCATTACTGGAGAATATGTCTCCTCGTAGTCTATACCAGGGCGTTGTGAGAAACCTTGCACCATAAGGCTAACTTTGTATCTAAGTACCTCGTTCTTTTCATTACTCTTTCTAACAAAGACCCATTTATGTCCTACAGGCTTTACAGTTGGCGAAGCTAGCACTACTTGGCCAAATACCTGTCCCTTTGCTAGAGAATCTAGTTTTGCCTGGATAACATCTTTCTATTTAGCCAATCAGCTCTACGTTGGCATTCAGCAATAGAGCGTGGTTCGATGTCGTCGTACTCTATGATTTCATGAGCTACGAAATATGCAAATATGTCGTTCACTTGCATAGATGACCGATCTATCAATTCATAAGTGTTATCATAACACATGGAGATTTCTATATTTTCTGATGTCGACATTGATCCTGAGGCGCCCATATGGATTCTAACATCGATTCTAGGACATAGCTATAATCAAAGATAATCTCATGGGAGATATTCTCCACATCAATGATCAAAGGATAATGTTGTGCCTTAGCAGTCTGTATCTTTCTGGGACGCGTATCCATCGAACCATGTGGTCTCCCCTTTTTCCTTTGAGGAGGAGCCACGACCTCCATCCCCCCACCATAGGCGGCTATACCATCGGCAGCCATACCGAGCTCGGAGACGGTTATGCCTTCATTTTGAGGGACTTCGAGCCTTGCAGGAACATTTGCAGCTGATAATTCAGATCTTGTTACTCTAGCAACCTCGGCAAAGGAGTCAGGCATCAAATCTACTACCTTTTAGAGATTGAGATTTCGTTCCACTTCATTATCAACTTGAGAAGTGCAGGGATCATGATGAGACTGTGAGGAGACAAACCACGACACTTAACGTCGTTCCTTATGAACACTTATGTTCTTATCTCCCCATAACGACGGGAAAAGTGTCTCATCAAAATGACAATCGGTGAATCACACCATGAATAAAACTCCTGTAGAAGGATCTAGGTATATCGAATGATTGTTGGTGACTCATATCCAACATAGATACCTAATCGTCTTTGAGGACCCATTTTTGAACGCAGTGGTGACGCTATTGGCACATATACAGCACAACCAAAGATGCGTAGATGCGAAATATCAGGCTCATACCCAGTTACCAACTGGTACGCACTAAAGATTTGGTGTGTGGTGGGTCTGAAACGAATAAGTAAAGCTGCATGTTGTATTGCATAGCCCTATGATGCAATTGAAAGGTTAGTGCTCATAACTAAAGCTCGAACGATCATCTGAAGTCGTTTAATGGTAGCTTCTGCAAGACCATTTTGAGTGTGCACATGGGGTACGGGATGTTCAACTTCAATCCCTATTGACATGCAATATACGTCAAAAGTTTTTGATGTTAACACTCCAGCATTGTCCAATCAAATAGACTTGATAACAACGTTGGTGAGCCATAAGTTTTATGATTTGAGCTAAGAGTTTTAGAAATGCAGCGTTGCATGTAGATAACAACGCAACGTGAGTCCAACGTGTGGAGACATCTATTAGAACCATAAAATACTTAAATGATCCACAACTTGGATGAATCAATCCACATATGTCACCTTGAATCCTATGTAAGAACAGTATATTAGTTGTGTTATCTTTAGCATATGATGGTCTTGTTGTGATCTTTTCAAAGGAACAAGCTTTGTAAAATGAGCGATGTGCATTGGAAGGAGCTAATAACACACTATGGGAGAGATGCCGTGCCTCAGTAGTATGGGAAGACGGCCGAGCAACATCCTGGATGTCAGAGCCGAGCTCGGCAGGCACTAATGCTGACAATGGGCTGCCACCATCAATGGTGACATCACCACCTTGGGGCGTGATAACATGATGTCCCAAACGTCGGCATTTCGATCTAAAAAAGGGATGGCCATGTGAATTGCTCAAAATCTAGATCATCATATCTCTTCTATGATGACCAAGACGGTCATGCCAAAGCTTGTATAAGTCAGACTCCCAAAGTTCTTATTTGGCGACTACATGAGATTCAATAATCCGAACAGTAGTGAGGTAAAGCCCACTAGACTGACTCATAAGTTTCTCCAATGTGCATTTTCGTCCGCATTCATGAGAAGTAATACACATAAATTCTTGTCCATTCTCACAATGAGTTTTCAGGCAAAAATCATTAGCGTGTATGTCTTTGAAGCTCAATATGGTTCAATTTCCTTTAGGTTCATAAGGCGCATCCACAACATGGATCAAAGTTCTCTGAGGCAATAAGAATCTAGCGGATCCACGTCCTCGAATTACAGGTGAAGATCCAATCATTGTTGTCACGGAGGTTGTACAAGGTACTAACTCAATAAAGAGTTGTCGGTTCCTTAAGATTATGTGCATAGTTCTACTATCTGTGAGGCACTCGATCTCTCCAGTAGTCATACATACAAAAGAGAGTAGATATATGAGTAAATAGTTCATTTTGGAGTTATTTAAAAATGATTGGAAAGTACTTATAAGATCATCAATCCTTAGAGTGCAAAAATTTTTCCGCGCAGGATGACCTGTGCGTATTCAAATAGCTATAACTTCTTTGTTAGGATAGATATGAACAAACAGCTAACTGTTCTGGAAAATAGACTCGTAGAGCTTTCCAGTGATATAGAATAGGCATTTTAGTTTGTCAGGAGAAGTTCACAATACTCTTTCGAAATTGCTGTCTAGGGAGGGACAAATTTGCTATTTTTGCAGAATTGACATGTGCAAGTTTTTTGGAGCTTGCAAAAAGCGTGTAGGCTGATACCTAGGCCATAAGTTAGGTGTTTTCGTATAAAAGATTCGGCATAAGAAATGTCAACATCTAGTAAAAGACGGCATTTGGTCTACTAGCGTAGAGAGATCCAAAATCGAAAGCTTTCGGTAACTCTAAGTGTAATATGACTAGGCATATCTGTGGAGGGTCGGTAGTGTGAGGCACACTTAAAACCACTAGCTCCTTAATTTCAGACAATTTTAAGACATCACACTTTACTTGGATGAGCCTAGTTAATACAATCGATGATGAAAAATCCGCTAGAGTAGAAGACTTAGCTGGAAAATACATGAAGCACACATGAGTGTGTATAGGGCCATGTGTCACCATCCTTCGGGATGGACCGGGACGGTGCAGTAACCTAACCTTGTAGGTTGTGATTCATGCCATTATGCACGAAAATTTTGATGCCAATGGTCAAGAGAACCACATCAATTACCAACTGAGGGAGCACAGGTATGCTGTTTGGTAGGATTCTTGGGCTTTGGTGCGCCGTCACTAGGGCCGGCGGTACCACCATCTCGTCGTCACACATTGGGGCGGCATTGGTTGCCGCCACCAAATCTTTTCATGATGTTTGTGTCCTCTATTTTTACGAGCTTTTCCACCACGGTCATATATTACTATAGTTGCTCTTCGGTGCAGTCCAGGGGCGAACATTGTTTTTATCAAGGACCATATTGCTCTTTTCTTCGATCATTAGCTGTGATATTAGACCACTAAAGGCAGTGAGTCTCTTTTGTTGGTGATCATGCGATATTGGTTCATCAATTCTTTTACCAAATTCAAGAACTAAAGGACGGAAACCTAATGGTCGGCTATCATCCTCCAACACAAACAATGGCTCAAAAGAAAACTAAAATCAATTATGGGTATAGGTAGCAAGATGACATGTAGAATGATGTTAATTGGTTTTGATTTGGGTTATGATACTAATGCAAGTGAAATAAAAGGAAAAATGATCCAAAAAATATCTGATTTTTTAGAGAAGCAAAATTTTGGTATCTCACATTTCAAAAACTTTAAAACGATATCCCACGTTCTTACCCCAACTAAAGAAAGGTATCTGGAATCGGTAGTTCGGTTAAAAAACGAACGACATACATTTTGACATGAAAAGACAAATTTACCCTTTGTTAACAGTGTCTGACTTTTTAGAGAAGCAAAGCTTTGGTGTCTCATGTTTTAAAAATTTTAAAACGGTATCTCACGTTCGTACCCCGACTGAAGAAATGTATATGGAACTGCTAGTTCCGTTAAAAAAATATTTTTTATTCCTTTTTCATCTATAAAATTCTATGTCTTTAAAATTAAGAATACTAATTAATTAAAATTTTATCGAAGAGTGAATATAACTTAGTAAATAGAAAAGAAAAGAAAAATAATTGTCATATTCGTCTCCATCGGAGAAAAAAAGAAGGGAGAAGCGTCGTCGTCGGAGAAAGAGAGAAGAGAGATGCGCCATTGGAGGAGAAGAGAGAAAAGAGCAGTGTCGTTTTTGAAAAACAATCTTGTCACAGTAGTCATCATCATTGTCGAATAGGCTTTGCCAAACTGGTAAAGTCTTCTTAAACACAACTGTTTGTAGTCAGTGCTCAAGGAAGTTTTCCACAATCAAAGCCAAAATAGAAAAGAGCAGCATTGACGAGTGCCGTTACCGGTTCATTGATAAAGCACCTGCAATTTAAACCCTATCATTGTAGTAACTGTAAGTAGGGATCGTTCAAGTCGGGGACACTAGGGAATGATTATTACTGTATTATAAACAAGTTAGTAATTTTCACAAAAATACAAAATAAATATAGATAGTATAAACAATTATCTGTCACATAATACACAAGTAAATACTATCACATAAATATACACATATACATACATTTTCGGCACAAGTATAAATAAATATAAAATATAACTAAAAACTACTTATAGATTATTTACATGTTTACAAAGTTTTATTATGGGGATTTAGATTTTCTTTCTAAATTATTTCTACTCCTAAACCTTAGATTAATATTTACATTGGTCAATCAATTGTTAAGCACAAAACATAGCTAACACCAAATAGAAAACACATAAGTTTTACACACGAACAAGATGCAATGAAATATATTTTCGTGAATTCTAATTAATTCCAACTATTTAGACTTCTCATGTAAACTTAGGACCTACAATCGCCTGATCCTAAATTTATATATGTGTCATCTTGTTTAGTGCCTACAATCGCCTGACACTAATACAAAATACACTTACGAGCGAGAATCATTGGAGACATGATCCTAGGTATGGCGTCACTCATCCTATTAACATGTAAATCACTTTACTCTATCAACCCTTAGCAATGCCTAAAAATCAAGAACCTAATCGGCGAACTTAACCTTAGAACACTACGGCATATTAAACTTCCCCTTAGGAATATCCGTGCACAAGACTACCCTTATGTTCGATTACGTGTTCAGGTGTGTGATTAATCAATTAGAAAACAGTAATAACATAAACATACACAACCTATTCTAAATCCAAAACCTAGCATGTATCCTAAATGTTATGCTAACAAACACATTCATTAGTAGATCATAAAGAAAAACAAACAAACATGTTCATAACATAAAATCAGAAACCGAAATACCAATATATATATATATATATATAACATTGAATTAAACACAGTAGAATTACACAAAGACATGAAGGAATCCATACCAAATCCTACCTAAAAGGTTCGGCTAACTTTGTGTCTCGGCTGTGTTTGAGGGATTTTGGTAGAATTGGCTAGCTAAGGCTTTCACAAAATTGATGACCTCTTTTCAGTTGTATTACATGTGTATTTATAGAGGAAAACTCCTAAAGAAACCCAAAGAGATTCGGCAGCCTACTCCTTGTCCATGTCGGATTGGGCTTCTTGCTTTTCCTTGTTGCACACAACTTTGATTCTTGAATTTACTAACTTGGATAATGATTCATAGACTTCTTTTCTGAATTATTGGACTCCCCTACATGTTAAGGGATCAATGAAGGACTCCCTTACACGTTTTGGGCTCCATAGGACAGCCGAATCCCCTCCATAGTCTCGGTAGAACAAGTTATCCTGTTTTGAACGGGATAACTTTCCTAGTTGTTGTTTTCGGCTTCTTCTTGGTGATTTCTTCGATTATTCTTCTTCTAAACAACTTACCATGTCTTCATTAAGCTCTTCATCAATCATTTGGCATGCTTGGGAAGGATTTTGGTGAAGAAACACACTCACGAACTCGGTAGACAACTTCAGCAAAATCTGTCTTGTTTCCAGCAGACTGACCTCCAGCCATTGTTTACATCATAACTCCTTCCTCCGAACTTGGATTGCTGCGATTCCAAAAGATTTAGAAACTAGACATCCACAGATTTCCATCCATATATGGCACGTTTCCTGGTTCCTCCTGAAACGTCCTAGGGAAATTTTTGAAGTTAAGTTATAGTTTCTGGAAATCCTTTGTTTTTGTTCCGAATTCATGCTCTCGGCCTCTTGTCTTTCCATGCTTCTTTTGCTACCTTTCATAAGTCCGATCCTCATGATTCTTGTTTCCTTAAGTCCATATACATGTCACCTAAACATTAAAGAAAATTAATCAAGTAATGACAATGTATAAATTTACAGAATCATAAGAAATAAGACTATAACTTCATAAGTCAGCTTTTAACAATATTGCACATAATTTATCTATTTTACACATGTTTTAGCCAATGTTCTACAAATAATCCCTTATGCTAAATAACTACTAAAACTATACTAATAATGGATAAAAAAGCATAAATGAGGGTAAAAACGTATTAAGAACGTGGCATAAAATTGACGCAGCACAAGCAATCAAAGGATTACAAGCGTAATCCTAATAGAACAAGGATCTGGAATCCACCAGAAAATATAAGAGAAACTTCTCTAATAATAGGTTTTTATAAAATCAAGGTTGTACCAAATACATAAAATGATGGTGCTTATATAGGCATCCAAACCTAATACAATCAAAATCCTAATCTAACAATAATTCCTAAGAATCCTAATTAAAAAAGGAAACAAATAACCTTGAATAACACAAAAATATTATCAACCTAAAATACTAAAACACAAATCAGATAATTAAGACTAAATCTTTAGGCTTCAAATCTCGTCCTACATCAAAAATGCTCCTATCAAGCATCGCCGTTGAAAAACAATCTTGTCGCAGTAGTTATCGTCATTGTCGAATAGACTTTGTCAAACCGGTAAACCCTTCTTAAACACAACTGTTTGTAGTCGGCGCTCAAGGAAGTTCTCCACAATCAAAGCAAAAATATAATCAAGCTTGTTCTGACACTCCTCTAAAAACCCATAACGATCAAGTGAACAATGGATTCTCCATTCTGTCATGACAACATCTCTCTCTCAAAAAATAATACAGTTTTTGATGCTAATACTTAACGCTATGCACATGATAGTCAGCATTAGCTAATTTTAGCCACCTTAAACTATTTTGTATCAGTCATATTTTCCAAATCTTTATGGTTCATTTTAAAATTAGAGAACGTGTGTAATCAATTGGTGGTTATCAAAAACAAAAGTAGTCAGATGTGGTTAATTTGAGATTCAGATGTTGCACCGGATCCTACAATAGTCATCTATAGCATATGATCTCGACGAAAAAATGAAGTCAAGACCGAGAGTGGATTGGAGAAGGGCGAGGATCTCAGATGGGAGTGATGGTGTAGAGGATATTGGTGACTCGGAACTAACTGTTTCATATACCTTTCTTCATTCGGAGTAAAAACGTGAGATAACGTTTTGAAGTTTTTGAAACGTGAGACACGAAAGTTTTGCTTCTCTAAAAGGTTAGACACTGTTTGGATATTTTTTCAAAAACTAAGGGTAAATCAGTCTTTCCACATCAAAAAATGTATGCCTTAAGTTTTTTTTAATGGAAATAACAGTTCTAGATATCTTTCTTCAGTCGGGGTAAGAACGTAGGATACCGTTTTGAAGTTTTTGAAACATGAGACACCAGAACTTTGATTCTCTAAAAGGTCGAACACTGTTTGGATCATTTTTCCAAAATAAAATATGCTAGACTACGCAAGTTGTTACCAAATGGATGAGAGTTGAAGCTTAGGTGGCCCACCACTTCCTTGCATGCATTGATGATTAAGCTACAACTGATAGGATGCAATAACAAGCACTGCTTGAGAGACAAAGAGGTGCTTCATCCTTGTCTAATGATGAGCCCAATGTCGTCGTCAGGCAGGACTCTTTTAGTCCCATATTGATCTATAGAGCTGATCCTCAACTGACTTGATGATGTGGGCGGGGTTGAGGAGGTGGAAGACCATAGTTGTTGTTGTATGCTGATGTACCCTTGATGGTATGGTCGATGACGGAGGAAGGTGATGCTGGTTGCTGCAGAGGGGTCTGGGTTGTGGTTGTTTGGTGCAGCCCATCTGATCCTTTGATGTCATCGGGGTGCATCCAGGAAGGGTAGGATGGCGGTGGTTGGTCGTTGTTAGCCTCTGAGTCATGGTCTTGGTGGCGGGGTACCGGCTTTGGTGGTGCACGCTTCTCCATGATGTGACAAGAAATGACAGTGGGTCCAGTGATGGACCCATGATTTTGTATATATGGGGGAAAATGTTCATACGAAGCCAACATAGTCTAAAAGTGTGAGTGTAAACATTAAATCTTAAGAGAACTTAGGTAAAATCTAGGTATATTTACTTGAAGAAAGGAGGAATAAGGAAACTCACTGAGGGGACCAGCCCTCACTTGTCTCAATGTAGGTTTGCCAATGAGTGGGTGCACGTTTCACTCTGTCTCTATTTATATTGAGAAAACGACGACACATCGTATATCGCTGGAAATAGGAAAAGAAAATAAACATCATTCGCCTTCGTAGTGTATGAAGCTATGCTGAATGAAAATAGAAGTGGAAACGAGGAAGCGCGGAAGCGTTTTTTTAATTTGTTGGAAGCGAAACGTTTTGGAAGTGTCAAAATAAAATAATTTATATATATATATATTAAAAAATGGCAGTGGGTGCAGTGGCAGACCCATAATTTTGTGTGTATATATATATATTAAAAAATAAAAATAAAGATTTGAAAATAATAATACATGTTACTTCGCGTTTATTTTTTTCAACTGAAAATGCATCTATTAAAATATGCCCATTAATTCATATTAATAAGAGAATGAGATTGGATGAAAGTCAACATAGGTCAAAAGTAAAGTTAATAAGACTCTTTTACTTCACTAATTCTTGTCCTTTACTCTAACCATTTATAGTCTTGTATCTTACCCGTAAAGAGTTGTATCGAATTCATTACAAACCCATTATCAATTCTTGATCCTTTGCCAAAATTATTAAGGGGGTCGTCTAGATAGATTATGATAGAGAGTCGAAGTTGATTGTAGGTCGATTTAGCAAAGTTTCTGAAGAATTGAGTCAATCTCACAGAGACGAGGTTCAAGGTTTCAAAATAGATGCTTCTCAAATCGGAATCGTCCTTCCTGTTCGGTGTGAAAATGGATTTTCTCGAACAACCAAGGTTGAGGGCGTGTCAGTACCTATGGGTCAGGTACAACCTTGATCTTGATGCTTGTTCGCCTTCTGTCTTCTTCTCAAACGATTGTGGTACATGCGTTGATCATGCCGGCACTTAGGTTCTTCTTAGACCTACCTGAAGAGCAACTAGGATTTTTCTCCTCCTCTTGCGAAGTGGACGTTCCTACTCAGACCGGTGTAGTTGAGCAGAGCTAAAAATCAGGAGTGTAGTGTGTTCGCCAAAGGGTTCCATGGCAAACCGGGGATATTTGCTAGAGTTCTCACTCCAACAATGGTTTTTACGGGTATTCACCTACGGATAGGGCTTTATGAAGCGATGGTGGACTGTTCGCTCACGGATGAGGCTTGGTGAGTAGAAGCGGGTAGTGCTCATAGATGAGGCTTTGGTGAGGTAGTAGCGGATAATGCTGACGGGTCGGGCTTTGGTGAGTAGCAGCGGGGAATGCCTATGGATAGGGCTTTGGTGGACAAAAAGATTCAAGGAATCTTTCTGGTAGAGGTGCTCTGGAAAGGCTTGTTTTGCAGTGTGCAAAAGTTGTATTGAATCGTTAAGATGTGTTTATGTCTCTGTATCTTGACCCCTTTATATAGTGACCACTAGAGTTTGTTCTTTCTTGCGGATCAAGGCATATCAAATCCCCTTGGATCTTCGGAGTATTCCTTTAGCAACCACAAATCCTTGTCAATCATGACTTCAAACCGAAAGGAAACACATTAATAATAACATAGACCGCAAGAATCGGTCCAATGGGCTCTTATGCAAAGCATTCACCGAAAGATAATATTTTGGCCCAAACATAGCCCCCCAGGTCTTGAAGGAGAAGCCATGCGTCTTGACTGAAAAGACCTATAGTCCCCATGCGTCATTCGTCAAAAGCTACTAAACCGGTTCAACTAACAAACACCAAATTCAAATGTTGGTCTTAACTCTTGAAGCTTCAATGAAAATTAGCAATAGCTAGGTAACCCATATAGCAACATAATTAATCACCAACATGATAACCATGTAATCAACTTGAATACCTGGACTGATCTGATAAGAAAATGGCCTTAAGGTCCTGCTGAACTCTCGACGTAGAGAAGCCCCCCATGCTTCATTAAATATAATAACAAGACCACAAGAATTGATCTTGATGATAATTGATAGCAATGAACCAAGAAAACTTAGCCTCAAGGTAGACATGATTGCACTTCACTCTAGATGAATAAGAAGAGTTTGAACCAACCACTTTGTCAGGACCCACCCCGAGTTAAATCCCTTTAACCCGAAGTAAATCCTGCGGGGACCACCTTAAGGGAACTTAACGAAACCCCCTTGAAATGGCCAACCCTTCCTACATACCAACTCAGCACTTCCATGAGTATCTAACAACAATCCCTAACTCATGAAGGCATCCTGCTCCCTAACCTACTTAATTAGCTAAACTGGGTTAGTCAGAGCAGTCTACAAAGATGATTACCTTAAAGAATTTCAAGCGGCAACGGATTGATCGACTATGCCTCGACTCTTGTACGCGCACGACCTCCGCTCGAGAACCCTGCATCACTGGGCATTTGAAAATGAAGGGCCCAGGGGAGAAACATTGAAAACTGTCAGGGTGAGTGGACAAAAATAAAATATAAAACTCTAATTCCTTTAATGTTCGCCCTTTAAATTTTTCTAAGAAAATCCGCATGCAAGTAAATCATAAATAATGTCTTGGCTCAAATATAAACAATTATGTGGGGTGTTAACCTCATCCACGAGAAAACCGACTTGCTCTACCACGAGAGGGTCCATTGACCAGCTTATCGGAGAGGGTCCCATGACCTGCGCTATTCGGGAGAGTCTATTGACCAGCTACCACCGAAGAGGGTCCTGACCTGCTCTATCCAGCAGGGTCATAATGACCAGCTACCACCGAAGAGGGTCAGACCAGCTACAATCCAGAGATGGTACCCGCTCCATCTAGAGAGGGTCCATGCTAGCATGCAATATATATCCTTATCCTTTAAAATCCTTTAAAAACCTTTAAAACCTGTAAAACCTCGTAAAACTTCGTGGGAATAATAAATCGAAAACCAAGTCAAATCTCCCTGACTTTACCCCAAATACATTGGATTTAAAAACCTTTCCAGGAACCCAAAACCGGTTCTCTGCCTTTACTTTAAAACCCTTTAAATCCAAGAGCCAGATTTCTCCTTTTTAAAACATCCCGCTCCATAATCCCAAAACGGTGAAAACCATTAAAAACCATAATCCGGGAAAATCCTTTAAAACCCCGGGAAAGGTAGGAACCTCTTTCCCGGCTCGTTTATCTTTAAATTAGTAAATCCTCATTTTTCCAAAATCACTGTAAAACATTAAATGAAGGAAATCACATAAATAAAGGAGAAAACAAGTAAAGTCTATGTCATGCAGTTTAATTTAAAAAAACAAAGTTCACTCACAGTACTTAATGCGACTCCCTTCCTGCTCGGAAAGCTCCTCCAGCTAACCACGTAGTCGAGCCCGTCTCACGTTCAACCAGAGACTGTACAAATAAACCAATGTATTAGTCATCCCAAAGTAGACTTGGTCTTTTCCTAGTTTGACCAGACAATCCTATTTGACCACGTGTTGACCAAGTTCCTTTCTATGACACTTTACCCTCTTTGACTTTCTTTCCCGGTTATCGACTCTTAACTCAATTTACCGGAAGTCCGACTCAGCCTCCGAACTTTCCTTTATCACTTTAACTTGACGTTAGGGTGTCACATAATAATTTGTTGAATTACTATGGACACCTAACGTGTCACATTAATCAATAAATTTAACCTTGAGTCGATTTACCGATTTACGTGAAACACCAACTTTACTTAACGTGGTCAACTTGACATTTTCTCAGAAATTCCAGTTATCATTTTCCGATAACAATTTAACACTACCAATTTAACCAAAAAGTGTCAAACTTCATTGAACTTCAATTCCTTAACCATTTTTCTGAAAATGTAACTTTTCCAAAATGGAAACTTTCCCTTAATGGAAACTTCCCCAAAATGGAAAGTTTCCCAATTTAGCAGGTTTCCAAACATAGATGGTTTCCTAAAATGGAAGGTTCCCAAATTACGGTTAGTTTTCGTTTTTACACGTTTCCTTATGTAAATTCCGATTTACGACACTTTAACCCTATTAAATGGAAAAAACACATTTAAAGGGATCGAAGACTACCTCGGCATTTCAACCGGATTTACTGTCGTCGGAATCGTTACCGGATTCCGGCAACTTGCCGGAATTTCACCGGAGTTTCCCCGTAAATTCGAATCTCCAAATTCTCGACACAGGAAAACAAACAACCAAAACAGAATCAGATCAACAACAAATCAACAGCCAACACAGTAGCTTAAAAACAAAGAAATCTGTCCCTCACCTCTTAACTCAAATCCAGCACCTTCCTAGCCAATTTCCTCAACTGGCAGAGACTCCGACTCGGCCTGCCCACCACCAAGTGCTCCCAACACCCCATCTCGGTCTCCCAGCAGCTCTGCCTCCTCAAGACCGAGCTGCTGCCCCTTCCTCCACAGCAGCCTAGCAACAGTAGCTGCTGCAACACCTCTAGACTCCCTAACAGCTTCACCTGAGCTCCAAATGGTCGCCTGAAGTCCAAGAACTCCTCGCCGGAGTCAAAAACTCAAGAACCCAGAAAAACCCAAAACACTTCAATTCGTCGAACCTCCGCCTGAGTCGCCAGTTTTCCAGCGAGAACAGTCGCACTCTTCCTCGGCTAATCTTCTCCCAAACTGGAAACTGGAATGAATTGGTAAGGGGGTTTCGAAGAGGAGAGTGAGAGTGTCAGTTTGGTGGGGGTGCGCCGGCGTGAGGTGGCCGGACGCGCCGGTGGAGACTTCGTTCGGGGACGATGGGCGACGTTGTGTCGCGAGAAGGGAGAGAAGAAACTCGGGTTTGACCCGATTCTGGTTTTTTGACCAAGTCAACTCAATAACTCCCCTTTTTAAACTTGAATGGACGGTCCAGATCAATTCCCCAAATGATTTGACGGTCTAGATTTAAAGAGAGTGAAAAGTAAAAAGGTTAAATGGTAAAACTCCTTTTCACAGGACTGATAATTAAAAATTACCGTAAACTTCCGAAATTCACAGAAAATAGCCGGAAGCTCCGAAAAATATTCCGAAAATACCGGGAGACTCGTGTCGACACGTAATACAACATCGAGTCATTAAATCAGGTATTTTGAGAGTTTAGAAAAACTCAAAAATTAACTCGAGCGATAACTTAACAAATTACCGATCGCAATTAAAAGTCCTCGGTAACTCGTAAACCTCTGTGAAAAGGTAACTTTTAGGTACAGGAATTTACACACTTACTGGTTGTTTTATAAATTGACGTTGTTCTTCAACACCACAGCCTCCAAGATGAACTAACTCCCTAAAAAAATACTTTCAAGAAGACTAAGAAACCAACCACAAAATAGACTTCATCAAAAAACTGATGACATTTTGCTGCTCATGATGCCTACTTTAGGCACGATTTACACCATGCTCGGATAATGATTTTGATCGGTTCTTGGCTTGAGAATGTAGTACAATATATGTACTTGATGGATTGATTAATCAAACGGCCAAGAAAACCTAGGGAAGATGGCGCAAATGGTCTCCCAAAACAGCTCCATGAAAGCCATTTTCTGGAAATTCAGCTTTTCCTTATTATTTGGTCTACTTGAAGAGCTTGTACCTTGAGCTTCCTATCATATTTCTAGATGATTATTGATTCTAAAATGCTCTACAACATCCCAACTTGAACTATAAACAAACACCCCAGTGATAGGTATATGCTAAGATGAAGAAACAAGACCACCAAAACTCATTGCAGTTTAGTTTTTCTGGAATAACTGCTTCAAGATGCCGACTTTGAGACCTCATAACTGACTCCTCAGAGCAGCGAATGACATGATTCTTTTACATACTTGTAGTACAATATACTGGCTTCAAGAAAATGTATGGCGAACAGGATTCTAACCCATGGAAAGAGGCGCGAATGGACCACGAAAATGTCTAAAAATAAGCCAAATCTGAAATTTCCAGATTTTCTCTTTGTAGGGGCTAACTTGGTTGGTGATTTCCATAGGCTTTTCTTGTGATTTCTGGGTAATGGAGCAGCCAAACATTTTCCTTAGCATTAGTAGTATATGTGCAAAGTCTTGGATGCTTGATTTGAACCTCTAGGAACCTTGAAACCATCTTGCAAATTAGTAACTTGAGATATCAAGTTTCCTTGAGTTTTGACAACTTTTTGCTGCTGCTAATACTTTCAAAATAATAGGTCACAAAAAATAATAGGTCACAAGTATTGACCTTGTATGGATGATGATCAACCTCAAGAATAGATTGACTAAATAAAGTACAAAAACACAAATTGGTTTTGAAGAACCACATGGATTGGTTCAAGAAATAAGCAAATAATACTGAAACTCTAAAAGTTTCACAAGAACGAAACTCAAAAAATTTCAAAAATTTTCCCCAAAAATTGAAAGAATATGTATAGTGTAGTCCCCCAGTTTAATTGGGTGCAATGAATGTAGTGATCTTGCATGCTTCTGGAATAGGCTTTCTTTGTACGTAGTAGAGTTGGAACTTACTTCTTTACATGTTTGGGACAATTTGGCTCCATGAGTGAGAATTACAAGTCTTCTTATGGTGATCAGGCACAATAAAACTTGTGTTGTAACTGTGAACGTCATGCCAAACAATATATAGACATGGTCATCTTGTAACTCTGTTTTCATTCCTTCAAAAGATATCAGAGCGTGCTCTAAACTCATTTTGGTGAATGTTAAATTTTGTCGTTGTGTCAACTTAAACTCCTCGAGCTCTCTAGTAACAACTCAAAAAGTTGTTATTAATTGTCACAGAAATATATGGTTCACAGCCTGCAGCCCCTAGTATAAACAATGATGTTGTCTTTGTACAATGACTTTTGGAACGTCTCTACTGTTTACATATGAAACTTAAAGCCCCCAATATAAGAATTAGAACAATCCAATCTCAGCAAAAGCCTTCGTCTTGTTTTGTTGCTACTTTCTACATATCTGATATGCATGAGGCTCCATAAATACTTGGAAAACTTGAGTAGATGTCTATCATGCATTTAATTTCAACTTTGGTGCGCCATTCCTCCAAGACATACTATATATGCGAATATTATGTCAAAACCTCCATCATATCCAGTTGCTAGATGTATAGAATTTCATCTCCTCATAATCAACTTCACATGCACAGTAACTGACATAAGTAATGAAGAATTAAAGACCACAAAGCTTGGTCTTTGAAGTACTAGGCCAATGAGATCTGGTATTATGATAACATCACAAAGCCAATGAGGTATGAGTTCTCTAAGAACACAAGATGCATGTCTTGATTTGTATTAATGCCCATCATATGAACAAAAGATTTCACTTGTGCAGATTTAGATGACTCCACCGTGATGTAGAAACTGAATCTTATGAAGTTGCTCTGCATGATACCATTGGTTGAAATATAGTGATGCCCTCTTTGAATTTTTAGCCACATGTGTTGGCTAAATTAAAACACTATTTGCCAATGCTTCAGATATGAAGAATTATAATTACACTTCTTTTCAACCTAACCACTATCGCCAACGGCTGTGGAGAAACATACAGTTGTTTCCCAAACTTCTGAGAAAATATGCCACATATATTGGCATAGGAGAAAGCATCAAACCCTTAACGATTTAATACCAAATGAGATTAGCTTTATGAACACCATAGCATACTTAGATGAAGTTTTGATCTTGAAATCATCTTCTCCTCTTAACCAGTTCTTCTTTTCATCTATCTCCTTGCAATAAGTATCCTTATATATATGCACATCTGAGAACCCTCAAGTTTGATCAGCTCGAACCACTTTATACTAATTTCTGTCATTATGTGCCCCAAGTTTTAGTGTCTGTAGTTGGCAGATAAAGGAGAGCAAATCTTGAGCCAAGTCCCCCAAGTATGTAAGTATGAATAGGGAACATTGCAGTTCGCCGAGCTATTAGTGCCTACAAGTCCGTTCGTCGTAATCACAAACACAAGACATAGATTCTCGATCATTTTGACTTTTCGGTACTAAAATTGTCATAACTCCCTCTTGGGGTATCGAAATCACAAACCGTGAATTGCGTTAGAAGCTAGGCATCCATACATTTCCACCGCCAATATGCAATTTGCTCACTAATTCGCTCGGGACCTTCCCAAGTATATCTGCAAAGTTACTGCATAGAAGCTGCAACTGAAATTGGTTGAACTGCAACGGCTCGGTTTTGATGTCCATATTTAGGCGAAGGATGAGAGCGAATCTTAAGTGTCAAGCTCTCTAAGCACATAAGAACATGTATAGAAGGCACAAGCATACATTCGCCAGCCAACCAAGACCTTCAATGCCCATTCGCCATGCATACATGCATGCTGTCACTTTTGCTTTCATCCTGACCTTCCTGTCTTCAAACTGCAATAACTTTTTACTAGAACGACGAAATCACAAGCCGTAAACTCCGTTGGAAACTAGACATCCAGAGATTTCCACACATATGAAATTCATGATCTAGTTCATAGTAGATCATCACTAGTGATTCAATGAGGTTGCTGCATAGTAGTATAGGCTGCTGAAAACGTGTCTTCTGACCTTTCAGGACTCAAACTGCCATAACTCTCTCTTGGAGTGTCGAAATCATGAACCGTAAATTGAGTTGGAAAGTAGACATCCAGAACTTTTCGTAAATATGAAGCTTGTCTTCTAATTCTTCCTGGATCTTCTCAATTTATTCCATGAAGATGCAACACAGAAGCTGCTGCTGCAAATTTGCTGAACTGCACTCTTGCTTCAAATCTTTTGTACTCTGCTGGCAGAATGGCTGTAACTATGAAATACATATATTGTTTCTTGCATCCAAGACCTCAGAAATAGATCTCTAATATTATAAGACATAATTCTAACCTCTGTTAGGTAAGAACATTGTCTTGCATTTCAGAGGCAGAAGTTAATTCAATCACCACATATTGGTGACTTAACTTCTGTCAGGCATAGTCCCGCTAAAAACATCATTGAGGACCATCTGTAAGGCTTGGTCTGTGTCCATATACACAGTACCATGCATGAACGGAATGACTTCGTCTTTGGAGCAGCTTTATTGGTTGTCAACTTCATTGTTATGCTCCTCATGAGATTCACCACAAATTGGCAAATCAATTTTTTCTGACATGACCAGAGTAAAGATTTCGCCACTAGATTGATCAGAAACCGATTCAACCTCTTTGGCGAGAGTATCTTCGTCAGCTTTAGGTCCTACTTCTTAGGATTGTAAAACTTCTTGGTTAGTATTGAAAACATCATGGTTTGCTTCATCTTGCAGCTTTGTTGTCTTCTCATTAGCTGCTTTAATTTCTTGGTTATGTTGATCCATGGAAGCATTTATCTAATCCGCAGTTGCATTGATTTTATCAATTTGCTCAATGATAGCCTTCAATTTCTGCTTTACTTGTCGTCCATGGTCACCTCACTACAGCCAATTGACTGGTAATCATCCGAAACGCGAAATCGTTTCTTCTATAATCCTTACACGTTGAGTCCCACCAGGCGTGCCAAATGTTCGGTGTGAAAATGGATATTCTCGAATAACCAAGCTTGAGGGCGTGCCAGTACCTATGAGTCAGGTGCAACCTTGATCTTGATGCTTGTTCGCCTTCTGTCTTCTTCTAAAATGATTGTCGTACATGAGTTGATCATGCCGGCACTTAGGTTCTTCTTAGACCTAGCTGAAGAGCAACTAGGATTTTTCTCCTCCTCTTGCGAAGTGAACGTTCCTACTCAGACCGGTGTAGTTGAGCATAGATAAAAATCAGGAGTGTAGTGCGTTCGCCAAAGGGTTCCTTAGCAAATCAGGGATATTTGCTAGAGTTCTCACTCTAACAATGGTTTTTACGGGTATTCGCCTACGGATAGGGCTTTATAAAGCGGTGGTGGACTGTTCACTCACGGATGAGGCTTGGTGAGTAGAAGCGGGTAGTGCTCACGGATGAGGCTTTGGTGAGGTAGTAGCGGATACGACGGGTCGTGCTTTGGTGAGTAGCAGCGGGGACAAAAAGATTCGAGGAATCTTTCTGGTAGAGGTGCTCTAGAGAGGCTTGTTTTGCAGTGTGCAAAAGTTGTATTGAATCGTTGAGATGTGTTTATGTCTCTATATCTTGACCCCTTTATATAGTGAACACTAGGGTTTGTTCTTTCTTGCGGAATAAGGCATATCAAATCCCCTTGGATCTTCGGAGGATTCCTTAAGCAACCACAAATCTTTGTCATTCATGACTTCAAACCGAAAGGAAACACATTAATAATAACGTAGACCGTAAGAATCGGTCCAATGAGCTCTTATGCAAAGCATTCGCCAAAAGATAATATTTTGGCCCAAACACTTCCAAATCGGAATATCGCAATTCCACAACGCTTCTGTATCTACTGTTTTAGGAAGCGCACTTCCGGACGCTTTCACGCCGCTTTTGCGCGTGAAATGTGGAAGGGGAGACGCTTTCATGCTTCTTAGGTACGAAAGAATTGAATCATGAAAAACTACTTAAGAAGACATAAACAATCTCTATGTTGCAAATCATAAGATAAATCCCAAAAAAGTAATAACAAACCTGTTAGGAGAACCTAATTGACTTATTCTTAAGGATCCGTATATTATACCGTGCGGCATCTCATGTACTAGTTTCTCAGCCGTTAGATGGGCAACAGCAGGGGAAAACCCCAGAAAAACTGGTCACATGTTGTACCGACCTGTACGGCAGAAATTCCCACTTAAGATACGGAACAACATTACGCATAAAAGCTATACTGTGACCCCTTCGACACAGCACCTCCAGAAGAGGATTCACCCTAGGCTAAAATACGATGCTCCCGCCCCAAAGCGCCTCTTCTTGGCCTTCTTCGGACATGGACGAGTGACACCAAGCTTGTAAGTTAAATTCCTTCATCTTTTGCTTATTCTTTAGCCGACAAACTTTCAGTTTCCTATGCATCTTCAAAATTAAGGAAGACATATCTCTGGTGCAAAATACTATTCAAGAGGGATCACCTCCAGCGTATGTAGCACCTTCTCCCCTTCCATGATGGCCGAGTGCCTGCAGCCCTGTACTCGCACCTCTCTTAGCCCTTGCCAAAGTTTCAACTTTCAACCACCACCGATTCCTAGACGATGGAGTATCAGGGTTCGAATCCGAACTGGTTGCGCATCCAACTTTTGAAAATGTACATTGTGTTAGAATTATAGCGATATATTAGAGAGATATATTAGAGGGGTATTTCAGTCTTTAGGTTAGTTCTCTTATATATGTAGGACTTGTTCTACTGTTTTAATCAATGAAATAGAAGTTGTAGACATTCAACACATTCCTGCGTTTTCCTTTTCGTTTCTGCTATTTCAATTACAATAAACCATGATTCCTATCATGGTATCAGAGCCCATGGTACCCGATCTGGTGCCTTGGGGCCTCTATGAGTATCTTTATGCTTCCGCGATTTTCAATTCCTTTAGCTTTAGTCTTTCCCCAAATTCAAAACCCTTGCCTCATATGTGGATCGCCTCTTCTCGAATAGAAGTCCTCTAATGCGCTTATGTCGTTTCAAATCTGAATCGAAGCCGAGCAGTAGTCCATCGGAGCCATGTGCGTGTTCATCAAAAGAAGGAGATAGGATTTCGAGTCCAATTTCAACTTCAGATCTGGCGATTCTTGTGTCGCCGACCATATCCCTTTCTTCGTTTGGGTTTGGATTGATATACAATCCTCCCGATTTGCAGTGTGTGGTCACCGATTCGGTACTAGTCTCTCTCTCATCTGTGTTTATTGCTTGATCTGTTTGGATGTAGAAGTAGAGGGAGATAATTGTCTGATATATGGAATCTCTTTCGCTGGCATCTCTCGCTTCTCTTTATTCTCGTTATTTGATCTGTTCAGTGAGTTTTAGGGTTCTATGATTGATGGTGATATAGATCTAGATGGGTGATGAATAATTAGAGATGAAAGATATGAGTATTCTAAGTGATTAGATGGTGCTGTGAGAATACTATGCTTGATTTTGTTATTGAAAATTAAAGGTTCTGAGGCTATCTCGTATTGATATCATGCTTTTGATTGGCTTATCAATCTTATACACCCACCTCAGTTAGCATCAGACTTTTCAGTAGAATTGCTCATGTCTTCCCAATTTTTCATCTCTATCACTGGATGTGTGGAATTGGATTCTGGTATAATTTGCTCTGTCAATCTCATCAGTTTGCCAGTTTTCTTTTAATTTTAGAAGTTTGTGTTCTGCCGTCAAGTGTTGCTAAGGAGTATGGGTGATAAGCAAAGTTGTGAGGAGTATATACATAACT
Organism: Comarum palustre; assembly: GCA_951800085.1. Lineage (NCBI taxonomy): Eukaryota > Viridiplantae > Streptophyta > Magnoliopsida > Rosales > Rosaceae > Comarum > Comarum palustre. Next base: position 14,130,369 of record OX637583.1, read on the forward strand.
GCAGAGGAGTTATGTTGGTTATGCATTGTTGGAGTTCATATGCAATTTCAATGTTCAGTCAGATTATTAAGTTGCTATTGAGTTGCCAATATAAATATGGAGGTGCTAGTAATCTTCTGATGAAATGCTAGATATACTGAGGCACATCAATTGGTTTGTGCAAGTATGTAGTGCTTATAAAAGTTGAAGCTTAAGGTGACATATGCAATTTGTTTGTTTACAATTGAAGAAGAGTGTTGTATCTGAAACTAGGTTCTGTATCTTGGGATGATTCCTATTTGATGAGGAGTTTGCTGTGCCTTCTGTCCATTTGGTGGTTCTGTTGCTGCTGCTACTGCTGTAAGGGCATCAACTTTTTCTGAACCTGTCATCATCTTTTGTTCATGGATACCAGTATGAAGCTGTCTTACTGTTCAGAGATTTTGACCTTTTGGTTAGGACCCTTCTGGTAGTTTAAGAGATGAGCATATGCAGGGGAGAGTAAAAGGTTTAGTCTTAAGTCAGTTATATGCATGCCGCACCATGAGACCATGAGAAATTATTTTGTTTCTATTAATGAATGTTATCATCAGCTGGTGCTACTCAACATTTTTTATCTGCTAGTGAAACAAGTTCTACTGCATTGATAAGCAACAACAGTTTTGGAGCAACTCAAAATCTACACAAGTGATGCTGAGGTAATTGCGTCAACTTCTGTTGCTGCTGCTACTGTTGCAAGGGCATCAACTTTGCTGGTTTGTTCTCCATGCCTAGTGTTTCCTTCACGATTGCACAATGCATCAGTGGATTTACTGTTTTGGATGTCAGAATTTTGACAACCTTGAAGGTGGTGGCCTTCATAGTTTGTGTGTATAACATAATGGAGGTGGTGGCCTTCATTTATGTTTGTAGAAGTGCAATGGAGGTGGTGGCCTTCATTAGAGGTGGTGGCCTCTGTGTAATGTGCTTGGTGCGATGTGTGGTGCAGTGTGCAGTGTGTGCTTGGTGCAATGTGCAAGTGTGGTGCTGTGTCCAGTGAGTGCTTGATGCAGTGTGCAGTGAAGTGTGGTGCTAGTGTTGTAAGTGTGCAGTGAGTGCTTGGTGCTAGTGTCAAGGAGGCTGCCTAATATGACCTGCTTTGCTACAGCTCTTTCTTCCCAACCTGAAGCTTCTATTAATATTGCTGGAATGGCTGGCCTGATCTTGCATATGTTGAGAGCGTTGAAGAAGATCCAGTTCTAATGCAAGATTCATGTATTGCAACCATTATGCTTGGTGCCCGAGCATATGGTTGAGGGAGGGTGTTAGAATTATAGCGATATATTAGAGAGATATATTAGAGGGGTATTTCAGTCTTTAGGTTAGTTCTCTTATATATGTAGGACTTGTTCTACTGTTTTAATCAATGAAATACAAGATGTAGACATTCAACACATTCCTGCGTTTTCCTTTTCGTTTCTGCTATTTCAATTACAATAAACCATGATTCCTATCACATTGTGTACAAACACATGAAAGTTTACATACAAACACACTCGCTAATCGTTGTACATGTGCTTACAAACTTACAAATATACATATAGGACACAGTACAAGGCTGTCAATGTATGAGATCGGTCACGTCAAAATCAAGAACTCTGATTCAAATTGTTCAAACTTCAACAATTATTGTAAACTGATCGACAAAAGAAACATTTACATATGAATCATAGCCAGATAGTCAACTCTGAATAACAGTGGTGCTCTTGCAGCAAGTGTCATTGTTGCTACATACGTTCAACTCTAGCTAGAGAACTCTGATGATGTTTAATATCTAACACTAATGAGAATTAGGGAACTCTGATGATGTTTAATATCTAACACTAATGAGAATTGATATAGATTGATAATATTTTACAAATGAAGAAGGTCGTATCAAGAGAAAGAAGAGTCGAACCTAAACATAGACTAAGCACAAGCTCCTAATTTTAATATCCAATCAAGCTGCAAATATATATATACCACAAATATATTTATATCACAAATCAATAAATGGGGTATGTGTGTAGTAGTGTGGACTGTAGGATGTTTATTCAGAGCAAAACCATGCTGTTCTCCATCTCAAATCTCATGTCGTCCAAAGTTCCATTTTCAAAGCTACTTTCTTCCAGATTCATGTCCCATAAAAATCCATAATCATCGTCATTTTTTGCACTTATTTCGGTGATGGATTCCGTACATTTATCTTGAGAAATCTGGAGGAGGTTGAGCAGAGAATTGCTTTGGTGGTTGTGACTATGGCTAAGGCTCTGGTGAGCTACTGGTGTGGTGGAAAATGAGGTGATGATCTGGTTACTGTATCCACAGTGCATGTTTTGCTCATGATGAGTAGGATATGTTAATGAGCCAGTAGTGCATGATTTGTTGTTCTCCAACATAATGTCATGAGGGCTGAGGCTCATGTTACTGTTCATCTCTCCTTTGCCTTTGTGGAAAACCCTGCACAGAACCCAGTCCTCCTGCAGTGACAAGGATAATACGAAATTAACTTGAGTAATTATCAAAATACATACATTAAGAACAACCGCAGTAAACATGCGAGACTTGGTAATGTACTGTTGGGTTTACACTTTTACCAGATTTAGATTTAACGCTTGAAAATTTTAGATTCACGATTATTGAAACAGAAGTATATGTCAAATAATCCATGCATGATAGCTTTGTTTCCCTCTAGTTCTCTTTCTTTGAATACATGCATGATCAGTCTCTCTCAATGACAGTGACGACTGAAGTGGCAAAAAACTATTAACAGAACGAATAAACGATCGATGGTGTAAGAAATCTAAGCTAAGTAGCTAACGTGCACACGAAGAACCTCTCAGTCTCACGTGAGAGATAGAAAATATGTATCTTTATCCTCTAATCATGGAGGAAGAATTCGATGGCGTCTGCTTGATATTATAGCAAAGTAGGAACAGAATAAAAGTATGATTGCGAAAATACCTTAGGAGGCATGTGTGGGGTTTCGAGGCGAAACTCATGCATGATCCACCCAGTTTTGATTCCATTAGGAGCTCTGTTCCTGTAGAACACCAGTGTCTTCCTCATCCCTACGATCTCTCCTGTTCCCGGATCCACCACCATCCGGTCTTTTCCGGTAGCTTTCCAGTACCCTGTCGTCGTCGCACGGTTTGTTCTGAACCCGGTGGCGTACTTCCGGTCACGGAAGCTGAAGAAGTACCACTCGTTCGCGTTCATCTTTGCCACCTCTTCAGTATTATTCAGAAAAAAAAAATCACAGAAGCGTTAGTTTTTGCATGAAAAATTGGTCTGCAAGTAAACTAGTAATATGGAGAGACAAACCCGACATTATATAGTGATATTGCTTTCATTGAAACCTAGCATTCACATAAAGGAGTTGAAGAAAATGAGATGAGTTGAGAGCTGTGGTTGGCCTTCTTGAATCACCTTTTTTGAGTTGACATGTCTGGGTCACTCACAGGCCCTATGATCTATGAGAGTGGTATGTAATATCATGTTTTAGGAAGCATGCCCCTCTACTTAAGCACCATTAATTGAACTTATGAAGGTTAAGCTCATAACACCAACATTTATATCACTTGAGTCATTATTCCTTGCAATAATATGAACTAAACCACCAATTTCAAAATCCCTAGCTACTTTCTCATACAGTCATACTATTTATTTATTTATTTATTTATTAGTTGATCATCTCGTCTAAATAACATGCCTGTTTAATTTGTACGATAAAAACAATCTTTTTCTCTGTCAATAAAGCTCACGATTTGAGTTGCTAACCTAACTTAATCCCTTCGTACTCACACTTAGCTTATGTTTGGATTCACAGAGTAAGAAGAGAAATGATTCCAAGTTCAAATGATGAGAGGATAGTGATGAAGATAATTATTAGCTCCTATACAGAAAGCTAACTAGCTAAGCACAACGATCACATCTAGTACTAGAAGTAGTCGATCATTTATGTACTAGAATTTCTGGTCCTGCACATCAGGGCCATATATAAACTAAGAAACGGTCCCATATATATATATATATATATCAAGACGAATTTTTCACATGATAGCCCTCAGCAGGCTGAAGATGATCGATCAGTTCACATAGCTGAGAGAAAGATCAGAGAGGGGAATGTTCTGAACGAAGAATAATTAGGATACGAAACTTACGTATGTATATTCTATCTCTACTATATTTGCCATTAGTAATTGTATTCTAGCAACTAAACGCTAGTACATGCGGAATACGTGTTTCTGTTTCAGGAAAACCAAGACTTCAAATAAACCAAGCATATTTTGCCCAAAAAGAAAAACACACCAAGCGTATGTATGATTGCAAACCAGAGAATCTAAACGCAATAATAGTTGAAACAAACCCATTTACTCGAACTAACTGGCATTATAATATCTACCATTGAGTGAAGACTTTCTCGGATATATATATATATATATATATATATATATATATATATATATATATATATATATCCATGACTGGTTTTGAACTATATTGAACTATACCACAGAATACGAAGTGGGCTGTATGTATGTGTATGTACTTACGTACATACGAATAAAGGAATATTTGGTAAAAGAAACGAGGAATACGAACATAAGGTTAATTTGATGCTCGTCCAGAAGCTGATCAATCATTCTGTGTTATAAATCAAGCACCAACTTAATTAATTAACACAGGGACAAACATAAAAGCCAAGTTAGTATCTAGCATCTTAATTTATATTTTTTTTAAATCATTTGTAAATATTCATCGTCTGGAGATTGTCTGAAAATCTCCACCCAAAAAACAAAAGGCTCAGAACATTGTCCGGTATATATGCGCGCATCTCGACGAATCAAATATACATGATGCAAAAGGGGAGAGGAAGAACAAAAATATTCAAGCAAAGAATATTGGAATGTTTATAAATATTATACAAACAGGCATATATGGAAATTAATATTCATACCAGGAAGCTGCCATGGCTCACAAGTATGCAAGTCGATTTCGAACAGAGTACCCTTCAAAGCTTCCTCATTTGTGACCTTTTTATAGAGATAATGGCAGACCAACTCCTCATCACTCGGATAGAATCGAAACCCAGGAGGCAGTGTGGCTCCAATGTCCCTCAGACCCATATTCTCAATCTTAATTGGCAAACTATAACTAAGTAGGGTTTGGTTGGGGCTGCTCGCAACAGAAGTAGTAGACAATCTTGATCAGATCGATGAAGAAATGGAACCAGCTTGCTTATGTTTATGGCGTTGATTATCCTTGTTTGGGCTAAATAAGCTAGAAGGATATATGAGTACCAAAGCAGGTTGGGTATTATTTATATAGTTGGGATCTGCTAAATGCCAGTTAGCTAGATCGATTATTTACTTGCAATGTCATTCTAGCAAGCAGGGTCATGCTTGTGTAACTTGTTAGTTATTAGTAGGAAGTTTCAAGAAAGACCAAAGTTACAAGAAATCTTGCAAAGGGAACTATAGCAATCAGGCAACACAAATGGACAAAGATCCAAATAATTTTATTAGAAACCCTCCAAGGTACCCCTTTTTATTTATGTATATAATATCAAGTTAACTAATGTTTACGCTGGAAAAATGTATATCAACTTAAGAATATGCCATTACCTTCAAGTACGTATTGGTAACACAAAAATACGACCATAATATTGAAATGTTTCTAATAATTAATACATCTATAAAATATCTTTTTTTGAATAATATCCAAAATGATATAAGTTTAAGCCAAAGAAGACCGTTACATACTCTCTCTCTCTCCACCAACTGAGGATGGATAAGAAGTCTGTGACACAAGAACACAGTGACATAAGAGATAGACATAATCATTAACACGTTAAGACGCTCTATTTATTGAGATCCTACAAACTAAGCATGACGAGAAAAATTATAGACAAAGTTTAAATAAAAAAAACTTAAATGTTCTTTTTGTCCTTCACGCTAGAGCACGAGGATGGAGCAACAAATGAGAAAGCATCAACAAGTGTGACCTTTCCAACATCTTTCTTCACAACCTTCGAAGATGTATTTTCTTTAGCAGTGATACATATATTAAGCTCAAAATTAATTTTGGACCCGAGAAAGAACAGTCCAAAATCAAGCTTCAATTCAGCCCAAGAAGTGGCCCACAAAGCTTGTGAAGAGGTTGACCTAGCAGCCACCTTGGTGTTTGCGCCTTCAATGAAGATTTTACTGCCGTCTGGCCAATCGACATGTCATTGTTGGTATAATCGATCAAGTAGTGGGGCCATTTGACACTGTCAAGATCATGACAGCGAATTCCCAATAATAGCACGTAGGACTGAACTTCATAAAATCTCTCCATAAAGAATTGAAGGAGATCGATTTAGAGCGCGTTTTGATGTTGAGCATCACCATGGTGTGCACGGCCGCTCATCAGCATTCTCGTCAGTTGGTATTTAGCAATTTGGGTTGAAACATCGTACACCCAATCAGTTGCAATCGTCATCTGCATTTTCAGTCTTGTATCGATGGCAAAATTATCCTCCACCTCCGACTTAGACCGTTCTCTATATTGGCGAATCCGTGTAAGGCGTCCTTGCAACCCCCCAACATTGTGTTGAATTGGTGCAGACCACCAATTCACCGCCCTCTCATCTAACCTGTGTGGATGACAATTATAGATGAGAGTGATAGTATTGTTATTTGACTGAGTTGCCGTACAACATCGGCGATGTAGAGCCGTCAGAAAATGGCTTTGGAAGATGGTCAGAATATGCCACCATGGTTGGGAGGTAGGAACTTGGGTTCTAGGGTTTCTCTCTTCACCTTCACGTATTTCTTTGGATACAGTTAAAAATGCTAAAAGAGCAAAAGACATTCTTTCAATAAAATATCTTTAAGCATTATATATGCACCTTGATCTCGAATTGAAACGTATAAACTAAACTTCAAATTATTGTTATCACATATACATGTAAAATATTTTTGATCTGTTTGTAACCGTCGAATGTACAATTTCAGATTATCCCTTGGTCTTCCAAGTGAAGAAACCTATGGCACTCACCTTTTTCTCAATCATTACAATCGTCTTTGAGTTTATAAAAGCTATATTTTCTGTTAACACATTCATAAAATGAAAGCTTTTCTGCAATGTCGATCATAATAAGCGCGAACATAATTTATAATTTATATTTTAAATGAAGGGCCGACCGAAGCGGCTAGGGCTACCCTTAAACTGAGTAATTTAATGACAATGTGGAGTACAAAGACGCGCGGATGTGTAATATCCCATCGCTATAATTAAAATTCTTTCTAAACAGAACTTCCACCCGTGATTAACTAAATCCATAGATTTCATAATACATACAACGAGAAAAACACCCCAATCCCAATCCCAACCTCATAGTTTAGTTTGATAATTTAAGCAACCCAATCATATTATCAAGAGAACGTATGTGAACTATTTCATCCATTGCCTTATAAAATGGACAGCTCAAGAAACATTATACATATATACGATAAAATGGTAGATGATGCATCACGAACATAGAATAAGAGTCCCTTCCCATCTGTTCAATTTTAGATCACATAAGAATAATTTTGGATGGATGTGATTGTGGGGCTTCATGTATTTTCTTTGATCAGGGCCCCAAATAATGATCGACGAAGGACAGAAAAACCCTAATCATGCATATATACCCCGTATATACACTTAGCCTACATATAAGTTTATAATTCCATCGACTTGTGTATAAAAGGCCAATGATAATCAAAATGTAGACAAAAATGTATTTGTCATCGCCCTAATCATAATTATATGAGGCTAATAATATCGACGATGATGACTGCACTGGTGTCATGACCACATATAAACAGGTCGTATATAGGCGTAATTATATGTGAAACCAAAATAGAGAGAGTTTTGGGTATCAAACATGAATACATTATATGGCAACATGCGGGAGTAGATCAAATGTTGCTTACCAAGTGACTGGTGTTAATAGTTTGAAGTTTGTATATATGCTCTATATTAGTGTGGAGAATTGCTAGAAATGAGTGTAATGAGTTAAGCGTGTGACTAGATCTCAAATCCAAAACTTATTAAGGTTGTCAAATTGTTATAATCGAATACCATTTTTGTCACTTATATATAAGGTAATATAATTATATAATTCAGGTGCTATGTATTTGAAAAAAAAACATTCATAATAGATCTCTGTACCAAAGAATTGCAGTACTTGACAGGTAACCATTTTTTAGGTTAGTATTGTCAGCTAGAGCATGCATCTCGTTACTCGTTAGGGTTAAACCATGGAGCTGCTAGCTATAGCTCAACTGAAACTTAAGGAACTATAAATCGGATACATACCACAATGGTTGTGTCAATCAACAATTCACAAAATGCATACACAACTGGATCATATATACCAGAAGAAGAATTTCATCGATCAATAGTGAATGCATACCACAATATGAGAGTGACCAAAGAAATCTTCGAAAGTCTAACATGTACTTAAGGACATCTGTACCCTTTCAATTTTCCATTGGAGGGATTACTTGTGAATCTGGGACCTCGTCGGATGGTATGTCATATTCTCTCTCTGTGTGGCCATGGAAGATGCTGACACTCACCAAAAATGGTGGGTTAATTGATCATGTCGGGGAAGATAGCTAGAGATTAATTAATTAACCCAGCTCCCATATTATTCGTCATCACGCAAAAAATAAATTATTAATTAGGGTTTAATTTCCCTTTGTTTTCTTCCGAATGGAAAGTTTACCATTTAATTATAAGTAAATGGAATAACATCTACATCGATCGATTGATGAGGCGAATTACATTTCTTGCTCAAAACGCAGACGATTGAGACAGTATTGCAATATATACTTGATATAATGCCCCTAATGTGTAAGGTGGTTCCGGAAGGAGAAGAATAAGTTTACGGGATTAACCTGGCGACATGGGAAACACAGAGCAAAGCTACGTAGACGTCATGAGGAGGGTACGTGTGAGATGATTTTTCAATATTGTAATGATGAAATTCGAAAGGATAACACAAATGATTGTTGTGAATTCCAGAATTAGGGTTTATCTGTGTGTATTTCGACGGGAAGGAATTTAGTTAGGTGAGGATGATGTTGGAGAATGAGTGACGGCTTCGTATTCCTCTCGTTTTTGGCATCATTTTTCTTCTAGGTCCCCCCGATTCTTTCATATGCACACTGTTCCTTTATCCAAATTCACTTCCAGAAGTTAGGGGCTCTTCATGGCAGGCATTACGATACTTATTACATTAAACAAGAAAATTTAAACTTATCTTCGAATTCTTTTTACCATATTAGTTAACCATTTTAATTATGCATGCCATAAGATTTGCATATATGCACACGTGTTGTAAATATTATATATATATGGATGTCCACGCAATTACTCATTACTTATGTTTTTATGATGTAAACTTTACCCCTATATATATAGGCCTAATGAGAATGAATGTGATACTTTTATTCCTCCTCACATTCTGTCTCTCTCTATTATCTCTCTCTTTCTCCAGTTTATAACACGTTATCAGTACGATCGCTCTCATTTTCTTTAAACTTCATGATGATCTACATGTCTTATGGTGCAACACAATTGAATATTGCCAAAGCTAATGATCTAGAGTTTATCTATATTATTTGATTATTTCATGCAATCGTACATTTGTTATATAATTTTTGTTTTTATTTGTTTATATACGACATCGAGAACATCATTCTAATAGTCAAGACTCGAGTCCGCTGACCGAGTAGTCTTAGGCCTATGACCCTATAGACATTACACGAATGCTCTTATCGTGATTTTCCCATGGGATCCATGTTCATATTCATGAACATTTCGAAATATCTGTTTCGAATATGATATTTTATAATTTTTAAAGAACATATTAGTTCTAATATGGACCCAGATGTGGCTATGGTAACCATTTTTTCAGCGTTTTTAGCGCATGCCCTAACATTTTGTGGCACTCTACCAAGCCCTCCCAAAGACAATAATTAAAGCCAAAATCAATTATATATTGGCCTTTTTGGGATTGATCTATGTCATTAGACATCACTCCACCGGAAATCGATACTTTGTTTCGTGGAGAATGAACTTAAACATGTTGTTAACATGATCCACAATGGTGTTCTTAACATCGAATAATTGTAAACATATATTTTGACACCAATTAAACGTGATTACATTTTATTACCATGAACGGTAGTCATTGCTATAAATGATAATTTCAATATCATTTTTATTGTCATAAATGTGTTTATCACCATAATGTCATAATGTGAAATATTCTTTTTGGATAAATTCTAATAATTACGCTAAAAGAGTTGATTGTAAAGGTTGATTGCTCTATCATGTGGGTTGGGTTACACACATAACCATCCCACCAACTATGGCACATTACTTGAGTATAATATGACATTTGATGAGGCTATATTTCTTAATTAGGCTATGTTCCTCTAATTTGATGAGGCTATGCTCCTTGCTTATGTGATGTTCTTGACACCGAATAAATCATTTGCTCATGATTTGACAATGTTATCCTCTTATTTTGTTACTTTATAATATTTTCTAATTATTCTATTATTATACTTTATATTTCATGATTCAAATAAATGAAGTTTTTCTTTTCATATGCCACAAATGTGTTTATTATCATTCTATATCCTTTATTGTTTGGTAACTATGTTTTGTTTTTCAATCAAACATAAATTCTTTGATTACATCCTTATTATGTGGTGATTATTAAAAGTTGTCAAGCAAGTATATATGGTCTTCGTTATCATTATGATGACTATATTTGCTTTAATCTTGTGTAATTATTTTCATTACTAATAAATTACACATAAAATGGGTGCTTGATAAATTATAGCTTTTGTGGACATTCAATGACCATGCACATGAATAGTTACATGTTATCCTCATTTGCTAAAACCACTCGTTGGTATCATTTCATAATTACATCTCTCAGTTTTTTACATAAATATTTTTTTTGTTTAAAAGATGTACATTTTAATTACCTAAAGTCTTAGCAACACTTTATGTACGTTTCATTGCTACAAGTAAATTATTTAATTATTTTATTTTCTCTTATGAAGACAATGATTATGATTCATAGATGCCCTATCGTCGAAAAAAGATGGAGAAAATATATGCTTTTGCTGACAGTGCCACTACGCACACGATTCTTTGTGATCGTAAATTTTTCTCCACCTTGGTCTTTAAAAAAAATTAATGTGACCACAATTTCTGGATCCTCAGACATGGTCGAAGACTTTGGTAAAGGTCACATTAGACTACCGAATGACATATGTTGATCATTCCCAAGGTTTTATATTCTAACAGATCCAAAAGGAATCTGCTCAGTTTTAAAGATATCTGTTTAAATGGATATCATGTAGAGACTACAAATGATCATAATGTGGAATATATATATATATATATATATATATATATATATATGAGCCAACTATCAAATGATCAAAATAAATTTATGTTTTTGCATGACCGTTTAGGTCACCCCGGATATAAATTTTCTACACCGATTGTTATATAATCATGATTATATATGGGCTTTAAGTCCAGCTCATTTTTATGAGTATATATGAACATATATTTATTCCACTTTTAGACTATGTTTTTAATTGTGAAGACCTATTAATTTGAGTATAATCTGTGAATTGATGAGGCAATGATCCTACATGATAATGCGTCAGAAGCATATGCTTATGATATCCATATGGACAACTGTCCAAAACTCAAAACTCGAAATTCGAGTATATTATTTGGCATTTTTAGCCAAATAATATAACGAATCTAATTTTTTATAAATAAATTAGGATCCCCTAAGACCTTTTATTAATCAAAGGCTTAAATTTAAATTATGGATATTCATATGATCACAAATACTTATAAATTATCTTTGCATAATGTCCAACTATGGACATGATATATATGTTGACATATTGCAAATATTTTCTGTAATTTACGTCTAAAGAGGTAACAATGACCTCAAAATATGCATATCTTGATAAACGATTCCAAGAGCTCATATCATGTTATAAATATTGACTGCATTTCCAGATATCGATGAAGATAATTTTTATCTTATTTGGTTGTTTTAATCAACCAAAGTATATTACAATATACATGAACTATGTGTTCTATTTAGCCAAATACTTTATTATGACATGACACATTTTTGTTCAATTTATTATGTCATGTAGACTCATCTACAAAATCTACTATGTTGTATAATACAACAATATTGACCTTACTCTTAAAGGAAATACTATCGCATATTTGTGAGTTGTCACTTCTACATGATATATTCATGATTCCTCATTCATGAGGGAGAGATTACTCTATTATAAATTTGGTGTTGAGATATTTATCCACCATATATACAATTCCTCGTTGTTACTTTTGAGGAAAATCTTAATCAATTATTGAGAATGTGACGAACTCACATGATTTGACCTAAAATTTTGGTTTGGGCTCGCCACCCACCGATGGATAAATAATCCAATATTGGTTTAAAAGCATATTTTTCTCCTTCGACCAGTGTTGTTTTTATCCCACAAGATTTTTATTACCTGGCAAGGAATCGATTCCCTTGAAAACTCACTGAGATATAGCTTAAATTTTTGAGGTGACTCCAGTACGAGCTAGCAAGCAACAAAATGTTTACAACAATATGTCAAATAATATGACATAATAGAGTGGGGCAAATATACGAGGAGCTTGTTTGAGCGTGATTTTCAGTTGTTGACATGCCAACACTTATGTGTTCGGAGTAACCGTTTTGTCTTGATGCTGCGCGTTATCTTTCTGACTTCTACTTTAAGTGACTGGATGAATTCTTTTATCAAACTTAAGATTTCTCTTAGGGTGTTTAAACAATGAAGATTAAAAGGATATTTGCTGGAGTAAACCCCAACACTGTCGATGGTAGAAGGTTATCTGATGGATCGAACGGGCTATTGACGGATCAACTCCTTGATGGGGATGAAATTTTATTGATGGATCAGTTGAATACCAACAGATTGATCCTTTATTTCAAAAGATATCGGAGAACATTTTTGATGGTGAGTGCATTCCGAAGAGACGTACAAGTTGTTTGCAGTTTTATTTGCAAAGGGTTGTGTTTGTAAGTTGATTGCTTCTTTCTACACATTCGTCAGAATCTCTTATATATAAAGAGATCTATGTTCACATATCATTGCAGATCAAGGTAGCTGATTTCCATCCTAAATAACCTCTAGGAGATCTTGACGATATCACCTAGGAATATAATCTCTGGACGTGTATATCTTGTCTTATACCTTAATTACAAAGGTAATTAAACCTTCCTTTCATAGCATGGCTTACATATGTATTCTTCTTCTTCACATGATCTTCAATATCTCCTCCATCTCGATAACAATCTACCTTCAATCACCAAAATTATCGAAATTAAAGGTAAATCAAGAATTACCCGGATTTGCCTCAAGATAGCTTCTTTGGAGCATATTGTTGGTTGTCGACCTCATACTCGTGCTCCATTTGGTATTCGCCACTCGTTGGCAAACGTACTTCTTCCTAATCAAAACCATTAATCCATGAGGTAGGATATATATATACATCAATAACCTTTCTCATATCAGACTCAAGCTCTTGAGAAGATTTGGTCACTATTGGCAATCCATATTTTTCGCCGATAATTTGTAAGGAATAGAGCTATCAATCAGCTCGACATGACTACTGTAGTAGTAATATCAACCTGCTCATAAAATTCACCATTTGCTGGTAAATTGGGACTTTATGTTGATGCAGATACGTCTGGAGAAGAGTGTTCACCAAAGCCTAATGAACACTCTATTAGTGCAAGTTTGTTCAGGGCGAAACCTTCTACACCAGATTGATATGGAACTTATTCAACCTCTTCGGTTATGATCTCTTTCTCAGCCTGGAGCTCTACTTCTTAGGGTCATAAAGGCTTTTCACATGTTTTGTTGCCAAAGAGTCGTAGTTTCTTCTTTTCCAATTTCTCACTTTGTAATGCGGCTTCTTGTTCCCTAAGTGCAAGTCACTACATACTTAGTGCAAGTCGTTGCCTACTTTGTGCATGTGACTGCTGAATTTTGTATGATTGTCTTTTAGTATCATTTTGAATTTTTCTGAGTTCATATAAGAGTTCTTCTATCGATATATTCATGTGTGATCTTCGCTGCCAGTATGTCCCACCGGACGTGCCAATGTTTAAGCGTGATTTTTCAGGTGTTGGCGTGACAACGTTTCTGGGTTCAGCGTAACCATCTTGTGTTGATGCTGCACGCTTTCTTTCTGTTTTCTGCTCTAAGCGCAAGATGAATTCTTTTACCAAACCTAAGATCTCTCTTAGGGTACTTAAACAACGAAGATTAAAATGATATTTGCTAAAGTAAACCCTAACAATGTAGACGACGGAAGGTTCTCTGACAGATCAGAAAGGCTATTGACAGATCAACTTCTTGATGGGGATGAAATTTCACTTACAGATCAGTAGGATACCAACGAATTAATCCTTTTAAAAGGTACTGGAGAACCTTTTTAGTGGTGGGTGCGCTCCTGAGAGACATACAAGGTGTTTGCAGTTGTGTTTGCAAAGGGTTGTGTTTGTAAGTTAATTGCTTCTTTCTTCACATTCGTCAAAATCTCTTATATATATAGAGAGCTAGGTTCACATATCTTCGCGGATCAAGGTAGAAGATTTCCTTCCTAAATAACCTCTTGGAGATCTTGACAATATCACCTTGCAATATAATCTCTGGACGTGCATATCTTCTCGTATACCTTAATTACAAAGGTAATTAAACCTTCCTTTCATGACATATGACATATGTTCGTATTCTTCTTTACATGATCTTCAATATCTCCTCCATCTCGGTAACAATCTATCTTCAATTATAAAATTGATCGACAATCAAAGGTAAATCAAGAATTGCCCAGATTTGTCTCAAGATAGCTTGACCTCCAAGACCAACCTTATACGGTCATAATCACGGATATCTTCCAATATGCTCTATCACATCTGCGACGAACAACCATACTGGTCCAAGACCCTATCATTCTAGGATAAGTAAATTTGCTCTAAAAAAGAGCTAGCTTGTATGCATGTCTTATATGCAGCATAGTCGCCAATCACATCCCTTCCGAATCAGCGTGAACTGTGAAGTGTGTATATGTCTGTATATATACATGGCGATCTCGTGTTTTGTTGGACAACTCTCCTTTGTTTGTGTGATGGATAATTGGATATATGCTAATTATTGGTCAATCGATGTCATAATATCATTTCCATTGGCCTACAAGGATACATTAACAAAATGTTTTCTTGGCAAATATACATTAACAAAATGTTTAAAAAATTTAATCTCAATGATTATCCTAAGATATTTGCATACTTGGTTGATAAAAGAAAGGATTATGATCCTTATCATTCAATTGTTTTATTAACCATAATACCATCATTCATGTACCAGTGAGTTTTTGATTTTATAATACACAATATATAACTGGATTTATGCAACAACGTACAGGTAATCTTATGTTAACTGAATTTAGGAATTTACACATTAAGTAACAATATAAACTTATGCTACTTAACTAAATAATCGAGTGTATTGATAAGAAGGAAATTCTACGAGTACCTCCTAATACGTGGTATCGATGCTGCTTAACTAAATAATCAAGTATATTGAACAAAGAGAAACTCTACAAGTACCTACTTATATGTGGTATTCACATTACAATTGTGACAACCGATTTGTAGTTAAAGTGGTAATGTTGAGTCTTCTTGTTTGTAATCTTGTTCTAATAATTGTAAGTAATGGTATGTGCATGCAATCATATACATATATATATATATATATATATATATATATATATAGTGCGGATCAGGAGCGGAGGTCCGTTCCTAAGCTTAGAAACGGATTTCATCATTTTGACCCACTTCCCGATCGAATTTCTTCAAATTTCCTTCTAGACATATCTATATCATTTTATGTAGATCATCTCTGCAAAATTTCAGCCAATTTGGTGATCAGGAGGACCTTCAAACTTATGTTACAAAAAAGATGGACAAACTGGACATAATTCTGTCCGTCAGTTTTGTAACGCAATTTTGAAGGCCTTTATGATCACCAAATTGGCTGAAATTTTGTAGAGATGATCTACACAAGATGATATAGATATGTCTAGAAGGAAGTTTGAGGAAATTCGATCGGAAAGTGGGTCAAATGATGAAATCCGTTCCTAAACTTAGGAACGGACCTCCGCTCCTGATCCGGACTGTATATATATTAATAGCATAATCATCATCATAACAAATGCTGAAAGAAATGAGCTCAAGCTGTAACAATGGACGAATAATGCACCTGGAGAATTTCTGATTACACTTCGTATTCAACTTCGATAAATGAAAAGGAAATCCAACAGAGTTTATATAGAAACACAGAAAACAGATGAAAACAAATTCCTAACTACCCTGACGTGCTATTACATCATCAACAACAGAAATCACAGAATCATACATTCTGTTATTACAGCTGTCAGTATTACTGCTGTATTTGCGGCTGTATTGTACTGATCAAATACTACTGTCCTATCAATACTTTGCTGGCACTGCTGGCTGTGTCTGAAAACAAGTCCACTTCGTCTAGAAACAATTCCACTTCCACTGTCACTGCCCCTCAAGCTCAGCAAGGGAGACCAAGCTGAGATTGGTATAATGTATTTTGTAAGCAGGACTAGGCAAACCTTTTATAAAAATATCAGCAGTTTGTTCTTCAGTTGGTACATACTGAAGACTCAAATCTTGTTTTTGAACTCTTTCTCTGACAAAATGGAAGTCATTATCAAGATGTTTAATTCTTGAATGAAACACAGGATTAGAGCACAATGCTAAAGCTGAAAGATTATCACATTTGAGCAATGGAGGGGCTGGAATTCTGATATGCAGATCACACAACACATGTCTAATCCAAGAAATCTCAGCTGCAGTATTAGCAAGAGCTCTATATCCAGCCTCAGTAGAGCTTCTGGACACAGAACCTTGTTTCTTAGACTGCCAAGATATAGGACAAGCACCTAGATAAACCACAAAACCTGTTGTAGATCTTCTGGTATTAATTTCACCAGCCCAATCTGCATCACAGAAAGATCTAATAAAAGGAACATTATGAGTTTTCTTGTAGAACAGTCCTTTTGATATTGTTCCTTGAAGATACCTTAAAATTCTTTTGACTGAAGCATAATGCACATCTGTAGGAGCTGACATGAATTGACAAACTGTGTTGACAGAATAGGCTATATCTGGTCTTGTGAAAGTCAAATATTGCAAAACTCCTACAATACTTCTTAAAAAGATGGATTTGATAGAGGTGTACCTTCATCTTTAAGCTGTTGAACATGTGGAAGACAGGGAGTGTTACTGCAGTGCTTACAAGAACTCAAACCAGCTTTGATAATCAACTCTCTTGCATATTTTTCTTGAGAAAGAAAAATTTCATTGTTCTTATATTGCACATTTATACCTAAGAAATAAGAGAGTAAACCAAGATCCTTCATATCAAACACCTCCCCAAGTTCAGTTATTACAGCTGTTATTCCCTCTTTATCTGAACCAGTAATTATAATATCATCCACATAAAGTAAGAGAGCAATTACACCTGCATTTGAGCTTTTGATGAACAAACTAGGATCGGAGTGAGAAAAAGAAAATCCCAGAGCTGGCAGAAAACTAGTAAACTTTTCATTCCAAGCTCTTGGAGCTTGTTTTAAACCATATAGAGATTTTTTAAGCATACACACATGATTAAGAAACTGTGGATCAATAAAACCTTGTGGTTGCTGCATATATACCTCCTCCTTAAGATCACCATGCAGAAAAGCATTTTTGACATCTAACTGTTTCACCTCCCACTGATGCATAGCTGCTAAGGCAAGAATTAATCTCACAGTTGTATGTCTTACCACAGGACTAAAAGTTTCTTCATAATCTAATCCTTTCTCTTGACTATATCCATGTGCAACTAGCCTGGCTTTGAACCTTGAAACTGTCCCATCTGCATTTTTCTTGATTTTAAAAATCCATTTACTTCCAACAATATTCTTACCTACAGGATGTGGAACCAACTCCCATGTACCTTGTTTTTGTAAGGCACAAATTTCTTCATGCATAGCATTGTCCCAATCAGGTTTTCCAGTTGCATATTTAAAAGATATTGGTTCAATAAGCTCAGAAATATTAACTATTGCTGAAAAACCACTAAACTGAGATAAGTCATCATACTGTTCCTGATGAACAATTGATGAATATGCACAGTAATCTTCAAAGCATTTTGATTTGACAATCCCATTTTTAGCTCTAGTAAGCATTGAATGTTTGTTATATGACTGATTAGGATCATCAACAAATGACAATTCATAAGAAAGACTACTTACAGTTGTTCCATTATTCAGACATCTGAACTCAAGATATCAGATCCAGGTGTCACAGCTGCATTACTCATATTGTTACTCACTTCTGTATTCTCTCTAATTTCATTCAAACTGTCAGAACCAGGTATCACTTCTGCATTACTCATGATGTTACTCACTTCTGTATTTTCTCGAATATTACTCATAGTAGCCGTATCAATTTCTACTTGTGCATGATTCAAACCTCTATCAGTAATGTCAACCGAATTGACATGTTCAACTGTGTTTACACTCACTGCATCAGTATTGGAAACAACAGTAACATCATGAACTACATCAGCTTCAGAATTCTGACTTGCAGTATTACTCACATCAATACCTTCTGCTGTAGAATTTCCAAAAATACCCCTCCCAGCAGGAACAGAAAAGGATTGTTGTGCAGACTGAGGAACACAATGATTCTTTAATACTGTTGAACCAGAAATAAGAGGTTTAGAAACTCTCAAATGATAAGGAAACACAGATTCATCATGCACTACATGTCTACACATCCATAGTTTGTTAAGCTCAATGCTGTAACAAAAAACCCCTTTAAATCCTAAAACATATCCCAAAAACACACACTGGACAGATCTAGGTTCAAGTTTGTCCTTCACATAAGGTCTCAGATAGGGATAGCAAGCTGAGCCAAAGATTCTCAAAGAATGAAGTTGAGGATGAGTACCAAAAAATCTGAAATATGGAGAACTCATCTGTAAAGATTTACATGGCATTCTGTTGATAAGATAAGCAGCATGAGCAACTGTGTGAAACCAAAAGGGTTTTGGTAACTTAGCAGCTGTCATTAAAGTAATACAAGTCTCAACAATGTGTCTATTCTTGCGCTCAGCAACTCCATTCTGCTGAGGAGTATAAGGACATGTAATTTGATGTAAAATGCCCTTTGAAGTAAGAAACTGAGTAAAAGCCTTACTAGTAAATTCTCCCCCACCATCAGTCTGCAAGCACTTGATAGAAAAATGAAACTGATTCTGAATAAATGCACTGAACTTCACAAATGTAGCAAATGTATCTGATTTGTTTATTAGAGGATAAAGCCATACAAACTTTGTAAAGTCATCAATGAAAGTTACATAGTATCTATAACCCTCAAGTGACAAAGAAGGTGCAGGCCCCCATACATCAGAATGAACTTTTTCAAAAGGAGAATGAGTCTGAGAAGATGACTCCTGAAATGGTAACCTATGCATTTTCCCTGACAGACAAGAAATACACAGATGACTAGAGGAATCATTTTGAACAGGTATCTCTGAGAAACCAAGCATCTTGTTAACAACTTCAGAAGTAGGATGTCCTAATCTTTGATGCCATAGAGAAGACTTCACCACTGAACCAATATAAGCTGTAGCAGACTGCTTTATTGATGGAGACTGAAACATAAACAGTCCCTCCTCATTACTCCTTCCTTGATACAACACCTCCTTTGAGCTTTTGTCCTGTATACAGATATTAGTATCATCCATGACAATGTAGCACTTATTATCTTTACATAATTTGTTAAATGACAAAAGATTCACTGCCAAGCTAGGAACATGAAGAACATTTTTTAGTTGAAAGGTATGAAGAGTTGGAATTGGAGTAATATGACTTGAACCGATATTTTTAATATGCAAACCTTCTCTATTTCCAAATTTAATGGCATTGTTTGACTCATAAGGCTGAGCAATAGTGAGATTTCTGAGATCATAAGTCATATGATGTGTTGCTCCAGTATCACCAATCCAAACATCT
The DNA here is from genome assembly GCA_951800085.1 of Comarum palustre. Classification (NCBI taxonomy): domain Eukaryota; kingdom Viridiplantae; phylum Streptophyta; class Magnoliopsida; order Rosales; family Rosaceae; genus Comarum; species Comarum palustre. The sequence goes on from OX637583.1 coordinate 14,150,616, forward strand.
CCAGTCACACCAGCAGAGGAAGACAGTCCAGAAGAAGAAGCATCAAGAGTATGAGCAGACATAGCAGTGAGAGTCATAGGAGGATCAACACCTTGGTAAGCATAGTTGCTTCTGTGAGAGCAGTTCAAAGCTGCATGACCTCTCATACCACATATTTGGCAAACAACAGTAGACTTGTTAGCATCTGTATTATCTTTAAACATACAGTTTATAGCTGTATGACCTCTTTTGTGACAGATTTGACACTCAGGAATCACTCCTGAATTAGGTTTGAATGTAGTAGTTGGTGAAAACCTGAAATTGGTTGAACTTGGATTATTGTAGCACACACTAGGTATATGTCCTCTCCTGTGACAGCAGCTACAATCAAGATTTGAATAGCAATCATTTGTGGAATGACCTCTTTTTCCACACTGTTGACATTCCAATATACCTTTAGGAACACTTTCACTGGAAACTGAAGCTGTTGTACTGTTCCAAAACTGGTGTGGTTTGTTAAAATTGTCTGCTCTACCTTCTTTCCTTTTGTCATTTGAAGAATAGCTAGATTCACCCCTGTAAAAATTATTTCCAGCATTCCAAGCTGCCATTGCTGACATACTACCAGTAACAGTAAACTGTGCCTCAATATCTCTTTCAGAAGCCAGTAGTTGAGCTCTAAGAGCAGCAAAAGAAATAGAACTATCTCTTGCTCTTATCACTGTTTTAATCATAGAGTATTCCTCAGGAAGACCATTCAAAGTAACAACTATTATATCTTCTTCAAGTATAGACACTCCAACAGCACTTAGTTGATCTCTAGCTTGTTTGATACGAAGCAAATACTTGTCTATAGTGTCACTACCCTTCTTGATGGTCTGCAAGTCAGTTTTGAGCTGCATGATACTTGCTCTAGAAACTGAAGAAAACCTCTCTTGAATTGCTTGCCATGCTTCTTTTGATGATTTACATCCTACAATTATATCCATCATATCATCATCTAAGGTAGCCATAAGTAAGCTGAGTAATGCTTTATCTACCATCTTCCAATGCATGTATGCTGCTGTAACTTCATTTGTCACTGTTCCTTCTTCAGATAAAGCAAAGCGTGGAGGACATGGAAAAGTACCAACAAAGTAACCAAATAGATCATTGCCCTCCAATACTGACTGAAACTGAAAACTCCATTTGATGAAATTCATCTCTCCAAGCCTTACTGTAATCATACTGAGCAAAGAGTTGACTTCTGACTGAGTAAGAATTTTGATGGTGGTTTGAGCAGCATGAGTTGTGGTGGAAGGAACATGAGTTGTGGTTGTTTCTTGAGCCATTAAGCTACAGACAACTTATCAGAATCTTTCACACTGAGCAAGCTGGATCACAACACAATATAGAAATAGAACCTCAATACATTCTTCAAGAGAAAATACTTGACTAATTTCTGAAACAAAATAAGCTGCACACAGAAATTGATATTTGTTCTACTGTCAATTAACTCTTCACTGAATTCCGCACTTTCTTTATACAACGCACACTGCACTAGATGAATATTAACACTGCACACTGCACTTTTCACATTCTGCACTTTATCACTGCACACACTGCACTTTGATGAACATCAACACTTCAACATTGCACTAATCACATTCTTTAATCATTGCACACACCACACACTGCACTTAATATGTTTTTGAATAACTCTTCAAACTGATGCATCTGTATATTACTAATGCATCTGTATATTACTGATACCTCACAAATTCAAGAATGAAACTATCACTGTTTCTGCTCTAATCGAGTCGTTAACATTGTATTGAAATCGCAAAGATACTGAGTCAAATTTCAACATACGTCTATCAAATTCTTGAAAATAAACTCTCTGCTTTATCAAGATTCATGAATCATAACTTGCGAAGTAAGAAAACAGATCTGCTTTATCAAGATTCAAGAATCAAAGTATGATCAACATGAAGTATAACCTCTGCTTCATCAAGATTCAAGAATCAAAGCTTGCGAAGTAAGAAAACAGATCAGTAACCCTAAATTGATCTTTAAGAACTGCTGAAGCTTACTACGAATACATACAAAGCTACATAATCAAGAGCCGAAGCTCTGATACCATAATAGCATAATCATCATCATAACAAATGCTGAAAGAAATGAGCTCAAGCTGTAACAATGGAGGAAGAATGCACCTGGAGAATTTTTGATTACACTTCGTATTCAACTTCGATAAATGAAAAGGAAATCCAACAGAGTTTATATAGAAACACAGAAAACAGATGAAAACAAATTCCTAACTACCCTGACGTGCTATTACATCATCAACAACAGAAATCACAGAATCATACATTCTGTTATTACAGCTGTCAGTATTACTGCTGTATTTGTGGCTGTATTGTACTGATCAAATACTACTGTCCTATCAATACTTTGCTGGCACTGCTGGTTGTGTCTGAAAACAAGTCCACTTCGTCTAGAAACAATTCCACTTCCACTGTCATATATATATATATATATATATATATATATATGTTACAAACTTGAACAAATTGATCTTAATGTTGTGATTTTTGTTTAATATTGTAATTTTTGTTCAATTAGTTGTAAAATAAAGTACCATAGCTTCTCTTTGTAAGAATAATATTTTTATCTTAAAAAACCTACACTTTCCTTTATATGGTAAGGAAAAGTATATAATCCATACGAAGTACTTCGTTAAACAACACGAGTTTCACATCATCTAATTTGTATCGAAATATATCAATAAATCGAGATAAATTTTTGACATAATATAAATTTCAGTTTAAGTCGGCATGCAGATATACTACCTACAGACGAAAAAGAAGATGGGAAATTTGACCTTGGGAGCTGCTTCCATAGTTGTAGCAAGAAATTAGTCGCTGTCTATGGCCAAGACAGTCAATCCAAAGTCTGAAAAAATCATGCTCAAAGTAGAAAGAGATTTTCTCGACAACTAAAAATTTGGCCAAGCTTTTGTTCTAAGATTCCAAAACCACCTTTAATTCTCAAAAAAGATTAGAACCCACTTCACTTTAGCACCTTAGAAATTTGCACTTTGTGACGAGACCTTCTGATGCTGATATACAAAATTTGCCGTGCATCAACACTAACTTGTAACTTGGTGCGTAGAAGAATTTTCACCGATCTATAAACAAAAAATTAATAGAAATGAAATATATAGTCCCCCTTCAATGAATCGAAAAACAGTAATCAAACTCATGTCATTTTGTGCGGTAACTTATATACGTTTATCTATTAGTGTTATAGTTTGTTCTTGTAATTAAAAATGAAAGGGCCAACATTGGGTTGTCCTCACCTTCATTAATGGAATTGAGGATGTTTCCAATAAAATTGAATGCGAGATATGCAATACTTGTCACACCTTCGATCATACATATATAGCAATTAGAGTTGGAAATTTTTCTTTCATTTGAGTCCCAAAAGCCATGCCTTTACCCCTTATCGTCAATTGTTCATTCTCAAAGAGATTTCGTGTGGAACTACACGATACCATTGTGTAAATGATTTAACACAAGCTTCAACTACAAGATTACTTTTAATCAATTGCAGTTTCGATAATATGGCACACTGTAGTTGTATGAGAACTTTTACACACCTGAGTATATATGAAGGAAGTTGAAGTTTGTGTATTAAAACGGACATCTCAAAAGGCTTTTAGAGCTTTATGTCTATTTCATACAATTTACAAAAAGGTGGTGAAATTGTGGAGCACTCATATCACAAAGATTCTGCTGATGATAGCTTGAAACAGCGGGAAATTGTTTTCTGCAAGTATAAGCATCCTAGAGCCCGAATATAGGATATGTGATATTACTAATTGGTAATTAATCAAAGATTAAATAAATCGTGATTCACAAAAATCTGTAATCAAATTACTGGAAGACATTTCTAAATACCAACCATATCAAGTCTACTTGGTTTAAATTAGGATTACACGTTAATTATAAGGATTAGACTTGCTAGCTAGTACTCGATCGAGACATAATTATTCAGCCCTAATTATTAAAAGAAGAATAGTGATATGGTAGTACATTGATGTTTCATGCAATTTCAATTTGCCACTTAAAACTAATCACATAATATGATCAACTAAACAAATTAAGAAGCCTAGCTAGATTCAACATGCATGTTTGTCTGATTGATGAAAATTTTCTCAACAAAAGCTACTCGACAAAGTAAATTTGAGCATCCTAACTATTAGTAATTGATCTGAAATAGAGTAAGATGGTCGCCTAAGACATTCAAATTTTCTAAAATTAACTAAAACTCACAATTCGCAGATGTATATATGCAAGATTTTACAATCTCAACAAATACTACTGTTGCTATCATTAGCAGTAACGGTGTTCCCTAATCAACCTATATATACAAAAGCATCATTAGATTGTTAATTACCAAATGTGGGTAGTATTTTAACCAAGGAGACAAGACCTTCAACACAATAATTGTGCATAACATTCTTGGAGGGTGACTCAGTCACTCAGACAACTCGACCTGACGTGTTTCATGTCTTTTACTAACAGATGGCATTCCTGATTGTACGTGGAGAGCAAGCATTGCTAAGCTAGCGTGTCGGAGGAGGTTGATCCATCGATCGATTTGTTCATCATACAAATAACTAAAACATACGATAAAATTAAATCAATTATTATCGAATTTGTCATGCTCCTAATTCCGCCTTCATGTACAATTAATTTAAACCTTTCAGATCTTAATTAAGCACAAAGTTGATGCCACAATTATCACATTTGATTTGGAGCTAGGCGGCAACATTTTTTGAGAGTCATACATCAAATTGAAAAGCGATATTAGTTTTACGTGGAGGGAGATTTCTCAAAGTAATATTAGAATCATGCCCCTTCTTCAAACCCTAGCCTATATATGATCCCAGTCATCCCACACATAGCTTTAGCTATTGAAAAGAATGCTTCAACTAATTGAGTGAAAGTATGTAAAGAGTAGCCGTTGTTTTCAGTTGAATTCGTTGAAAAAAAACCCTAGCAAAGCTTGCTGCACGGTCCGGAAGATTCGGTCTTGAAAAAAACACCCTAGGGTATTGCTTGTCATGACTGAATAAGGATTCATTGTTTGTTTCTCATTATTATTGTTGTTCTTGATTCATTCTTTCGCCAATAATGGAGTGTTCGATCTAGACTGAGTGAAGCAAACGAGTTGCTTTCAACTGGTTCATGTCATAGAGTCCTTGATCTCTAAGTTACAAGAACACTGTCGCCTAAGGTATATATCCCCTTCAGGTACATATATATATATATATATATATATATATATATATATATATATATATATAGGCTGTTTCCATTCCTTAGCTAAGGGATTATATTATATTATATTATATATATATATATATATATTATGAGAGAGTTTGATTCCTAAGTACAATTTTGTTGAGAGTGAAATCCATTTTACAAAAATTAAGTAGCAGAGACAAGAATTGGTTATAGTTTTGGACGTGTCGTGTAATCTTTGGCTAGATATAAGTAACTGATAGTATATATGATCGATTAGCTACACAAACTTATGCATCATAATTAATTGTCAATCATATTGAGTATGTTGTATGCATGCATGGTATTATTCGTGTGGGCTATACCGTCGTCCCCATCAATCGGAAAAATATGCAGCAAGTTAATATATCGAAGTAGAGAACTTGTACAACTAGGTAAGAGGGCACGCAGTTTGTTTGATTGGGTTGTTTAGGGTTGGCTGGGGAGCCACATCTCTTTCTAATCTGAATCATCAAGATCACCAGCTAGCTAGGTCGACATAGCTGCTTGATATATACACCAATCATATCCATACAGTAAGAGTGTTACTGATTTAGATTCAATTGTGTGTGTGGTGAGAACTAGCTAATGAACTAGCTAGGTTTGCATATGTTCGATCGCGTAGTAGTTCAATCTGCTATATATCAAGTCCAAACTAGTACGTGACAATAACAACTTTAACTTCGTGTGATATATATGATCTATCCAATGTTACACTGGATTCCAATCGTGATATCGATCGATATTGGATTGTGGTATATTCCAATCCCAACTGATCGAACTCATTGTACTGATCGATAGTTACACCTATATATTCCCTACTTGATTATTGCCCAATATGTTTTTTCATGCAATGTAAAAACTATCATATACGAAATAGCCAAGATCGATCATGACCATAATTAGATTGTAGTACTAGAGACTGGATAGAATCGAAACAGATATTACCTTTGAACATTTTCTTATCACAAAGTACTTGTACGTATGTAAGCATGCCCTTGTTTCTAGCTAGCGCCATTGAAAGATAGTGGCTGGCTACCCAGTAAGGAGAAAGGTGATATGATACATCAAATGAGGGAAATCATAACTTCATAAGGAACCTCCAAACACTCCTTTAAGCAGTACTAGCTAGCTCTAACAACGAATAACTATGGCTGCATCTAGTTTATGCTTTGTTCTTGTTCATGTATGCTTCTGCCTAACTACCAATTAGTTAAGACTAACTCTAAACTTTTCAGAACGTACAATTGATCTGTTAATTCGAATCAACACAGCAAGACCATGTCTAAGTCCAGATCCAAGATATATCTCTGTATCTGCTTAAAGCAAAGAGAATCAGCTGTTTACCTAATTCTGGTCTCTCAACTATTCGTCTTGGCCAACCCTACTACGTACGCACGCACGCTTCAGTCTACCAGAACCGAATCTTGTTAATTTGGACGGATGTAGTAATGGCCTTTGGATTTGCTTCTACCAAAACTGGATTCTAAACCTACCCTCGTTTCCTCGTACATGCACTACAAACTTAGCTTAATGAATGTTAGTTGGCCGTTAACAACGAAAAGCTATACAAGTAATCTTATATTTAACTGGGATAATCAGCTTAAGCAAACTGTTAAGCTTTAAAAGTGTCGTCTTATTTGCTGATTTTCCTGCGTAAACTTGTTTTGCTTCTGGTTTCAGTAACCTTAATTGGATGCTTCATTTTGTTGTATGTGTAACTTTTACACGCAATAATAAAATTTGATTGCAACGGTATATATACGATTAATTCAAAATTTTCAACTGCCACGTATTTAGAAATTAAGTAAGAAACTTAATGAAATGGATGCATGCATACAAAATATGTGTACATTGGAATTCTTAAACTATAAGAAATAATACAAAAAGGTGTCACTAACATGTGATATGCATCTGTCATAAGATTAAGTATCTGATTAGATATTGTTATTAATCATAGAAAGCGCGTTTACTTGTGAGCCTAGCTAAATTTTCAGTTAGAACAAAACAGATTGAGATTAAGAAACTAATTAAACGTGATGAGGAGTGCTTCAAAGCTAGACACGCGGCCAAGTGCAAGATTGCCAAATTTTGATTGATGGTGATGCGTTTGAAAAGTATTTCCTAATCCCCTAAATATTGGCCATCACCTTGAAATTGCTTGCTAATTGAGAGATTCGGAATGATCTAACATAAAATGCCATGGCCTATATATTAGTTTCGTCATTCTAGTCTTTGTAAATGGAATATTCATATATACTTTGTTGAAATGTAATGGTGCAGTTCCTTGTAATATTACATATATAACAGTAATAGCCTCCGAGGAACTAATATCATCTAATCTCTTTTTATTAAAAAAACAGTAGTCATATTAACATACGATTTTCTTTTGCTAAACCACAGATACAACCTTTACTTCTGATTTGTAGCCAGATTCATTCATCAATTGCTACAAATATATCATCATATCTTGAATGATGAATGAATCCGGCTACAAATATATATCTAACAAAATTTTCATCGCAGTCATAGCAATTACGAAATAAACTAAAGCCCGACAGTGTTGCATGATAAAGTTAAAACTCTGCTTTCTCTAGTAATATTCAGAGAATAATAAGTACTTGCATTTTATTTCTTGAGAATATTTTGACCTTGTCCTGGGGTTTCAATTCCAACCATCAAATCATTAGGGGAAAAGGAAATAATAAACGGATCTTCAAATCACCAACCACAGCAAGTAATAACCTGTGCTGTGTGGACCTGTGTTCAAACAATTTCAACTTGGTTTTCCCAGGCTTTTCTAACCAGAAGACAACAAATGAGATGACAACGAAGGAAGGAAGGAAGGAAGGAAGGAAGGAAGGAAGGAAAATGATAGATAGAGTGGTCTCCAAGGTTAGCACTAAATCTGTCCATAAGAACTTGCCCTATGTCATCAATTCTGCCCAATTAGGCCCAAATCCAAACATATTCAAGTGCATGTGGATTATACAAACCTAGCCGCAGAAATCCATGATTAATCTCTGCTCGTGACTACAATAATCTTTAGTTAATTTACAAACAACATCTCAATAATGACGTCCACTCTCACTTGATTCGTTCTGTCCATGCTAAAATTATATTAAAAAGATGAACAATATTATACCATTTTTGTCTTTTGGTTTCGAGACAAACAAGTCCTAAAATATAGTTAAGTATCCGTCATATATAGAGAAATATCAGAGAATATATCACAAAAGACACAAAAATAGTGTTTGCCAAAAGAAAAGACCCAAAAATAGTGGAGATCGAATTGATAAGAGAAAAGATCTTTGAGCAGGTGATAATTCTCATTCTATGTAGAAAGAGCAGTTGATAGCTACTAAGATGATCTTACTGGATAGATCACTAAGGTTTTGGCTTCGGTGTCTAGGGCTACGTCACAAATGATTAATCATTGAAGCAAAACAACAACCCCTTGGGGTTTAGGGTTAGATGTGATTATCTATTCTTTATATTATGTGTCAAAATCAGAACAGAAAGAATTGGTTTAAGGGTTTAACCAACACCACGAGAAGTAATGCTCTTCGAGCTCGCAAGAATCTACGTGCTACTAAAAGTTATATGCATGATGACAGAGGTTTCCTTTTCCCATCAAACAGTTGTGATTTCTGTCTAAGACCATGAACCAGTATTATCAACATGTATGTACAAAGAAAACACACCTAACATTCGCAATCACTTGACAAACCCAGGTTCCTAAAAGATAGAGTCATCGATCGATCGTTGTTTTCAGTCACCATTTCCACTGTTGTTTTCACTACCAGCATTTCAAATCTTCAATTAGATGGCATTCCAAAAGAGAAACCATCTACGTCTGTATATGTCTATACCGGCAAGCAACTATCATAATTATATTAAGTTATGCCTGAAGACTGAAATGCACAATTACTGAAGTTAAGATCGTTTTACAATGAATCACAAATACAATACTGTATAAACCAAAATCACGTAAGAAGCAAAGAGGTGATTACCATATCTATTGGGATCGTTAGGAATACCATTCATGGAAGTCATCCTTGAGAGCAGCACAGCAGCACAATCTGCAATTTCACAAAAACAGCATCAAGAAAAATTTTCTATGCTATACTACTTTTCTCACAGAATGAGACTGTTTGATCTCAATGAAAGTGTGTAGCTAGCATAGGAACTTTCTACTGGTATATATAGAGGCCTAGAAAACAAACTCGTCCTCATCTCATAAGGAGTCCAAGTTTTACTTAATGTTTATCAATACAAGTCTTTAGGTTTATCTCAAAAACTTAATGTTGATAGGTTAACCAACTTGATAAGTCTCCAACTTCTAATGAGAGACATATACCTCAATAGATAACAAGATAAAGTTTATATTTATGTTTCTACTAATTATATTCAAGTTATCAAACACTATTTATTTAAACAAGGATAATGTAGAGTCCAATTGTTTTCCAACAATCTCCCACTTGGACCAAGTTATCATTGTGTATAGTATTTGAGCTGCAATGAATTATATTAGTTCTATAGTGCGCATTGAAACATAAGAACAACTCAAACTTATACAGCTTGGTCAATATGCAGAATTGATGCAGAACCTAAGATTGAATTTAATCATATGACTAAATCAATTGAAGATCACTAACAACAATGTTGCACATCACATAAGCATAGTAAGATAAACAGAAGAGCAAAATTAAATTATGTCTACCTTGATTTTATTTGCTCAAGTCCTCTGAATGATTTTGAATAACTCAAAATCTTGTCAGCAAGTTTGTAAAAGAGTGAACATGTCCTTGCTATCCTTAATCTGCATAATGGTTCACTTCTCTGCATGTTTACACAATTATATACATATAATCATTCATAAGATGTATATTTGAAAATATGACTTTTATTGATGAAACATGAAATACAATGAGATGTTCCTAATTCTGAAAAGAAATCTACTGAAGAGAACTAAAATCCTAAAAATGAAAAGGTGACTCCCACATAACTCAAGCATCTAAATCTGAGAGAATTCCCAGATTTTCAACATGTCTCTGAAAACATTCAACTGATAAAGGTTTAGTGAATGGATCTGCAAGTTGATTTTTTGTATCAACATTGAGTACTTCTATGTCACCAAGTTCAACCCTTTGTCTCACACTATAGTACTTAAGGTCTAAATGCTTGGAATTATTTGATCTTTTGCTGTTCTTGGCAAAAAAGACAGCTACTTCATTGTCACAGAACATCTTAAGTGCTCCCTGAACTAAAAATTTTAGAGCATCAATCTGTATCAAAAAATTCCTAATCCATAAGCCTTCACAGACCCCTTCATACATGGCTATGGACTCAGCTTGCATTGTGGAGGTAGTGATTAATTTTTGTTTCATGGTTCTCCATGTCATAGCACCTCCTGCAAGCATAAATACATAGCCGCTTGTTGACTTCATGTCATTAGGATATTCTCCTGCAAAATCTGAATCAGTGTATCCTACTAACTCAAGTTTTTCAACTTTTCTATAGACTAGCATGTGAGACTTAGTTCTCTGTAGATATCTTAAGACTTTCTTACCTGCAACCCAATGCTCATGAGTAGGATTGGATTGATACCTAGATAGAATTCCTACGGCAAAAGCTAAGTCAGGTCTGGTGCAGACCTGATACATCAAGCTGCCAATTAACCCAGCATAAGGCTTGCTGTCCATAACTTTGTCACCTTCAATCTTCCCCACATTTTTAGTGATTTTAGATAGCTTGTCACCTTTAGACATAGGAACTAGACCAGGATTACAGGTTGTCATATTGAAACGTTTCAAAACCTTACAAATGTAAGCATTCTGAGATAAGCCTAAGGTTCCAAGTTTCCTGTTCCTCTTAATTTCAATTCCCAAAACATAATGGGCTTCACCTAGGTCTTTCATATCAAAACTGCTAGATAGAAAGGCTTTTGTAGCATTTAGCAACTTCATATCAGTGCTAGCTAGCTAACAGAATGTCATCAACATATAATATGAGAAAAATAAAATTTTTCCCAACTGTCTTTAAGTATACACACTCATCAACTGTATTTTCTGTAAAACCAAAAGATGAAATAACTGAATCAAACTTCTTGTGCCACTGCCTAGAAGCTTGCTTAAGTCCATAAATTGATCTTTGAAGTTTGCATACATAGTTTTCCTTTTCAGGTTCTAAAAAACCTTCAGGTTGCTTCATATAGATTTCTTCTTCTAATTCTCCATTAAGAAATGCAGTTTTAACGTCCATTTGATGAAGTTCCATATTAAAATGAGCTACTAGAGCCATGATAATTCTGAATGAATCTTTAGTGGACACAGGAGAAAAAGTTTCATTATAATCTATTCCTTCCTTTTGTGTGAATCCTTTAGCTACAAGCCTAGCTTTGTCTTTCAATATTTCCAGCTTCATCTCGGTTTGATTTGAAAACCCATTTGCAACCTATGGCTTTATGTTATGGAGCTGGTTTGACCAGTGTCCACACTTTATTTTGTCTTATAGACATTAATTCAGCTTTCATGACCAGCTGCCATTGTTGATGATTTTCACTTTCAACAGCTTGTCTGTAGGTTTTTGGATCATCTTCTTCTGCAAGAAGCTCATCCGTTTCTTGCAAATAGACAATGTAGTCACTGTTTTCATCATAAGTGGGTTTTCTTTGTCTTTGGGATCTTCTAATTTCTGGTTGTTCTGTAATTTCTGGTTGTTCTTGCTCTATGTTTTCAGTGTTTTCAACTGCAACATGATCATTTTCTGCAGGCTCCATTAAAATTGGATTTTGATCTATGTTTTGAGTTTGCATATTTACTGTAGTTGTGTTTTGATTATGCAGTAAGGGTAGATAAGCTTCTAATGTTTTATCACTTGAGATTTCCTCAAAATCTGAAGAGAGATCTTCAAAAATTGAGTTGTATATAGTCTCATCTAGGAATTTTGCTTGACCTGTTTCAAAAATCCTTAGTGAATGTTTAGCTGCATAAAACTTATAACCCTTTGATTTTTCACAATACCTTATAAAATTGCAACTCACTGTTTTGGACCCTAACTTTTCAGTTAAAACATTTGGTATTTTAGCTTCAGCTTTGCATCCCCATACATGTAAGTGATGCAGGCTTGGCTTTCTGCCACACCAGATCTCAAATGGTGTTGTTTCTACAGCCTTGCTGGGTGTTCTGTTGCAAATGTAATTTGCAGTTCTTAAGGCTTCACCCCACAAGAATCTTGGCAAACCTGAGGTGCACATCATGCTCCTCACCATATTTAGGAATGTTCTATTTTTTCTTTCTACTACTCCGTTTTGTTGGAGATTATAAGGGTTAGTGTACTGGGCCTTAATGCCATGTTCCTGAAGGTATAAAGCAAAAGGTCCCTTTTGCTGGCCTGCCTCAGTGTATCTTCCAAAATATTCCCCTCCCCTATTAGATCTTACTGTTTTGATTTTTCTTTCAAGCTGTAACTCCACTTCAGATTTGTAGATTTTAAAGGCTTGGAGTGCTTGTGATTTTTCTGATATTAAATAGATATAGCAGTATCTTGAACAATCATCTATAAATGTTATGAAGTATGTGTTTCCACATATGGTTTTATGTTTAAAAGGTCCACATATATCAGTGTGTATATAAGTTCTAAGAGATTTTGACTTTTTACTGCAGTTTTGTTGTGTTTGTTAGCCAACTTTCCCTTATAACATTTCACACAATCATTTAGATCATGAAAGTTTAGTTCATGTAGAGTCTTATTCTTTATCAGTGTTTTGAGTCTATCCTTAGAAATATGTCATAATCTTCTATGCCATAAAAAAGCAGACTTATTATCATATATTGATCTTTTAACACCAACAGTAGTGTTAGACTTAAGTGTGTTTTCATTATTTTTAATTAACATAATATCTTGTTTTGCAACAGAACAGTTTAATTATAAATAATCATTAACAAAAACACCATATCCAAGAAATTCGGAACCTTGAAAAATTTGTAATCCATCATGATCAATAATAAGTTTACATTTCAACTTAATTAGCAAAGAAACTGAAAGCAAATTACTTTTAAGGGAAGGGATAAAGAAAACATTTTCCAGAAAAAGACTTTTATTTGAACCTAAATCCAACTGTAGAGAGCCAATGGCTTTAACAGCCACCTTCATGCCATTTGCCACGCATACTGTATTCTCATGCCTCTGAGGTGTTCTCCTCTTTAGCAAACCCTGCATTGAGTTGGTTATATGAATTGGTGAGCCTGAATTCAACCAAAAGGTGTTTGCTTTTACATTTATGAAGTTCACTTCTAGAGTAAATGCAGTTTTATCAAACAAAGAAACAGAATAATAACCAGAAAAACAGCTTAAATCAATTAGAGAGTTATAGGCCGTACACTTTTTCACCATCCACTTCTTGAATCCATCACAATTCTTCTTGACGTGGCCAACTTTCTTGCAGAAGAAACACTTAATTTTCTGTAATTTTCCAGCAGCAGTAGTAACAGCAGCAATAGGGGTCTTTTTGCCATTTTTCTTGAAATTTGTCTTCTTTGGCCTGAGAGTGATGTCTCTTTTGCCTTTGTACTTTCCCGTAAGATTCACAGAGGTTGCTGGAGCCTTCTCTTTCTGCTCCTTCTGAATTCTGTCCTGCTCGTTCACACATATTGAAATCAGCTCATCAATTTCCCACTTCTCCCTTTGAGAGTTGTAGTTACTTTTCAGGTTCCCGTATTCAGCTGGGAGGGACTCAAGGGCTATGTGCACCACTTGTGCATCATTAACTCCCATTTGCAGGTCTCGGAGTTTGTTATTTATTTCTTCTAGCTGCATGATGTGGGTTCCTATGCTCCCATTTCCAGTGAATTTCTTCTCATGCAGCTCCCTTGAAAGCTTAGCACCTTCAGCCTTGCTAGATTCTTTAAATTTCTGCCTTATGTTTTCCATAAACTCCATGGCAAGCTCAGGCTCTATGACACAGTTCCTTATGGTATCTGAAATGGTGTTCCGGATCACCTTCTTGGCCATGTGGTTAGCTCTTCACCACTCCTTATACAGTCTTCTTTCTTCAACAGTGCTATCCATCTCATCAAACTCCTCAGGTTGCTCTTCATTAAAACACACATCCATGTTATTCATGGACATGTAGAAATCGACCTCATTCTTCCATTTCTGAAAATTAAGCCCAGTAAGGACATGAACCTGTCCTAGTGTCACCACATCACCTCCTATCATGATAGAAATCAATGTAGATGAGTTTCAAAGTCATATGAGTATACAATGTGTAAACTGCAATGTATGTATCAGTCCATATAGGTAAACATTTTAGTCTAACTACTGAAACATATCTTAAGAGTCCCATGAAGTTTATACTAGATAATACCTTTATGGCATAAAATCCAATATCTGTAATTTCTAAAATGTATTATCATGGTCATGTAATGTCAGATGTATATTGAAAACAGTCAATATCTTTGGACAAGGAAAAGTCCCAATATACCAAGAGTGAAAATACAGATCATGTAAGACACTGTTACTTGAATCAAAATTGTACCAGAAAATGTCTCTTTGGAGACTACAAGACAATACAACTTTATAAACAACAACACAAGCTTTGATTCTTCTACAGTTCTCTAAATATGATAGTAAAAGTTACTTTGTGCAACAAAATTAATACCATATAAAGAGTTTTATGAATCAATGAAGTTTAGATTTAGGCTTCAATTATCAGAAACAAAACTTCTTATGAACACAGTAATAAGATCACTGAATGTAATTTTGGGAGTTTCATTCATTTATGTATTCTGCAGCTGTGTTCATATGCAGTGAATATATATGGCAGTTGAACACACTTTCATAGTTGCATACAAGAATAAGTTCACTTAGCAATTGAAAAGGTTTAGCCATTCAACATCGGTGAAACATATATGATCACAGAAATTCAGCATGCTGTATTTAAACATTCAAAACTTCCATTTTAAGTTACTGTATACAGAAACATACATGTAGGCATATGAACTCAGCATATAAAACTTCATTTTACTTACTGTAACAGAAGCATACATATAGGCATATGAACTCAGCATACAAACATACAAAACTTCCATTTTACTTACAGTAACAGAAACGTACATATAGTATACGAATAACTGATCACAGAAGTTATTGCATTCTTAAAGTTCAATCACAGAATCCAAAATTATAACTCATTAACATAGATCGATCATTCTGTATCCTATCAATATCTCATAGTTTCAGAAACAATTTCTTCGATTGATCAGGTCATGTATGTGAACATATTACAACAACATCATGTCGACATCATCACACATATCAAATCAAACCATCTGTATCCTATCAATAGTTTCAGAAAAATTTCTTCGATTGATCAGGTCATGTATGTGAACATATTACAACAACATCATGTCGACATCATCACACTTATATCAGATCAAACTCATCAGAAACAGAAGCAGTGTCAGACGAAAACAGCAAGAATCAATTTCACAGATCAAACACCTAATCCTTCATACCCAGATTAATTGATATAGGTATATGAAAACAGAATCACCATAGAGTCAAACACATAATCCAATTTCATATTTCGTGTCTTCAATCACAGTTTCAATGAATTTGACAAGAACAAGAAACGCAGACTTACCTTGGCGTCTCCCTCATCCATCTGCAGTCAAAGATTTAGCGGAAGCAATAGAAGACACACACCCAACAATTGAAAACCGATTTTAAGGTTTTTCTGGGTTTGAAAGGTGATTGAAGAAAAAACGCAGAAGAACTCAAGAAAAAATAAGGCAGAAGAAAAGAACAGAATGGGACGAACATAAAGAAGTCCGATTTTAAGTCGTCCCTTTTTTTAATATATATATTATTTAGGCTAACACTGTAGGCCCAAATAAATAAAAATAAAATACGATTAATTTTTCTGATTTTAAGGTTTTGATCGATTTGTGAGAATTGTGAAGATTCTTGCTCTGATACCAATTATTAAGTTATGCCTGAAGACTGAAATGCACAATTACTGAAGTTAAGATCGTTTCACAATGAATCACAAATACAATACTGTATAAACCAAAATCACGTAAGAAGCAAAGAGGTGATTACCATATCTATTGGGATCGTTGGGAATACCATTCATGGAAGTCATCCTTGAGAGCAACACAGCAACACAATCTGTAATTTCACAAAAACAGCACCAAGGAAAATCTTCTATGCTATACTACTTTTCTCACAGAATGAGACTGTTTGATCTCAATGAAAGTGTGTAGCTAGCATAGGGACTTTCTACTGGTATATATAGAGGCCTAGAAAACAAACTCGTCATCATCCCATAAGGAGTCCAAGTTTTACTTAATGTTTATCAATACAAGTCTTTAGGTTTATCTCAAAAACTTAATGTTGATAGGTTAACCAACTTGATAAGTCTCCAACTTCTAATGAGAGACATATACCTCAATAGATAACAAGATAAAGTTTATATTTATGTTTCTACTAATTATATTCAAGTTATCAAACACTATTTATTTAAACAAGGATAATGTAGAGTCCAATTTTTTCCAACAAATTATTCATGGGAGTTTGAGAGCTGGTGTTGTTCTGATCCACATGCGCACACACCCAGATCCACACACTCTCAACCTTCACCATGCGATGCTTTTCTGTCAGTGACTCGGATACAGAAATGTACATGTCGAAGTTTCTTGAATATGTGTACGTATGTGTGCAGCTTGTGCGTGTGTATGTGTACTGTGACCAAATATATGATGTGCAGGATTGTTAAGAGCTCCTGTCTAGTTATGTTTCAGATAATAAACTTGAGAGAGTGGGGAAGATCGATGATACAAACCATGAAACCGATAAAGCTGCAGCAGCTAGCTTTGATCAAGTTAGAAGTATAAAAATTCTTGCTAAGTCGTAAGTAGAACTGAACTGATTCAGCACGAGTTCGATCACATTGTTGCTGTAAACTAAGGTCGATCCTGAATTATACAAAACCGATAGCTGGCAAAGAGGAGTCTAATCAGCCCTTCCATTCTGGCTTTGACATGTTAGCACAGGACCAGTCATGTATTGATATGTGCAGCGTAGCGAGTGATCAGTCACTGCTAGAAGAACCATGATTGAGTTCAGATAAATATGATTAATCCCTTGTGTGGACTTGCATGCATTACTTAGTTTTGTTGTTCAGCGACTGTTTTCATTCAAGTAATATTGCACTATTTAGGGTGGTATGATCAGTCCCAACAACAGCCGCTTCTTTTGAACAATATACACAAGTGCAGCATACGCAGTTCCCATCAATCCATCATGATCTGTACATTATACTTGTACACGATTCAATCAGTAGTGTCCCGATACAATATCCGACATTTATAAGATGCTCTAACTGCCGGAAATCAATTGCTGGCGACTGGCTGGAGAAAACCAACATGATAGTATTCTTCATGCTTCATTTTTGCTGTGTTCTCACGAAGTAAAACTTTGAGGCTCAAGCTTCGAAGGAAAACTGGGTTCATAGCGTAGCGGCGAGTTGCCTTGTTTTCATATTATTCTCGATCTGGAACTGTATACAATGTGAGATCAAAACGCGTCAGTTTTACGTACTTCAGCTTCGGTGTTTTAACTGCTTTTGGCTACTTCTGATTCAGCAACCAAGAAACTTCTCTTGTAGCCATCACTACGCAGTCACGCACAGAATCCAACATGTAGCCATCACTAAACTGGTATTATTCCCTTGCCACAATGGCATAGCTTAGTCTCCTCTGTAAGTACCAAATGCTTCACCCTACTGTCAAAGCTCTATTCTTATTTGCCAATTATTTAAACAACTTAATATTTTAATGGAGCTTTTGATATTTCAACCAACAAAAAAAATTGGCCATTTTCCTTGCCACCTATGCAAGAAACGTAAGATAACAAAGTAACAAACTGTAATCTCGTTTAATTTAAAACTGTACTGTGCGGAACACAGCTAAGAATACAAAACAAATTGTAGATGATAAGTCGTTTATGCCTATACCAACCATCTAAAAGAAGACAGCGAAGAGAAGCTCTGAAATTTGTTAAATATCCCATCATCAATAGAGAGCTAAATCAATCTTTTGATACTCGTACAACTATGCCTGTTGGTGTTTGGACAGTTTTGATATGACCTGAGCCTATCAGATCACGAAGGTGAAATCTCATATCAAGTGAAGAGAATCTAAGCCTCTTCTTCTCTAAAGGTGCCAACATCATTTCTTTATATCTCCTGCGGTTTAAAAGGGAAAGAATTTCCTTTCTTCCCTGAAAAGGAGTCAAAATTCCGAAGTTTGTAGACTCCGTAGCCAACGAAATGCAAGCAGAACTAAATTCTTAAGAGTGTAGATGGTTAGTATCTCAAACTAAACAGCTAATATAATCAAGTTGAAATTCAACCAAGAGACAATGGTTACCGAGTAGTATCAAATTGACATCCAAGGTAAACTTCTGGTCAGATGAAAGCCTCTAAGGTATGAATTCGAAGAATGTGTATGTTAATTTAACTGCAGGAGATCGTGGGAGGTTGAGTATATATACCTGAGAAAGGCCTTTAAGTACTGAACCAATATTTGGAATTGCGAACCAGTAAATGTTTGGGTCAATAAGTTGCCGAGTCTATAAGTAAATGTGACAGTTAGTAAGCTGAAGATCATCAAAATAGTTTGGGAGAAACCCAACAAACAAAAACAAAGAGAAGCAATCCCTAAACACAGAGAAGAAATTGACATAAATAAAATCATGAGCAGTGTCAGTGATGAAGAAGTCTTCCAAACCATTTCACTGTTGGTGATTGTTTTAAACAAAGTAAAAAGCAACTTGCACACAGAATAAATTCAATAAATTCAATACTTAACATAATAGATCTATGTATGAGTTTACTTACAAGAAAGCCAGAATTCATTAAAAGGGAGATGTGTTCATCTTTGACCTTTCCTCCAAAAGATAACAGTGTACACTGCAATAAAGAACTTTTCAGTTGGATTGCATCGCAAATTGTATCAACAATATGACTAGTTAGACCTTAATTTGATTAACTCATTAAACTGGTTCAAAAAAAATGCTGTGTAAGGGACAAAATACAGATTCAAGTTAACTCCATGTCATAATATTCAGAAACAGTCCCAGACTTCCATAAAGATACCACTTAATAGGATATGGCACTCTTCCCAAAGCTTAACCTAGTTACTATATGGCACTCTTACCCAAGCTTAACCTAGTTACTAATCAATCTTCTTCTTCATCTTCCTTTTTTGCATATGTTTACCTTATCTCAAAAAAACTTCATCCCAACTCTGCCAATTAGTGACTGTCTTCCCCCAACCCCAAGTTGGAATCTCTCCCCCAAGATTAGTTTTTTTAAGGAACTGTTTCAAATGGTTTGGAAATCTATGGCATGACCAACAAAGTAAAAGTAAAATCTAGAGTCAATATTTGATTATTCGAACAAGAAAGCAGTGTAAATCCATAATTTCCGTACAAATTATCCACACAACTAAATACCTATACTGAAGAGTATGCATGCAACACTGCAAAAGAACATTCATGCACTGAGTTATATGCAGACAAACTCAACGCAACTAACCAGATTATAGGTGCAAATCATAATATATCAATGCAGAACACACTACAGAGCTGAAAGTAAATTAATTTCCAGTTGGCATGTATTCTAATCACTCACAAGTTCTTGGTGTTCAATACTAGGTTCAAGCTTGAAATCAATAACGTGTGAGATGAACCACTTAAAAACTGCAAGAATATCTCTTTCTTTTTCTCCCAATCTTTTCACAACACGGTCTACCTATACATATACATAGACAATTAATTAGCTTATTTAGCACTACCAAGTCCTTGCAAAGATCATTGCTAAGGCTAGTGATGAAACACACCTACATATAACAATAAAATGATATTCACTTACACTATTTACAGAAGACTAACGTGCATGAAAAAGGTATAACAAAGAATATAATGAAATTATAAGTCTAAATAAGCATACAGACCTGGCATAGGTAGTCATCCAAAAACATTATTGCATGATCATCCTGCCCTGTATTCAATTTAAAAACGCGCAACACTTTCTCCCTTCTTAGAGCCTGCAAGACAATACAAAAGTAGGCAACATCAATAACAAAAGACTCCGGCAGACTGACATTGGCAACACAAAACATGCTAACTTAGTTAGATAAGAATAGCCATTCCCTTAAGCCTTAGCTGAGTATTAAAAAATTATACCTTCAGAGTTGTTAATGTTCATTTTTACTCGCAAACAACTTATCCCATAAATTCCTAAAATACAGTTCTATTCATGTACCTTGTATCCAACGATTCAGAGACTTAGGCTAAAATTTAAGTACGAAACAATTTCTAAAGATTTCTAAAGAGAATGCCCTAGGAAAGCATGACTTAGACGATGGCATCACAGTAGCACCAGTGACTCAAAATAGTATAATGGCCTCTCCAACATTCTCAGTGGCAAGCCTAAGGCTTAAGGAATGCCAAAAAAATCAGCACAATGAAAAAGGTTCTGATGATCATGAAAAGATTAGCAAGCATTCATGATTATCGTTTGCCTCATTCATGATTATCCTCTTGTCAAAAGTCAATTACAAATGGCACTCAGTAACACATTTCTGTCAAACATCTTGGAAATTCCATACCTCCAAGTCCCGATCCACTTGCGTCCTATCCTCCACACTGCTATACAACTGCAAATTCCACCAAAAATACAAATCAACACAACTAACAAGCCACTCCTATCAACAAGTATCGAATTCCTCAAAAACATAAAAGACTATGAACAATGCACAACTCATCAATAAACTAAATGAGCTTCAAAAACATATCAAAATCAAGACTTAATTGAATGAAAAGAAAAAAAATCTAACCTTGACAATTTGGGGAAACTGCTCTCGCATAATGCGAAGCGCTACCAATGTGTCACTAAAGGTGAGATTTTCCTCTGTAATTCACCAAACAGTTAAGTGATTTTCAATCGATAGATACTAAATGGGTAAAGAAGAAATTGAATTTCAATACCTGATGAAAAAATGTGATCGATATCGCCGGATTCGGGTTCGGGTTCGGGTTCCAGGGCGCGCTTTTTACCTTTCAAAGAATCGGAAATATTTCTGGCCATGTTTGTGGGTAGGATTGGAATTCGAATTGGGATTTAGGGCAAAGTTAACAGAAGCCCTAAATTCGAATACCCTTTTTTATTGTCTGGCTGTTTGATTGTGTGTGGGTTGAGCAAAGTTTGGAGCTTGATGGGGGTTACGTCAGTTGGGGGCCAAGTCGTAAATTTAGAGTCGTTGGACTGTTTCACCGCGCGGCAAATAACTGTCGGTTGTGTAAGGACCACAAGTTCTTTGGTATTAATGATACAGTTGGACACGGTAACACGATAAATCTTAAAAAACAACAATCTCGATACTGATTGAACACAGTAAATAAATAATATATTTATATATTTTTAATACATACAAACATTTATCTCTTCTAAAAAAGTAAAAACATATAAAAAAGCTAGCCTTAAAAATAATTTAAAAACTATATATATATAGACTCTTTTGGCATGTTATTTTCTAACTCTAACACTTAAACACTCGACATAATAATCAGAATATCCATAATCTTCATCAAACCCGATCCTAGGGTTATCCCATCATCTCTCTGCAACTTCATCTCCTTCCTCAAACCCTCAAATCCTCCATCTCATACCAAGTCTCCCTCCACTCAACCTAATTCCTCTCCCTCTCTGCTTCTATGCTTCTGACTAAACACACTCCACCCAATCAATCTCCTTATTTATTTCTGATTAAACCAGTAAACTCACATATCAATAAACTTACGGAAAGCTGGAGGTCAGTGCCTAAAGATTGGCGATACCCAGAAGTTATCGGAGTTTGTCATTGTCTTTTAACTTTGATTAGAGGTTCGCATCTCTCTCACGTACTCTTTTGTTTATCTGTGGAGTTCACCTCTATTTTTTTAATAAAAATTCCAAAACGGTGATATGGCGTGTCAGAGACGCGTCAGGGATAACGTGACGTGTCATCAACGTGTCTAGAAAGTTAAAATTGTTTGACACGTCACGTGGTGTGTCGGCGTGTTCCGACGTGTCGGACACTACGACACTTGGAGTTTTTACGTGTCCGTGCAACATAGGTATTGATAGACTGAAATAGAAACTTCATGTTATCTTGGAAAGGAAAAGGACTGTTCTTTGCATACATGAACTATGAGAATGAGGTAATTTGGTAGTACAGAATCATTCCATTGCATGCTGCATTGATAATTTTAATTAAGTTGAGTTCAAAGTAGCATATGATATGTTGTAACACAACATGATGATTGTTAGTTCTTGTATTAAAAAGTTTAGGTTAGAGCTTGGTTACGCTACATCACCATCGTCAGGACAAACCTGCAACCTTAACCCTGAAGAATTTACAGTGGACACATATCTGTCACACTAGCCTCCAGATATGGATTTCCACAGGAGAATTTATAGATCGCGAACCAACGAGACCTGTTGGTAGCGGGGATCGAACTTGGATGGGGTCTCCACCACAAGTCCGCCCTTGCCAACTGAGCCAAACCTGGTTGGTACAAGATAATTGTTAGTTGAATGCACCTTAAATGTGACGTTTTTATATCTATCAAAATTATAAACATGTGATACCTTCGAATTGTAGTAACAATTCAAATATAAATCGTTTGATATAAATGTGGAACGTACATATAACTTTCATATCAATAAGTAACAATTTTTCTATACGTGTTCATTTTTTAGTTGGTGTTACAGATCGCAACCATCTCCTAAGAAAATGTTCTCGATGCATTCTACGACCTAAATCAAGCCCGAACTCCAATAATAAAATTCATCATTGGTAAATGTTAGTTCAAAACCAACCTCTTGTACCAAACCTGAACAATTTCAACTGCCGAATCAACTCAATGGTTTGGTTAAACTCCACTTCCACTAAATGGATTCAAGTACATACCCACTAAAATCAACAAAAACTATGGTTGTTCATATTGAATATTGCCACTAGTTATCACATTGATTTACCATGAATCGAAACGGTAACACCGTCACCGGGGTCCCTCTCTTCTTCTCTCTTTCACATAAATTTTATATACAGCTACAAAATAGATACCATGAGGTTTGGTCCGGTGATTGAAATGAGACTGACCTGTTTAAGAAAACGAATATATACAGTGATTTTCTTGATATGAGAAATTAGTGGTTCGATATAAGTGAAAAACGTCCGATAAAAATGAGTTAAACCTTAACATGCTCATGATAACCCACTTGGTCTATCATTTTTTTGTAACCAAAAAAATAGATCTCACTCTGACCCAAATTCCCACATTTATATTCCCTCTTCCTCCTTCTAAGGACCCATCTCTCATATTCATCTCTGCTCCAAATCACCAGGTACGTCCTCCCATTCAAATCCCATCTTATATTTTCATGTCAATGCGCATCTGCAACCATTAAAGATCTGAACTTTTCTCCCCAAAATCCCATCTTTAATTCACCAATGCCTGTATTGACGTGTGGGGCTTAACATTACTGACGCTTTTTTTCTTTGAGGTCGAAATCAGTCTGTGTCATTTCTTGTGTTGTTGCAGTTGAAGGTGTCACATTTATTGTTAGCTGGCAACTGTCGGTGGATTTCAGTGTTGATGTTTCTGGTTTTAGGTTCTTTCCATTTTGACTTGTGTTTTTGTAGCTTTGGTTTGTGGCATTGGTTATATGCTGTTAGTATTCATATCTCGGATGTTTATGCTAGTGCATACAAAATCAGGTAGTTTTGTTTAAATTTGTACTTGTTTTGATGAACTGGGTTGGATTTGGTTTCGTTTCTGTTATGTGATTTAGATTTAGCAGCACTTGATGTAGTTGTTCTGGGTGGTGTCGGTATGGCACTGTCTTCATTTTCTGGTTTACTTTTACGTTTGGATGCTAATATTAATGCCTGATTTGATTTGTTGTTGTGATTAAACTAGAATTGAGTTGAAGTGCTAATTTGATATAATCGTATTTGGATTGTTGATGCAGCATGGATCGTTTTCTTTCTGTACATACGTTACATGTATAATAATCTTAGTGTGCGTAGTTGATCAGTTCAAGCTGACGGGTTTGATCTTCATCTGTTGATTGAAGGATTTCTCTGAAGCTAAGCATCGATTGATCTTCCATTTGGAGTGAAATTGGAGCTGGCTTCTGGTAGCTTGAGCCTGGACTCTGTATGTTGAAGTCAAAGTAGTAGGTATTTGTGTTGTTGGTCGCCACCATGTCGCGTGGGCGAGCTGATGGGGGCTCGAAGAAACGTACCGTCACCTGGGTTCTAGTTTTGGTGATTATATGTGGAGGGCTGTACATGTATACTAAAAGAAATGGTTCAACCGCTTTGGAGTATAGCAGTAAAATAAGAAAATTTGGTTCTACTTACTTGGGTGGGGATGAAGAGGCTGATGAGACACCTACGAAACTTGGTGACGATGAATATGATGGTGTTGTACTGAAGAGCTTACCGGTGAGTCGTCTTGGCTAACTTGCTCTATTTACATACTCTTCATACTTACCATTGAGTTAGTTGAGTTGTATACTAAACTAATTCCATTTTTTCTTGTGTCTGGTTTGCGATGTAGGTTTGTGATGATAGACATTCAGAATTAATTCCTTGCTTAGACAGAAACCTTATTTACCAGACAAGGTTGAAGTTGGATCTGTCTTTGATGGAACATTACGAGAGACACTGTCCCGCTCCTGAAAAGCGGTTTAACTGTTTAATTCCTCCCCCACCTGGATACAAGGTGAGAGGCTGCATTGTTTATATAAAATTGAGGGAATGTTGTGTTCTGAGTAATTTTTGAATTGAGAACTGAGTATGTTTGCTGTCTTCATTGATATAGATCCCTATCAAGTGGCCTAAAAGCAGAGATGAGGTATGGAAAGCAAATATACCACATACTCACCTTGCAAAAGAGAAGTCTGACCAGAAGTGGATGGTTGTCAAAGGTGAAAAGATTGGATTTCCTGGAGGAGGTACTCACTTTCATTATGGAGCTGGAAAGTACATCGCATCAATGGCCAATGTAAGTCAAGTGGCTTTCCAAAGCGGGGATAAAAGTACCCAGTCAGTAATCTACCATATATGTTTGTGGTTTTTATTTTTTGCTTTAGTGACAATTGTAACAATGTATTCTTGGTTTGGATCGGCAGATGCTCAACTTTCCTAATGACATTATAAACAATGGGGGAAATCTTCGGACATTCCTTGATGTTGGCTGTGGTGTTGCTAGTTTTGGAGGTTACCTGCTGTCTTCAGATGTCATTACAATGTCCTTGGCACCTAATGATGTCCATCAAAATCAGATCCAGTTTGCTTTAGAAAGAGGAATTCCTGCATATCTTGGTGTTCTAGGGACAAAGAGACTCCCTTACCCAAGTCGATCTTTTGAACTGGCACACTGTTCTCGCTGTAGGATTGATTGGCTTCAAAGGGATGGGATACTTCTCCTTGAGCTAGATAGGGTACTCAGACCAGGAGGCTATTTTGCCTACTCATCTCCGGAAGCCTATGCCCAGGATGAGGAGGATCTGAGGATATGGAAAGAGATGAGTGCTCTTGTGGAACGGATGTGCTGGAAAATAGCTGCTAAAAGGAACCAAACTGTTATATGGGTCAAGCCGCTGACTAATGATTGTTACATGTCAAGAGAGCCTGGAACTCAACCTCCCCTTTGTAGATCAGATGCTGATCCAGATGCCACCTGGGATGTGAAAATGGAGGCATGCATCACACCATACACTGAACGTGAGTACAACTTCCTCTGCTTATTATTTACCACCATTTCCAAATTTTGCTTTTCCCAGGGCACTTTTAAATAGCATGTCATAACCTGTTTAACTCAGTACCATATCTTTGGAGATGATTAAACTTGGGAATTGCTAATCTAGGAAGTAGACCAAGTGGAATAGATGGATACATAGTGCTTCACATTATTCTTGTATTTTAAAAGGGTTTCAGTATAAAGGCCAATACCTTGAAAAACATTTACAAATAAACACAAAGCAAAAGGAGTTTTAGCCAGTCCGATATGACAGCATAGTTGTCCCAGCTTCTCTCTACTCAATACTCATAGCTCTAGTAAGAGCTCAAGATTCTTGAATTCTGAGATGTGATGTAAAACAAAAGTGTACATTTGTAGAGATTATCAAGCGGCTTGCTCACGAAAACCAATTGTGTGTATTCTTTTTATTTATTATTAGTATTATATTTATAATTATTATAATTTATGTACCTTGTTGTGCTGCACTGTCTGCTGTCTGCTGTCTGCATTGTGTCAAGTAGCATTGGAAGTTGAATTTCACTAACATATATATATGCTGTATGGTTCAGAAATTCAGTCAGCAAGGGGAAGTGGTTTGGCTCCTTGGCCTGCTAGATTGACAACACCTCCTCCCCGTCTTGCTGACTTGCACGTTTCTCCTGATGCATTTGAAAAGGACATGGTAATCCACACAACCCTTTTCTTTCAGCATAATCAATGTCTCCTCTTCCTATATCTGCATATGTAAAGATACAGATGTACAATGGCTTGGTTTATGACATGATTAATGTGGTGCAGGAAGTATGGCAACAAAGAGTAGACAATTACTGGAATCTCTTGAGCCCAAAGATTAACCCTGACACAGTGAGGAATGTGATGGACATGAAGGCAAACATGGGTTCGTTTGCAGCTTCCTTAAGGAAAAAACCTGTTTGGGTTATGAATGTGGTGGCAGAAGATGGACCTAACACGCTGAAAATAGTATATGACAGAGGGCTAATAGGCTCAATACACAGCTGGTACGTTTCACAATTTTGGTTAAAAGTAATTACTGACTGGGAAAGGGTAAAATCTAAAATATTTTTGCTAGTACCTGCACTCCATATGTTTGGGATAAAGTGCAAAGATCACACTCCATGTTGGTTTTATAAGCAGTTTAGAAACTTTTGAAATTTTAAATGGATTTACTCTTGCTCCCAGGTTGTCTGATATGCACTGGACAGCATTTGATCTTACATAGATTCTTGTGAAAACATATTGGGTGGATCAATCATTATGTTAATGTCAAAAAAAAATTCAACCTACATAATTCTGTTGTGATTGCTTCCCGATATAGCATTACATTCTTCTCTGCTCTCAAATAATGTCTGAAATTTTGTCTGGCTTCCAATACTAGAACAATAGATCCTCTAGTCGACTGCTAAGTCAAGTTTGATATTGTAGAATGGGTAGAGTACAGACCATCTATTATCTCTACTGTGGAATGTCAACATCTTGTAGTGATATTCGGTGCAACCTTTCAGGTGTGAAGCCTACTCAACCTACCCAAGAACTTATGATCTGCTTCATGCTTGGACCGTTTTCTCTGATATTGAAAGGAAGGGATGCAGTGCTGTGGACTTGATGATTGAGATGGATCGCATCATCAGGCCTAAGGGATTCATCATTGTCCGCGATAAGCCGAAGGTGGTGGAGTACATTAAAAAATACATGAAGGCATTTCACTGGGAAGCAGTGGCTAGTGCTGATGCAGACCAAGATGAGGATGATGTAGTGTTCATTATCCAGAAAAAGATTTGGCGTACAAGCGAGAGCGTTAGGGAGTTAGAATAGCATAATATGTTCCTGGAATTCCACAAAAATGTGGTTAAATTTATAATTTTGTTACATCTGCTCTTGTTTAGTTTTTATTTATTTTTACTTGTTTTCATTTTTCTTGATAGACTGTTTTCCATTAAATTTATAATTCATTTGGAAATTGTAAGGTAGTTGTTTCCTGCCAATATTTGGACAGAGAATCCTATTTGGATAAGAGAGAATTATAAAAACAGTACACCAACTTTGCTCCACTGATAATTTTGGTGTCTGAACTTTGTTAAATAACACATTGGTACATGACTAACAAGTTAAGTCTAATTTTTGTACATGCCGTTATAACATCGTTAAAAGTTAGTGTTTATTTTTTTTTCCTGAAATCTCTTATCTTTTTTTTCTATAGAGAAAATTATAAAAAAAGTACACCAACTTTGCTCCACTGATAATTTTGGTGTCTGAACTTTGTTAAATAACACATTGGTACATGAACTAACAAGTTAAGTCTAATTTTCGTACATGCCGTTATAACACCGTTAAAAGTTACTGTTTTTTTTTTTTTCTGAAATCTCTTATAACACCGTTAAAAATCCATTGGTGGATTTTTTTTATGAACTTTGCTCCCAAAATTGAAAATTGAAAAGAGTTCATCAACAAGTCTGAATCAGCTGACTTCTAATTCCAATAGTTCATCAACAAGTTTGAATCAGCTGACTTCTAATTCCAATTACAAGTTCATGGAAGCTATAGAATCTAACTCCAATTCTGTTCATCAAACTTGATCGGGCTCTAGGTACCTTGCTGAAGCTGCTCTAATATTCCAAACTCAAATGGGATTCTCAAGCTGAACTTCAATCTCCAAACAGAAGCTCAACTAGAATCCATTCCTTCCACTCTTTAAGTTGATGAATTCAAAACCAAACAACAAGCCAAAGTTGTTACCATGTCACAACCCCATTGTTAACCTCCATAGACCAAGTTCTAGGAGTCTGCGGCATGGAGGACCTCGCCCTCCTATCATTCACTGCCGTAGGCTTCATTTCCGGCACGGAACTCGACTCCACCGGAGCAGAAGACGACCGAGGCACAACTACCCTACCATCGTTGAAGCAAGTGAATATGCTTCTCACAAACAAGAGATTTCAGAAAAAAAAAAAAAAACAGTAACTTTTAACGGTGTTATAACGGCATGTACGAAAATTAGACTTAACTTGTTAGTTCATGTACCAATGTGTTATTTAACAAAGTTCAGACACCAAAATTATCAGTGGAGCAAAGTTGGTGTACTGTTTTTATAATTTTCTCTATAAAGAAAAAAAAAAGATAAGAGATTTTAGAAAAAAAAAAAAAAATGAACAATAACTTTTAACGGTGTTATAACGGCATGTACGAAAATTAGACTTAACTTATTAGTTCATGTACCAATGTGCTATTTAACAAAATTCAGACACCAAAATTATCAGTGGAGCAAAGTTGGTGTACTGTTTTTATAATTCTCTATTTAGATAAAGGTTGCAGTAACCGACGTGACGCCTTAGTTGTTATGTCAATAATGGTGCGACATGGGGTGTCATGTGTCGTGCATCTGACGGTGCTAGGGTTTAAACCGACGGCGGAGATTACCGATGTGTCCTCTATATAATGACCGAGTAGTGAGAAGTGGAGGATTGTTTCCCCATTTCTCATTTCAAACCTCCGTCTTCTGTGTTCTTGCTCTCAAGCTTGAAGAACTCGAATCAATCAAACAACCTTTCCCCAGACGTCTAGTGGGATCAAGTTTGAGCTACTTTTCTCTTTCTTCTCGCTATTCTGTTTCTGTTGGGTTTTGAATTTGAAATTTGAATTTTGAACATAAACTGTGAACTCGAGTATTCTGAGTTAGGGGGAAAACTGTTCATCTTTTGGTTATTTTCTTGGTTTAGATGTGTGTTTGGAGGTGGTTTGTGGGGTTGGAACATGGTAATACGCGTTTTTGGGTTCAGATCTGTGAGAAAAGGGGATTTCTGGGTTTAGCGTGTTCTTGATGTTCTTGGAATTTTCTAGAAATCTTAAAATTGGTTAAAATTTTATAAAAATAATCTACATATATAAATCTAAATATTGAACAGTAAAGATGTTGATATGTGATGAAAAAATTGGTCTAATACTTGATCCTTTACATATATCAAAAAAAATCCTTTTGTAGAAAGTCCATATATATATATATATATATATATATATATTTCAGTTAGTTCAAAACTTTAACGATCACCAAATTGGTTGAAATTTTATAGAAATAATCTATATATAAATATTGAACAATAAAGATTTTGATATGTGATCGAAAAGTTGGTGTAATGTTTGATCCCTCATATATGTCAAATATATATATTTTAGTTAGTTCAAAGCCTTAACGATCATCAAATTGGTTGAAATTTTACAGAAATAATCTACATATATGAATCTAAATATTGAAC
The DNA here is from genome assembly GCA_951800085.1 of Comarum palustre. Lineage (NCBI taxonomy): Eukaryota > Viridiplantae > Streptophyta > Magnoliopsida > Rosales > Rosaceae > Comarum > Comarum palustre. The sequence continues at coordinate 14,181,058 of OX637583.1, forward strand.
AATAAAGATTTTGATATGTGATTGAAAAGTTGATCTAATGTTTGATCCTTCATATATGTCAAATAAGAGTCCTCATATATATTGTATTTTAATTTTATGACCCCTGGTTGCATTAGGCAAGATGCTTGAATGATATATTCCATACCACAGTTTTTGGGAAGAAGTCATAATAGCTGATGTGTGAAGAGCAGTGCGTTTGGTTATGACAAGATATATCTAAGGCTGGAGAAAGCAGCAACAAGATATGTGCCTCTTTCAAGTTTACAAGTGATGTTCTTTAATCTAGATGTACTTTAAAAATCTAGACCACTCACTTTCTAGCTACCTATACACAAAAATATCCTACAAAAACTTTGCCAACTTGGAGAATTTGATTAGCATAAATTTTATTACAACTCTATCCAACTTTAAATGAGAAAATGTAAGAATTGAAAAGTGATGGAGGGAACTAGTGTGCTTACAATCCTATCCAGCGGCACAATTGATAAAGATGTTCTTGCCACAATTAATCGTTCCAGAAGACGAGCATTCAGCAGAAAAGGTTGGGGGAATATTGTTTTCTTCTTTGTCATGGATGTGGAGTATGAATTTGAACCAATGAACTTCAGTATGGTTACTGTAGTAGTCGTCCTCCTCGTCCATGGGGGTTTCATCAAGCACGCAGGCAGACCAAACCATATCTAATTTCAGTGCATCTCTCTGAACTTGCATCAGGGATTGGGGTTTGTGTAGCAGCATCCAAGGAGGGAAGGATGGTGCCATCGTTTTTGAGTCCCTGGACTGGTTCAGAGAGCCATTTACCATGAACAATATCATAAACATACAAAGCCGGACCATGGTCCGGCGCCATAGGACTGGGACCCACAAGTCCAAAGTATATCATAAAAGATTTTCTCACCAGCACAGTGCTGCAGATCATCGACCGGCGCAAATGTGAAAAGATGGGGCCATTGGTAAGCTCTTTGTTTATGTTCCAAGATTTATTTTCCAGATTATAATAGCCCAAATGATGAATGGGATTAAACATGAGCAAATTAGACCCAGACATAGCAAGGTATAATTTTGGCCCAAGTTCCTCAGGTAAATGGTAAATTTTCCCTACTTTGACATTTTGGCAGCTGAAGGAGAGTACCTTATCAGTAGCCATCCCATAAGCAGCCACCACATAAATAGAATCGCCGTCTTCCGAAACCACCGTAGAGGTCGCTCTGTTGCTGCTGCAAGTCAATGTGGACAATTCCATTGGGTACAATATCCCAATTCATGACGGTAACGCCCCCGACCAAGAATAAGCGGGAGTTAGAGTAAGGATGGCATTTAAACCTATAGATTTATACCCATCCAAAAATAATTTGCGGGTAAAACCGAGTGGGTAATACCAATATATATAATATTGGGTTTGGGTAATTACACATCCATCTTAAATGGGTAAAACCTATACAATATTCATTACTCATTACCTATAAAACTCATACATATACCCATTAATAATTTCAATTTAATTGAAATTTCATGTTTCATTCATTTATCTTTTATTTCTTTCTTTTAACGGCCGGGTAAATCATTCACATCTATTATTTGATCAAAATTATATCACAACATAAATAAATTTGTTTTTCAACGACAAATTTAAATCCTCAAAATCACCCACATCAATAATTAAAAAAATAAAAAATAGATGTTACAAAATTAGTTTTAATACTAAATACTTTACTAAAATAAAGGAGAACGTGTTCTCGCTGCCTTCGCTCTACGTGTATCAATATCATCCTTCTGATGTGGAGTAGAATCAACATCACTATCATGGCAAGACTCCTCGTCACCATCAATATCATCCTCAAACGTGCTAGAAACATCTCATAACTCACTCCACAACCAATCCCGACCACACATCAATGCCTCTAATGTGTTTGAATGAAGTCGGTTTCGATGTGGGCTCACAACCCGTCCACCAGTACTAAATGCCGACTCTGAGGCAACTGTAGAAACCGGAATGGCTAAAATGTCACGAACAACCTTACACAAAGTTGGGTATTTCATCACATATTTCTTCCACCAGGATAATACATCAAACTCCTTATCATTTACCCTCGGCAAAACAGTCTCATCTAAATACCTCTCCAAATCAGATTATGAGTATTCTTACTAGAGCCAGAAACAAAGACATCATAAGCATACATGTCGTCATCGCCCAAATCACCATCACTCGGCCTTGTACTTTCAAACATAGATGAGGTATCCGATGCATGAGATATAGGGCAAGAACTGTACTCCTTGACTAAGTTGTATGCAAAGTTCTTGACTCGCTCAACTTCCAATTCAACCTTACGAGGATAAACTTGCTTGAAGTAAAACTCAATCAACTTGAGCTTATACCGAGGATCTAGAATAGTGGCAATGACAATTGTTCCAATCACACCCAATACTTCTTAAATTTTACTTCCATTTTCTTTGCCATTTCAACCACTTCGGAAATATCAGACTAAAGCCACTTAGATATAGCCAACTTGATCTGGCAAATCTTTGGGAATAACAAGTTGGTTGTGGGATACTTCGTGCCAGATAACAACTCAGTTGCCTTGAAGAACAATTGTAACTTTTCAACGATCTCTACAACGAGATTCCAGTCTTGTTCACTTGGCACATCCTTATACCCCCGAGTCTTTAAGGCTGAAAAAACAGTCCTATACTCCAATGCAGTCTGCAACATCAAGTAGGTCGAGTTTCATTGCGTCCTACAATCAAGTATTAACTTTCTACTGCAATTAATTTCCATCTGGCGAGCCATCCTAGTAAACATTTCTACTCTCTTTGGTCCGCCTGTCCAATAAGCAACACTAGACCTAATTGTCTCAATGCTCTCCCTAATCACATCCAAACCATCCTTGACAATCAAATTCAATATATGTGCACAACAACGCATATGCAACAACTTTTCACCAACCAATAATGAACTTGATCTCAGAGTAACAAGAAGCAAATCAATCATAGCATCATTAGTTGTGCAGTTATCTATTGTCAACGTCGATAAATTACGATGAATATTTCAGCTACATAAACACTCCATCAACACCCTATGAAGTGTATCTGCATCATGTGGACACGGAACATATACAAACCTATAGAATAAGAAGTTATATGAGACTTTGTATAAAATACCATTTATATAACAACAAATACAATGTTTATTAGAATACTACTCTCTTAACATATACTTGTTTCAAACATGAACTCAGAAAGAACACATCTTATGCAGCATCATAATCTAAAGAGATACACATACATAAAATTTCAAGTACCAAGTAAATAAGACATACCTTAAAAGTCGACTCTGCAAGTTCCAGGAATTATCGATAAAATGCGATGTTATGGCCATAAATCCCTTATTTTGGTTACTTGCAGTCCACATGTCCATAGTAATCGCAATCCTATTTGTGTTAGTTTCTATAAGCTTCATTGTCTTTTCTTTCTCGAATTCATTGTCTTTTCTTTCTCTTTTGAAAGTTCAAATGGTCAATGTTTTTTTTTAAAGTTGAAATAAAAAGTAAGGTGCCAAATTTTGTAGTGAATGAACATTTTTCCTAAAAATAAACCTCTAGTTAGAGAAAAAGAAATCAGATCTTGCATCAATCCATTTCTCAAGTCTGGAGTACGCGTTATTTTCTACAGTAGCCTAGATGATATATCACTTCTACCGATTATAATTTAAACGACGTTGATCACAATGCCCATACTTTAACGAGTAATACTAGGTACACAATTATTTTACAAAATATGAATACCAAGCCACCTCATCACTATTGTTTACCAAATCTAGTGACATGGAATCTGACTAATTCAAATAACAATTTCTTAAATTATTTTATTAGAACAAATGACAGAAAAGATGAACATAAACAAGAACCCTAATTCCCTTCAAAGTCATCGTGTTGCTTAACAACGTACTACCCAAGCTTCTACTTTTTAATTTTATTATCTAGATCTACTCCATATAGTGTTGTGTGTATATCAAATTCGATGAGATTGTTCTTACAGTGGTTTGAGGCTCTAAAACTGTTTTACGAATTATGGAAATAGAATACAATTAGAATTAATGTTGTGTAATTATTTAAAGCCTTACCTGAAATTGGGTATAGGAATGAAGTTCATGAACAAAATCTCCCAAAAACAAACCTTCAATTAAATCATGAAAAGGGTGTTTATTCACACCAGGGTATATACTTTTGGGGTCTAAAGCGTTTTCCTACTTTAACTCGTCTCTTTACCACTGATCTCAAATTTCCCCCTTTTGGAATAAATATGATTGTGGGTAGTAAAATTCTGAAGTTAACACAGGTATAACATAAGTCCTACAAAATTGGTCTAAATGTCCCATGCTCTGTTTCGCTTCAAAGGGAAATTTCCTCGGCCTTCCATTGCTCTCTAAAACAGGAGATTTTCATGAATTTTTCTTCAGGCAGATTTCAACTTGGAGAGGCGAGATGGGAAAGGATCCTGTGTCCCACAAACAGTAGGAAAACTCCCAACAATCCAAGCCATTTCAGGGTCGTAAATAGATTTAACTGTACAATGAATAAACACGTAAATAGGCAAGCTCCACAAGATTATCAATGTGGAAGTGCAGTTACCACTAAAGACAAATGGCATACCTTCAGCCAGAAAAGCACATAGAGCAAAAGAACTGCTGCAATGCCAACATGGAATAGAATACCAAAGGTGGCTGGTACTGCTGACGTAGGGAAGTTCTTCAGATTCACTCCCAATTGGAATAGCTGTTTAAAACATAAAAAAAAGTCAGAAAAAATTACCAAATATCCACAAGTAAAAACAAGGAGAACTAATAATGTCCTCCCCTACATCTCTTATGATACTTTTATATGTCGGTGCATAACAACCAATCGAGGTACATCTTCAGATCATCTTGGAATTTCCAAGATATTTGAGCATGAGATGTAAACAAGTTTTATGAGCATAAAATAATAGATGGAAGATTCACTTGACTCACCCCAACCAAAAATCCAATAAATTGCAAAAGCAGAAGACCCAAGAAAGCAAGAGAAAGATGGTTAGGAGGAAGTTTATCTGGAACTCTAAAGGTCCAGCTTATCTCTGCTTTGGGTCCATACTTTAAGTAAGGGTCAACAGCCGGCAAAGGAGGGCGGGTGGCCTTCTCAGGTGCTTCTGGTAGATCTAAATCAATGTGGCCAATAGCCCGTAAGAAAGAGTTTTCCTGGAAACGAGAAAACAACAAGATTCTCATATCCTCAGATCATCAAATGGTAAAAGCAGATTAAAAATAACTAGAGGTAAAGTTCAGCTTACCATTACAGCATCTCCAACAGTTAATTGAAGATCATAACTACCAGAGAGATAGTAAAACTTGTCAACCAACCCGAGGAAATCCTGCAAAATTAAAAGCCAAAGCTGAGCAAAAAAGTTTCCATTGATATCCAGACCCAAGATGGGTGAAAACTGCATCTTTCTTCTTCAGTGTTCAAAATAACATTCATGCATTTCATGGTTTTATAATAAGGAACTGAAAAAATAAGATTTCAATGTTACTATCTTGATGGGCTGTGGAGCATTGAGTGGATGCACATTGACTCTTCAGGTTGGGTTAAGTGCATGTATGTCAATTTGATCATTGTATGGTTCATGACTGCTTTCAATAGACCAGTCTTAATGAGTAATGCCATAGACAAATTAAAAGATCAAATGAAAAATACTTACTAGTGTTTTCTCGAATTTCTTGCCAGAGCTCCCCACCACAAAAGTATGTTCAACCTTGCTCTCATGTGTCAATTTGAGAAACACCTGCCCACCAATGAATATATAAATAAAATGAACTCTGGGAGTTCAACTCGTGATGGTTACAGAGAACTACAAACCTGATGTGGCTTAAAAGCATGACCCAAAGGAGTAGTCAATTGAAAGGATAGGCGCAGCTTTTGGAGGTGGTTTGCAGATAGCGAAATTGCATTGTCTCCAGCTAATCTGGTACATTGATTATTTGTAAGTATCAAACAAGTAATATGGTTCAAAATAAGCAAAAATTGTCCTTCGCTTTTTGTTTTAATAAAAAGCTGTTTCTTTTCAAAAATAAAAAATAAAACAAATTGTTCATGTAACAATTATTAGTTAATGATGCAAAATGAAATTCAGAAGGAACCCATGCTATATGTTGAAACATAACTATAAGAGTTGACACTTATAAACGTACTTTTTCTGGGTTTCTATGCTCTTATCACTTTCAAGTACAGATATTTCTGCATTCTCGATATTGATAACTCCAGTGACATATACATCTACTTGGGCCAAGCCTCCAGTTGTATAAACTGTTTCTTGTTCAGAATCATGAAGAACAACCTACAAAAAGTTTGGCTAGCTCAGTCTATATCACAAGCCGGAATGGAATTGAAATGCATGCAAAATAAACTAGAACAAGGCAAACAACAGTACCTCAAAGACAAATATGTAACTTCCAACATCAACGCTCTTTGGCAAAACATCCAGGACATGGTACCCACTTTCTTGATCAAACTTGAGTTCCTATATCAATACATGCAAAAACAGAGGCCATTAATGCAATCAACTTTTCAGAAGAGGATATCCAAAAGAATGAAATACTGGTCTTACTAAAACAGAAAATAACAGTCATAATTTACCTGGCTGCTAATTACGGAAGCATCTTTTGAACCAGAACTGAAAGCTCGCACCAACCTAACAGTCAGAGGAGGAGAACTTGATCCAAGCACAGTACTCACTTTGACCTGTTTAAAATAATGATTCAAACCAAACCACCATAGTTAAACTAAGTCAAACATGATGCAGCACAACACACCAGCTCTTAATTATACACACACACATTCACGAATAAAATCTGGTTGTATCTCTTTGGTTACTAGTAAAGGTGGTAGCCTGCGAATGTCTAATTTTTTATTAATAAAAAAAGTATTTATGGAGTATAACAGTCCGAGTATCATGCTTCCTATACATCTCTACTATTTTCCCTTCCCATCCATCTGTCGTCTCATCAATCTTTACACTTAGTTATGGTTGTATTTCTTGTTAAATCTTGTTGCTTCAACTTCATCTGCTCATAATAATCAGAAATGCGTTGTCTTTTTAAATTAGGATACCTACGTAACAGGTGCTTAGAGATATCCAACTCACAGACATACCCAAGAACAATAAAAGGGTATCATTCATGATCTAGCCACCAATTAAGGAACACAGCATGAGTTGATTGATTGACAAACCTTGAGCTGGTCTTTTTTAGTCAATGACAGCACTGTAGTTGGAAGCGATAAAATCAGGGGGACGGAGACACTGCATCAGAGAAGAAATAAATAAATAAATAAACGTACAAGACAATAAGATTACAACTTTAGATACAGCAAGAAACCCCCATATTGTAGCAATTGCAAATAAGGATAAAGCCATCGGCTATGCAATTGCATCTCTTGCTCACGAATACAGAAGGAAACAATTTTAACCCAAAAAAGACAATTATTAAACATACAAAAAATCATTCATATTAGATAGCATTATACAATAACCCATGTCACAAAATGCAAAATAACCCAAGAAAAAAACAGCACTTACTTATTGCTTTCCAAAAAAGCTAATGAGTCAATCTGGTTGAAGAAGTCCTTATTATTGCCTGGAATGCCAATCCCAAGGAAGAATTTTGCCAACCCCAACATCTTGTCCCCTGGAACCTGCAATCAAATGTGAAGTATTATAATACATCAGGACATCCAAACCACCACGGCACACAACTTATAGAAAACTAGTCCACCAAGATTGTACATGCTATCAGTCACCTTTAAGTTCTCAGAAGTCACAGCTGCTAAAGCTGTCAGCCCTCGAACAACTGAGGCCGTAGTTGAAAGAGGACTCTGATCCACTTTTTCGTCAATGTAAAAAGCACCATCATCTAAAAAATGTAGTTTTTTAGCCAAATAATACAACACAAGCTACACAACAGATGGCAAGTAAATCCAAAACCAACTCAAGACACGTGGGACAATATTATTAATCAGCATATTAGAAAAGTTGGAAGAGGTGAGCGTTAGGACTTTAATGCCAAGGTATAACAAACACCTCCACATAAACATCAAAGTGCATGCAAGCTATATAGCTCATATGGATCATGGCAAACTTGTTATCACAAATGGATATAACATTCCATCCCAACAAGCAAATGGTGACAATAGCTACGGTTTCCAAACCAACAACCCCAAAGGTTTCACAAAACAGGTCACGGACTCATGGTACAATGACCAATGAAACAATGATTTCAGACCATATAAAGTCATGAATTATTTATTCTCCTGCTTAGGCAAATCTAGGGTGCATGTGGGTCTGAAACATATAAAAACTTCTGCAACTTACTTAACAATTCTAGCATTACACAAGCTATGAAGCACATAAATTAAAAATTAAAAAAATAAAAAAATTGAAAAAAAAAACCAAAAAACTAGACGTACCATATTTCTCAACAATGTCAAAAAGCTTTGAAACATCCCTTTTCAATTTCCCAATCTGCCAAGAGAAAGAAATGATTATCATACAATAAAAAGAATCAAAACTAAAAGCAATCTTACAATAAGATCTAAGGAAAGCAAGTACACAACATATATATAAATGAAGTCCAAATTATGATCCACAAAATTGGGGATGACTCAGTCAGTGTCCTTATAAATAACCAAAATCGGACAAAAAATTATGATTGGTACCATTTTAAACTAGCTAGAGCTCATGTTGGTGCATATACAAGCAAGCAAAATAAACAAATGTGTGTTACCATAGATTGATCAATTTCAGAGGATGCCAACGAAATAACTCCAGCGAGTGCTTCAATCGCTAATCCTGCAATAAGGGTTGTAAGCTTTAGTGGTTAGTATAACATGTAAACCAAGCACAGTTATTAAGAATATAAATCAAGTCACCTAAGGCCTTTGATGAACTATTTGTATCATAACCTAGCGTTACTAATCCCTCTGAAAACTGAGATCTAGGATTCAACTCATAGGAGGATTATGCCCATAGACTAGACTATTTGATAATAGATAGACTACCTATTTGATAAGAGATAGACCATTCTGTAGCCAGTAGACTAACTATTTAATAAGAGATAGAGCATAACAATACAATTATGCCAGAAAAATGATTACCAGCAGCATAGGTACTAGACTGGGGATTATCTGAACTGTAGCGCCACCTTCCATCGCTCTGGCTCAGAGACTGCCATAGATTTCCACAATTAATCAAACAGTAGGGAAAAAACACAATTTTTTGGTGACATCCACACAGGCACAGAGACACACACAAAGTTGATTGCAAAAGCAGAGAACTATTGAGACATCAGGATCAACCACTCTAGCCAGATAGAATTTACCGCATCATTATTGCAACAAAAGAACAGGATAGGTTTGATTTTAGGCCTTGTATAACCTGGAGAAAAGCAAGGCGTAACCAGACGGCAACCTGATACCGACTAAGAAATACCAGTTCTGACTATGGGAACCAACCTTAATAGAACGGAAAACTCCATCAGCATCAGCCAGAAGTACATCGACCTCAGAAGTTTGATCCTGTCACAAGAAGAAGAATATTAATGGACAGCTAAAAGATGTGGAGCCTCTAGAAATTGAAAAAAAAGGTTTTGGACTTAAAGTAACACTCTTTAACAATATTTTTCTTAACATGCAACATGTTGAACTAATCTTATTTCTCTTTTCTTTTTCTTTCCAGAACCACCAACACTTGGTGTATACATTATGCAGCCAAACTTGAGGACCGGAACCCAACACACAATGTAAACCACAATTGCACAGTGCTACCAAGAAAGCAGAAGTTCAATAATTTACCTTGATAAGTACCAAACAGCCAACAGAGTAATAGATGTCTAGCAATGAGCTTGCACCATTTACCACAGCTTTAAGCCTGGAAGCAATGCCCTAGAAAAAGAGAAGAGAATTAATTCCAGCTGCAGGACTCTACCACACACATGACAAGCATTAGCTTTTAAGCAGAGAACAAGCATGAGTGTACTAACACTACCTCAATTACTTCCTTCTTAACCTCGCACTTCAAAATGCCGTTAACCGTTAACGCATAGAACAAATCCTTTGGAGCAGAAGCTGATGATCCAAGCTTTTCCACAACAGACTTACAAGTAGCACCACGTACATTAGGCTTATCAATCCCGAGAATCTCAAACGATCTCAGAGCTTCATATGCCTCTTCTAAGCTGTAATATTTAACCAAATCAATATCATTCATACTAATTACACTACACATTATTAACATCTAGATCACTAATTTTCACAGAAACCTATAGACATTCATATCAAGGTTTAATTAGGGCTTAAATTCACCTGACGAAGGATTTCTCCGTGAAGAGCTCAGTCGCGGCTGATCGGTGAGAGTCGGAGATCGGGTGGAAGGCGGAGCCAGCTTCGCATATCACAACCGCCAGAACCAGCGCCAGAAGAGCTCCGAGGGTTCGGGCAGCCATTCCTGAAACACAGAGCAGCAAAGTCAAAAGCCTTTTCAGATGCGCGTGTTCAATTCAGACGTCGCATAATGTAAATTTTGAAAACCTAGGGTTTCAGATCGGAGAAGAGGATCGTACTCAAGAGATTGGTCAGTGGTGCAGTCTACGGGAGCGACGACTACTGTGACGAGTGTGAGGGAATGAAGAACTAGACCTTGAGTTGGGTTGTGTTTTGAGCTGGAATGGGCTTGAGGCCCATACCTACTTGTAGACTAGAGAAGACCGAACAGTGTCACCCAATCAACGGTTAGGGTCATGACAATTACGTAACGAAAATAATAGAATTCCACAAGATTTCTCGTTAATTTCATAATTTTCTGTTTTTAGGACATCCTATTTTCTCGAATGCATGTTTATACAAAACAACATTCTTAACTCTTAAAAAAACCATTCATAAAACTCTACATGTGTAATACAAAAGAAGCTAAATAAACATTCTAATTAATACAATATATATATATATATGTAATCAGTGAGTTTGGCCTATCTGACTCACTACTGGGAGTGAATAGCTGGAAGCCTAAAGAAGGACAACATTGATTTATCCTATATCTATTTTGGGTTACTATTCTTAGACCGTTCAAATCCATGTTTAAAAAGACGAAGGTGTGAGACGAGGCGCCGAGGTAAAGCCTCAAACCTTGAAAACCTTGAGGCAAAAAGGCGAAGCCTTTCATGCATTCTAATATTTTAATTAAAATTAAATATAAAGTCATTAAAATACATTCATACATTTAGAATTACAATTATTACAAACATAATGTTTAAATTTAAAATTTATCAAAACACAACAACATAGAATCATTCACGAAAGAACTCATTATCAATGAATCTGAAGTTTAATCACTACTCAATTGATTATTCTCAGAATAACTCATTATCAATAAATCTGAAGTTTAATAAATAAAAAAATTTAATCGATTGAAGGAAGAACTGATGAACTGACAAACAAGCTATAGATTATAGAATAATTGAAAATTGAAACGCATCAACTTGAACCTGATATAGAGGATTGGGTAAGGTGAGAAGCTTGGGTGAACTGGAGAATCGAGAAACTTGGGTGAAATCGCAGATGAAATCGAGAAGAGGGTGAAATCCGTCTTGATAGGAGGAGAAGGCGGTGTGGCGCCAAGGAGAAGAAGCAAATAGAGTGATAACGAAAAAACCTCCCTATTTTTTCTTAAATACCCAAAATAAAACGACGTCGTTTTGATGCTAAGGAATTCGGAAAAAAAAAACACAGAAGACTACGCCTCGACGTGCCTTTTATGCTATATAACCCTGAGGCGCGCTATTTTAGCGCCTTTAAAGACAAAAGCCTTTGGAGAGACGCCTTGAGACGAAAAGGCTTCGCTACGTCTCGTCTATCGCTTGAGGTGCGTCTCAAGACTCGCCTTTTTAAACATAGGTTCAAATAGTATGTTCATATGCAATTTACATGAAATGATGATTTTACCCTTACTTCAAAATAGAAGGTTGCCCTCTGAGAAAATAGCATATTACTCTTTGACTCAGGACTCTTATTTTCTTGGGTTTTACAGCTCTACTCAATATGTCATCGATCCCCTCACTCTAAGGTGGTCGACAAACAATCTATAATTGGATTTCGATTTTTTTATATTTTCTGATTTTTGGTAACCATTTAAAAGATTTTTGGATAACCATTTAAAACTTTCGAATTGTCATATACCTTATTTATCCATTTCCAGAAGAAATCTCATTTAATTAACTAGCTATTTTTATTGGAGATGTATATAATAATCTTCCATGACTGAGGCTAGTTATCCAGTAGCTATTTTTACCTATGACTTCAGCATCATGACTTATAGGGATCAGGGCTGATTTACAAACACAGAAGAAGTCTGTATGCTTGCATATACATAAAATGTGAAGTTCTTCCATAATTACTTTAAGAAACCAGACTTTCAGATTACAATAAAATCATTATTATAATTTTTTGCTGTTATTGGTTAGTGGGTATTTTTTTTCTGTGTTATACTATTTTAAAACGGCAATTAGGTTGCTTTTCAATGTTGGTTTCAAATGCAGGGTTGATGAAGTTTCTTTCTCTTGAATATTTTAAATAAGAGAACTGAGAAAAGAGTAATAGAGGTGAATCTTTTGTCTTGCCCATTGCTTAATTTTGGTTTCCTACTGCTTAATATTTGTTTTCAGGTGCTTAATATGATTTATACATATATTCATGAGGGTCTTCCTGATTGATATTTATCTCAAATTTTTCGTTATCGTTTTACAGTTTCATCAGATGTCACCGTAATCAAATAGTCACCTCCTTGCTCCTTGCTGTGAGTTACCTTTTGCTTTTTTTTCTTTGACTGTCAATAGTTGGTTCTTTTTTCTGTGTACTTTACTGGGTAATTAAGTTGCTTTTAGTTTGTTATGTGTGCTGGTGCTTAGGACTTTGAAATTTTTTATTGTGCTTTGTTGGCTTCTAACTATCTGTGAAATGTGTTAAATCAATTTAATCCAAGAAAACATCCTCGAAGAACATCTACTAATCTGCTTCAACTGTGTTTGGCTACAATTGATCCCTCTATACTCTTTAACATTTGATAATGCCCTTATGTTGTTCGGTTCGTTGTTTGCATCTTTCATGCGAAGACATACTCATTCTGGTGTTCCGCAGCTGATCTTTCCTTTAGTGTTTTTCATTATGTTACTTTTGTCATCTTATTTGGGTAATTTACATTTCAGTGGTTTGGTCTTTCTCTTCTTATCTGGAGTTTATTTTTTTGTGGATTTTTTGGTTTTCCTCAATAAAAGAAAATGTTCATGTAAACTTTGTTTTGTACAGAAATTTTGTTTAGATTGATTTATTCTGCCGGTTTTTTTGTACTTTGTTTCATTACTTGGATTTTTTTCTATTTCTGTATTTAGCTATAGCTTTATTTTTTTGTACAAATCAGGCCTGTCAGGTCTGCTTCTTGTATTCCATATATTTCACTGTAATATTATTCTCTTCATACAATTAAATATTTATCATTCAGTTTCTACCCGCGCCATCGCACAGGTTTTCAGTCTAGTTTACTATATTACTATGCGGTGTCAAGGGCATTTACTGTTCATTAATGATAATAAATAACAATTTTGCCCTTGACTGTCTGCCGATCTCTCTCGCCCTCACTCGATCTCTCACTGCCTCACTCACTCTCCTTTGGCGGCCTTAACAGCTTCTCTCAAGACTCTTCTCCCTTCGATCTCTCTCGCACTCACTCTCTTGCCCTGCTCTCTCAACAACAAATCACTTATCTTTATCTGCAGCGTCTTCTAGCTTCTTTCACGTCTTTCTCTTGCTCTGCAACAATAACATTCATCTTGGTTTCTTTTTCAAACGATATCTCTTCATTGGAGACCTAAATTTCTTTTATCTTAATCTCCAAATTGATTATTTCTTTTATCACATTTCAAGATTTGTGAAGAAAATAAACTTTCATCAAGCTCAAAAAAAGAGTTTTATGTTGAAACTTCCGTTGACGAGAAACGTTCGATCAAATACAGTAGTTTTGGTGGAAAGAAACCGTAAAATAGTGAAGGAGAACGACAATGCCGTATTTGATTTTGGCATAATGAATAATGCGCCATATAGCCCCGTTCACCTAGTTAGCTACTGATCAGAGAGAATTTGGTCAGTCACCATCGGATTTGGCTTCATTTGAATCCAAGGTAAACTGATTGTGCAGCCATAATCATTATCACCAATCCGACAAACAACTCAACACCTCCGTATTTGATTTTGGCATAATGAATAATGCGCTCCTGTTCACCTAGTCAGCTACTGATAATCAGGAAGAATTTAGTCAGTCATCATCAGATTTGGTTTCATTTAAATCCAAGATGAATCGACTGTGCAGCCATAATCATTATCACCAATCCGATAAACAACTCAACACCTCCGATGGAGTCAACTGTCCTCTGTTTCTCCCTCCTCTTCTTCATCATCACCATCAGCACCTCTCCACCACCTCTTTTCCCAAACAAGCCATCCCCACCAAGTCAGGCTACCACACCACCTCCTCTGCAATATTCTACACCTTCTACGAAGCCCAAAACCAACTTCACCTCTCTCCCAAACTCCTCTCCTCATTTGGCTCGAGGGCGGCCCCGGCTGCTCCTCCATGATCGGCAACTTCTTCTAGCTCGGTCCCTGCCGTGTCAATTCCCAAAAACACCCCTCTGATCCTATCTCCCTCCAACCCAACTCCGCTTCCTGGAACCGCATCTTCGGCCTGGTCTTTCTCGACAATCCCATCGGAACTGCATTCAGTGTTGCTTCCTCAACTGAAGACATTCCTAGAAACCAGCTTGACGTTGCACCGAGTTCATTGAGCTTGATCACGTGTTCAAGTCGAGGCCTGTGTACATAACGGGTGAGAGCTATGCAGGGAACTGAATGGCAGTGCCGATCAAGAATCTGATTGGATTGAACAAATGAGACTCAAATGGCCGTCACTATCTGAAGGACGTTGGCTCTTCTTCAGAGGAGATTGGAAGGATCAATTAGTTTTCTGCAATAACCATTTTGAAGCTGGTGGTAATAATGAACCAGAAAATCTGTTCTTGTTCGGCCCTAAAACTCAGACATTGAGGAAGTTGCATGGAGAAACACACTTGCTTTATATTTGCAGTAGGTTATGCAGAGAGCAATGTCCAGCCATAGTAAACAGGTGTAACTGTGGATCAAGCCCAGGGGCGGATCTACTGCTTAGAAGAGTGGGACTCAAGTCCCACTTAAATTCTTTGAAAAAAAATAAAATTTTTATGTATGTATAGATATCAATTATATTGGACTATTAATATTTTAGGTTAAGTATCATTTAGACTATATAACAACGATTTCTCCGACTATCATTCTAATCAATCTAAGTGATCGAAATTATCTCTTTTGCAAGTTAAATTAGTCTTTCATTCATCATCTCCTAAATATGGTGTATTTTGTATTTATCTATATATTTTGTATTTATTTAGTTTTTTTGTGTATCTAGAAATTGTTATAAATCTTGTTTTACAAACTTGCATTCAAGAGGTATGACTCATTATATCCTTCTTGTTTAGGTGTATGATTTATTTTAATTTATACTATTACTCTCCCACCGTCGAATTTTTTTAATGATTTAAGATTAAGTCTCATTCGATGTCGATTTCTGAACCCGCCCATGAGCCCATATAGTTACCATGCAGAAGGAATCCTATTAATATTAGACCAAATGATAATATCCTAGAACACTTTTTCTTGTACCATCGAGTCTACAAGCTGAAATGGTGCACATGGTTGTCTCGTTAAAAATCTTGTCAAATAACAAAAACAAAGTGAGGCTAATTTTATAGCTGATGCTTTAACCAATGTTAGTCATGCTATTAATGTTTCCTTAGTTTGGAATGACAATATTCATAGAGAGGCTTCTATGACCCTCTTATTTGATATTGTATACTGGTTGCTTTAGCTCAAAGTCTTCTTGTACGCTGCAGATTTCAATCGTTGCTGCAAAAGCTTGTGATCATTGTAGAGTATTAATATAATGCAATGTATGACAGTTTGGGTTGATTTTCGTATGCACTTCTCTCATGTTTTTGTTTTCAGGAAAGTAATACGAGTGCTGTGATATTACCAATCTAGAAATCTAAATACCCATCAGCACCTCCTATCTTTTTCAGTAGTTTAATCATCGTATCTGCAGGAAGGTACTGTTCTCTTTGTATGATTATTATGCTTAACAAGCTAACTACAGGTTTAGAGAATGCCACAAGTAACTTGATGAATCCCAAAGTCTGATCAAATACCTCAAGTTCCCCACATTTCTCAATATTGCCAATGTGAAATCATTAACAGGAGCATTGGAATGTGCCTCAATTCAAAACGCTGAATGTAATGCATATCCTATTAGAGGATTCAATTCTGGTAGTGTACTGTTTGAACGCACTTGTGAGTGATAATGAACACCAGCCTGTCAAGCCCTAAAGATCTAGGCCAGTGCTTCGCAGACAAACTTATAGAAACCAAGTACTCTTAGACTGTATTTGGACGAAGCAATCTCAATTTTTATAGAAATTTCAAAGTTATGGGAATTACCCATAAATTTAAATTAGAATTTAATTGTTTGAATTTCATGAGGTTGAGTTTTAAAATGACGAAATTTCAAAGTTATGGGAATTACCCATAAATTTAAATTAGAATTTAATTGTTTGAATTTCATGAGGTAGAGTTTTAAAATGACAAAAATTAGTATTCATATTAAACTCAATGGAGGAAAATCAGAAATTACATCTATTTTAAGAGGAATTCAACTCGGAAATTGAAATTATCAAATTCCACGATTATTTTTTCTGTGGAAATTGTTAAATCAATAAGATAAGTATCCAAACGGGAGAAACAATCCTAAGAAATTGAGAATTCCTTGTTTTTGATTAAATTATAAGGAATTCACGTGTATCCAAACAAGCTGTGAAATAATCAACAATCTACAACAATGTGCTACTACTACATTACAATCCATATCTCAGGACTGGGTTTTGGGCAGAGGATTATTTGCCGATGTGGAAGTGGATAACATGTCATCAATTTGAATCAAAACAATGTTGTTACTGTAGTATTTGATTTGGGACAGTAATAAGGTAAGCTATAGCCAGCACCTCATACCACCACATGTGGTTGAGTTAGTAAGAGTCTGGATGTGAAATCCCTATACACAGGTTCAAATGATTTCACATCCAGACTTGAATCTCGTCGACGTTAATTAAAGTTAAATCTCAATTTATTTTTGCTGGCTAGAGGGAATGAAACGTTATGACATGATCCATAGGCGCAAATTAGTCTATGGGTCCAGAAACCCTTTGAGGATACCGTCGTTGATACTCTAAAAAATACCCAGCACCTCATATTTCTTTACCTATTGAGACACCGAGTATGTCTTGCTACTTCTGTATTAGTAGCAATAGACTACCTATTTGATAAGAGCTAGAACATAGCAATTCAATTATCTCAGGAAAAACAGGTACCTTCCATAGCGCCACCTTCAATCACTCTGGCTCAGAGACTGTCATAGATTTTTTTTTGTAGAGAAAATACTGGTCACTCCATTAACTTTCATGTGTTCGACAGTTTACTCCAATATCTTTTAATTTCAATCGGTCACTCTATTAACTTTCTAATGTTACACAATTAGGTCATTCCGTTAAGTGACCGTTAAGTCTTGCCATTAACTTCAATTTTTAATTATTTTTTAGATAATTTGAAACTTTCAAAAATCATTAAAAATAGCTCTGATGTCCAAACGATGCTCCGAAAAATCCTACGAACTCGTAACGACGTCTACGTTTAACTCGAGACAAAACTTGACAAACTAAAAGTTTGAAAATAATTTTTGAAAGCTACAAAAATTTCAAGATAGAATAATAGAAACTGAAATTAAAATAGGTCAAAATAATTTTTTCTTCAAAAAATAGAAAATGTTACAATATAACATTCCATGTTATAATTACTAACTTATTCATTAGGGGGTGTTAAATTGTAACATTGTCTTTTTTTCGAAGGAAAATTTATTTCGAGCTATTTTTATTTCAATTTCTATTTTCAAAAATTATTTTCAAACTTTTAGCTTGTCTAGTTTTGTCTTTTAAGCCATAGGAATAATGTAGATGTCGTTACGAATTCATAGAATTTTTCAGAGCACCGTTTGGACATCGGAACTATTTTTAATGATTTTTGAAAGTTTCATATTATCTAAAAATTAATTAAAAATTGAAGTTAACAGCAAGATTTAATGGACACTTAACGGATGGACTTAATTGTGTGACATTGGAAAGTTAATGTAATGACCGATTGAAATTGAAAGATATTAGAGTAAACCGTTGAGCACTTGAAAGTTAATGGAGTGATCCTCTTTTTTTCTCATAATTAGTCAAACAGTAGGAAAAAGAAGCACACCATTTTTTGGCGACATCCACACAGAGACACATATATACAAAGTTGGTTGTTCATCAACCGCTTCTTCAATAAAAAAAAATAAATAACCATTGCTTCCATAATGAACAACTTAGATTTATAGCAAGAAACTTTAATGGCAACATGGGAGCGGCAAATGGTGTCCCTCTTCTTGTACCCTTGAATCCACAAGTACAGGCAGACGACCAAGAAATTACTCGACCCCGTATACAATGGTATTGTTCTATCAGACCTTGGAACTGCAAAACTGTTGAGCTCGAACCCGTCAAACTGGACTCTTGTTGCAGGGTCTTATGGCTACATGGCTTCAGCCTCCAGGTATTCCTTTAACCTATATATGTAGCCCTTTTGCATATGATCTTTATATATACTGCTGATACGTATTTGGATATTCAACTTACATATATGAATCACATATTTAAGTAAGAAATTTTGGTGAACTCAGCATATTCTTGGTTGATTTTGTTATTCTAATTACGTCCATGCCGAACTAGCCTTCACAATGCGAGTGACAAATAAGTGTGATGTATACAGCATTGGAGTAGAATACAGCATTTGATAATCGAGAAATAGAACAAAGTTGCCACCGCCGCTCTGCAGTCCTCCTTAGTTTAGGAATTTCTTTTCCTTGTAGCTTTTGTTTACATTTTCCTTGTACCCTTGGGAAATTTTTGATCATGTTTGGTTAAATAGCATGGTAGGTATTTGCTATTTAGATTTATATATTGGTTAAAATGTTTGCTAGATTATATAAATCTAAATAGCAAATACCTACCAGCACCCTTCACTAGTTTAATCAGCGTAATTACTGACAATGATCAATCCCAAACCCATAGTCTGATCAGATAATTTAAATCCTAACATTTCTCAACTTATATTCTAATAGACGATTCAATTCTAGTAGTCTGTATGTTAGAAATCACTAGTGAGTTTGTGAGCAAGTAATCAAAGTACTATTCAAAGACAAGTCCTAAAGATCTAGGGCCAGAGCTTTAGACATATTTATTGAAACCAAGTACTCTTAATAATAAGTCTACAAACGATCTGTGCTATTACTACATTACAATCCCAAAAGCAAAGGTTCAACAATATAACATTCCTAATAAGTCATAGACACCTCCAAAGGAAGATTTTCTGGCCAGAGGAAACACCAGAGGAGACATGAATGCAGCCAAGCTGCCCCAGTGAGGTCTTCAGTATTTGAGAGGAGACTGTTGGGTTGGCAACAATCCAAAGCGCTTCTTCAAAAGATATCTTTGCCTTGAATACTTGTCATCAGGAGAGAAGCGAGCTGCAGTTGATAAAGGAGACTACAGAAGATTAGAAACAAGAGACAGAACTTTTATATAAAACAGTTGGCAGATAAAGAACTTTCTTCCTGAAAGAATCAATGTCAAAGACTCAAAGATTATAAATTTCGATCAATCAAAAGTTCAAAACAGAGACACTATTCTGTCCCAATCTGGTGCAAATGAAAAAATCAAACTACACTATCAGGCAGTGCATTTTCCTTCTACAAAACCTAGACCAAATGTCTACAGCATACAACCGCACGGTCATATCCTTAGGACCTACAAAGTTCATCAAACTAAAGGATCTACAAATTCTGAATAGAACAAAAAAAGTGATAAGCTAGGAACTTAGACCAGCAGTTCTCTGTATATTGTAAGATTGAGGATCCTACATTGTTTACCAAACAGAACAAAAGAAATACAAACTATGTTCCTTATCATCCACAAACAGCAGCAAGACACGATAATTCCAAAAGCCTATTCAGACTACTACTAAATCAGTAACAAATGCAGTTGCGTGGTATGACACAGATATCTTACCAGGGTGCGCAGACTGCGTAGCCAGCCCCAGCGGTGATTCTTTCTGCATTCACAAAAAAAAAGCAATACAAGCTCAGTCCTAACACATAATCTATCATAGCTAGTCCTTCAAAATCATAGTCCTAATATGTCTATTAGCTATTGTTCTACAAAAAAACCTCAAACAAACCTTAGTAGTGTAGACCTTGTCGCCGTTCTCGTTGATGTAGAACTGAAGATACATGGTCACTGTTTATTTTCCAAACTGCTGAAAAATCAAAGCAAATATCGCATTAACCCAACTGAAGCTTTAGCCATGGAACCCCAATCAGTAATCCAAAGTGCGATTATACCTACTGATTTGAAACCCAGAAAATCTATAAACCCCCAAACCCAGAAAAAATATTGATTTTTGAAACTAGGTTCTTTGTAACCATAATCATAGAGGTTTGAACGCATGAAATTAATAAACCCTAAAGAAAACAACCAATAATTTCTAGCAAGAAAAACACTAAATTCATACCTGAAGGCTCAAAGGTAGGCGGTGGATGTTCGCTCTAGGGTTTAAGAAGCAGACTCAGATTTTGCGCTTTATATACGCTTTTTCCCGAATACATCTTTTAGAATTCCAAAAGTACCCCGAAATATACCCGACCCGAAAAGGCACAATAGTAAGGGGGCATAAACGGAAATAACACCGGGACTGGTTTTGACATTTGAAGCACTCGTTTTCCTTCTTCAAACCCACGTTTCTGCAACTCACCTCACTTGAAACCTTCCTCTATGACTTGTAGAATTTTATCTTTTGTTACAGGCTGGTATCAGTTCAGAATTGGTTTTATCTGCACACACAGGAAGTGTCTACCAAATGGATGCTGTTGAATCTTTTGGGGGTTATATTATCCTGTCTTGTTTTCATGGGTAGATCACCCATCCAATTTATGTGTTGTTTGGAAGGATAATGTTTCATTAGCCATCTTACGGTGTCCTTTTGTTTGTCCGTTTCCTCTCTAACTGAGTTGGTCTCTTCTCTCTGTGTAGCCTCGTTGAAGAAGAAGACCAACACATCAAAACGGCCATCTGTAAAAACACTTTTTGGTAGGCTTATATCTCTCTTTTAAATAATCTAATGTCTCTTCAGATATTTTGTTCATTCTTATCAGTGCTCTATCTTTGTACACATGTTGCTAATGTTTCACTGTATATGTATAGAAGGGATGTCTTCTACTTTGTAACCTGTTTCTGTTTGATAGACAGATAATGAGTCAGAATCATTGGAGGCATCCGACACACCTGGAAGTGAACAACCTGTGAAAGGCAGTTTTTTGAACTTGTTGCCTCCTGAGTTAGAAGTATCTCAACGCGGAAGTGACTCTTCCTAACTTAGCTAATCTATCAGAATGGACTTGCAGCTTGTACTGTTTTTTTGACTTTCGAGTAATTTCATGCTGCCTTCTGTGCCTATATTTTTTCATGGTTTTCTTAGCTGAAGAGCTTCGAGGTTTGATGAAAGTCTCAGTCTCCAATTCTGAAGGAGGGTGGCTGATCTTGAAGAAGCAACTAATATTGAGCCTTCTTGGATAGCTAGCGGCCTGTAAGTTTCTCTGTTATCAACATGTTCAAGGGTAAATACCCATTCCTTTTACAACCTCTAATTTGTAATCTTCTTTCCTTCCTTTCTTGTTGTCCATTGTTGTCAAATATCGAATACTGTACAAAGACACACTCGAACTCATACATTGTATGCTGATGTTAATTCACTGTATTAATCAAAAGAACACAATTTGTTCACTCTTCTCAATCTCTTTCCACTTTTTGGTTTTTGTTCTTTAGTAGTAAAATGATGATAGTCAAACGTCATGCTTACGTGATTTTTTTATATATTTGCATTAATCATTTTAGATAATACATCATCTAGCAAACTCATATCACCAGAATACAAAATTTGTGACTGTGTCTTGTGTTTCTATTCTTTTCTTTTCTCAGTTAAAAACAGAAATGAACAAAGATTTATAAGAACTAGCATTGATACCCGCGCCTGTTGATTTGATTTTTTCTTTTTGAAATGAATCGCAGTTGATATATTTTCACTTTAGTATGATAATACTTAATTAATAGTATTAAGAATGTACTGTTGGTAAGCTGCCGTACGTGCTGAAGTGTGTTTCTGTAGGTTCGATTAGTTATTGTGAAATTTCGGTGGTTCTATCAATATTGTGCAACAACTGTCTGAAACTCTAATAAAAATAACACAATTGATTGAGATGAAGTTAACACTGAATTTAAATTAACAACCAAGATGTCTGAAATTGCAAGTAAGAAATACTCATCAATACATGTCATAAGCTGAAACTGATAAACTGAATCAATAAGAAAATTAATTGATGTTTTAAATCCGAAATCTGAAATCCAAAACCCAACTTAAATTCAAAACCTAATCTAGGTAAATCAAAATATTAACACTCATATGTGCAGCTAAAACTACTATTTTAAAAAAGTTACAGAAACGATTTAAACCTTGAACAATTAATATATATTGATCAATACAATTATTTAGGTTTAAAGTGATTCAATTTATTTTACAATATTATTAGTATTATGAATATTATCATTATCATTAATATTATTGTTATTAAAATTTTTTTTTTCATGCAATTCAATTTTAAAAAAAAAATTGAAAACAAATAATTTATGAAAAACAAAAGTAGTAGCAGAATTGTAATTATATTGAAACTGAGAGTAAAACTGTCAATTTAATAACTGATGGGTTGACTTGTAAAAATATAAAATGATGGACAAAACCGTTATTTTATTGTTTATCAAAACAGTAAAAATCAGACTTTACTTTATATCTAGTTTAAACCAAAGAGAAATAGAGAATGATCCCAGAGATATCCTCCAATGTGGGTCTGTGTTCACCATACAGGTGCCATATCGCATGAAATTTGGACAGTCTAGAGTCCCCATCACTGAGGAACCATTTTCAGTGTGAAATTTCTGTCAGTTTAATATAGAACCAATGATTATATTCATTCTCAATTGACTGGAAAAAATGGCACATATGTTGAAGTGTTCAGACAAACGAAGCCTTCAGAAGACAGGTAATAAAACTAAAGCTACTACAGTTGGTCATGTCCCCGAGTTCTTCAGCAATTGGACAAAAACTCTCTAACTAGCTGTCTAGTGGTGAAATTAGTTCACCTCAGACTAATTGTCTAGTCAAGATCAGATATGACAAGTGAAAAGATTATAGTAAAACGAAAGCTCAGTTCTTTGTTCTTTTCCGACTTAACTCATTCTTTAGTGGTGTAACTGTCCTGTTCAAAAAAAGTGGTGTAACTGTAATTTTTTTTCTCTATTGTGAGGTTTCAACTTCACTGTTATAGAGACATTTAGAAGCCTTTCAGGAAAGGCTTTATAGCTCGATGACAATAAGATATAATAGCCAGGATCAATACTTTGAAGCACTAAAGAACTTTTGAAGCGAACTTGAAACACCCTTGTTGGTTGATCAGGAAGGTCCATTCCAACAAGTTGGTTTGGTTTGGGGTCGTCGTCCATTGTTAATGTAGTGTGTGTGTAAAGCAAGGTTGACGATTTGACATCAGAAACGATGTCCTCCATAACCTGTGGGTTGGCTTCTAATTCCAAAGCTATGCCGCAAAAGCTGGCACCTGGGAGATCAACTTTGCTGGCCAAATTGCTCAAATTATTAAGGCCAGCAATATAAAATTATCATGACCCAAATTGATTGGCTATGCCTTAACAAATCACAGGTATATAACTATATATGCCTTCCAAAGCTGAGTCAAGTAATTAGAAATCGTCCAATTGAGTCACTCGGATTACTTAATTAGTACAGGGATGGAATATAGATTAGATCAGAAGCAAAGAGTTTGAATTGAACCCCCTTCACATTTGGAGGAAGTATTATATATTGGTTTGTCGCCAAAAATGTCTTTTCTCATGGGTCAATGATAACAACAACAAACAAAATCTGTTAAGCATAGCTCCAAATTTCACAGACCTACAGTACACATCATCGTTCTAAGGATCCTATTCTTTTTTTTGTATAAATAGGCATTTTTAAGAAAATGAAATGAAGCAGTTGATATTAATCTCACTAATATATTCAAAGCAGCCATATGCTTCATGATCAATCTGATGTATTTAATGGTGTTTGTCTTAAAAATCGTCTCGTTCCAAAAGAGAGACCGACAGACTTGAAGAACAATAGTTTTTCTAATTGCGTGGACGTGCCAACTCACGGCATGTTGGTCAAGTGAAGTTTTGATTAATTTTGCGTATGATCCGACTATTTTCAAGCGATTGTAGATAAGAACTGTCTCGGTCTTTGGGTTCTCTTGCCTTTGTTGCAAGGACTTTCGGTGTTTTCACAGATGATGCTCTTTTTTTGTGATTTTCAAATAAGTTTGCGAGAAATAAAATGCACAAAAATTAAAGAACAATAATTGAAAGACTGAGAATTTAAATTGTATGAAACGTAATTGCGAGGAATTAAAGTGCATGACATTAAATTGCAGAATGTAAAGAAAACGATAAAGTGAAAAAGGTAAAGAAAACGATAAAAAGAACATAGCTATGCTAGAACATGAATGAAAACATCGATATTGTAGAGAATTCGTAGATAATTTGGTGTTTGTATTGCGTTGGTCGGAGACCACTTACAATGAGGTTGAAGGTCGTCTTTATACAGTTGTTACAAACAATAAATTTAAGAAAGAGGATTACAATGAACTTAAATGATATTTCGGTCTTAATGACTAAATCAAAGATATGCTCAATATTCTTCCTCTTTAATAGCCACTTTAATCGCCTCTCAATATTTGATCTTAATTAATTTCTTTCTTCTTGTGACTTCTTTGAAATTGATTTGATAATTATTTTGCACATCGTTATTCAATGAGTCTAATTAGTCATAATGCTAATTTGTTGTCATACATCGTCGTTGCTCCAATATTTATTGATATGTATTAATACGGAATAATAAATCTCGAAAAATCTTAATCATAATGATAATTATACTAAATAATCACGATAATTATCCTTATGTTCTAGGAGAACTGAATTGTATTATTAATATGATAAGAGCTATTTATATAGGGAGCTATATGGATTAGGGTTTACATAATACATGGGCCCTATCTCTACTTGGGCCTACAAGCCCGTATACATAACATATGGACCTAAGGCACACACACATGCCCAAATATCCTGGAGCACTCCCACTTGTGCCGTGCGTCTTCATGCTATATGGTGCTTCCAGTGTTACCTCATTAAAAACTTTGCTAAGTACAAAACTCTGTGGGAAAAAGTGAACCTTGAACGAAGAACAAAAAGAGTGCAACGCACCATGCTACTTCAACAAGATGTGAGGCTCCCCCTGATGAATAACTCAGTCGGAGAAGCTTGACAGCTTGCGTAGTCCAATGCTCTTCACATACTTGTCGAAAGTAGACTTAGGCAGAGACTTCGTGAATAGGTCTGCAACATTAGCTTCTAAACTCACTTGATTTGAATGTTGAGGAATGCTTGTTGTTGCTGGTTATAGAAGAACTTCAGTGATATATGTTTTATGCTGTCACCCTTGATGTAGCCTAGCTTCATCTGCTTTATGCATGCTGCATTGTCTTCATAGATGCATGTAGGCTTCTCGGTGGTAGAACACAATCCACTTATTCCTCTAACATGCTTAATGATAGACCTTAACTATACACATTCACGAACGGCCTCATGAAGAGCAATGATCTCTGCATGATTTGAAGATGTCGCCACTAGAGTATGTTTAGTAGACCTCCATGATATCGCTGTATTACCCATGGTAAATACATAACCGGTTAGAGATCTTCCTTTCTGCGGATCAGATAGGTATCCCGTATCTGCGAAACCAACCAATACATTGTTCGGTGTTTCAGCATAGGAGGCTGCAACGATGCCGGGAGCATAAGGGGATGTGTTCTCTACTACGGCACCTACGACGCTGGCGACATTGGCACTGTCATGTGACCTGCCGAGGCCCTTAGGGACACCGTGCTCACTCACGACCCTTTTTGGGTCCTCATAGAAAAATAACAAGCCCATGTCAATGTTCCTTTGAGATACCGGAAGATAGTCTTTAGACCGGTTTAATCACGTTGTGTTGGCGCAGAACTATATCGAGCTAACAAGTTCAGTTTGGGTTTGGGAGAGCTTATAAGCCCCTTTGCTTTTAAGCACCAAATGTTTTGGTGTTTGGTAAGTCCAAAAATAAGTTACTTTTTAAAAAAATATAAAGTGTTTTGAAGGAAAAAAGAGAAGCTGCAAACACACACCTTCTGCTCATAAGCTAAAAGTCAGCTTATATCTTATAAGCCCAGCTGCACTAAATCCACCCTAAGTTTTCTGTTCTGAGGCTTCACCATGAAGGTTGTTCCGCCCCTGGTTCTGACAATGACCAGTCCCTTTTCCGACGACGACAACAAAAAATTTCATTACTTACTCTGACCAACAGTATTTGACCAAAAAAAGACCAACAGTCTGTCCCCCTCCACCCTTCCTCACCCCCAAAACCACCAAAGAGAGAAAGAAAGAACATCCCACCTAAATTAGCAAAATTCCCATCACTAACTAAATCCCCCCAAATCTACCCAATTTCAGCAAAGCCAGCCACTGCAACCAAACCAAACTGGCCTGCAGGTTTTGGTTGGAAATTTCTCATTTCTTTGTTTTTGTTTGTTGCATTAACACGTTTTTGTTAAAATAAAATCAAAATTCTACCTCTCTCACTCTCATACTCAGAGCAAAGCAAGACAGCCCAAACGTGTTAGGCTGCAGCTCAGAATCAGAGAAGGTCTCGCGTCACCCCTCAAAATCCCAATCCCTTCCATAAAGATTACATCTTTTTTTGTTTTTATTTAGTTTTATTACCAAACCCAACAAATTAGAAAAAAAACAAAAAAAAACAAGAAAACCATAATCGTCTCCATTCTCCAACCTCCTTTTCCCCTTTGGCCTCTTTATCTTTCTCCTCTTCACCCCCATTTTTCTCCTCCGCCCAATTTCCCCAATTTCCGAAGAAACATTTCCTGGATTTCTCTTCTCCGATCCCAATTCAAAGACCCAGTATTGATCTTGGTGTAAAGCTTCGTTCTTTATCGGTTTTAAAGGATTCAGGGTCAAAGATTCGATGATGGTCAATGTGGGTCAATGATCTTCTGAACTAGGGTTCCAATTCCCCGCCGGTGATCGACGATTTGAGGTTGAAGTTGTAGCTTGATTTGGAGAAGGCGTGCATTGATTTGGAGGATTATTGGGTTGGTTATTATTGTGGAAAAAGTTTGAATTTTTTTCCAATTGAAGACTATTTGGTTGTGATTTTAATGTGGTGATTGTGATATTTTGGCTGAGTTGTTGGGAGTAAACGTAAGATTTTGGGAGATTTTTGGGGGTTATTATTGTTTGGTGGGTGTGAGCTTATGCACACACAATAAAGGGTTGCATTGGGTAGAGATATTTGCCATTTTGAGCTTCTGGGTTGGAGCTGTGTGTTGGTGATATTGTTTTGAATCATGGAGCATGTGATTGCTGGCAAGTTTAAGCTTGGGAGGAAGATTGGGAGTGGTTCTTTCGGAGAGCTCTATCTAGGTATGGGATGAACAGCCCCTTGGTTTTGATTCCTAATGCACTTGTTATTGTATGGTTTTATTTTTGCCTTTGTTGAAATGTTTGGTGTTGTGGCTGTAGGTGTCAATGTACAAACCGGGGAGGAGGTTGCTGTGAAGCTGGTGAGTGATTGGTTCTGAAAAGGTTTGATTGAGTTGTGATGTTTGGTCTTTTGCTAAAATGGATTTTTAAGCATTTTATAGTTTTGTAGCTAAACTGTAATTAGGTGGCTTCTCCTTTTGGTGGCCATTTCTTTTGTAATGATGCTTGGTTTGTGTTGGTTCTAAGATTTTGGTAATTGGGTAGTTCTGGTTCTTGAAAAGCAGTGCTGTTCTATTGGTTTGTTAATGTGTGTGATTTTTTCATGTTCTTTTCCAAGAGCTTCGGCTCAAGTCGAATGGCCTTCATAGGGATATTAACGGTTTAGGCTCTAGGTTCTAGTCTTAATGCAATCCAAAAGTTTTTTAGGTACCATAAAGTGGGATGCAGAGGCTTCTAAATCCTTTTTAAAAGAGTAGTTTCAAGTCACAACTGATACTTCTTGATCTGTATATCCTTCATCTTTCCCTATTCAGTTTGTTTACTGATTGCATTCTGATGTCATAAACTTCTAGCCTGGTGCAACTTTTCATTCCCTCGTTATAACAATCACATGCAACCCTTACGATTTACGATGTGCATGATTTTTTGGCTAAATATATTTTTAAATATTTCAGGAACCTGTGAAGACCAAGCATCCCCAGCTTCACTATGAATCCAAATTGTACATGCTTCTTCAAGGAGGAAGTAAGTCTCCATCTTTATCTCTAAGCGAGTGTCTGACTCTCACCTTCTACCTCAATAAAATTGATTAATTGTTTGTTTTCTTTCTCTTAATGAAGCGGGAATCCCCCACCTGAAGTGGTTTGGAGTTGAGGGTGACTACAATGTCATGGTTATTGATCTTCTTGGACCAAGTTTGGAAGATTTGTTCAACTATTGTAATAGGAAGTTTACATTGAAAACAGTTTTGATGCTTGCAGATCAATTAGTAAGTACTTTTGGCTATCCCTTACCATATGTTGAAAATGGCCAAGATTATAACTGCTTTTTCTTCTTTCAAATGTCATCCTTTCAGATTAACAGAGTTGAATACATGCACTCAAGAGGTTTCCTCCATCGTGATATAAAACCTGACAACTTTTTGATGGGCCTAGGGCGTAAGGCCAATCAGGTATATTATTTTGTTTAGTTGTAGTTAGTGTTGTGAAAAATAGTATTTGTAGACACATGTTATTTGGGTCATTGAATATTCGTGTATCTATTTGAGATTTAAAATGGTATTAGGGGTTGGTGGGTTGGATATTACTTAGTAAACCTACTGTTTCTCTTTCACTTTTTTGACTGTGATGTTTATTTCAATTACTTGTCACAGGTATATGCTATTGATTATGGCCTTGCAAAGAAGTATAGGGATCTCCAGACTCACAAGCACATAGCATACAGGTGAGTTGTTATGTAGTGTATCATATTATTTGTGTTGTGTGTTAAATTTTGCTGATGCATCACATGTATTATATAGCTTGGAATGGAATCTTCTCTTTTTCTATTTCCTGCATCCCGTGTTTTTTTATTTTTCCTCTAGTTTTTTCACTTTCAAATTCCGCGGGTGACAAGGTTGCTGTAAAGCTCATCCTTTTCCATTTTTTCTTCCCTTTTTGTTTCTTAGGGAGAACAAGAACCTCACAGGCACTGCCCGTTATGCAAGTGTAAACACTCATCTTGGAATTGGTGAGCTATTAGCTGTCAATGATAGGTTACTATCTAATGTTAGGTGGGCTTGCATACCTGACATCTGACTTTATATGTTCATTAATTGTATTTACAGAACAAAGCAGAAGGGATGATCTGGAATCACTTGGTTATGTGCTTATGTATTTCTTAAGAGGAAGGTACAACATACTTTTCTTGCACTTGTATTTATGTCTTTAGCTGCAGTTTCTGCCTGGTGTTTGGTATTTGATGCAGCCTTGTCTGAGTTATCTCTTATGTCTAGTATGTTTGTATTCCTCAATCAGCCTTCCCTGGCAAGGACTGAAAGCTGGCACAAAAAAGCAAAAATACGATAAAATTAGTGAAAAGAAAATTACAACTCCTATTGAGGTATCAATTTCTCTCATTCATTCTTTTAACACTAGCAACTTTTGCAGTGGGATTGGCTTTTTTTGGTGCTCTGAATTCTTTTTCTTGTTGCTACGTGGATAACATAGCCACAGATATGTTTAACAGGTGCTCTGCAGATCATATCCATCTGAATTTGTATCCTACTTTCACTACTGCCGAGCATTGCGGTTTGAAGACAAGCCAGATTATTCATACCTAAAGAGGCTCTTTCGAGATTTATTCATTAGAGAAGGTAAGCTCAACTGTGGCTGTTTTTCATATTATTGTTTTCTTGCATTCAGTTTTAATGGGTTCCATCACTTGTCGAGGATTTGGGATATTGACCATTGTGTCATTGTGGTTGCATATAGGTTATCAATTTGACTATGTATTTGACTGGACTGTCCTGAAGTACCCCCAAATTGGTGGAAGCTCTAGAGGATGGGTGAGTCCTTGGAAGATCTTAGGTTCAACTTCTGATTCAGTAAGGTCATTAATTATTTCATTCTTTTCTGTTTTCAGCATGCCAGTGGGAAAGCAGGTGCAAATGCAGGACCATCTGGGGAAAGACCTGAAGGAGTATCAGGTACTGGTCTTACTTGGAAAGACTTTTGTACCAAGTTGCCAGTGATTATTTGCCCTTGATAATTCAATTATGTTTGGATTTAGTGTATGGTTTTGACTCGAGGCCTTAAGGGCTTGTTAGATTGTTATATCTTAAAAGCGTGATGGTTCCTAATGTTGAGTTCTGGACCATGCGTTTCATTAATACTCTATTAAAAATGTATTTAGGATCTGAAACCTAGCTTTTGTCTCGTTAGTATGATGTCCCATTCATCAGCTCTTTATTGAATTTTCCACTACCATTTTACGAACAAGTTTCTCTTTGGTTTCTAATGATGCTTAATTCTTGCTATGTATTTTTTGTCAGTTGGGAAAGAGATTCGAGAAAAATTCTCAGGTGCAGTTGAAGCATTTTCGAGGAGAAATACCTCAGGTTCTAGTCCGCGAGATCACTACAAACATAGGTCTATTGATGATGGACCTCCATCCAAAGACACGGTAAAGTTTAAATGACTGCAGTGTGTCTAGTAATATGTTAAGCAGCGCCTGTTTCTTTGGATATGGATAGCGTTGTGTGCTTGGTAAGTTTATTCTCTCAAAGTTGCCAAATAAAAGTCAACATCAGGCCTATCCATCTAAAATTTTAACAATATTCAGTCTGAAGTGTTGGTCCTTTGGGCTAATTTTATATACAACTTAAAAGTAGTTTATATATGTTTTGGTAATTACATATCAATACAGTTTTGGTTCGTTTTCGTTGGGTAATATTATTACTTATTCCTTTTGTTACAATATCCCATTATTTTTTTCTTCTTTGGCATCCTCTTCTTTTTTCCTGCAAACTCTATTAAAATTTGCCAGAAATCAAAGTCCTGGCCAGCCAACTTATGCTGTCTAAGCAATGACCACAGAGAGCCTAAACTGAACAAACTAAACAGAGAAAATGTTCAAAAATAATAGGTTTGCAAATTTGAGATTTTAATACTGGACATATTGATTCATAGTTAAATACTACTGTTATGAATTGGGATCTTGTTATTGTAAGCCCATCTAAATATGTTTCTTCTGTTATCATCTCAGTCCTCACTGGCATTATATGCTTTTCACCTCTAAAAGGTTATCTACCACCATATTTGAGTTGATTTTATGCATTGGTTTCTTCTTTAATTCTTATGGAGCACTGTGCTGCATTTTCAGCGTCATGATTCTGAGAGGGGACGCAATTCCTCCCGATATGGTAGCACTTCAAGGAAGGCTATGGCCAGCAGTAAGCCAAGTTCCACAGGTGAGCCCAGTGAAGGTCGCACAAGCCGATTACTCTCAAACAGTAGCCGCCTGTCTACTGGGCATAACCGAGTTCATTCTGGGCATGAATCAAAGCGCCCTGTTGCTTCTAGAGGGACCCGTGATGATCCTCTCCGTAGCTTTGAGCTCCTCTCAATCAGGAAGTGATGAAGCTCAGTATTGATATCTGCTTAGTCATCGGATAATCACTCATCAATTTGATGAGCACCCAAGAAAGAAACCACAAATCACCTTTGTACATGGGATATTCCCGATGCTCCATCATTACAGTTCTTATTGCATCTCCGCCCTCCCACTTCTCTCTTCAAGAGTTGAAGGTCCGCTGTAACTGTATTAGAAGAAACATACATTCTTTCTCTCCTTAGCTGTAATAATTACTTTTCCTCTCACTATATACCTTCTTGAGTTTGATACCGTTCCTTCCATATCTGTACGCAACTTCTATTTAAGAGTTTAATCAAGAGTGTTATCGCTTCAGCTTTTGTCAGTGGGAAATTTCTGATTTCACTCCCGTGCAGTGGCTATATTCAGTGATAAACTGATAATGCTTTCGATCCACAACTTCTCTGTAGTTTGGGATCGGTAAATGCTTGATCAAGAGCACAAGTATTAGGACCGTCTCTATTTTGAGATATGATAGGGACAGTTCTGAAGAATACTAGAACGTAAGACTTGGCTATGCAGTTGGCTAGCTAGAAACTAATCATTCTCAATGGGTGGTCAGGAGGCACAAGATGACCAGCTCCTGAGACCAAAACAAAGCTCAGACTCCCCCATTTCTGAACATAACCAGCAACCTCTCCTCCCATTCTCCAAACTCTCCTATCCGCCCACAAAAGCCTCATTCGCAACCATGGCCGCACCTCATATCAAACTGCCCTTGGAACAACACCTTGCTCTTCCTCACCAACTCCAGCATGTACGTGACACTCTTCATCATATCCTCATGCAACACCTCCCCCACCAAACGGCTACACTCCTCGAAAACCGTGGACTCATTCAACACCCCCGAACCCTCTTCCTCACCTCCTCATTGCTCAGGAGCTCCCCAACCAATGCGTCTCATAGCTACCATTCTTCTGCAAAATTGCCGGAATATATTTACCTGCATAGCTCTCACCGTTTATGTACACAGGCCCGACTTACACAGGCATAACATTCATTTTCTTTTTTCACCAGAAATGTCTTTAATTTGTTTTTTTGAAAGGATGGTTCTTGCGGTTACCCTTAAGCCTTAATTAATGAATCTGTCAAATACAAGGGAGAGACATAAAACTTAAACCCAAAGGCCTGAAATAATATCAGAGATTTCTACAAACAAGTACTCAATGAGACACCAAATAACAAAGAGTGCTTTATTGACTACTCTATTTGCTTTGATATTACGGTGACATAACAAAAAGATAACTCGACTACCGCGAAACATAATTACAAATAGCTTTGCCTTCCTACTATGAGTGTGTGCGCGTGCACACACGCGCACACACACACACACACACACACACATATATATATATATATATATAATGAAATATGTTCATTAGCTAAGGAACGGACCTCCGCTTGTGATAATCATCATCATATATATATATGATGATTATCAGAAGCGGAGTTCCGTTCCTTAGCTAATGAACATATTTCATTATTTCACCCACTTCTTGATAATATTTTCTCATCTTAACCGTTTATATTCTAGGTATATATGTGTAGATCATCTCTACAAATTTTAAGCCAAATTGATAATCGTTAAGGCGTTCAAATTTTCAGCCAAATTTCCTATATATATAGGAAAATTATCAGGTGCGGGCGTCCGTTTTTAAGCTAAGGTATGGATCTACTTTTTGATCATATTTTCTTATCTTAACCGTTCATTATCTAAGTATATATGAGTAGATCATCCATACAAATTTTCAGCTAATTTGGTGATCATTAAGACATTCAAAACTATGATTTAGTGTTGAAAGAACGTACGTTCCGGATGAACAGATTTGGTCCATTCATGGATTGAATACATTTTTGATACCTTAATGACAACCAAATTAGATGAAATTTTGTAAAGATGATCTACTCATATATACTTAGATATTAAACGGTTAAAATGAGAAAATGTGATAAAAAAGTGGATCAAATGTGAAAATCCGTACATCCACACTTGAGACAGACTATATATATATGATTTATTTTTGCACACATTTAACATGGGAGTGAGTAATGAATGATGTACTTCAGATTCATTGATGTCATCGTATACGCTAATAATTACTACGACTCACTCATCATATTGGAGGCTCAATATTATGTTCATTACGCTCACAAAACAGAGATATTTTCTCCGTGGTAATTTAGTTCGTCAAAAATGTTTGTGATATCAAGCATCTCTACTAACGAAGCACAATGTAATATATGGTATTCATAATCAATCATCTTAGCTGTATGAGTTATTACCAAAAAAATTGTATGAGTGAAAAAGAACTAAAGAAATTATGAATGCTGTGATATAGTAGCATTTTCTAAGAATAAAGTATATATACAAGATTATATCAATCCTAATAGGAAACTAATTATACTAAATATTCCTAACAATACATAACCTTAATAGTACATGGATTGACTCACGTTAACACTCTCTCTCAAGTTGGCGCATACAGATCACAAATGCCCAGCTTGTCCAGTTAGTCATAAAATACCTTACTAGAGATTGATTTCGTAAGAATGTATGCTAGCTGCTCCTCAGTAGGTACATATAGGAATGCAATAATCTGCCGATCCAACTTCTCCTTAATGAAATGTCTATCGACCTCCACATGTTTCGTTCTGTCATGTTGAACTAGGTTATGAATAATTTCAACAGCAGCTTTATTGTCACAATACAAGAACATTGTCTTCTTTTGCTTGAATCCCAAATCTCTCAACAAGTGTCTCAACCAAAACATCTCACATACTCTAAGAGCCATTCCACGATACTCTGTTTTAGTACTAGAGCAAGCTACCATTTTTTGCTTCTTACTTTTCTAAGTAACCAAATTACCACTTACGAAAGTAAAGTAACCAGAAATAGACCTGCGATCTGTAATATTATTTGTCCAGTCTGCGTCTGTGTACTTGGAAACATACAAGTGTCTGTGTTTTGAAAAGATTAATCCTTTTCTTGGAGCAGACTTCAAATATCGCAAAATACAAAATACAGCTTCTATATGAGTTTCATTGGGATTATGCATAAATTGACTCACAACACTAACTTCAAAGGCTAAATCTGGTTTGGTGTGAGACAAATAAATTAGTCGGCCAACTAACTTCTGGTACTGCGTCTTATTTGCAGGCACCTGATCAAAATATTCTGCAACCGATGATTCTGCTCAATTGGAGTATCAGCAGATTTACAATCAATCATACAAGTTTCTGCAAGCAGTCTAAAACATATTTTCTCTGGCTCAACACAATATAACTCTTAGCATGAGCAACTTCGATTCTTAAAAAATACTTCAAATTACCCAAATCTTTCATCTCAAATTCATAAGACAACTGATCTTGTAACTTCTGAATTTTCGCACTGTCATCACATGTCACAACCATATCATCAACATAAATAATTAAAGCTGTCACCGTACCACAACGATGATTAATGAACAACGTGTGATCTAAGTTGCTCTGTCGATATCCAATCTTTTTCATAAACATGGAGAAACGCTCGAACCACGCTCTTAGTGATTTTTGTAGACCATATAGAGACTTTTTCAACTTGCATACCGTCGGCTCCCTAGTTGAAGTACCATAACCAAGAGGCAAAATCAATATAGACTCTCTCATGCAAATCACCATGCAAGAAAACATTCTTGACGTCAAATTGCTGCAAAGGCCAATCAAGGTTAGCGGCTAACGAAAGAAGTACATCGTATTGTATTCATTTTGGCCACTGGTGCAAATGTCTCGTCATAATCCATCCCGTACTTCTGAGTGTAGCCTTTAGCTACTAACCTTGTCTTGTACCTATATACCGAACTATCAGGATTATGTTTCATTGTGTACACCCACCTACAACCAACTGTCTTCTTTTCTAGTGGCAATAACACTAACTCCCATGTATAATTTTTCTCAAGAGCATCTATCTCAACTGTCATTGCTTCATCCACTTCACATCATTCATGACATCCTGCACTTTACTAGGAAGAGACACAGAAGATAATTAATTCACAAAGGCTACATATGATTTGGATAACCTATGGGTCGACACATAATTAGCAACATGATATCTAGCCTTAGCACTACTTAAACTTGGTTCATACTTCTTTGGGGTTGACCACGGCTTAATCGTTCTGGTAAAATGTTGGTTTGACCTTATGTAGAGCCACATAAAGGAGCAACAACACTAAACACAAAAGGATTATCAACACTACTAGATGAAGGAGGAAGAAAATCAGTACATACCTCAGACGATTCTTGAACAGAAGAGACCAATGATGGAGAGGGGGATTGGACTAGCAGTAATAGCAGTAGTAGGTTGTCCACCTTGTAAAATATTGTCCTCTGATGTTGTACTGTCGATGGGTTACTATGTACTTGGGTTTACCCATATTTACTACAATCATAGCTATATTTACTTTGTTTACCCATATTATTATACATGCATTATTTATTTGTGCACACATTTAACATGGGAATGAACAATCATGACAACAGTTTGGTTTTCTACAATAATAAGATATGTCTCTGTAATCTCAATTGTAGAATATAAGCTCTATGTTCTCATTTTTTTTCATTTTGTTTTCATTATGAACAACAAAGCAGTTTGTTTTGGGTAAAAACAAAGCAGTTTGTTTTGGGTAAAAACAAAGTAGTTTGATATATGAAAAAAATAGTTTAAGAGCAACTTTAACATATTCTCTATTTTAACTTTTAACTATTTGAAAAGCGTATTTAGTTTTTATTGTTGATATTTTTAGAGCTTCAGCAGACTAGCCAAAAAAAAAATTTTAACTTTCAACTATCTCGCTAGCTATAATTTAATACATTCATTTTAAGATAACTTAGTTGATATATAAATACATTTAAACTATTTAATATTTATTTAAAGAATGAAATTAAAGTAATACTACCTAAAATAGAAAGCACTGATGCTTTTATATTTCTAAAGTGACTAGCTAAAATAATATTTTAGTTATTTTAAGTTAAATTTAATTTTAAAATAGCTAGCTTTTTAAAGTTACCCCTATATCAAATACGGAGAGAAATTAAAATATTTGACAAGACATGTGTACTTTAATGGTAAACTACATTCATTCCCTCGTCCACATTAGTGGTCAAGTTCATCCCCTCTCATACCGTGTATATACAGATGAGCTCCATGATGCAATGGTGGTTGTTATCGGAAAACATTTGACATCGGCGGTCTATTTGGGTATCCGACTTTAGAGATGTATCAACTGTATCTAGTATATTTTCATGACTCATACAGAATGGGAAACACTGATTAAATTGTACAATTTGGCATCAGGACTCATACATGCATAGGGAACACTGATTGAATTGTACAATTTCGCATCAGGTTGAAGAACCGCCGTGCACAACTCCTTATAAAGTTCGATAAAAACACAAATTATCAAACTTATGGTTTCTTTTATCTTAACAATGATCTGAACATTCTGAGATAATGGGATTTACAAAGAACAGCACCATACGATGTGTATGACCAGTTAGATTTGCCGTCTTCACAATACCACTCAACCACACACGATATTGAACCATGCATAATCAAAGAAAATGCATCATAAAAATACTAGTAGGCGGCCGGACAAATCCATATAACAGATCTACAGTAAATCCGATCAATCTTATTCAAGAACAATGATGCAAACACGTCATAACAAGCCGATGCAATTCCACCCGCACAACACACTGGGCTGGCCGCAAAATGTAAACTGCTCCGAAGTTCTAGTCACCTTTTATCAGGTTGTCAACAGTTCTTTCTATGTTGCTGCAGTGGTAGTTCTAACTTCGATTGCTTGTTGAACTGAAATGTACCCACTTAGCCCAGGTGCTTACCAACAAATGAATAGAAAAAGAGGCTTGGCAGAGTTGCTGTTTTATCATAGCTACTTGCGAGTTGAGACTCACCACTGACAACTACGATCAGACTGATGACATGAAGCAATTCATATGCATAATGAATTGGCTCATGTATCTCTCCTTCTAAGTTATGGAAGGTATACAAAAGCTTACTTTCTCTGTATGTCGAGGCGCTAAGTTGAACACTGGTAACAAAATATTTACAATATTGCAAAAGTTTGATATTAAACTTTGGGAAGACCAATAAAATAAAAAGAATATTCTGTCCTGGACTCTTCAACTCATGGATTCCTGAGAGCTGCCAATCTTTTCTCCAGCTGGTCAACGCCAGAACTGTCAGAAGTTGAAAACTCCAAGTTAGAAATAATTAAACAAAAAAGGGAAGGGAAACAACAAAAATTATTAGAATTTCAAATAGAGAAATTGCAACTCATGATAATTGCAAACATATTGATTTGTTTGAGGTGCCACAAACTACTAAGTAGACCAGTGCAATTTTGGGTAATCACATTTGTTGATTTTACTAAGAAATCTTCAGGTAATTTAGTCCCACATGGTGCAGATGACATTTACTATGTATCTATGTACGAATGGATAAGAAGCAAACCTGCCAACACCCTCAGAGTTCTTTGCTGCAATTCTTCCTTTTGGAGCTGCTGACAACTGCCATTACATTAACACACAGCACATCAGCTTAAAAACAAGGAATCCAGTACATCCTAACATTAAGGAAGAAATGATTGTTGGTACAAACCTGTGAGGCAACATCAACACCAATTTCATCCAGCACCTGTTAAAAACATATTCAACCAGAGTTAATCTCATCAATTCCTGCTTTCAAAGAACAATTAGTGAACAATGTCTATGAAAAATAAAAATCCTAAGCTGCCTGTCAATCACTGCCGTACAAGAAAGCTCTGCAGCATCTAACCCTTTCTCTATTTTTCGGGTCCCAACAGAATTGCAGACAAGGACTAAATTTCAACTGATAACTTGTTTAGAAAAGTTTATTTTTTGTCGAAATATCAATCCCGCATCAAGAATATGAGACCTTACCTTTGAGTTTATAAGGGTTTGAGCTACTCTTTTCATTGCCAATTGATTTTAGAGTTGAACCCAGACTACTTTATCATGATATCAGAGCGGGTTACCTACGTATACGTATGAAGCCTAAAAGCCACAAGAACTCCACGACCACCCAAGTTGTTGTCCACGTGTTAGGCTTGAAGATTCATCACATGTGCGGGGGCGTGTTGAGATATCTATCTCACATCGGGAATATGAGACATTGCCTGTGGGTTTATAAGGGTTTGGGCTACTCTCTCCATTCCTAATTGGTTTTGGAGTTGAACCCAGACTACTTTATCATGGTATCAGAGCGGGTTAGCCACGTACATGTGTGAAGCCTAAAGGCCACACGAACTCCACGACCACCCAAGTTGTTGTCCACGTATTAGGCTTAAAGATTCATCACACGTGCAGAGGCGTGTTGAGATATATATCCCACATCGGGAATATGAGACCTTGCCTGTAGGCTTATAAGAGTTTAGGCTAATCTCTCTATTACCAATTAGTTTTGGAGTTAAACCCCAGACTACTTTATCATTTTTTCAACTAAATTTCTGAATTGTTGATCATTGGGGGATTAAAAGAATTAATCTATTCACAAAGTATTTGGTCTCGCTCAAAGATAACCTTTTTTTCAGTTTATGTATGTGAAAAGATATTCATCTCAACAAAGCAAGAAAGATGCAATTAGCGGGACAGACCTGGTTTGTCAGCTCCTCAGTTTCCTCTTCTGCCTCATCATTATCTAACGCGTCATCTATAGCATCGGACATCATTTCAGTCTGCATAACGAGGTTTAAACTGTTATAATCTACACAAAGAACAAAGGTAGATGACCATGATTTAGTGCCCAATTCTTACAGTCATATCCATATGTGCAGACTGCTTCTGAAATTCAC
Source organism: Comarum palustre (assembly GCA_951800085.1). Lineage (NCBI taxonomy): Eukaryota > Viridiplantae > Streptophyta > Magnoliopsida > Rosales > Rosaceae > Comarum > Comarum palustre. Next base: position 14,221,096 of record OX637583.1, read on the forward strand.
GTATAACCTTTGCTTGCTTTGCAGGATCCATTTGCTGCAACATGACATGAAAATTTACTCATTAGAACAATGGGAAACAATATAGAAAAATGACTCTTGGATTTAATTTACATGGGGAAGATATTCTGTTCTGAACAAATAAAAAATAATAATTGATGGCTTGGCTCAACATGAGTGATGAGCGATAATGAGCTTCTTTTAGACTAATGCATCTCATTAGAGCCAGTTTTCAGATCTGGCAACATATTGTTGCTTATAAGTTATAACAGCAAACTATATCAGAATTGCTTGAATGTTACAAAACAAACCTTATTCATAGCTGCCATCGCCTTACTAGCACCTTCCATGCCAACAGCAACTGATGACTGGGTGTGCATTGCCTGCAGAAGGATAATATTTTACGAAGACCACAACAACAGACCAGCACAAAAAATTAAAATAGGATGAATGCCATGTAGAGATAGAGAGCTGAGAGCCGACCTGCGTATGAGTTGCTATTCCTCTCATCTGAGCCCTACTTCCTTGTAAGTTTGCTATCTGTTGCCTGAGCCTAATTAGCTGCCTGGCCAGTATCTTAGTTGCTCCCTGCAAAATTTTAAGAAAAACAAGGCTGAAGGATATACCAACCGACTATGACAAAACACAATGTCATTCAGTATTCATGTACTGAATAAAACAAAGAACATACTTCATTTCCTGTTTTAGCAGTTCTCTTTATCTCAGCAACGAGCTTCTTCTCCTGACAGGACAGTAAAATACATTCAATCTAAAGCCAATAAAACTAAAACATGTCAACCAAGTATAGAGTGTCTACAACAAGCTCTTGACATACCTCTAATTGCAACGCACCAATTTCCTTCTCTATCCCTGTAGCAACGTGTAAGGAAAAGTAAATAAAAGGATCAAAACGATGCCAGCTTCTAAGAAAAATTTGCCACTTTAGCCACATAACATTAAACTAAAAGCAGAATCAACAAATCAGTTTCCTTCACAACAACCCATCATAATCACCACACCAAACACATACATACATTGCTCTGAATTAAACCTCATGATAAAACAAATCAACAGCTTTATTACCTCTAGTAGCATTCGCCACTTCTCTCTTGCTCTCCCGAAGCGCCTCTGCAACAATTCAGATACAATTTAGCGAAAAAGCTTGAAATTCAGCTCGAATGGCAAGTTAGCCAAACGAATCAGATTGGGGGGAGGAGCTAGGGCACTGACCTTTGGCGTTGGGCTTCTTGGAGAAGATGCTCATGGCGAACGATCGTACCAGCTGGGATTTGATTTCACGCGGACTCGGAGGAGACCTGTTCCAAAGCTTCAAGCTTTGAAGAAGTAGAGAGAGGTCCAATCAAGGTTTGAGCTTTTTTTTTTTTCTGTTTATTGTAAATGGGGTTTAGGGGCTTTTTGGTAAATATCCAAATTGGTCCTCTGGGGTTTCTGAAATTTCAATCATGGCCGAGACGGTTTCAGACCCCAAAATTTATGTAGACAGAGGGTCAGAATAGTCTTCTCCAGTCTCCGGCTCCGGGCGGCCCCTTTTTCTCTCCTCATTTTGTTTCTCTCTCCTCTATTTAACAATCCCCCTCACCACTTCTCACCACCATCCTCGTGGTCTTCTCTCTGCACCGATTCTCGGCGCGTGGCTTCCACCCGCTCAAGACCGCCGTCCTACACCCAAAGATTTCAGCTTGCCGTTGATTAAGCAGATTATCCGTGGATTGAAGAGAGCGTCATCGGAGAGTGAGTCTGCTTCTTCCTAGGGTTTTCAGAGGAGGCGTGGAAAACAAAGCTGTGTAGCTCCCTAGGGTTTTCAGGAGGAGTGATTAGCGACTGTGATGATTTTAGGGATTGACGGATTGAAGTTGCGATGGATATAGACGCAGTAGCTGGAGATTTCACTTCCTTGGATCCTGAGCTTCTTCAGCTCCCGGAACTGTCACCGTTTGCTCTCAAAGCCAGTCCCCAAATCGCCGACGACTTGTTTTCTCAGTGGCTCTCTCTCCCTCAGACTGGCCGCCTGGTAAAACTTATAGTTTACCACTGTAAATTCTTGTTTCCTTGGTCAATCTAGGCTGCCTTGTATCTAATTGTTGCATCATTAGCTCAATTACATTAGAGCTGTCTTTTCGTTTCGATAATTGTTTTTTTGGCGTTAAAAGTTAGAAGGGATTTGTTTTCAGCATTGGAAGTGTGTTGGAAGTTTGTTTTAGTGGTTCACTGTTTGATTTGATAGGTCAAGTCTCTGATTGATGAGGCATCCTCAGGCATTTCTATCGGTACTCATGGGAACTCTCTTAGTGCAAATGCTGCGGGGATCAACTCGCTGCCGTCCATGTTTCAGGCTGGTAGTACGCCCCCACTCTCACCACGAAGTTCCTCTGGCTCGCCGCGGTTCTCCAAGCCGAAAACCAGCCCCTCTTCTCTTGGCTCTCCGCTGAAATTGGTTAGTGAACCAGTGAGAGAAGCCATTCCTCAGGTTGAACTCAATGCTACTGCAAGAGTTAGATTTTACTCGTGTAACTTGAAATGGGGTCGTGTTATGTTGTTAAGGTCCTTTGATAGATTCTCAAGATTGTTGTGTGTGCTTGCAGTTCTATTTTCAAAATGGTCGCCCACCACCTAACGGACTTAAGGATCAATGTCTTTCCAAAATCGATGAGCTTTTCAGCTGTCATATGGATGGCTTGCAAGTGCAGGGTATGATGTTTATCTGATTTGTTATTATACATATGAGAGAAACAAAACCTCTCTTTGTCATACACTTTTCAGAGATTGAAGAATGTAAGTGTGTATTTAGCAAGGTTTATGTTGCATATTTTGGTTATGCAGAGTTTAAGGTAGTTACAAAGGAAGTATGCAAGCTACCAACATTCTTATCTTCTGCTATCTTTAGAAAGATAGATACTGGGTGCAGTGGGATAGTGACCAGGTATGCAATTGATGTAATTTAACATGTTACATACAGGACTGGGTTCTAAACTTGTAAATTGAGAATAAATAAATAAGTATGAAATGATTGTTCTCATGTGTTCCATACATGCCCATTAATCTCTCTCTTATTAAATGAACAAGGGAAATGGTATGAAGTGAATTAATAGGGCCTCCTAAGAGACAAGAGCAGAGAAACCTTAGGTTCTGATATTTGCGGTTTAATTCCGTTGCAAATATTTGACCATTGAAAGGATGTTTATCCCGACGCAGCTGCTAATGTGCAATTTAGATATCATTTGCAGTACTTCTACTTCTTGTTGTATTCCCTTTTGTTCATTAACAGATGTAGGTCTGATACTTACAGAGTAAGGACGCTCATAACACTCCTATGTTCCAGTTAATCTATTTTTTTATTCTTGTCATCGGACAATTTCGAACTGGTTGCATGGTGCTGATTCACATTTTGTTTGTTTGTAGGGATGCATTCATCAGATATTGGGTTGATGGCAATATGATGACAATGGATACAGCAGCTCAAGTATTTAAAATTTTAAAGCAGCCTCATTGCAATTACCTTTCACAGGTTTGAGTGGAACCATCTTGAGTATAATCATATATCACCAATTTGTACATGGAATTACCCGTACTTGTTCTGCATGCCAATTTGTAATTGTTGTTTTGCATTATTTAATTCAGGTAGATTTCAAACCTGTGCTTCTAGAGCTTGTGGCAACGCATCCAGGATTGGAATTTTTACATGGGACTCCTGAATTTCAGGAAAGATATGGTATGTGTTTTTATACTTACTACTAAAACAGAACATTATTTACTGTTTCCTAATTATTATTTTTTTTTAAAAGTTTACAATGCCAAGCCTAGCCGTTTAGGCTAGTTAAAATGGTTTCAAATCTAGGGCAGAATGTTACTAATCGAGTTTTCCATCTTAACAGTTGGGTACAAACTGGAGTTTAGGTTGATACACAGTTTTCATCGAATTTACTTTTGAAATGGCTGAACTTTATGTTAATAATAGAAAGAAGCTGGCTGATTTTTGAGTGAATTAACACACAACATTGTTACATGCTTAAATGTTTGGGTTTGGTACATGAACTAGTGAGAGAAGATAAATGCTGCCACAGAAAAGAATATATCGTTACATTATGCTTACTCTGTATGTTACTATGATATTTTCTTTCCTAACTATGATTTTGCCATCTTAACTGTTGGGCAGAAACTGGAGTTCAGGTTGATACACAGTTTTCATCGAATTTAACAGTTGGGTACAAACTGGAGTTTAGGTTGATACACAGTTTTTATCGAATTTTCTGTAGAAATGGCTGAACTTTATGTTAATAATAGAAAGAAGCTGGCTGATTTTTGAGTGAATTAACACACAACATTGTTAAATCCTTAAATGTTTGGGTTTGGTACATAAAGAACTAGTGAGAGAAGATAAATGCTGCCACAGAAAAGAATATATCGTTACATTATGCTTACTCTGTATGTTACTATGATATTTTCTTTCCTAACTCTAAACACCTTTTATGTTCGAAACTTGCATTTTCTCACATAAACGTACTTTCAATGGATCAGCTGAAACTGTCATTTACAGAATATTTTACTACATCAGTAGATCAGGAACTGGCCGTCTTACCCTCAGGGAGCTGAAACGAGGAAATCTAATTGCTGCTATGCAACATGCAGATGAGGAAGAGGATATTAATAAAGTTTTGAGGTTCGCTTATGATTTCAAATGGCCCTTTCAGTACAATTAGAGTTGTTGCCTTATGCTTTTGTTGTATAAGCAGTCCAACCTTTACATGTTTGTGTTTAGTAATTACACTGATTACTCTGACTTTTAATTAACAGTTCTAATAGTACAACTATTTAACTGTACATGAAACAATTTATTGAAATCAAGACATTTTCTCCCTGCTTCTTAGAGTGCTAAGGAGGACATGGAAATAGACATGATTATCTTTTTTCTTTAAAGTATTTTATTGAAATTTGAGTTCTGTTATTGATATTCTTTATGCCAAATTCAGGTACTTCTCTTATGAACATTTTTATGTAATATACTGCAAGTTTTGGGAGCTGGATACAGACCACGACTTCTTCATCGACAAAGAGAACCTCATTAGATATGGTAACCATGCCCTTACCTACAGGATCGTTGATAGAATATTTTCACAGGTTGGTTTGTTTTATATTACAGGTCTTCTAATTCCTGAAACAAATTATTGACAAATAATTACATAAATAGGTACCTGTATTGATTCTATCTGGCCGATTCGTTTTCAGGTTCCGAGGAAGTTTACTAGCAAGGTAGAAGGGAAGATGGGATACGAAGATTTTGTGTACTTCATGCTTTCAGAGGAGGATAAGTCATGTGAACCTAGCCTTGAGTATTGGTATATTTCTCTTTGCTACTCTGTTCTTTCTCCACTTTCACATTTGTTATTTTCATAAGGTGTGGAACTTGTAGTACTTTATAAGAGCGATCAATCTTTATATCATTAGGCAGTAGAAGTCATGGTTATACATATCGCCTAAGATAGAGTGAAACCCGTAGCAACCCAAAGCTTGGCTGTTGGTGTAATTAGAATGATAACATAGGTAAAACCCGTAGCAACCCAAAACTTGGCTGTTGGTGTAATTGGAATGATAACCTAGGTAGTTAAACTAATTAATGATGTTAATACATAGTGTTAAATCAATAAGGTGGATCTTTTGATTCTGTTTCAAGTCAGGATGACTAATCAACCAATGTTGGGGTGAATGGTTTCTTATGTTTATGTCTAAAATAGGTACAAAATAATTTGACTTCCCCACCGCCTGAACATTTTTAAAAGTTATCAGAGTTGTCTGGATTGATAGGTTATGATCCCCATTTCAATCTTTTTCAAAGGGCCTGTTGGTGTGCCAGTATTTAGTAATGAGACCTTTTGCAGAGATAAACCTTGGCATCTTTATTAATATCATGTATTGGCTTCCCCGGCTTGTGATTCATTCATGGGAAATCTCCATTAGACAGAAACATTCATTAAAATTCTATTAAATGCTGGAGATGTTTTTTTTCATAAACTAGTGAGTAGCTACTTTAAACACGGTTGTGATGACAAGGCTGATTCTCTGAAGCTATGTTTTTTTTTCATGTGTTTGCTTTTCCCTGATTTGTGATTCATTCATGGAATACTTCCAATAGACAGAGACATTCGTTATGATGACAAGGCTGATTCTCTGAAGCTGCGTTTTTTTTCATGTGTTGGCTTCTCTGATTTGTGATTCATTCATGGGATACTTCCAATAGACGAGACATTCATTGATATTCTAATAAATGCTAGAGATGTTTTCATATACTAGTGAGTGGTTACCGTAAGCGATGTTATGAAGACAAGCCTGATTCTCTGAAGCTATGCTTCCTATGTGTAGTCATGTTTTAATGTGGGAATTGTTTTCCAGTTAACTTATTCAAGAGTATTTTTGTAGGTTCAAATGTATAGATTTGGATGGAAATGGAGTCCTTACACGGAATGAGTTACAGTTCTTTTATGAGGAGCAGTTGCATCGTATGGAATGCATGGCCCAAGAACCTGTTCTATTTGAGGATATTTTATGCCAAATAGTTGACATGATTGGACCTGAGGTAGAAGTGTAGAACATCATTGTCTTTGTTGTAATTGTTATCCTACTGGCATGGGATATTAGTCATTGTCTTTGGGAATATGACAAATTTTACATCTTACTTGCAGAAGGAAGATTATTTCACACTAAAAGACTTAAAAGGTTGCAAACTTTCTGGAAATTTTTTCAACATCCTCTTCAACCTTAATAAATTTATAGCGTTTGAAAGTCGTGATCCATTTCTTATTCGCCAGGTATTTTCCTATAAGCTGGTGTTTAAGGTGTTGTGCATATATAAAATTCAAAGATTGCATAATAATAGTTACACAATACTTTGGTGTAAGCAGGAACGCGAGGAACCAAGTTTGACAGAGTGGGATCGCTTTGCACACAGAGAGTATATAAGGCTTTCAATGGAAGAAGATGGTGAGAATGCCTCTAATGGAAGTGTAGAAGTTTGGGATGAATCACTAGAGGCTCCTTTCTAAGTAAAATGAGGTGACTTATACATCAAACTCCACTGGTTCATTCAAGGTGTACATGCCAGTTCTGAATAAATATGTTTTTTAGGCAAAACAAGCTTTTACTGAAATATTGGTCCTTGCTCTAATATATATTGTAAAACTAGTACTTTCTACTGGCAGTTTTATTAGGACCCTTTATTTTGGTAATTCTAGTTCATTCCAATAGAAAAAATAGAACACGAGCCAAAAGAGAGGGTAGGTTAGACCCCAGCTTTTGATGTGATAATGCTCACTAGTCGCTACCATTGTGGCTGCATTTCGATTTCATTTATCTTTCCCTAAGATCAGCGGAATGAGTACTAGTAGCAACACTTGCTAAACCAAAACATGGAGTAAACTGGTGTCTGTCCAATCAATTTGCTTTTCCTGTTTTCAAAATGCCTGCAATTATTACCTATTGAAGTTGTTACCTAGCATCAGATTTTTCACACGCAAAATCAAGTGTGCCTTGACTGTATTATTTCATCCTTTTCTGTTTCTGCAGCTGCCTATGAATAGCTTGAGAGTTGAGGCGTGCTTATTCAACGAAGAAACATTTGCTAAATCAAGGCTCCATGGAACACATCGGCTGTCAGTGGCTAGAGTCCTCTTTTACATTGGTTCTGATGCTTGGTCAGCCTTTATCAATGATATGTTTTAAGCTTTGCCATCTTCCTTAGCACGTTTACGCAATAGGAAATGTAGGTGTGCCTTTGATCAGATTGGAGGTCCACCCTGAAAAACTACTGTGAAGCTCTCCTTTGCAATGAAGGGGATAATGCTCCATAGCACATCTGGCTCCATTGTCCACGCTATCATGGGAGTTGGTAAGCTGCCTACTTTTCTTGTGCTCCTCTGGTCAAGGTGACCACTGGCAAGTTATCTCTTGTAAGTTGTGAATTTCAAATGGCTTGTAATATTTCACAGATGCTGTCTTCTCCATCATTGTATCTTGTTTATAGGTTGTCTTATTGGATGTGTGATTAAAATGTACAAGTGGATGTCTTGGAATGTTTTACACCACCAAATGCATTCTCACTTTTCTGTCTGGTTGAACAATATTGGACAAGGACCCTGCAACTCTCTTTAACGATCAACATTACATTGTGCTTTGTTTGAATCTGTGGATGTGGTTATCTACAGCCGGAGCATTGCCCAAGTGTACCAAAGTTTCAGATAGTGAATGTATCCAAGTGACATCATTCAGTCTGGCTATTGCTTTTGGGAAGATTCATTTTAATCGACTAAATGGGTAGAGAAAAATGAACGGAAATAGGATATCGCTTTGCTTGCTGTATCAATCTGATGTTACATTGCAGCGTGTGCATTCTCAAGCAATCTGTTCATCTTGTTCAACTCCGCTGGCATTGAATGTCTTCATTATTGTCATGAGTCATGACCACTTAGTGCTCTTCTAGTTGGGATGGCGAAGACCATTCTTTAAATTATGTACTCTGCATACGTGCTGGGTCTTCAACAACTTTTCTGTAACCAACGTCTTCACCCAGGGCAGCTGAAAGGAAACCTCTTCTTGAGAGGAAAGAGTTGGGGGAAAGGGAATGAAAATCATTAACGTTGGTTGGACATCAGTTTGGATCCGAATCTGTTTGGTTCTATAGGTTCACAGATATATCAGAACAATAATTTGATGTAGTTATCTTATTACTTTCTAGATAGTCATGGTTGGGAGTTTAAAATAAAGATGAGCTCGGTGAAAATTCAATACATAGTAAGTAGTCAAGTACTGTTGCATTTGTGTATACATAGAGCAAAAAAGCACAACATTATTCCAACAAATGCAACAATAATAACATTATAAAACTAAATAATAACTCAGGGAAAATTGGCTTCCATTTCAATTCAAACAAAACTCATGCAATGTTTTATAAAGATAACTATGACCTAACCGAAATACCAAGATGGTGCAATCACTATGAATCGTAACAGAAGCAACTTAATATCTTGTAACAAGACTGCGACAGATTTAAGCTGCACTTTTCTTCAACTTTGTTAGCTCCTGCCTGACAATTCCAGCTTTCTGCACCACACAAATCATTTAGTGCTTAATTACACTGTCTAAAAGTAAAGACAAGGATTTAATGTAAGATCAAATTCTCAAAACATATTCATTTCTACAAGCACTAGTCAGGAGGCTCTTTATGACGGTATGCAAAACCTAGTTGTAAATCAAACTCATTTACACACCAGCTCTCTTGTTAACTTAGTTAAAGAAACAAATTTAGCCTCAGAGAACGCAAGGCCAAACCCCACCTAGACCAGTGTCGAACACTAATGAACATAATTCTGCCACCCAAAATAGTTCAGGACAACAAAATTACAAAAACCTATCAAAATTACACTAATGAACAGCATACCTTGATCTTGGCCAACATGAGCTTGAACCTATCAAAATCATTAAGCGAAGCCCTTTTCTTCTGCACTATCAGCTTCCTTCCCCACGAACTCTGTTCCCACTTGTTCTTGACATCTGCCACCACCATAACAAAAAACCTAAATCAGATAACCACAAAACACAACAGTAAAGTGAGTAAAAAACTCAAATCGATAGCTTTACACTCACCACCAGCCTCCATGGCAGCAATGAGAGTCTTCTTCTTCGGCACCCTGGGCACCTCAATCTTGATATCAGTCAGTGACAGCCTCTTGAAGTTCATCTGGGTCCTCACCATATCAGGTGCATCAACCAGAGCCTGCCAACAGCACCAAAAAATTACAAACCACACTATCTCAAAACCTTCATAAACCCAGTATCACCCAACATTCCAATTCCACTATTCCAAATCAATAGACTTTTTGCATCCCTTAAATTCCATCAAATTATGAAACCCTAATAATCCAATCTTGCAAACTACAACAGTAAAGTGAAACTTTGAGAGCTACATCGAACAGGGTAGTGAGGCATTTGCCGTAATAAAAGAGAAAACCGTACCCGATTCTGGTCGATGACATCGACAATCACGACGAGCCTGCCGTAGTCAGGGCCGTAGTTGACAAGAGCCACACGTCCGATCTCGACGTACCTCTTGAACGGCATCTTTCCGGGATCTGAGAGCAGTCAAGACTCGTCGGAGAAGTGTGTTGAGGTTAAAGAGGCGGAGCTTAGGGTTTGAGAGAAAGTGAGGAATATATAAAAGAGCAGGGTTTTGTTAACCCGGAAGGTTTTGATCTCCTGTAATCGAGACCACCGTAGTCCAGTTATATATTACACTTTTTACAATCAAGCCCTTTTTCTTGTACTTATTTCGTTAACTGACCCAACTGTTGGGGTCGTTCTAGAAATTTAGGACAGTGTCCTACAAACCGTTGAAACAAAGGTTGGGACTTTTTGTGTGATATATTCTTCCGTGTTTCTCTCTCTTTTTCATGAAGGAAGCTCAACTGGGTTAAAAGAATTGACAATTCTAGCTTGGTTTTCCAGTAGATGAAGGTATATAAATCTACATGTTTATAATGTTTTGGATTGGATATGATATGTTTTATTAGAAACAATGTAATGTTAGAAACAATGGGGTGGATGGATTTGGATGATAGAAGAATCTGGATTTTTTTCGTTTCTGGGTGTTCTGTGATTAGATGGATAGTTTTAATGCTTGTGTCATCTTGGGAATGTGAAATATGTGATTTGGTTTGATCCTTTTTTAGTTCATCTTATATAGATTGATGTTGGTAATGAAATTGTGAAGATTTGGTTGAGATTTTGGGTGTGATCAGTTTAAGTGCACATTGATTTGTTTTGGGTTGAGGTTTTTCTGACTTTTATTTTGTTGTGTTCCCCCAGCCAATGAAGGACCGGAAGTGAGTGAATTGATTCCTGGGAGTTTTGGTTGGGAATATGGCGTTCCTTTTTAAGAAAGCTTCCACAGCTGAATTGGATGTTTTCTATCCAGTTAAACGAGAATGCCAAGTTGATATTCCGAAGACTCGATTTAGGCTGAGGGTGAGCCTAGCTTGCTTCTCACTTCATTGTTGTTACTTTGTAATAATTCACCACTACTTTATGGAAGGCTCAACTTACATGATATTCTGAGTGCTTGTTGCTATTTCTTTTACCGGGAGTAGTTTGCATGTCGAAAACATTTTTCCATTGAATGGTTTTCAGTCACCTATACCAAATTTACAAATGTTCTGCAGCTTTCTTGTTAAATATTGAATTCCTGATACAAGCACATGATCTTTGTTTATTGTCAACTTTCACAGGCTGGGAGGACTCTTAGTGCGAGAAGATGGCATGCTGCCTTCTCTGAAGATGGTCATTTGGATATAGCGTCAGTGCTTAGACGAATACAAAGAGGGGTAAGCTATTCTTATTGTAACTTCTTTTCAAGGGGATATTGGGAGGTGCTGGTTGGCATTTCTTGATGTGTGAACCTGTGTGTACGAATATGTCATCCCCCTCCAACAAAATAACGCACTGCACTTTTTCTTACAAATGCATCGCTCTCTCTCGGTGCTGTCGAGTACACCATATATGTTGCTCCTTTGGTTTACTAATGTTAAAACCATTTATGTAGGATTTTAAACTTACATCTGTAATTTTATTTATCATGCCAGGGAGTGCATCCTGCAATTAAAGGTGTAGTCTGGGAATTCTTGTTAGGTTGTTTTGATCCAAATAGCACCTTTGATGAACGGAATGATCTCAGGCAGCAGCAAAGGTAATACAATTTGTTTAATTGTGATTGAATCTGTAGAATATGGCATTAAATTTAAGCACCATGGAGAAGCAACAGATTATCAATGAAAGTCTTATCTTACTTCCTCCTCGTAATGCTATCTTCTGTGGACCTAAATATAATTTTATTCTGCTGGAAACATGAAATGATCCTGGCTTTTCAAGTTTTGAATTGCTCTGGAATAACAGAATTTGGGGTAATAGATAAATATGGAAAGGGTTCTAAATTTTTTACTCAAGTGTTGTACCCATACTCACGTGTTGTAATTGTCTTTGGAAGTTAAGTAGGGACGTGCTATGCATGATTCGTGAGTGTAATGAGGCTCTGGAGAGCAAGTGCTTTAGTTTGTTTGGGTGGTATGACTGGGAAGCATAGATCCTTTCTAGTTAAGATGGTATTTCTAGATGTGCCTCATGGCTTTTAAGATTATCTCATGTGTTTTTTAACTCGTCTTCATCTATTTCTTCGCTTACTAGGGCATTTGAGGTTCCTGTGTACTTGGGTTCATGCTTTTTTCTTTCTTCAACTATATTTCATAGAACAGATATTTCATGCCAGAAAGGTGCATTAGATTAAATTTAAGATTTTTTTACTCTGTGGCCACTGTGTTTCCTTAATTCATACATCCTTGTATCTTTCTGTCTTGTTCCAGTTGAACCATCTTATACTGAGATGACATATTCCTTGCCATTATTTGTGCTGTGTCTTCTCTTTTCTGATCTAGTGGCATTATGTTTTATCTTGTCATGGTGCCCTTCATGCACCTCTCTATCTTTTGATTGAATATATTGACATTATGTAAAACATTGATCCTTATAGGGAGAAGTATGTCAGATTGAAAGCTGAATGCAATAAGATGGTACCAGTTATTGGTAGTGGAAAATTTATTACAACACCGCTGGTCACAGATGATGGCCATCCAATAGACGGAGCACCAAATGGAGCAAGGCATGATGTTTCAGACAAGAAAGTGATTCAGTGGAAGCAATTCTTGCATCAAATTGGTATATTTATGTTTTCGTAGTGTCACAAAACTTAGATTATTTGGTTGAGTTGTGAAACTATGACACAAGCCTACCCTTTGAGGTTGATATATTTGCAATGGGATGGCTTGTGGAAAAGGTAAGAGAAGCCAAGGTTCTCTGGGGATGCAGTGCTCTCTTTGTCTTTGTGGTTGGAATAGAATCAGAAACTTTTTGAAGACTACTTAGGACTGGTTTCTTTGTATGCAAACAATCAACAAATCTCTTTTATCTCATAACATGCAAGAATAACAGAAGACAAACACTACCATTAATTGACACTATCTTTCTTTCTTTTCTGTAGGAATGTATCACACTTTTTTTTTCATGCATGATTATCCAACACAGTTATGAATATTGTTGTCACGTTCTCTTAATAATCTTTGTAATTGGGTAGTTTGAAGCCTGTCTATTGAATATTTTATGGTAACCGTTATTATTAGTGATTAACTCAGCTGGATTTGGCTTGTAGGTTTGGATGTTGTTCGCACAGATCGGACACTTGTATTTTATGAGAGTGAAACTAATCAGGCAAAACTTTGGGAACTTCTTTCAGTCTATGCATGGATGGACAATGATATTGGTTATGTTCAAGGTGAATTGCTGCGATTTTGGTTAATTTTCTGGAAAAAGTTCAAAAATGTTAAGTGACATTTATAATGGGCAGTTTTTGAACAGGAATGAATGATATATGCTCGCCAATTGTCATTCTTATTGAGAATCATGCAGATGCATTTTGGTGTTTCGAGCGTGCGATGCGAAAGCTGGTATGTATTATTTCTTAGCTTTGTGATACTATTGTTGGATACTTGGATTGCTACTACTATGGAGCTGTGTTGACTACCTGCTTTTTGTATTTTTTGTACGAACTTTTCAGCAACATGTTGGATAACCATTCCTAATTGGTAGTTTATACTGGAATAGTTTTGTTTTTGTTTAAAAAAAACTTTTTATTAATAATTCACACACCCTACATATGTGAATGAGGTTTGAACCCATGACCTCAAAGTTGTTAGTTAACACCTTAACCAACCAGGCCACGACTCATCGACTATACTGGAATAGTTATTTCTTACTAATACATTTTGAGCAGTTATGGCTGTCTTATTCTTTGGGTCACTTGCCAATACATGTTTCCATGAATTCTTTATTTCACAAAGATGCAAAGTGACTACTCAAGCTAGCCATGTAAACTAGAATGAAATCCTAACCACCAAAATGGAGAACTGGATTAGTATTAGAAGGATTTAGGACTACAGAAGGGGCTGTAAGAGAAGACACAGTTAGAATATCTTACATGCAAGGATTTAATAGAAAAAAAATTCTGAAGGTTGAGATGTTTAAATATTCGTAAAGTCAAACCTGCACCTTCGGAAACTTATCTTTGTGGCGGTCATCTGAATTGTACCTCAGATCACTATAGTACACAGTTTGGGCAGTTTAGCAAATGTATGCAAACGTTAAAGGGGATTATCAGCAGTGTAGGAAATATTTTCGAGAGGGATTCCTTACTGATTCTATCAGTGCAGGTGGTAGTACTGGCTATATGCAAAAATGTGGTGGAGATGAATCTGTCATGCTCTGTATTAGTTAGGCAATGACTTAATCTGGGGAAATATATGAAGTTTAAAAAGAAGCAATGGTCTATGGTTACAGAAAATGTACAAAAAGAGAGTCCAAGATATGCAACTCATGTACCATGTTCTTGTTTTTGATGTCCTCATTATCAATAGTTATTTGCCTTCAAACCCCACACTGATATTTATCCTTATGACATGGAACAAACATCGAAAACCAAAATTATTTTACAGAAACATCGCCAATTCATTTAGGTTTGGCCAGAATGCACTATTGACATACACAAACAATGTTTCCCGGTGAAACTGCCTTCTCAAAGAGTCGATCACTTTACCAAACTTGTCAGTTCCAGGTATCTTGAATTTGGCCTGCTGCAGTATAGGGGTATTACCAGTAGCTCTGAGATGAATGATCACTTGCTTAGCAGCAGTCGGATATATCTCAACTTTTGATGAATACGCAATTTGACTTGACTTAAATTTTGTCAAAGATTAGGGGTTATTTTACTTTTAAGCCTCTTTCAACATGGGGGTGACCTTATACTGTAGATACCGAAAAAGGAGTTGTTCAGAGTACGGTATGCAGAATACGTGGGTTGGAGTACTGCATTTATCAAGGATAGGCTCATTTGATTTTATCAATTGGGTGTTCTCTCAGTTCCATTATGACTGATACAAGAAGCTGTTAAGTCCCCCTCAGGTGTTTTGTGTTCATCTGGTTCATTTTTATTGCATTTGCTGAACTTCTTAAAGTAATTTGTTACATGATTGGTGCTTGTGATATGCTGTTAGGGTATAATTCAGATTCCTGCTTTTGTTTCAAAAACAGAGAGAAAATTTTAGGTGCACTGCTTCTTCGATGGGGGTGCAATCTCAGCTGGCTACGCTCTCCCAAGTAATCAGAACTATTGATCCCAAACTTCATCAACACCTTGGTAGGATTCTTTTATGCATTCCAATAATACAGCTCCTTATTACTTAGCTAACACTCCATTTCCTAATTGGCAGAGGAACTAGATGGTGGTGAGTATTTATTTGCATTCCGCATGTTGATGGTACTGTTCCGAAGAGAGTTTTCCTTTGTGGATTCACTGTATCTTTGGGAGGTGAGGAGGAAAACTGTAATTGTATTTCCAACTGGGTTCCTTTTTGTTTCTAATGGCTAGTCAACATTTTGAAGTTTCATAGTTTGCTTTTCTTTCATAAGTTTGATTTAAGACAGTAATATATGTTGGTTTCAGTTGATGTGGGCCATGGAATACAACCCCAACCTTTTCTCATCTTACGAAACGTCAAGCGCTGGTGCTACACCACCTAATGCAAGTGACAAAGAACTTAAGGCATTTGGCAAGTTTGAGAGAAACAATGTCAAAACTGGATACACAGAACAACATGGTGCACTTTCCGTTTTTCTTGTTGCCAGTGTTCTTGAGACCAAAAACAAGGAACTTTTGAAAAAGGCCAAGGGTCTGGACGATGTTGTCAATGTTAGTCTCTCTCTCTATCATGCATCTATTTCTATTGGTTTCTCTATGTGCATGTTATTTATATGTCTCCGTTTATCTCATAGTTCAACCTCATCTCCAGATCTTAGGGGAAATAACTGGGAATCTAGATGCGAAAAAGGCATGTAACGAGGCATTGAAGATTCACAAAAAGTACCTAAAAGTATGTATTTATGTGCTTTGTCCTGTATTGCATTATGTCATACATTTTTCTCGGTATATTCGTTATGCAAATTCTCCAAAAGTATAATCTGCAGCATCCTTGGTCTTATCTGTTTTGAGTAAACATTTATGGACATGATTCTTGGAACTCAAGAATTTGTTTG
This sequence comes from Comarum palustre, assembly GCA_951800085.1. Classification (NCBI taxonomy): domain Eukaryota; kingdom Viridiplantae; phylum Streptophyta; class Magnoliopsida; order Rosales; family Rosaceae; genus Comarum; species Comarum palustre. The sequence goes on from OX637583.1 coordinate 14,237,287, forward strand.
TTAGGTACACTTGCAGAATGTGAAGTCGTAAACTTACCTTCGGACATCAGCTCTGTTTACCCAAATTTTGCAGCAAGGGCGAAGGGCCAGGTGATGGTGACTTCAGCAACATATTCTTTGTAGTCAGTTTCCTCTACCTCTCCCAAAAGGGAAAAAAGTGAACCAGTGTTGTTTTTGGGCAGGGGCCCTCATACTTAACAAAAACCTTTCCCAAAAAAAAATAATTACAAAAACCACAGACGAAGCATGTGCCATTTTGATGTAAAGTGATCAAGATTGTGTATAAATTGCTTCTGCTGCGTGACGAGCTATCATTTTATTCTTTTGCATTACACATTGCATACATAGAAACGAGCTTTTATGCTCTTCCAGTGACTTAAAGGCATCAATTTAAGCTAGAATGACTAGCGAAATTGATATTTTTAACCATAAATCGAGAAGTCCTCAACTAGTTTAAGGGCTCCTAAAAATGAATGCATAGAGAAAACTTGCAAAAGAAGGGAAAGTTAAAATCACTTCAATCTTGAGATGCAGCATAAGAGGTGGCTACAATAACCAGCAGGCAACGTACATATTATCTCTACCACTGTCAATAACATGGGCTTATATCAATTGAACTTTAACACAGGATCCACTAGAGTGCAAATAGTTGGGTCAACATGGGATAGGTCCCAACAATATAACTCGCAACAATTGCATGCGAGTCCTCCCATGCATGTTGCCTGCGTCATTCGATCAAGGCAGTAGTGATCTTCTTTGTCCCAGCTTGACGACAACTCTCTCCGGCTGCCAATTAATCAGCCCATCTTTGTCGAATTGGGGAAGGTAACTGGCGACAGCTACGTGTGATCCAATTCGCCTCTTGAGCCAAGAAACTTTAAAAACTAAATGTATATTAGCTGTTTATGGAGTGAAGTTTGTAGGCCACTGACCCGATGAGTTGAATTATCTCAAAAGGGCCATTTAACACCAGAGATTGTTGTTGACAAGGATTAAAATATCGACGATCATAGAAATTTCGGTAATTTGAGAAAGTTAAATCTCGACTGATATATCGAGAAAATCAGATATCGATGGAAATTTTACTAAAATTTATATTAAAATTATATATTCAACCAAAAATAGATTAAATACAGAATATCAAATCGATATGAAAATTAATATCGGTACTTGTAAAAAATGAAAATTTTAAAGAAATATCACGAATATTATCGATATAAAGTCCTTGGTTGTCGTATGGTTGCAGGCGCATAAAGCCGTAAACACCTAATCGTCTTCAATGAATTCCCTCTCCTTTTGTCTGCCATCTGCTTCAGCAGATTCTGGGCTTCTGACATGTGTGGTTTCAAGGCTTCGACACTCCCTTCACACGAATTCTGTTGCAGATTCCTATCCCTAGACTAGAAGTCCCTTCCCCTGACTTATAATTCCTATGAAATGCACTATCCTCATTGGCCTTCTTCTTCTCCTTTCTCACATCCTTCAACACTTCCTGCTCTTGCTCGATCTCATCCTCCAAATCCGGAATCCCCTCCCTCTCCCTCACTTCCGTCGGTTTAAACTAGGTCTGCGCATTGTATGGATCCTTCTTCACCACATAAATGTTGGGAAATGCGGAATAATAAACTGTAGAATGGAACTGAAAACTCACAAACAAAAAGGAGAAATATAGATGATAGAGACACATAAACTTAACGTGGTTCGGCAAAATGCATACGTCTACGAGGTAACAACAACACTGAACCTTCCCTATATGAAAAAGATTACACTGAGAGAAATACTACTTCAAGATTAACACTTGAAGGGATACACTCTCACACATACTTTGTTTTGCTATACATACAAACTCTCTACTTGGAGTTTTCTCTCTATTTCACACTCTTGTATAAACACTAATACAAAAACACTCGCTCTTGTATAACACAAGATGAATTCACCGATTGGTGCTTCTCATTGCACCATTCCTCATGCCTTTATATAGACAAACATCTTCATTCCTTTATCAAACATTTCAGCCACCAACTCTTTCTATTGTCAAGGAAAGCTGCAGCAAAATTCAACAAGAGCATGCAGCAATAATCAACAATAACTGTAGCAGTATTCAACAATAGCTGCACCACCCGGGTTGATCTGGAATTTTTAACAATCTCCCCCTCCAGACCAACCCGGAGAATACCAAGCAAGGCTTCTTACTTGAAGTTCATCCCAGTGGACTTACTGCAATACTCATAAGTGGGATGACCAACGTCCCAAAAAAACTTAAGCTCTTCAATCAAGGGTCTCAAATACACATCGAGACACTTCTCTGGATAACCGGGTTTCGGAATCAACAAACTCAACATATTGTATTCCTTCTTCATGCACATCCATGGGAGAAGATTGTATGGTACCAAAATCACCAGCCATACACTGTATTGATGACTCATGTTGCTAAAAGGATTGAACCCGTTGGATGAGAGCCCGAGCCTCACATTTCGGATCTCTGACGCAAAATAAGGAAACTCACGGTCCAAATGCTTCCAAGCCTTCCCGTCAGCAGGGTGTATAAGGGTATCTTCACCATGCAATTCCCTATCAGCGTGCAATCTCATAGCTTTGGCCGTGTGCGATGACATGTACAACCGTTCCAACCTATCCCTCAACGAGAAATACAGAAGTACCTTCACAGGTTTCCTATTGCCTGCAGGAGTCAGCTTATACCTGTCACTCTGACATACTGGACATGCGTCAAGGTCACCAAGGTCATTCCTTTCTGGATCTTTACCCTATAAGAGAACACAATCATATCTACATGCATGGATCTTGATGTAGGAAAGTCCAAGATCTTTCAAGATACATCGGATCTTATGATGAGTGGTAGGAAGACGATGACCGTGGGGCAGCATCGAAGCAGTGTACTGTAGGTAGTCATCAACAGCCTTCACAGTCGATTTTGTCTCAACTTTAATCTTCATAACGCCCATCACACTTTCAAAAACCGTCTTCTGACAACCGGGTTACACACGGGTCTGTTCGAAAGCAAGTTGTTTGTTGTATCTGTCAATACCAGCAGTGTTGACAACTCTAGGGAAGGGCTGCACCGGCTCAAGCATATACGATCCTTCAGAGCATACACCGCTCTCATAAGGAAACACATCGTTGATGAAGGCCATTGTTGGATCGTTGGATGTACTGCCCGTCTCAGAAAATTTTCCATGATCATGCGGACCCCCTGATGATGTTTCACCTTGATATATCCAACATGTGTACTTCTCTTAAAACCCATTACTCTTAAGGTGCTGCCAAACCTTGTCAATTGCAAATCGATGCATATCGCTGCGACACTGACATTTAGTACACGGACAATAGAAAATTGTATTCCCTTTAGCATTATCCATCACATATTCAATAAAACTAATAACTCATTTACCATATCTTTTGTCCCATTTTGAAAGCGAAATCCAACTCTTATCCATATCTTGAGAAGATAACATAATATATATGTATAAACTCTAATTAATTAATTAAATTTACAAATCATTTAGTATTCTATCTACAATTAACGTATAATTAATTAATATATAACAAATTAATAATTAACACCCACATACATACATATATATATATAATAATTACTAATTATATAACAATAATATATATATATATATATAAATTAATATATATATATATATAACAACAACTTCATATATATTATCAAATTCATATATATTATCTACTACATCTTTCGTCATGCGTTGGCATACAGCGACATCCAAGTGCCGATACTTCCGCAAAATGCTGGGATTGATAACATCTAAAGAGGGGCTCCATAAAGGGACCTACCTCTACCGGTTGAATAAGAAGTTTAGAGATGCCAGTTATGATGAAGTCTTGGAAGATGCTATAAAATTGGTCCAGACAGAATACGCCACATGAGGCAAAACAGAGAAGGAGCAATTCCCCCTCCCCCTGCTATTCAGAAGAGCGTTGTTTTCGACCCCAAAGCTCAGGCCCCAACAGTGTCATTCGGGTCGCAGAATCAGAAGCCTAGAAGAGAGTGGCAAACGGATGAAAATAAAAGTGAGAAGCATCACAAGGACAATCTCTGAAGCGATAGGCAGCCTCGTGGGTGGACTGAAAAGCAACATGATAGTGGGACATCAGACAATGTGAGAAAACATGAAATCCACGCCATCATAGTTGGAAGCTATGAAGAAGCCTTTGAGAAACACAAGTATCAGCTACCCTGCCCTCAACCGCTAAGATTCCTTGATAAGCGCAGAGGGTAATGGTGAAAGTATCATGAAGATGCCAACCATGAGACAAATAAGTGCTACCAACTGTAGAATGCTATTAACAATCTGCAGAAGGATGTGAAGATAGAAGAGCCTGCTGCGGGAGGGCACAGAACACCTGTAGTAGCAAATGTTGGACTGAGAAGAATCAACATGATTAATGGCGAAGCGCCACTCACCAACATGTCCAATAAATACAGAAAGCGATATACTAGAGAGAATCACCCGAGGAGTGTCAATCACATGACGTGTGATAGGGCAATAAAGATGGCAAGGCAAGGATATCGCCTAATCCAATTCACTGAAGAAGAAGAAGAAGAAGAGCATGTCGTTAATGGCCCATGCGATGATCCCTTATATTATGATATTGTTATCGTCAAGGAGTTCAGCCAGGGAAGCGTGCTAATAGACAGTTGTTGAGTAGTCAATGTCATGTTCTGCCATTGTCATAAGAAGTTAGGGCGATCTATGAAGAAGTTGATATTAGACCACGAGCCGCTGCTTTGCTTCTTAGGAGACCTTGTGCAACCGTTGAGGTCAGATATGATGATCGTTCAAATAGGAACCGCCTCTTGTACAACCAAGTTGGATTATGAGTTCATAGTGGTTGACTGTTACAGATCCTATAACGCCATCTTAAGACGCCCAGCTCTGAACAAGATGAAATGCATTATAGCGGGATACATGTTACTTATGAAGTTCCCTACCCCCAAAGCACCGAGATGGTCATAGGAAGCCATACGGCTGTCAGAGAATGCTATATGACCTTCATCCTCCAATCCAAAAAGCGGAGAGAGATCTTATCGGTCTTAGTTGTGAAGGAGTTAACCGACAGAGTTGACGACCCAAGGGAGCACGACAAGAAGTACGCCCCTAAAATGCCAGTTAACCCAGAAATGTCAGTGAGAGCGATAAGCATTTCTAACGAATTTCTTGAAAGAACAGTGAAGATTATGGCTCAGCTGGACCCCGCCATTACTGAAGAGTTGACCAATTCGTAAGAGAAAACGCTCAGGTGTTTGCTTGGTCATATAGCGACATACCTGGCATTTCAAGAGAGGTAATTGAGCACGAACTCGACATCAAGCCTTCAGCCCACCTAATAAAGCAAAAGTGAAAGGGTAGTTGACGATGCATAAAAATGTTCTTGAAACATTTGGGAAAAATAATTGAGGTTTATGTAGATGATATGCTAGTGAAAAGCAAGGAAGTAGTGGATCATGTGGGCCATTTGCAAATCATTTTTGTCATCATCCTCCACTACGGTATGCGGCTGAATATGGTCAAGTACTATTTCAGTGTCACATATAGCAAGTTCTTAGGGTACATGATCAGTCAAAGGGGAGTTCAGACAAACCTTGAGAAAGTGAAGGCGATAATGGACATGCAAATTCCTAAAAAGATAAAGGAAGTCGAGGTGCTGTAACTGTAAGGGCGCATGACATCGTTGTCAAGGTTCATTGGAAGATTAGCCAATAATGCATCTCATTTTTTAAAGCCCTAAGACACCCTATATGGAAAGAAGTTGACTAGTCCCCAGATTGTGTGGCGGCATTTTGGGTATCAAGGATTATTATGCTTCCATTCCCCTTCTCTCCATCCCCATAATAGGAGACTTTCTACCTCTATTTGGTGGTATCAAAGATAACATTAAGTGTTGTTTTGCTAAGAAATGAAGAGAATGTGGAATTGCCAGTCTTTTATTCAGACAGGGGATTAAATACATCAGAAACGAGATATCCGCCATTAGAGAAGATGGCCTTAGGATTGATCTCGACAGCTTGAAGACTATGTCATTATTTCCAAACTCACCGATCCAGATTCTCACAAACTAGCCACTAAAGCAAGTGCTGCAGTTCCCTGAGCATAATGGGTGATTAAGCAAATTGGCAGTCGAGCTAAGTGAGTTTGACATTGAATTTAAAGCACAAACTGCCATGAAGGGGCAAGCGATAACTGACTTTATAACAGAATTCACATAAGGCTAAGATGTCTGAATTGTCAGAAACTATGGAAGTGTGACAGAATGGAGTTTGCATGTAGATGGATCTTCCTGTGCACATGGTAGTGGATACATTCTGACAAGCCTAGGGGGATTTGAGCTGGAATACGCCCTTAAATTCAACTTCAATACTTCTAACAATGCAGCGGAGTATGAGGCCCTAATCGTTGGCTTTCTATTAACCATTGACTAGGGAGAAAATGACATTAATGTCTTTAGTGACTACCAACTAGTTGTCAACCAAGTCACTGGCACATTCCAAACAAAAGACCCCTAACTGACTGCATATTTAGGATACGTCAAAACGCTGTTAGGCAGATCTGTGTTCTGTAACGTCATCCAAATCACAAGGGCGGCAAATGAGAGAACGGATTTTCTGGCCAGAGTAACGATATCCCAACCTCACCAAAGCAGAGCTGACACAAGGGTCGAAATCCTAAACAAGTCTTCCACCACTAAAACCCTTGCCAAAATATTCTACATTAAGATAGGCCCCTTATGGATGGACGATATATTAGACTATAAGGAGAGAACACTCCCAACGAACAAGGTGGCAGCACATACATTGATCAGAAGTGCGACAAGATACAGTATCATGCATGGAAAACTGTATCGCTGATAGGAGCCTAAAAGGTGACGTTATTATGTGCTAAACACTCTTGTTTATGCTTTGTTGAGTCTATTTAGGTTAAGATTGAGTCATAATATAGTTTAATGTTATTTTGGAAGAGTTTTTGGTAAAATGTGCTAAAGTGTTGAAAAAATTGGCTAAGTGTTAAAAGTGTGATTTCAAGGATTTTGTAAGAGCGTTCGCAGTGTCTTAAACATGGTGGAAGTGCAGGAAAAATCGGGAATATAATCTTTGGTTGCTGAAATACATTGTGTTAAAATTTCAGGTCAATTGGAGCACGGGAAGACCTTGCGAACGATGCCAGAGTTGGCAGTCCGAGAAGAGAATGTTCCAGGGACTGAAGAAGTTTCGCTGCTACTGTGTCTGATCTTTCGGGGGATGTATCTGACGCAATACTTGGAACTGGAAAACGTGCCATATACCATTTGAAAGGTCCTCGAGTCTAGTTTCGCTGGGACTTGGAATCACGTCAATTGAAGCACTACAGAAGGAGATATGCTGGAATTACTAAGGCAAGGTCATGCTGTCGAAAACTGCAGTATTTTCCTGGATGCATCAGGAAAGTTTCTTTGGACTTTTCAATTACAATTTCGACAATCATGGACCTTGGGGCTTGATGGACATATCCATATGTGTTTAATGGAGAACTTCAAGCTGAAGATTCATCAAAGTGGCTGGCGAAGAGAAGGGAGAAAAGAGAAGCACATGACGTGCACATGGGAATAACCAAATCCATCTTGGTTTGGGATTGCTTTAGGGCCGACCAAACCCTAGTTTTTTTCCCTATAAAAAGCCTTGTAATTGCATGAGAAAGTGTATCATCAACATTGCAAAACTCAGCCGAAGCCAAAGAACTGCCGAAAATTCTATCACCATTCAAAGACCCCAATTCCGATCTTCACATTCCATCCCTTGATCCGAAGCACGTAGTCTAGGATCCCCGTGCACTTGAAGAATAGACCACGTAGGAATATTTCAATGTGTAATCATCTTCTACTTTCGAATTGGTATGTCTTTGTTATGGTTGATGTTTGTTTTAGGTTTTTGTTTAAGTATGATTCAATTCTTGTCTATGAGATATTAAGTACTTCTGAATGATGTAAGAATTATAGTTTTTAGTTTTTAATCAAGGATTTGAAGTCTATGCCGAGAATTCTTAGTGTTTGGTTTTATTAATTTTCGATTTGCTTCATAATATTAACGTGTGATTAAGACAAGTAGTTGATGTTGCATTAGTTAATCCTTCAAAGAATTACATGATTTTGATACACGTAGTGGATAGGTTGATGTGTTCTTTGTTGTGTTCGAAAATTACATGCTAGAATTGGATTTAGATGGTGCTAATGAACATGTTAGTTTATTTGTGTGATACGTAATTGCATAAGTGAATTAGTATGTTAGATTTCGTGTTTGATACGTTGAGCATGGATGTGTGAAAGGTTTCGAATGAAACAAGTAGTCGATTTCGAATGCATCTAATGGCTTAGGGACCACGTAGGAACCTAATGTGCATGTTTCGATTCTAGCATGATTTAGGTATTTCGGCATAGATTGATATGAGATTAGAAATTGTTTTCTCTATTCTTGCATTGTTGTTTGGTGTTGGTTTGTGTAATTGTTGATCGATCACATGTTTATATGTATAAAAGTAATATAGGACTTTATTTCATTGCATCTTTCCGAAAATATAAACTCCAAATCTTTAAAACTCTATGTTTATTTCGACATCTTTGATTAGATTAGATGGATCTACCCTGTGGTTGGATCCCCGGTTTAGAACGATACCCTTACTTGCTTTATACGTTGACAATGACTGTGTACAGGGTTAATTGATGCGTGTGCAAATACGAGATATCAAATGACGCCGTTGTCGGGGATCCTTCGGGATCCTCAATCTTTTTAATTGTCGAAATTTACATTGTATATATGTCTATATGTGAATATTTGTATAGTTGGTTCGATGTATATATTTGTGTGCTTTTGTAATTATAAAGATTGGTGCCATGTATGATTATTGAAATGCTTTTGTAATTAATTTTCATGTTTAATTTTGTTTTGTTTGAATTTTGGCCTAGACGTGCATGCTAACTTGATCTTGGCCAATTGGTTTTTCAGGTGCTAGACGTGCATGCTACCCCGTGTTACTCGTTCATCTTCACAAGGAGATCTTGTTCCTTTGAATCCGGAGATTGACCGTGTTTGCAGAAAACAAAAGAAGACACAAAAGGCAGCAAGTAGTAGCACGGCCTCACCTCGAGAATTTGAAGAGCAAGAACCACCATCCCCATTCCGAATTCAGTCCGAGGATTCTTCATCCGGATCCGAGGCAGAGACCGAGCAAGCTTTTGAGAAAAATCAGTCCGACTTTGTCATGGCCAACATGCCACTCAAAGATGCTTTCAACCCCACTACTCCAGCTTCACCATCATGCATTTCTGTTACAGTTCCGGATCAAGCTCACTTCTCTATTCCAGTTCAGCTACTAGGGCAACTGCCGAAGTACTCAGGCTCGGCCATGGAGGATCCGAACGTGCACTTGAGGGAGTTTCTTGACATCTGTCAACTCCAAGCTATCACCCATCTGCCTTCAGACACTTTGAGGTTACTTTTGTTTCCATTCACCTTGAAGGATGACGCCAAGCGTTGGTTGTACTCTTTGCCTTCAGGAGTGGTTACAACTTGGGATGACATGACCAAGAGGTTCTTAAAGCAATTCTTCCCCGCTCAACTCACTAAGAAACTTAGGAGGGAGATTCAGAACTTCACTCAGAAGGATGGAGATACTTTTTATGAAGCTTGGGAGGAGTTTCAGGAGCTTCAGCGCAAGTGTCCACACCATGGAATCAGTTTAGATGAGTTGGTTCAGTTTTTCTATGAAGGATTGGACAATGCCAACAGAGGTATGATCGATTCTGCTAGTGGATGCACATTTATGAACAAGACCGGAACTCAAGCTTATGCTTTGATTGAGGACTTGGCGGATAACAATCGTCAATTTAGTACCAAGAACTCAAGGAAGACAGCAGGAGGCCGAAGTGGAGGCGTGTATGACGTGGGAGCTCGGAACCAAATTATCACCATGGAGAGGAAGCTCGATGTCTTGGTCAAGGCCATGGCCGGTTCGACTATTGGTCAACAAACATGTGGAATTTGTTCAATGACAGATCATAATACGGATACATGTCCGAATGGTGCATTGAGCGAGGAGGAGTTGAATTACATGGGACAACAGAGGCCGAAGTATGACCCTTACTCGAACACCTACAATCCTGGAATCAGAGATCATCCCAACTTTCGTTGGAGTAATGGTGCTCAACCGAACAATGCTCAAGCTCAAGGACCTCGTCCTTCAGGTTTGTTTGTGAGGCCTCAGGTACCTCAAGGTTTTGTTCCTAACTCTTCTAATTTTGTGCCTAATAATGCTAGTTTTTCTACTCCAAATTATGATGAACTCTTGAAGTCCCTTGCTCAAGGGCAACAGAATTTAACATCTGCAACTCAAGCTTTAGTGACAGGTCAACAGGCTAATTCTAAAGAGATCACAGAGTTAAAGAAGCAGATGGGACAAGTTATTGATTTCATGGGTAAAATTCATGAAAGTGGTAAGTTGCCGGGACAAACTTTGCCAAATCCAAATGCAGGACAATTCAAGATAGTTGCAACTCGGAGTGGGAGAGTTTTTGAGGAGCCATTGTTGAAGAAGTTGGGGACTTCTACAGGAGAAGGTGTTGAGCTGTTGCAAGAGGAGGAAGATGAGAATGTAGAGGAGGTTTTTGTGGAGCAAAATCCGGTAGCAACCGAGGCAGGATCCGAGCAGCAAGGCGGCGGTCAGGCAGGCAGTCCGGCAGACTTTTCTGCCGAGTCCGAGAAGGTGAAAGGTGGTGAGGCCGTGCCTCACCCTCATGCAGTCCCTGCTGATCCGAAAGGTGCAAAGGAAAAAGGTAAGTCTTCTAGTTCTAGTGGTTTAGTTTCATCTAACGTCCATACTCGATACCCTTTCCCCAACAGGTTTGCAAAATCAAAGCACGATGAAGCTGATCGTGCAATGGTTGAGTTATTCAAGAAGGTGGAAGTGAACATGCCATTGTTGGAGTGCATTCAACAAAATCCTAAGTATGCTAAGTTTTTGAAAGAGTTGTGCACTAACAAGAGGCTTCCACGAGAGAAGGATGTGGCGGTTATGAATGAAACCATCTCTGCGGTTTTTCAAAGGAAACTACCACCAAAGCTTAAGGATCCAGGGAGTTTTTCTATTCCTTGCACTATTGGCACTCATAGTTTTGACAAGATCATGTTAGACCTAGGTGCTTCTATTAATGTCATGCCTTCTTATCTTTATGCGGACTTAGGTCTAGGTGCATTGAAAAAGGATGATATTATTATTAGACTAGCTGACCGTTCTAATAAAATCCCTTTGGGATATGTTGAGGATGTTTTGGTGCAGGTTGCTAGTCTAACTTTTCCTGCAGATTTCTATGTCATTGACATGGAACCCACAGATGCAGATGACAAGGAAATTCCCATTCTGTTGGGAAGGCCATTCATGAGGACTGCTAGGACCAAGATTGATGTCCATTCTGGAGAGATAACATTTGAAATTGATGGTGACATCATTAGTTATAACATGTTCGATGCTATGAGGTATCCACTTCACGAAATTTTTCGTGATTCTTTTTCTATTGATGTGGTGGATTCTCTTGCAGAAGAACATGTTAAAATGATAACTCAAGACATCTTGGCTCTCACCCTAGCTAAAGGGATCGGATATGACAAGTTTGGATCGAAAATTTGTACAATGCAGCAAGAGGCCGTGCCTCTTGCTCTCATAGAGACCGCGGCTTCTCTTGAGGTCGTTGCTGAGGTAACCTACTCTCCCTTTAGTCCAATTCTCTCTTCATCTAACAAGTTTTTACCATCCATTGTTCAAGCTCCAAAGTTAGATCTCAAGGTTCTTCCGGAACACTTGAAGTATGTGTACTTGGGAGAGAATGAGACATTGCGGGTTATCATGTCATCATCATTAGAGAAGGACCAAGAGGAGAGATTGATTGAAGTGTTAAAGCGACATAAAACGGCTATTGGATGGACTTTAGCCGACATCAAGGGAATCAGCCCTACTATGTGTGTTCATCGAATTCTTTTAGAGGATGGTGCGAAACCAACCAAGGAGGGTCAACGTCGACTTCACCCACCTATGATGCAAGTTGTGAAGGATGAGGTGACTAAGTTACTTGATTGTGGAGTCATCTATCCTATCTCGGATTCGAGATGGATTTCGCCGGTTCAAGTTGTGTCAAAGAAGAGTGGGATCACAGTTGTGAAGAATGCGGAAAACGAGTTGGTGCCTCAACGAACCGTGACCGGTCATAGAGTGTGTATTGATTACCGGAAGCTTAATGCTACTACGAGGAAGGACCACATGCCGCTGCCCTTTATTGATCAGATGCTTGAGAGGTTAGCCGGTCATTCGTTTTATTGTTTCCTTGATGGATATTCCGGTTACAATCAAATAAGTGTTGCGGAGGAGGACCAAGAGAAGACCACTTTTACTTGTCCATTCGGTACTTTTGCATATCGACGCATGCCATTCGGACTTTGCAATGCTCCAGGTACGTTCCAAAGATGCATGTATCATATATTCTCTGAGTTCATAGGTTCTAAGATAGAAGTGTTTATGGATGATTTTTCTGTCTATGGTGGAGATTTCGATTCATGTTTGCATAATGTTGAACTTGTGCTTAAGAGATGTGAGGAAACTAATCTTGTGCTTAATTGGGAAAAATGTCACTTCATGGTTACTCAGGGTATAGTGTTAGGTCATATTGTTAGCTCTAGGGGTATTGAAGTTGATAAATCGAAGATAGATCTTGTGCGTCACTTACCCATTCCCACAAGTGTGAGGGATGTTCGAAGCTTTCTTGGACATGCAGGATTTTATCGCAGGTTTATTAAAGACTTTTCGAAAATAGCAAGACCCTTGAGTTCTCTATTGCAAAAGGAGGTGCCATTCCATTTTGATGAGGAGTGCAAGGCCGCATTTGAGAAGTTGAAGGACTTATTGTGCACGGCACCGATCATGGCGCCACCGGATTGGAGTTTGCCATTTGAGCTTATGTGTGATGCTTCAAATCATGCAGTTGGGGCCGTGCTAGGGCAAAGGAGAGACAAGCAGCCCTATGCCATCTATTATGCCTCAAGGACGCTCGATAATGCGCAACAAAACTACACCACCACCGAGAAAGAACTTCTCGCAGTCATCTTTGCTTTGGATAAGTTTCGTTCTTACTTACTTCAATCTAAAGTTATTGTTTATACTGATCATGCTGCTTTGAAGTATTTGTTGACAAAGAAGGATGCCAAGCCGAGATTAATTCGATGGATTCTGCTCCTACAAGAGTTCGACTTGGAGATCAAGGACAAGAAAGGATGCGACAATGTGGTTGCCGACCACTTGTCACGTTTGGTGCGTGATGAAGATGCCATTGCTATCCAAGAATGTTTTCCGGATGAGCAGCTCTTCAAGGTAAGTGAGGTAAGTGATCCTTGGTATGCAGACATTGTAAATTATTTAGTTACCAAGGATTTTCCAAACTCTATGTCATATCATGCTAGAAAAAGACTCAAGGCACTAGCTAAACATTATGTGTGGGATGAACCTTATTTGTGGAAGCATTGTGTAGATCAAATTATTAGGAGGTGTGTTCCTGAAACTGAGCATAAATCTATTCTTAGCTTTTGCCATGAACAAGCATGTGGAGATCACTTTGGTTCACGTAGGACTGCATTGAAAATTCTTGACTGTGGATTTTTCTGGCCTACTATTTTTCGAGATGCCCATATGTATTGTGCTTCATGTGATAGATGTCAAAGAACAAGGAATTTAGGACCTAGGGATGAAATGCCTATGCAACCTATTATACATGTTGAAATATTTGACTGTTGGGGTATTGATTTCATGGGACCTTTTCCAAATTCTCAGGGTTTTCTGTACATACTCGTTTGTGTTGATTATGTGTCGAAATGGGTGGAAGCCAAGGCCACCCGGACTAACGATTCTCGAGTTGTTGCAGATTTTCTACGTTCTAACATCTTCTCCAGGTTCGGCATGCCGAAATCTATCATCAGTGATGGAGGTTCTCACTTTTGCAACCGGACAATTGAAGCTCTCATGAAAAAGTATGGAATAAAGCACAAGGTTGCTACACCTTATCACCCCCAAACAAGTGGACAAGTAGAGCTTAGTAACCGGGAGATTAAGCGGATTTTGGAGAAGAGTGTGAAGCCATCACGCAAAGATTGGAGCCAACGACTGGATGATGCTCTTTGGGCTTATAGGACGGCATACAAAAATCCTTTAGGCATGAGCCCTTTTCGAATGGTCTATGGTAAGGCATGTCACTTGCCTGTGGAGTTAGAGCACAAAGCTTGGTGGGCGGTGCAACAGTTCAACATGGACATAGATGAGGCCGGATTGCATAGGAAGCTACAACTGTGTGAACTTGAGGAGATCCGGAACGAGGCCTACGATTCTGCCGTGATCTATAAAGAGAAAACCAAGGCGTTCCACGACAGGATGATTCGAAAGAAAGACTTTGTTATTGGCCAGAAAGTTCTCTTATTTAATTCTAGACTTAGGTTGTTTCCGGGCAAACTACGCTCTAGGTGGATAGGACCTTTTGTTATCACTAATGTTTTTCCTTCTGGTGCAGTAATGATCAAAAGCATGGTCAAGGGATCTGAATTTCAAGTTAATGGTCATCGCTTGAAACCGTATTTGGAGAGCATGGTGAATCACACCATCGAGGAGGTTCCTCTTCAGGACCTCACGGCATGAGCATGAGGATGCATGAGTCTAGGCTAAAGGACTATAAACACCTAAGCGCTGCATGGGAGGCAACCCATAGAAGGAGCCGTCTACGAGCGTTTGCTTTTCTTAACCCTTATTTTCGTTCTTTCATTGTTTTAGATATTGAACATTGAGGACAATGTAATTTTCAAGTGTGGGGTGGGGAATGGCTTATTGCAAGTTTCGGTGAACAGTGATTTTGAATTTTTTTTTTTAGGTTCGGTTTTTGATTTTTAAGTTTAGGTTTGTATTTGTGATACTGTTTTAGGTGTTCTGGCAAATTTTCATGATTTTTGGAGTTTATTTTGATCTTTAAACTTGATTTTTAGTTTTTGAGTCTAGAAAGTCGCCTTTAACCGTTGATGATGAATTTTTGATCTTTGATCTCATAGTTGATTGGATTGCATGGACTTGATTTCTTGAATTACATTGTTATTGAATGGTTAATAGATGTGAAGAGATCGTGCACTTAAGTAGTAGATGAGGAACTGAAACCTAGGTACAGACAGAGCATGTTCATTACAATGTTTGATTTCATGTTTAACCTTGTGAGTTTCGAGCCATATATGTGCCTTTTTCATTGATGAGTGTTTAATCTATCGTTTTATTGGTTTTATGACCTCATACTACATTATTTGATCAATGTGCATGCCATAGAGATAAACCAATGAACTAGAGATTTACTAGAACTTGTTTGTGAAACATTCAAAGCTTTATATCATAACTTACTTTGATTTGGAAAAGGATTGTTGGATCTTTATTAGGTTATCACCACTTTTTCTAAATAGCCATGAGTCCTATATGAGCCCTGTTCGGGACACCTTAGTATGAACCCCCTAGAGCCTACGTTAAGCCTTTTCTTTGATTACCAACATGTTTTTACCTTGCCTAGAATAGTTATCTCTACCTTGGTTGCAAACTTGATGGAGATGTTGTTTTGTGGTATGAATATGGAGTGATCGAAAGATCTAAGTGTGGGGTTGGACTTGTGAATGCTATGATGCCGATTTTGGGTGAGAAAGAAAAGAAAAAAAAAGAATAAAAGAAAAATAAAAATGAAGGAAAGAAAAGAAGATTTTCGATGTGGAAATTTGATTTGGACACCCATGGCATGATTTATTCTTGTGAAATTGGAGTTGTGATATGTATTTGCTGAAGGCTCAATAAAGTTATACATAGCCTTTGTTCGATTTTACTATGTTTATAGTGAAGGATGGGTCCAACATGATGAAATTTGGCCTTGATGTTAGTTGGTGATATAAGGAGGATATCCATGTTTTTATTAGCCTTGAGGGTGACCTTTGTGATTCCTCTTTCTTTGATTGTATCCTACCTTATTCGAACCCTGAGCTATCCCTTTTCTAAAGATCCGCATGATTCTTAAGATAAGTAGCCTTTGATCTGTGGAGTTTGTTTCATAAATAAGCATATGGTTGTGGTTCATTTGTGCATGTAATTGGTATCTTTCTTGAGGTCTATTTTGAAATTCACTATCTATATAATTCTTGTGTGTGAAAAGCTTTTAAGCATATGCCATGTTCTTGAGAGAAAAGATTTGGAGTGCATATCCCTTGTGAATTGAATTTGAACTTGTTTTGAACATGTCGAGATTAATTCACCTTTGTTTCTACCATGTCTTACTTGTTATATCGAAATCTCATGTTTATTAACCAGTGAATTCATTCTTTCGATTTCAACTCTTGTGCTATTCTTGATACTATGATGTTGAAGATCTCTGAAACAATTTCGTTGAAGGCTTTAGATTGAGTCATCATAGTATGTTTTTGTTTAGTGTTTGCTAAGGGACTAGCAAAGCTTAAGTGTGGGGTTGTTGATAGGAGCCTAAAAGGTGACGTTATTATGTGCTAAACACTCTTGTTTATGCTTTGTTGAGTCTATTTAGGTTAAGATTGAGTCATAATATAGTTTAATGTTGTTTTGGAAGAGTTTTTGGTAAAATGTGCTAAAGTGTTGAAAAAATTGGCTAAGTGTTAAAAGTGTGATTTCAAGGATTTTGTAAGAGCGTTCGCAGTGTCTTAAACATGGTGGAAGTGCAGGAAAAATCGGGAATATAATCTTTGGTTGCTGAAATACATTGTGTTAAAATTTCAGGTCAATTGGAGCACGGGAAGACCTTGCGAACGATGCCAGAGTTGGCAGTCCGAGAAGAGAATGTTCCAGGGACTGAAGAAGTTTCGCTGCTACTGTGTCTGATCTTTCGGGGGCTGTATCTGACGCAATACTTGGAACTGGAAAACGTGCCATATACCATTTGAAAGGTCCTCGAGTCTAGTTTCGCTGGGACTTGGAATCACGTCAATTGAAGCACTACAGAAGGAGATATGCCGGAATTACTAAGGCAAGGTCGTGCTGTCGAAAACTGCAGTATTTTCCTGGATGCATCAGGAAAGTTTCTTTGGACTTTTCAATTACAATTTCGACAATCATGGACCTTGGGGCTTGATGGACATATCCATATGTGTTTAATGGAGAACTTCAAGCTGAAGATTCATCAAAGTGGCTGGCGAAGAGAAGGGAGAAAAGAGAAGCACATGACGTGCACATGGGAATAACCAAATCCATCTTGGTTTGGGATTGCTTTAGGGCCGACCAAACCCTAGTTTTTTTCCCTATAAAAAGCCTTGTAATTGCATGAGAAAGTGTATCATCAACATTGCAAAACTCAGCCGAAGCCAAAGAACTGCCGAAAATTCTATCACCATTCAAAGACCCCAATTCCGATCTTCACATTCCATCCCTTGATCCGAAGCACGTAGTCTAGGATCCCCGTGCACTTGAAGAATAGACCACGTAGGAATATTTCAATGTGTAATCATCTTCTACTTTCGAATTGGTATGTCTTTGTTATGGTTGATGTTTGTTTTAGGTTTTTGTTTAAGTATGATTCAATTCTTGTCTATGAGATATTAAGTACTTCTGAATGATGTAAGAATTATAGTTTTTAGTTTTTAATCAAGGATTTGAAGTCTATGCCGAGAATTCTTAGTGTTTGGTTTTATTAATTTTCGATTTGCTTCATAATATTAACGTGTGATTAAGACAAGTAGTTGATGTTGCATTAGTTAATCCTTCAAAGAATTACATGATTTTGATACACGTAGTGGATAGGTTGATGTGTTCTTTGTTGTTTTCGAAAATTACATGCTAGAATTGGATTTAGATGGTGCTAATGAACATGTTAGTTTATTTGTGTGATACGTAATTGCATAAGTGAATTAGTATGTTAGATTTCGTGTTTGATACGTTGAGCATGGATGTGTGAAAGGTTTCGAATGAAACAAGTAGTCGATTTCGAATGCATCTAATGGCTTAGGGACCACGTAGGAACCTAATGTGCATGTTTTGATTCTAGCATGATTTAGGTATTTCGGCATAGATTGATATGAGATTAGAAATTGTTTTCTCTATTCTTGCATTGTTGTTTGGTGTTGGTTTGTGTAATTGTTGATCGATCACATGTTTATATGTATAAAAGTAATATAGGACTTTATTTCATTGCATCTTTCCGAAAATATAAACTCCAAATCTTTAAAACTCTATGTTTATTTCGACATCTTTGATTAGATTAGATGGATCTACCCTGTGGTTGGATCCCCGGTTTAGAACGATACCCTTACTTGCTTTATACGTTGACAATGACTGTGTACATGGTTAATTGATGCGTGTGCAAATACGAACTATCAATCGCCGAGGCCTCAAATTCCCTCATCTGAAGTGCATTACCCTAGAAGAGTGGAAATACGTATTAGATCATATCCATAGTGGGGACATCAGAAATCATTCGGGATATCGCTCTTTGACCAACAAAGCAATGCAGTACGAGTATTTTTAGCCCATAATGGTAGGAAACGCTGAAGACATCGCAAAAAGTTGTTTTAAATGCCATCAATTCGCCACCATGCCAAGAGCACCTCTAGAACAGTTATCTATAATTGTGGGTTCATGGCTAGGATCAACCTGGGGTCTTGATTTGATTGGCACATTGCCTACAGTGAAGAGCCAGTACAAGTACGCTATTATCGTCATTGATTACATAACTAAATGGATTGAGGCAGCGCCATTAGTAAATATCAACACGGGCAGGGTAAAACGTTTTATTTGGAAGAACATCTGTTATCGATTTAGTGTTCCAAACAAAATCATCACAGACAATGGAGCCCATTGCAATAATGATGAGCTGATTGAATGGGCAGTGATAAAAGCTTCCAGATTAAATTCGTCTATGTAGCACACCTGCAAACCAATGGCCAGGTTGAAGCAGCGAACAAAAAGATTAAAATGTTGTTAAAAAGAAGCTAGACGACCAGAAGGGACGGTGGGTGGAGAAGCTGCCAGAAGCATTGTGGACACTGAAGACAACCCCAACGAAGGCGACAGGGGAAACGTCATTCTGTCTCACATACGACACTGAGGTTGTCCTCCCAATGGAGATTATGTGTCCAACTTCCAGAGTCAAGTTGCTCGATAGCGCTACAAATGATAAGGGTCTTCTTCTCGACAAACATTTGGTGGATGAAAAGTGAATTAAAGCTCACCTTCACAACTTACAAAATAAGCGGAAGGAGAAGACGTATTACAACAAGAGAGTACATCACATGAGCTTTCAAGTGGGAGAATGAGTGATGAATAAAGTCATCCCAATAGCCAAAGGGCTACGCCCAACTTAGGAGAGATCATACCAGATTGTTGAAGCAGTTAGCCCAGGTACGTTCTACATCAAAGATAAGGGTGGAAAGGTCTCCACACAGCCCTGGAATACACATCACTTAAGGTGATGTTATTCATAGAATGCTTAATTCAATATTGAAAATTAAGTTAGCCAATGTTGTAAATTGTTATTGCAAGCGAACCCGCTGTTTTTACTGTATTTAAGTGGACATAGCCTTACCCACTGAATGGAAGGTTGTTTGCACCTGAAAATTAATAATTTACTAAACATTAATTGTTTAAGTGAATATTAGTTAGTTTGTGCTCTGCATTACACAGGCAAGCCCAAAATACAGGGTTTACAGGTAATGGCCTATAAAACCATGCAAGCTGGATATAGTTTGCTTGCGAGGTTGACTTCGAGCATAGGAAAGGTTGACTTCGTGCATACAAGAAGTTAACTCTTCGTGGGAGAAATTGACTCTGTATGGGATCGTGAAAAGGAATTTGCCGCATATAAGAGGAAGATTAAATGTCACGAGCTATATACTTGCACGCGAAATGACATGTTTAATTCAAGGAAAGTCTGCATAGTACAACAGGACAAAGACGTGTGCTACATGACTTGTCTTATAATATTGCTCAAAGGTGACGTACGAGACTTGCAAATAGGATAAGTGCGGACTAATCGCATGTTTGAATGGACAAGAATAGCAAGTATCCTTAATTGTTTAAAAGACTAGCATGAGCAAAGTACTCTTGCATGGAGAGGCGACGTCCTTAATTGGACAAGGTTTCATATCTTTGATCATGCATATATATGTATATACATTCTTGCATGGCGAGGCAACATTCTTAAGTAAAGCACCACGATGAAGTTGTAGGCAACATTATGCCTGCATGGCACGTGCACTCAAGAATTGTTCTCTAGGGCAGCCTTCTGCTTTCAAGATTATAACTATACAGAGCAATCTTATTTGCTTACGTTATGACATTTCGTTGAAGACTTCTACAAGTCATTGACTCGATTGGGGCTAATTCCTATGGTCCTAAAATAAGTCTTCATACGTGATTGGAACTGTGTCACCCAGTTACATAGTTGTCAAGTAAGAGAAAACCTTGTGTAGCACATCAAGTGCCTAGCAGAGAAGTTGCATCCTTATTGAATTGTTATTCGAGCCACTATAAAAGAAAGGTTCGAGACACAATCATACAACACACAATAAAAAACATACAATTATTCAACAAACCACAATACAATTGCAACAACAAACAGCTCTCGACCTTGTCGAACCCGACGCTAAAGTCTCACGTCTTAGCACTTTTCCTTTCAAGCTCCCCGGAGAGAAGTTCTTGTATACTTTCCTTTGGTTGCTCTGTTTGTTTCTACACAAGTATCGATATTGGTGGCGAATATGATATTATAAATTATTCCTCTAAGATGACACTGGTGACCTACATTCGTTTGATTCGAAGGACAGGTGGCGCGCAACCCCTCCGTACTCAGACTTCTACATTCTGCACCCGTACGGTGTCACGCCCGCAACTTTCTTTTAATTGTAGTGCAATTTACTTTCTGCACTTTAATTTCTGTATTGGTACTATCTTCCTCTTAACGCAAAAAGTGAGCCAAAACAAAAATGAACCACTATAAACCTTGTGTCTCCTTTACATATTTCGTTATCCCAAACACATCACTAATCTAGTACAACCATATTTCTGTGAACTAGCTTTACGCCATTTTACGAATGAAACTAGATATTATCTAAGCTATTGTTTTTAAGCCAGTGTTTTAATCTTGCCAAAGAGGCTTAAAACACTAAAAACAAAATAATACTCCTAGTGATTTCATTCACAAAAAAAATAATGGATGGCCAAATTTATAAAGCGAATATGTGTAAAGCCAAAAGCACAAAACAAAATATAGTTATCAAATACATAACGCTCTTTGGTAATTATCAAATACATTAAACATAGCCACGCTTTTACAGCAAACAGCAAAAAGGAGGATTTACGTAGGAAATCTCAACACTTAGACGCCAACTACCCCCTCACCCCTATCCCCCTTAAACTCACCCTCTCACTCGGCAAACCCTCCTACCTTGCCCTCCTCTGTCGCAGTTGACGTCGCCGTCTGATCTTATCTTGTGGAGTGGGATGAGTTTCAGGATTAGAGTTTGATCTACCACTATCACATGATAAAACAGTAGCAGAATGAACATTTATACCTTGATTTCCTTAAGGGGACTGGGAATCGTTGTCGACCGTCAGTTCACCATCATGACGTTTCGGTTATTCGCCCTAAGCCTTTTGCGAGCTCTATGCCTGCTCTCATGTCAGGTACTTGTCATAATCGATGCAGTCGATATCAGACAGCTCCTTCATATTGGCAACGACAACATCCTCAATAGCCCTGCTCAATCTCCCTTCATAGTCAACGATTAGGTCATCCACCTTTTTCTCTATAGTGATAAGGGCGTGCTGCAGGACTCCACCTCCTGCTTGGAATAGGCCTAAAGGCGACTTAGGCGCTCGTCCACGGTC
Source organism: Comarum palustre (assembly GCA_951800085.1). Taxonomy (NCBI): domain Eukaryota; kingdom Viridiplantae; phylum Streptophyta; class Magnoliopsida; order Rosales; family Rosaceae; genus Comarum; species Comarum palustre. The sequence goes on from OX637583.1 coordinate 14,259,252, forward strand.
TACATTGACGCCACTCTTGTGTCGTGCTCCAGCGATTTAGTAGCGGCGTTTCAGCTTTTCTTCTCAATCAAGGAGGTCAACAGACACTTTCACGTGGCACTTTCAATGCCGCCAACTCCTTCCTCGTGACCGCCCACCCATGTCAACCTCTCTTAGGAGGGATTGAGAAGACTCCACTCCTCCAGTCGCGTGTATCGCCTTGAAGGAATGGACTAGGACTTTCATCAACCCCTCATTCTCGGCATCCATGGTTTCCTCTTTCCGTTCTTCTGGGCACTCCAACCCTGCCACCTTAGCAAATTGGCAGAAAGCCTGAACCAGCAGTTTGTCAGACGGCGAAGCCCTGTACATTGCTTCCAAGACTAGAAAGGATGAACCTTGTATCAGGATTCCCGTTGTCTGATGATGGAGGCGATCGCTTTTTTTTTTTCTGTGGACTCCAACTTAGTTGAATTCGCAGCACTGCCTTCACCGGACATCGCCGACTTTAACCGTGAAGATCGGACCACTACGGCTGATGAGCTGCCATCTTTCTCTGAAGCGCTCATATGGGCCCGCTTCTTTTCACCGCTTACAACAACGATATTTTTGGCCTTTCTTTTTTTCCTCTTTCCGGTATTGGGCTCATCATCAGGTGAGTTACCATTACTCACTTCCTGGATAACATGAGGGCGGGGTGGAAGGGGCTTTCTGCAGTCTCCTTGCTGGTGGGTGTGCAAAGGAGGAGCAAGAACTGTCACCTCCTCAGTGAACTTCTTCGCTTTCCCACGTCGTAAACGCTTATCTTCACCAAATGAGCTCGCTCTTACAACACATGTCTAGCAGAGGGCGGCTCTTCCAAGGCCGGAGAAGGGTTGGAGAACAATAACTCCTGGAACAACTTGAACGATGTTGGCTTTGAGGTGGGCCCGATCTGAAAACCGCCAACTGTGAAACAATAACAAACATCAGACAAAAGACAGCGCCAACACACCATAATTTAGAAGAGCAGAACTTATCAGGAGCTCTACTTACTAGACAAGTGATTAGGCAGGGCCAGCAATGTAACAATGCGTTGATCGGTCACTCACCTTTGGATTCACAAAACCTTCATTCTATGAAGTCGCTTTCTCTTAACGGTGGAAAGCGGAAACACAATGTTCTCTGAAAAGAAAGAAACATTATTTCATTAATTTATTCCAAGTAAGAGCATAGTTGACACAACTCACACTACTACTACTCACTCTTCACTGCTTGAAACAATATTTAAGCTTGTACGACGACATCTGAACGGCGTCACCCACTTGCCCTAATTTCCAACCTTCAGTGACAACACACATTTGTGTACCACTCATTTTCAGAATCTGGCAACCCATCAACGTAGAGGTTAAGGTGCTTATTTCGGTTATCATTACAAATGGTCAAGGTCGTCGTTCCACGCTTTCCACTGCACTTGAAGTATCTTATGTCATAGAAATGAGTGATTTCAGCCATTATGGGGCATTCACACCCACACATCTCTCAGATCACACCATCGTCGTTAGGGTCTTGAACATGATCAAGCCCATTTGTCCAAGTGTTATCTCAAACTCGACCAGCACATAGTACAACCACATATCGAGAGGCAGCTTCAATCCATGCAAGAGCAGGATCTCGCTAATCAATGTTTCGCACTCCTACAGCTGATTTCCTAACTCCTCTTCCCATTTTTTTTCTTTCTAAAAAAATGAAAGAGAACATATATATTACAAACATAGAACGGATAGAATATGAAAAAAAATTATATACCTACACTATTCTTTATACAATTTTTTTTGGTCATTATGCATATCGTCTAATTCTCAATCATAAAATTCGTATGTCACCAATAGCTAACTTTGAAATACGAAAGAAGATTCGAACATTCAGTCTGAATAAATTGTGTTTTAAGATCGACGGATATCCAAGTCAGTCACAAATACGAACACCAGTCGATTTGATATCATATTTAATAACTTCAGGATATTGCTTTTCGTGAAGGAAACAAGGACTTCTTTTTTAATCTTTTTTTTTTGAGAAAAATAATGAGGTTTTTATATAATGCTTGGTCTGTTCCAGAAAACACATGTGCCGTGCCAAAGATCTCTCTTTCTTTTTCCCTCGGAGCAGAAGCTGTCTTATATAGCGTTACCCGCTGCCTTGTTTTTCTTATAGTGAGAGGGTCAAGCCCAAGCTCACACCTGCCAGAACAACTCTGACAACACATTAGAACTCTAGCTTTACTGTATCTCATTACATCTTCTTCTTCTGATCAGAGAGAAGGAGAGATGGAGGAGAGACAGAAAAGCCATCATCCTCTGTTGAGCGGTGCCAGGAGTACCAAGTTCAGCCATGGCTTCTCCGCAGCTCAAATCCAATCTCTTGCAGCCATTTGTGAAGCTCTCATACCTCCTCTGTCACCGGATACATCTGACCAAGCCCTCCACTCCTTCTACAAAGCTTCTGGGTCTGAGCCTCCTATACCAGATGAGGTCAAATTCTAAATCATCACTTTACATGCAACTGCTCCAACTCATTCACCTCTTTATTTGTTTGTTTATTCTAATTGGGTTGGTGATGTTGAACTAATAAAAAAACAGGTAGCAGATTTGATAAGGAAGAGAGGTGCACCAGAAGCTGTAGGGGTACTGTCCTTCTTCCTCAAGGTCTTGTCCTACAGATTAGGGACTTTACTGGTATGCGGGTATCCTTGCCTTGACAATAAGCGGCCTTTCATCCACAACTTTGCTGAAATGTCTTTAGAAAAGAGAGAAGAAGCTCTGCAGAGATGGTCAAGGGAAAAGCGTCTGATACCTCTGAGACTCTTGTTTGTGGTGGTCAAGATCTTCTGCTTCTTCTGTTTCTTTTCCAGGGTAAGAGTAATGTATACCTGATGGATTCTAACCCCCCACCATAACCATTGATTTCTTTTTCTTTCTCTTTGTTTATGTTAACAAGTAATAGTCTATGTTATCTTGGTTTCAAAAGTTTCAAGACTTGATGGGGTTGATGATAAGGTTAGCAGCATAAGGTCAATCTTGCCGTTCTGTTTGATGTAGATGTTGTTCACTTTGATTGGTTTCAGTTTGCCACTCTTTTGTTATCTTTCAAGTTTTAAATCTTTCTTCTTGGGGCAAGTTTAACCTAGTTTATTGAAGATGCTCAAAGGGTTAATTATTCTTCAACCTGCTAAATTGTTTTTAGATGGACAGGGACTTCATAGTTTTTTTCTTTGTATTTTTTTCTCTATGACAACTATGTATGATTTTCAATGATTGAGACGTCATCTAAAAACAAAAAAGTTGTATTGGAGTTTATTCACGGATTTTTCTTTTCAAGTAAAGATTCAAAGATATGCTTAGTTAAGGAAAGGGGGACCTGACTGAAATTCAGTGTTCTTTCAATTCTGTATAGAAATAAATGATCATAACCACTAAAACTATGAGTTTTAAATTTAATGTTAGATACTTGGGAAATCCATGTGCTTATATATATTTTTTTGGTAAGCCTTTATTCAATGCTTGTTGTTCACTAGATTGGTAGTTACCAGAATTTAGTTACATCTGATTGATCTAAATCATGTGCATAGTTATGTTTGATATAGGATGAAAAAACAGAGCCAAACAGAATGTGATCACTATAGTTTAACATGTACTGTTATTACCCTTTTTGAAATAAATAGAGGTGCATTCTTCTTGCCAATTGGTTGCAGATCGTTGAAGATTCACTAAACCCGTCATGGAAAGCAATAGGATACAGTGTAAACAAGAGAGAAAAGTTGATCAAGACTCACAAGGAGAGACCTCTTGAGAAGGGAATTATAGAAACCATGAACAAAACTGACTCCACTCTCATTGAATGTCTCATCAAGAAAGGCATTGAAGTCACGGACGGCGCAGCTCATCCCCAGATCCACAAGATCAAATGTGATGTTGTCATTGTTGGTTCGGGTTGTGGTGGAGGAGTTGCAGCTGCAGTACTAGCACAGTCAGGCCAAAAAGTAGTTGTCCTCGAAAAAGGGAACTACTTTGTGCCCAAAGACTATTCTCTGCTAGAGGGTCCTTCCATGAATGAGCTTTATGAATCTGGTGGAATCATAGCTTCAAAAGATGGGAAGATGATGATATTGGCTGGCTCAACAGTTGGGGGAGGCTCTGCTGTGAACTGGTCTGCATCTATCAGAACCCCGAATTCTGTTCTCGAAGAGTGGGCTGTGGATCATAAGCTTCCACTTTTTGGTAGCCCTGATTATCAATCTGCAATGGATGATGTTTGTAAGAGGATTGGTGTGACAGATAGTTGTACAGAGGAAAACATGCAGAATCAGATTTTAAGAAAAGGGTGTGAGAAACTTGGATTGAAAGTTGATTCAGTCCCAAGAAACTCCTCAGCAGATCACTACTGTGGTTCTTGCTGTTACGGTTGCCCAACTGGGGATAAACAAGGGACTGATTCAACTTGGCTAGTTGATGCTGTGAAATGTGGTGCTGTGATCTTAACTGGTTGCAAAGCTGAGAGGTTCATAATGGAAAATGACTATCAAGGAGGTACAAGCATCAAAAGATGCCTTGGAGTGCAAGCAATATCTTTGTGCAAGAATATAACAAAGAAGCTTCAAATTGAGGCCAAGGTGACAATATCCGCATGTGGATCACTCTTGACACCTCCTCTAATGATCTCAAGTGGACTCAAGAACCCAAACATTGGCAGAAACCTCCATCTTCACCCTGTTCTGCTAGCTTGGGGGTACTTCCCCAACGATGCGTCAGAGTTTAAAGGGAAAAATTTCGAGGGTGGAATCATCACTTCACTCCACAAGGTTGTTTCTGAGGACAACAATGTCAGGGCCATTGTTGAAACTGCAGCAATAGGACCTGCCTCATTTGCCTCTTTAGTTCCATGGGTTTCAGGACTTGACATGAAGGACAGAATGGCCAAGTACGCAAGAACAGCTCATCTGTTTGCACTGGTCAGGGATCGGGGTTCAGGAGAGGTCAGGGTGGAGAACAGGATTGAATACAGATTGGACAGATGGGACAAAGAAAACTTACAGTCTGGGCTAAGGCAGGCTCTGAGAATCTTGATTGCTGCAGGGGCCGTTGAAGTGGGTACATACAGAAATGATGGTCAGAGAATTGTGTGCAAGGGGACTAGGGAGGATCTGGAAGAGTTCTTGGACAGTGTAATCGCACCAGGAGGACCGAGCACAAGAGGCGAGTACTGGACAACGTATTCTACTGCACATCAGATGGGGAGTTGTAGAATGGGGGCTACTGAGAAAGAAGGCGGGGTTGATGAGAATGGTGAGAGTTGGGAGGCGAAGGGGTTGTTTGTGTGTGATGGAAGTTTGCTTCCAACTGCAGTTGGTGTCAATCCGATGATAACTATCCAATCCACGGCTTATTGCCTCTCCAAGAAGATTGCAGATTCATTGAAGACAGAAAAGGCTAGTGGATGATTAGTATATCAACATACAGCCCCGCTCAGACGTGGGATAGTTATGCGAGACGAAACGACGACAACCGTTCAATCTTTAATGAGAGAATTAGTAGTGATGTAGTAGTGCAAGTAGGACTTGTTTTGAGGTTGATAGAAAATTGACAATGCTATAGTTTAAACTATGAAGGATCATCTTTATCTCTAAAAATAGTCATCTTTAAGCAAATAGATCTGCCTGACCAAGTAAAATACCTTCCAAGGTTTCGGTGACAATGCAAGATGAGACAGCTAAGAAACTGTTGGTTATTCCAGATATACCAGAAACATCCCAACAGTTAGGTATATAAAATTACCGCAACCAACCCATGTGTGAAAGACAGGGAGATAATAGACAATATCATTTCAAAGAAAGCTGCATTATTGAAATTTCGTTGACAACCGATACAGCAATGTTAAAAGCAACTTCAATTTTTTCAATTTTTGTTTGAACTATGCAGATTCAGGATCCGTTTTATGTAATGTCATACATAAAACAAAAAGGGAGCACATCAGTGCCACCAACAAAAAATGAGTCATTCAGATATACTGGTGAAGGCGAATCAAGGGATTTAACCTCACTTAGATATTGCTTCAACAGCTTTCTTAGCGGCATCATCGAGATCTTCTGCTGTGATTAATGCCATCCCACTTTCCTGCACAGCCATTAGCAAACAATAAAGTTTGTCATATACCTTCAAAATATAAATTCATACAACTGACATTTTTTATTTATTAACTATATGACATGTCTAACTAAGTACCTTCAAAATTCTCTTCCCTTGGTCAACATTGGTACCCTCAAGTCGAACAACCACTGGTACTTTTAGTTGAACCTTCAACAAGGATGAACAGATGTTAGTGCTTGAGTGACAAACTTATTTAAAACTGTTTAAAGGTAATAAGATCCAATGAATTAAAGTTATGAGTTCAATTAAGAGGAATTTCTTTTCTTTCTTTAATAAAGTAATTTCACAGAAACTATAAATACAGCCAACATTCATCTTTCAGAGAAACTAACAAATTTACTCATTCTCCTTGTATATCGAATTTCAAAATCGATAATTCCATCTTTTATTAAAATAAAATTCATGAAAAGAGCATTAAAATAAGAATAAACTGAAACAGCCAGAGATAATTCTCACCTGTTTAGCTGCATTAACAATTCCACTTGCAATCACATCACATTTCATTATCCCTCCAAAGATGTTCACCAAAATCGCTTTAACCTTGTCATCTGAAGTCAAAATCTTAAATGCCTCAACAACCTGATGCACAAAAATAAGAAAATTAATGGAAGATTTTTTTAAAAAATTTCAACTCACTTATAGTAGGAAAAATGTAAAACAAAGTTCCAACAGGTAAGCATGAGCTCATCAGAAAAAATGACACCTTCAAACCTATTAAACTAATCACTAAATCACTCAAACCCAAAGTCGCGTTGGACAGGAAAATAAATAAATCACACATACTTGGCAATAAAACCTATCTGATACTGAATAAGGTAACAAAGCTAGATATGAACAACTCTCTTAAAAAATCATATAGTTCTATCATTACCTGGCCTTCAGACGCATTCCCACCCACATCTAGAAAATTGGCAGGAGTTCCCCCATGTAGTTTAATAATATCCATTGTAGACATAGCTAAACCAGCACCATTAACCATGCAACCGATTTCCCCATCTAATCCAATATAGTTTAAATCTGCTTTAGCAGCGGCCACCTGTTAGAAGATAAAAGAACCACAAAAATGAGTATATAGAACATAATATTGTTTATAGCATTTTAGTATTAATAAGAACTATGAATATGGTAGTCAATACAAAAATTAAAGGGGAACTGCAATTGGGATTGATAAATGGAGCCAAACACCATCATTCATGACAGTGGAGATCACAGATGCATATTATAAGTTGGCCAGATTGAAGAGGGCACATTTCTCGAACTGCCAAATACATATCCTATCAACTAGAAAATGAAAATGAATTGCATATGAACAGTGTTCAAAATATAAGATGTGTTTGCGAACAGTGCTGAAAACACAAATGTTCACTGTATTAGACATGCAAATGCATATTAGCCAAAGGCAATGATAAAGCCAACAAAGATTGGCAAAAAAACAGAAAACACTTTAAATACATGAAGAAGGTTTAAAAGTAAACCAAGGACGATGGGCTTGGAAAGCAAAAAATGAAATGCAAAGGATGGTAAAATTGATCCTCTTCAGAACTGAAAACATTCAAGGAAGATGTCTACAGAAAAGAACTTATACATACCTCTCGAGGATCTTCCTGTGTAGGGTCACGGAGAGCGAAAATTTCTTTCTGACGAAAAGCAGCATTGTCATCAAAGTTCAACTTCGCATCAGCAGCTACCAGCTGATTATCAGCAGTCTCTGCAAGTGGATTTATCTGTCCGAAAAAACAATGGTTAAGAGATTAAATTGATTGTTGGACTATCCTAAACCAGTCACAACTGCAACCTAGAAGTTTCAACTCACTTCCAATAGGGTGCAGTCAGTCTCACTGAAGAGCTTGTATAATTTTTTCACTTGTTCAATTGAACTATTTCTATCAGCTCCTTTGGGAGACAAACCATCAACAACCTTTGCAGCATCATCATCTGTAATTCCTTTGAAAACATCGATAGGTACCTATCAACAACAGAACAAAAAATTAAAACAAACTAGAAGGAAAAACTATAAATTACAATATATGTAAGGTAGAAACGGTCGCTAAATCATCATGTATTTGTTTAAAAGATGACAAATTGACAACCTTTACTATTGAATCAGGGAATTTCTCGGCAAGGTCCTCAATGCTCGTTCCTCCCTTTGCACATGCAATTATAAGCTGGAAAACAAGATAACAATCACACTCCTGATATATGGAAAAGATCTAGCAAAAGGGGAAAAAAAGGAGTACTTTTCCGAAGATAAAAAGATAATGAAGTCAGTATGAAAACATACAGGACCAGCACTTTTGCGATCCAAAGTAATAGCAAAGTACATCTCGTTGACAAGCGACAATTTTTCACACAAATAAACCTGCAAAGAATACACATTTTTCAGAAACTAAAGATTACAGTGGTGATGTATGCCTTCAGGACTGGGAAAACTAATTCATGTATCCTTACTGGGAATAAACATCAATGATGTTATTCCAACTAATTCATGCATCTTTACTGGGAATAAACATTAATGATGTTATTCCAACTTTGTAACTATATTAAACATCAATATTTGAACAAATATCTGAAGGAAAAGAATCTGTAGAGTTTCAATTGCAAAGTTCTTTGTTACTATTCTTAATGAATTAACTGTATAGTTTTTCTATCCATTCATAAATGCAGAAGTTCACAAATTTAGCAATTTGATATGTCAGAAATGTTGCTAGCAAGAAGATAAGAGATAATTTATTTAGAGAATTTAGAAAATGCAATAAGCATCAATCCAACAAAGAAACCATTGCTATGTATTTCTAAATAAAATGTAAAATTGAATATGAAAATAGCCTAGAAGTTAAAATACGAACGCAACAAGAAATAGTGTAATACCAACCTTGCTGACAATTTTTCCCTCGGCCCCTGTTTGTTTTGTAACAAGTATCTGCCCAAGCATCTTCCCTGCAAGAAGTATGAAGCAAAATCATTCATACATGCCATTATATCTGATGTTTGTATTTATCAAAGGAAATACGCATGTTGGTCCAAGGCATTGGAGATCAAAATGAGATGAGTGCTAGTCGGTCTATAGATGCATAGGGATCCCCAGTGACTGATTATTGAATGTGAAAAACAATCTTAATGCTAAAGAAAAGAAGGAAGATAAGCCAAGAAATTTTGATTGCATTATAATATAACAAAGACAGCTTTTAGTACCAGCGAGGTCTTCAACCTGGTCAGTCTTGACAATGTGAACACCGCCCTTCAGACCATTTTTAAATGTTCCCAAACCCCTTCCTCCAGCCAAAACTTGGCTCTTAATCACCAACTGCACCAAAATCCAAGTTAGCATTGCTTCTGTTTATCACGAAAATATACTTTCTTAAACAAAAAATATCACAAACTTCCACAGCACTACCAATGATGAAAGGTATGTCCTTTTCTCAATTCCACCAGCAATCAAACTCAAATCCGAACACTCAAATAACACGAATGTGAGTTTCGAATGATTACCTCACTTTGATTGGGGAAAGTACTCGCAATCACCTTCCTGACCTCATCCACACTACCTACGGCCACACCTTTGGGAACATTGACCCCATATTTGCTCATCAACTCCGCCCCCTGATTTAAACGACATCAAAACTACAATCATCAATAAAAATTCCAACAATCTCACAGACACATAATTCAACAAATCACTTGATCCCACGCCAAAGAATAATAACTGCCACAATTTATGACACAAATCACAGTTTCCTTGTACTAGAAGTAAAATTTGGAACCGAAATTTTTGACAAAGTTAACTGTGCGATACAAAGCCTACACAGTTATCTACATCATCAAAACAAATAACAAGCGATACCAAACTAAATCTGGGGGGTGGCTTCTCTATATTGCGCAGATTCTGGAGGATTCAAACAGAATCAGATCGGATAGATATGAGAGTCAAAGCGCGAGAGTAAGAGACCTGGTATTCGTGGATGTTGAGGCGGCGGAGCTGTTGCTGCTGCCATTTTCCGGCGATGGAGAGAGAGCGAGAAGAGAGCTGTTTGAGTAGTCCTCTCACCATTGTTGTTGGGAGCTGTGAAGACCTAGACCAACGGCAGCCACTGAGATATATATAGAGAGAGAGAAGTCTGCGTTTGCCTGAAGCAGAGGTGATTTTGGGCCTGAGAGAAAATTCAGAACAAGTAAAAGCCTATCATGGATCCCTAGCGCGTGCTCCCTTTTCTAATTTTCTTTTTCATTTTCTGTTTCAGGGGCTTTGCTTCGTTTTTTTAAACAATAACAATTAAAGTAATAATTTATATATATAAGCGAAAATCATAATAAAAGATCACAATATTGTCATCACACTAGACATTTAACTCATTCATTAGCGAAAATCACTCACATCCCCCCTTCCATGTGACCCATCATTCAGGACATGACACGTCTTATCTTTTTTTTTGAATAACGAGAGTTAGAACGGTAACCCTTACGTCATAACAATTAATGAAACCTCATAATACAAGGGGGGACATGTTGCCGAAACTTTGTACTGTAAGAACTTCCTAAAATTTTAAACAAGTCTACAAAATCTATGCATTCTAACACGTACCATTTGACAAACAGTGCAACATTAGCTACTCCATTTGCTTTATACCGAAAAAAACATACTCATAAAGAGTCATAAATTAATATGTCTATCAGTTTTCCTACTATGATGTCACTGAAAATAACTAGTGACCCTAAGTTTTATCTTTTTTTTTTGCTGAGTTAGACATTACTAAAGGTAGAAGAAAAAGATAAAACTTGTCATTCCCTGAATGGTGAGTCGCATGGATGATGTGGTGCGAGTGCCTCACGAAAGATTTTCTCTATTTATTATGAGCTTAAATTAAGACGCTCACTTACGTTACTCCTTTCGAAGTTGTTCTCTAACTATTGATTGCTACATTGCTATGGTCGTACGGTTGAACCCAATTACTCACTAACAAGATACTGTTGTATATGTTGATAGCTGAAGATCAAGGTTGGTTCGGGCTTCTGCCTTAATTAGTGTCTTATGTTTGTCTTTGATCAATACTGTCTTTGATCAATACAAAAAAAAACATGTACCCTACTTTCAAAAAAACCTGTCTCTCAATCTTATTCAATTTACTAGTTTTTGAATAGTTGAACAAGTGTGACAACAAAATTGTTGTGAGAGGTAAAATATTTATGTTTTTATCGTTAATGAAATATTTACTTGTGTGATTACGTTACTTACTACAACTACAACAATTGATGTTAAAGTAGTAAATCTTGTTCCAATTATCGTATATACTCAAGTATAACTAATTTACTAGTTTTTTAATAGAAACAAGTGTGACAACAAATTTGTTGTTAGGATGGTAAATATTTATGTTGTTATCGTTTATAAAATGTTTATTTGTGGGATTATGCCACTCACCACAACCACAACAATTGATGTTAAAGTAGTAAATCTCGTTCAAATTGTCGTATATATTCAACTATAACTAATTTACTAGTCTTTGAATAATAAAACAAGTGTGACAACAAATTTGTTATTAGGGTGGTAGATATTTAGGTTTTTATAGTTTATGAAATGTTTACTTGAGTGACTATGTCACTTACCATTACCACAACAATTGATGTTAAAGTACGTAGTAAATTTTCTTCAAATTGTCGTATATATTCAACTATACCTAATTTACTAGTTTTTAACAGTAAAACAAGTGTGACAACAAATTTGTTGTTAGAATGATAAATATTTATGTTTTGATCATTAATGAAATACTTACTTGCGTGACTACGCCATTTACCATAACCACAACAATTGATGTTAAAGCGGTAATTTTTGTCCAAATTGTATCAATTACTCCACTTAAACAAATATATTAGTTTTTAGACAATATTACTAGTGCGACAACACTTTTGTTGTCAAAGTGGTAAATTATTTGTTTTCATAGTTAATATTATGATTACTATATTAACTATCATTTTACCCACAATGTACTATGTTTGATATAAAATTGGTAACTTTTGTTCTATTTGTAGTAATTACTTAAAAGACTATAACATTTACAAGGTTATGAACAATTTTTCAATTATTACAACATATGTGTTGTGAACGTGGTAAAATTTAAATTAGACCAAAAGTTATGTAAATTCTCAATGTAGTAAATATGTTCTTCATTTGATAAGAAAGGTCTTTTATTTGATAAAAGTTATCCAACTATGGTAGTTACATCATTAACCACTCAATTACAATAATCACAATAAGAGTTATCTTAAGTTGTAATTTTAGTTCTATTTTAATAATTTATTATTTGACAATAATGGTTACATGTTTTTGAACAATTTTACTGATAAACAAATAATATATTTTTGTTATAGTAAATTTTATTTTTTAAATGACATATGTAAATATTTGATCAGGTAACATGTTAACCGGTTTAGTAAGTTACCATTATATTATATTAAAAATAATAAAAATAATATAAAATAGAGGTATATGATACATTCCAATACAACCCTGCTGAATATTGTTGTAGGTTGTTCCTTGAAAAATGCTGCACAATGTTCTAGTTTCTAGGGTTCGGGTACTAGGAGGAAGCAAGAGCATGGGAGGACGTGGGCGATGATACCAGCGATCTGTGTCCCGAGTATACTTGTCTTTAGCCAGACTACCATTCTTTGAAAACAGCAGCGAAGTGAACATAGTCAATATATTCCAATTGTCTATCCAGAATCAACATAACCAGTTCTTCTGGCAGGCGTTGCCATTCAATTCCTGACCAGGGCATGTCGACGTTATTATAACTAGTACTAGTAAGGCAACATTTGGTTCCATACTGCTATTAACTCTCGATTTACGGTGCTTCCCCTTCCCTCCCATCTGTGAATCCATTCTGCTTCTATCTGAGTAATTAGAATTTGAGGAAACGTTGCCCTTTATTGATGCTTATTGAATAGATTGACCGAGATGAATCTGCTCGATGACAACCTACCTGACTTATTTTTATAGAGAAAACCAAACTGACTCCAAGCATGTTTATAGGTGGAACCTAATATTTCACCTTTACCGGGTTACAATTAAATGTGAAGCCACTCTGGGCCCTTTGTCTGGGCCTAATTCGCCATAAAGCTAAGTAAAGCAAGGGAAACTACTCCCACATTGGAAATGGACAGGAATGCTGCCTTCAATGCTACTATAAATACCGGCACATGCATCCCGGTAAGAGAGACACAGACGCGCGACTTCTTGACTATTCTTGATCTTTCTGCTTAATTGACAGTGTCTAACTTAAGCATCGGAGTGGCTTCCATCGGTAAACCCGGGGACGCCTCTTTGACGTGTTTGTTCTTTACACAGGAAAACTCGGAGTACGAAGGAGTTCGCTATTTCTGGAGCCGTGCCACCCGCTAAGGGACCGCGAGCCACCCGGAAACAATTGGTGCTCTCGTTGAGAGTCGAACTCAAGACCTCCCGCTTACCAAACAGACGCCAGCCGCTTACCAAAGGGACGCCAGCCAGACTTGCTGATGTAATAACCCCAGTAGGGAATCCTCCGGGTTATGGAAACCCGCGAACTTTTGACAATGCGTATATCCCACCCGCTATTCTCCCACCAGCTATTGGGTTACAATTCTCGGGTTATCAAGCGCCCACACGGCAATGGAACGCACAACAACTACATCTCTTTCCCAAATAGGTACCAAGTTATCTACAAATGTCCAAATTTATTATGTTTTGATGTTATATATAAAGCCTTTCAGGCCCACATAAAACCCTACCGGGTTATGTTTATCAATCAGTTTGTTGAGTGAATGCAGACGATCTCCATATGACGTGAAATATTGCAAGCCTTAACGGCCTTATTTCACTGTCAAAACTCGGCAATCTCCGATAATCTCCGGTCTACATGACGTGAAATATTGCAAGCCTTAACGGCCTTATTTCACTGTCAAAACTCGGCAATCTCCGATAATCTCCGGTCTACATGACGTGAAATATTGCAAGCCTTAACGGCCTTATTTCACTGTCAAAACTCGGCAATCTCCAATAATCTCCGGTCTACATGACGTGAAATATTGCAAGCCTTAACGGCCTTATTTCACTGTCAAAACTCGGCAAGCTCCGATAATCTCCGATAATCTCCGGTAATCTCCATAACTTGAAATATTGCAAGCCTTTCACGGCCTTATTTCAATCTTTGAAAGTCCTAACGGACCCGTAAAGCCCTAGCGGCATTGTTTTTATTTACATGCCAAACCGGCACCGTATGTATATATTTTGTCAACACTTGCATATTTTGCATCAGATTACCGTGTTATTTGGCAGGAAGCTCTTGGAAGTCCTAACGGACCCGTAAAGCCCTAGCGGCCATTGAAAGTCCTAACGGACCTGTAAAGCCCTAGCGGCCCTATTTTCATTTTATAACGATTCACATGCCAAACCGGCACTATATATGTATATTTTGTCAACACTAGCATATTTCGCATCAGATTACCGTGTTATTTGGCAGGAAGCCCTTGGAAGTCCTAACGGACCCGTAAAGCCCTAGCGGCCCTACTTTCACTTTATAATATTAACATGCCAACCCGGCACTATTGTGTAAATTTTGTCAACACTTGCAAATTATGCATCAGTTTAACGTGTTATTTTACAAAAAAAAAACCGTGTTATAGAAAGACATTCCCCCGCAAGGCCTTAGCGGCCCATGGAAGTCCTATCTTTATTTACATGTCAAACCAGCATTATGTGTCAAATTTTATATTATGCATCAGGTTACCGTGTTATTTCACAGGAGGAATTATGCGAAGGAAAAACTTGATTACTTTAAAGAGGTCAATTACAAAAGCAGTAAACCGCTACAAAACATTGACTACACTACAAAAAGCAAAGACAAATACTTAGAGGCTCCAGCTCAGGGCGCTGCAGACCCGCTACCACCGCCAGTGCTCGAGCCGCCACGTCCTCCCCGGGGCCGTATGATAAACTGTCCTCTACGGGGTGGTGGCCGGTTTTGAGGACCACCGACAATCCCGCCACGGGATTTACCTCTCCGGGCTGCTGAAGAACGAACCGGGGGACTCCGAACCGGGTTTGCAGGAGCCCTAGGGTTTGCAGCCACAGCAGGAGTCGACCAGGAGGTGCCTACAGTCTCATCGGGTCTGACATGACCTTGGTGACCATCATAACCAGCTTTGTCGAGCCAACCTTGGCGAATCCCGGCGCTAAAAATTTCGGCACGAGCCTCAGCCCTTGCCGACCGCAGCTTCAGCTCAAACTCGGGGCTCGCCAGGAACTCGGAGACAGCAGAGTCCCTGGCCCGGGAAACAGACTGCACCAATTCTCCTTTCTGCTGCTCCAGAGAAGTCACTTGCTGCTGCAGCGCTTGATTCTGTTGAGTAAGCTGAGCAATAGCGGCATCTTGAGCACACCGGTCCTCCCGGTGACCCTCAAGCTCCGAGTTTTTGGCCACAACCTCCGCTATTTGTTCTTCTGCCTTGGCCAACTCCGCCCACGACGCGACCGCTGCTGCGCTTGCCTCTTCCCGGAACCGAGCCAGGCATTCTTCGCTAACTGTCGCCTGGTCCCGGGCCGCCCGGAGATCTTCCCTGAGCACTCTCTCCCTCTCGGGGATTCCTTCATTGATTAGCCGATCAGTTGCCAAGTATGACATCCTGACCGCCTACAAAAAACAATTCAGCGGGTTAGTATCAAGAAAAAGAAAGAAACCCCAAACACAAGTCACACGAAGGAAACACTAACTCGCATCAGCTTCTCCTGTGTCCTCCGGAGGGTAACTACCGGGTCTTCGTGCCCCAGGATGCAGGAGTCCGCGGCACAGTTCTTCAGATCCGACACCATCCTCTGGACGGCCACATCCGCTACCCCTCCACTCGCCAATTCTTGCATGATCTCGTGAATGGCCCGGTGCTGGCTCCTCTCTTTTCTCTCCCTCCTCTCTTTCCTCCTCTTCTTCCTCTCGGACCTTGCCGAGCTGGATGCCTCCCGGGTGCGTTTGTGGGAGGGGACGGGTTCCACTTCGTCGCTCCCATCACTCCCCTCAGGGTTCTCACTCACCACCCCTTCGAAACCAACAACTTCTTCACCCCCGTCGTCAGCCTCATCTTCAGTCAACTCCTCTTCACCCGGGAGCACAGCTGAGAGCACCGCGCTCATCACCGGTTCTACAGTGTCTTCATCGGTGAAGATAAATTGACTCACCGGTTCTTCGAATACCGGGTTTTCACCCGCCTCCGAGGGATTCCCTTCAGTTTCCTCTTCCTCCTGATAAACCTTTTGTCCGAGAACCTCAGCCAAGTACCCGGGGACCTCCTTGTAGTGCAAGGTATCAACATGGAACTGCTGAAGATCCCCCTGCTCGGCGTCTGGGCGCAGGAAAGCCGCTTTTGTGGTCAGGTCGATATCGTACGGTAGACCATCCGCCCCTTGCGTCCGGATCCCGGCCCATACAGCTTTATCCTCGAAGCCGTCATATATTCCCGGGTTCTTCCGTTTGGTGAACTCCATCGGAAGAAGAGCTGCAACAAATAACACAGCCTGTTACACAAAGAGCATGCCATATGACAACAAAAATTTAAAGGACACTGGACAAACCTGGTAGCTCCATCAACCGGCACCTGCTGTACACGTACAGCCTACAAAGCCGGTATGAACTCCGGTCATCTTGCCCCCGAAAGGCCCATAGCATCCTCCGGATCCTCTTCTCCATCATCGGCTCCAGAGGAATATCGGGGATACCTGCAACAAAAAAAAATTATAACCCGGAACTCCAACAAAAAAAAAACCCTAAGAGAGGAACTTACTTATCAGTGGTTGGAAGTCACCCGGTACTTGAAGAGCGTATCCCGGGTCTTGAAAGTTTCTTATCAAGAAATTTTTCTCCCTCCAGGTCCGGCTCACGGAGGTTGGCAGGTCCTCGACAATATTCTTAAAGGTCACCTTGGACTTCAGTTGGATAGTCCCGCTAAAACCCGCCTTCCGGGAGTACTCGGCCCGGTACATGGCGTGCAACTC
Organism: Comarum palustre; assembly: GCA_951800085.1. Taxonomy (NCBI): domain Eukaryota; kingdom Viridiplantae; phylum Streptophyta; class Magnoliopsida; order Rosales; family Rosaceae; genus Comarum; species Comarum palustre. The sequence goes on from OX637583.1 coordinate 14,276,427, forward strand.
GTGGTATGTCGGCATCTGCTGCTTCAGTACTTTGTACATAACGCACAACCCGAGTAGCTGCCTCCACATGTTCGGGCCAATTTGACCGATTGCGAAGTTGCTCGCAGCTAAGAGATATTGCACCTCTACCTTTAGCGGGAGTGACAGGCCGCAGCGTAGCTGATACTCGTGGCACAGCGTCCACCCATCCCCGGGAGCGAAGAACTGGTCCTCGGGTTCTAAGGGCCGTATTTCAACGGACTCGGGGATTTTCCAGTTGCTCCTCAATTCCACGATCTCCTCCGCTGTTAGTGAGTACCCGGGAGGATCGAGAGCGGTACCATCGGTGAAGGTTACAAAGGCAAACTCGGGGACGTGAGTGTCCATAGCTTCATTGGCCATCTGCAAAACCAAAAACACGGGGATGTCAACAGAAACCCAGATAACCCGGTGACCGCAAGTTAAAACCCCACCCAGAATAACGTAGAACCCCAGAAAAACATTCTTGGAAAACCAGAAACAGCACAAATTTCATTTCGACACACACAACAAAGAAGGGGGAGGAGCCATACCTTACTTGTGAGGGTTTGAAGGGGTTTTTGAGATCGATTGAGTTAGGGAATCAAAAGAAAACAGTGACAAAAGAGAGCGAAAGCAAAAAAGCACGAAAAAGATATCGGGTTTAGAGGTGAGACAAATCTGTCACCCTCAACCCCTATTTATACAGTTAAAGGCGTGCACTGAAGGGACGTTTCGGTTTCTCGGGAGGAACGACACGTGTCACGCATGCCGCGTCACAAAACCGAAAAAACTTTTCAGTTTCCCCCCACTACAACCCGGAGATGTCGCTTTAAATTCTCAACGTAAAAAGATCTGCGGGTTACGCTTGCGTACGGACTTGGGGGACTGGATACCCCGGGTTTGGTTGCTAACTTTGTAACCCGGTAAAGAAAAGATTTTAAGTCCCCACCCAAGCGTACCCCTTGACTGAGGACTTGGGGGACTTGTTTATAGGTGGAACCTAATATTTCACCTTTACCGGGTTACAATTAAATGTGAAGCCACTCTGGGCCCTTTGTCTGGGCCCAATTCGCCATAAAGCTAAGTAAAGCAAGGGAAACAACTCCCACATTGGAAAGGGACAGGAATGCTGCCTTCAATGCTACTATAAATACCGGCACATGCATCCCGGTAAGAGAGACACAGACGCGCGACTTCTTGACTATTCTTGATCTTTCTGCTTAATTGACAGTGTCTAACTTAAGCATCGGAGTGGCTTCCCTCGGTAAACCCGTGGACGCCTCTTTGACGTGTTTGTTCTTTACACAGGAAAACTCGGAGTACGAAGGAGTTCGCTATTTCTGGAGCCGTGCCACCCGCTAAGGGACCGCGAGCCACCCGGAAACAAAGCATAAGTTGGAAAATCATAATCTGAATAATAGTGGATCCTTAGATCCAGAACAAAATGGGAAATAGATATATACTATTCGTGAATAACTGACAAGTCCTTTCCTAATCCTAATCCGATTTTTCTTTCAAATAAAGAGAATGCTTCTGGTCCAGTCTTAATCAGGCGTTCCTTACTGTTTAAGGCTATGATTCCAATTTAGCTACTGCTACAAAGAGAATGTTGACAAGATGAACACAATTAAGTAATGCCGCCATGTTTATGGCATCGTAGGGGTACGGGAAGGACTCATGCCACAACTTTAGGTTCAGGATTTTGGGTTCAACTCTGTAGAGAATGATAGCTAGACTAGTAAAGAATTGAATTGTAACGCGCGCTACTGCCTGCTCGCTCAAGGCACGCTGTATTAGAAATTATCATGAGAGTATGCTTGTTATTTTTATGGCGAATAAGGAAGAACTTCATTAATTCAGAAAAATATTACAACAGACTCAAACAAACATATACAATAGGCCTAAAACTTTGTGTCATTAATAAGAAAAGAAAGACACTTAGACTTAAACCAGGCAAGCCCAATAAAATATACAAGTACAAGACAACCAGGAGGCCTAACAGAAAGCCAAAAACGACACCTACATCAACAACATCGATATCGCCGGTCATGAACCTTTTAGTGCAATTTGGCTGGAAATTGAGAAGAGAAAGAGCGACATCGCTTGCTGCACCTGCATGCTTCACAACTAGAGAATCCCGAATCGACTGAAGACCATATCCAAGAGCGTGAGAACCATTACTCAAACCTTTTCCAAAGAAGAGGACTTCTTCTGCCCTATTATCAACTAGACAAGCCAGTTGAAGAGAGAGGAAAGTTAGATCCATTAGAGGATCAAAGAGACAGACACCAGCAAAGATGCAAGCATACTCTTATAGCATCTTCTGGTGCTCAATCAGGATAAATTAACCCTACAAGATTTAAGCTCCTAGGAGCATATTGACAATATGAGGCAGTAGGAAAGGGATAAGGGCATCTACGGATAGCGACCCACACTGCTAGGAGTAGGTTTGAGTGGGAGAAAATCAGATCTGGAAAGGAGAATATTTGGGTCATGAGGAGCCGACTGAGTTGCAAATGACCAAATAAAGCAGACACTGAAAGGGAAGAGCTTATAAACAAGATAAAGAGGTACATGACCTCAGATCGGAGACGACTCCGGAAAACCATGTCAAATCGGCATGCGGGAATGAACTGGAAAAGGTAAAGCCGATAGTACGAATAAAAGGCTAAAAACTAGAAAGATGAGACTCTCCCAACTCTCAAGCCAAGAAAGGGTCTAGATTTGGCTAGAGAGGGGGAGGAGGAAGAGAACTATGTTTCTGGTTTTTCTCTAAAGAGAAGGCATATAAAAGTTTTTAGAGAGAGAAAACCGTTCATGGCGTATGCTTGTTAGTTTGCAGAGAATGATAATGGCGCCATATTGAAGAAAAAAACACAAATCAGTGAAAACGTACATTACAACTAGTGCTGTTGTGACTATAGGACTATGAGGAGTTAGATCAGCACTTTACTTTGTGTAATATCGCATCATCAATATGCATACGTACCCTTGCTTTCTGATTTTCCAACCAAATCACGCCCGTCATTTCTAATTAACACCTACATCTTTGTTAGATGTTACTTTCGGAGTTCAGAAGACGTCAGGCTATCAACTCATCTCCATGCATGACTCGACCTTAGTTGCTGGAATGCCTGCGATATCCGCCCAGTGACTCAAAGCATTTACCTGTGGCTAAACTTTTTTGATCCGTAGAGAAGAAACGAACATTCCAGGGTCGAATACTTGGGAAACAAAATATCTAACAAAACGAGTAGCTAATAAGTTTATGTTAGAAAGAAAATATGTCAAATATATATTATAAATATATAATAACATAAATTTATTATAATTAAATAAATAATTATAACTAAAAACTCATAATACAAACATGATGATGAACATTAATGTTACCAACTCGAATTCAAGGATATGAGGATGTTGAAGGAAGTCGAGTCGTGTGTCACACACTTTCCTTAAAACAAATTATGTCTCATCTTCGGTGCAAAAGTTTGATAGCACTTGTCTCCCAAGATACAACGACTGCTTATCCCTTGAAGCTGCACTGCTACTAAGGATACTGAATGAATTTGAAGTACCTTCGTCTATCACCAGAACACAACTTAGAGAGGAGGAGAGAGAACTCAAGTAAGGAGAAATGCTTTTAGTTGGTGTGTCTGCAACGAGGGATGGAGTCACCTATTTATATTGGTGGGATTGGAGAAAAAACTTAAATGTCATGAATGTTATAACCTTTCATTAGCCCACTACCATGTCATTGATTCATGTTGTTACAAAAACCAAAAGACAAGGAAGTTGAAAGATCAACCATTACATGCATTACTTTGGTGACTATTTTTATTCACTTTTAACTATCAAAATGATTACAAAAAAAATCTTTTATTTCTATCATTTTCCAACAATTTCCCACATGAATGAAATAGGCGACCAAAGACTCGATAAACTTGGTGATAGATATCTACGGTTGAAACATGCTTAGGATAGGTAGGTTTTATACTTTGAACCTTCCCTTGTGAAAGTATGCTGACTTTACTAACTACACAGTAGACGCCATGTCTTTGAACTGTTCGTCATTTATGTAAATGATAACATACTTCACACATGAATTTTCCTAGTTCTCACTTGGAATTTAGGTAAGTGTTCCATGTTAATTAGTCTTTGCAAAGTACCATAATTAACATGTCATAGTCTGTCATGCCACAAATTGGAAGACTCAAGTATATAAGTGAAAGTACTAGCTTCATTCATATTTTTGACAATAGTCATTACATTCAATTTGAACATTCTACCACTCATATAACCATTACCCACATACATTCCACTCTTAGACAAAACAACTTTGACAGACTCGATCACAATGCAGAAACTATTAGTGTTCAGCAGTGCATCAGAGATAAGGTTCTTGCGGATATCAGGAACATACACAACATTGTTTAAAAATTAGCTCCTTTCCAGAGGTCATCTTTAGAATCACCTTGCTCTTGCCCTCAACGACAGATGTGATCGAGTTCCCCATGTACATTATCTCCCCATCAGTGCAGGGTTCAAATTTGGAGAACATTTTCTTATCAGCACATACATGGCGAGTTGCTCCAGTGTTGAGCCACCATTCCTTTGGGTTTGAGCCCACCATGTTCACCTCAGACACCACTGTCACATCTCGATCCTAGAATTATTTTACAGTTAGTTACTTTGGTCTTTAACCATTTAAAGTAATTGTTTGACCGTAAAGTTGACTTTTTATAAAGTCAAGAATTTGGAAAAACATTCTTCATGAAAGTTGTAGAGGACGTCGATACGAGTTCGTGGACATGTAGCACTCTTAAATCGGAGTTCGTATGAAGAAGTTATAAGGGTCCAAAATCAGGGACATATGAGTAAGTTTATAAAAGGCTATAAATAGCCCAAAAATTTCAGAAAAGGGCAGAAAATCTGCCGGAGCTTCTCGGCGTCGCCGTTACCGACTCAGTCCACCTCAGGCCGCCGCACTGGTCCCAAAAAGAGCGTCTCTAAATCTACTTCAATTCTAGGTAAGCTTTTCGACCTATCTCTTTATGGTTTAGGAGAAATTTCAATTTAATTACCGAGTGTACAATATGAGATTTAGATCTGATTTCTCCCTCCTCAAGCCACCAATTTGAAAGTTCTATATATGGTTAGAATTAGTTTTAGGAATACTACTCACTCCTAAAGTTTGGTGAATTGATTTGGAGTGTGGAGGGAGAATCAAATTTTTGAAGTTTTGAAAAAATATTTCGGATTTTTACTTTTTAGTTCAATTAACCTAGTTAGAGGCCGAATTGGCCTTCGATTTAAACTAGAAAGTTGTTCCAAATGATGAGGCGAAGCTACTGTTAAAATTTGATGGTGATCGGATGTCGTCGGAATTTAAGCCGGAATTTTTGGAGGAGTTTTGGTTATATATTGGAATTTTTCAAGTTTAATATTATCGGCGGATAATAAAATATTATTCCGGCCATCTATTATTGCTGATTAAGGTTGGGAAAATATTTTAAGAACTCCTAAGCTATTGTTGAAGGTCGGGGATTTTTGTTGATTAAATTTGAGTGTTTTGGCCCAGGGTAACGTTATTGCCAATTTTAAATAATTATTTGTTTGACAATTGAGATTTATTATTATTTGTTGGACAGGAGATGAAGAGTTTTCGCTTGAGAAGCAATCCGGATTTCGTCAGGCTAAGGCCAAAGTTTGTGAGTGGACTTTTTATTTTAAACCGTGCATGCTCAAATATTTTTGAATATTTATAAACAACATGATTTTGTTAATTTAATGAGCCGGTGGGGCCACGAAGGTGGGTTGCTCCACTCCTAGACACTCCTTGTATTGTCGGCTGAAATTTTTGTTATGTCGATTATATTTAGAAATGCATTGTTTTATGGCCATTGTTTTTAGGGCGGTCGGGGAACCGTGCCTCATGCATGTTTTAAATTACGGGGGAGGAGTCATATATTATTGACTTTTCGTATTTGTTTTCTTCGCCATGAAGGGTCGTTATATAAATATATATATATATATATATATATAGTAGCTTTATTTGGCTCCGATCCTAGCCTTAGAGACTCATTGTCATGGTGGAATCTCTCCGCCATGAAGGGTCGTTCATTGCTTAGTAACCTCCAGAAGGCTCTAACCCTAGTCTGGGAGACTCTCAGTCATGGTGAAACCTCTTTCCCTATTTTTAATGTTGATTTACAAGCCAATGAGATTGGCATTTTACGTTTTGGTTTCCGGAATGATTATTTAGGATTCTTTCCTGACGAGGCATGCATATGGATTTTCTGGAAATTTAAAGGGAGAACATAAATTCATTATTTTCACACGCTTGGATATTCTTTTGTCCACTCACTCTAACGTTGTGTTTTTAAATGTTTTCCCCTAGGCCCTTAGTTTTCAAATTCCCGGTGTTGCAGAGTTGCTGAGAGGAGGTCATGCGTACTGAAAATGAGACATAGTCAAATTATTTTGTGGTCGCTATTTAGTCTATTTAAGTATTACTTCCACGTAGAATGCTCTGAATACCCTAATATAGTGTTTAGTTGTATTCGATTGTGGAAGTGTTTTCGTTGGATTGCCGGTAGGGTTTCCGATAAAAATTTCTCTTAAGATGGACCCCGTAGGGTTTACTTCGGGTTAAAGTGGTTAACCTGGGGTGGGTCCTAACAGTTGGTATCAGAGCCTTAGGTTATCGCTTCCTGTTATTACCTCATGTATTTGGTAGCACTTAGTGTCTATAGAGTGACGGTCCGACTGCGGCGGATCCATCGGCATTTTATGCTTGAGATGCTCAGTGTTATTAGGGATATGAGTTAGTAGTTTATATTGTATTTATGGACCGGGTGGTTCCATAAATGTCTGCATATTCAAGACTATGTCTCAATACGCTAACCTCTTAGAGAGTTCCTGAAAGGAAATGGTAAATAATTGGTGATTTCCTTTTGTGCGTTTGTGTGACTAATTGAGATTTGGATTACAGTTCTGAGTTAGAAACTCGAGTTGGGAACTCGTATTATTTCATGATGTTTCGGCATCTTGTGCAAATGCCCAGAGAACGAAGCATATGATTCATGCTTTGGAGGCTATAGTGAAAGTTGGTAAGGATGGATTTGTAGAAGCCTAAGGTGAGGCGTTGGTATCTAAGTTGCGAGACTCTTAGAAGTGAAGAGTCGGAAATGATATTAAGAGTGTTTTAGTTCACGTATTAGAAAAACAAGTTTTATATGTCTTTTCTTATGAGTTTCAAGTGTGTAAACGAGAAATTGAATTGAAATACGAGTTGGGAACTCGTTAATGAGATATTTATTTGGGCTTTGGTGGAAATGTTAAGTTGGGAATCTGATGCCTATTGGTTGTGTTGTAATAACATAATCGTGTCCTGGCGTAGTTGGTGTAGACCATTAGTAAAAAAAGAAGAAAGTACTTGAGTTGGAAAATTCAGGTACTAATATAAGTGGCCCATGCAAATGGAATGTCGAGAGAAAAATGTAAAATGTGTGGAAATGGTCAAGTAAAGTTAGATAGAGTGAGAAGCGAGAGAGTAAAGGATATAGGAGTAGATGGACGATATTTATGATTATTTTTTGGCTAAGAGAAGACACTGGAATTGTGTAAGTTGTCGAACATCAATTATAATATTTTTATTTCTCGAGTTTTGGGTTGATTAAAAGTCGTCGGTCCTAGTGTTGTGGCTAAGGGGATGTTGTGGTTCGGATAAGGAATTTAGTATTTGAATCGTGCCACTAAATGGTTAGAATTTTAGAAATTATAAGAATATTGAGTAAGTTAAAGGATGCTTATTATGAGGGCATGGTGAGATCTTCAAGATAGTTAGAGTTGGAGGTCAGGATCCTAGAGTTGTCGGACATTTTAGAAAGGTGGTAAGTATAGCCTTGAGTTATATATGGTAGGTCGGAATTTAGATGGCAATGGTCATTCCGACATGTGAAGAAGTAAAGAGTATATGAATGTCCTTAAATAATTAACTTTATTTTGTGACCATAGTCTGGCTGTTAATGACACTTGGTCCCATGGTGGTGATTAGTTGTGGCATGTTGATGTGGAAATCTATCCACTCATTGATTATTATTAAATTGATTATATTCTTGATCAAAGTATTGTGATGTAACATATGTAAGGATACATAAATTATCTCCACTGCAGTAATAGGTAGCATCCTCAAATTTCGAGTCTGTGGAATATGGACATTAGTGTCTGGAGGATAAAGATCTGATGTAATTTTATCGAAATCCTATGAGGGATGAAGAATCGATAGTAATGATGTAATCACGGGCCAATTAAGTAGTGACCCTACTTGATCTGGATTTCGATTTGGCGACAAATTGTAGAGCCTTGTGTATTGAGTGGTAGTAAGAGAGTTGTGAGAAGTTGTTTATTAAAATGATTGCATTTTGGTGGTTATGTTTTGCAGTGATTTCAGGAAAGGAGTTCCCTGATGTTTCAGAATGTATTTCTTCTTTAGAGTTTGTGAATGGCAAGCAAATTACCAAAAGGGCGGCGTTCCCTATGACTATCATTGAGTGATGAGACTACTTACTGATCTCGGTATGACCTAAGAGGTCATCCCTTGTGTTCATTAGTCAGTATTAGGGTAATGGGCTGAAATCATTCCGTGGATGTATGATATTTCCTACGGGTTGGAACTGAGTTAATAACAAGAATTACAAAGGTGTTGACTTCATAATTAAAAAATTTGAGATTTTGAATGTTTTGTTGGGTTCCCGAGAATGGAGCAGACTTGGATGTAGTGCGGAAGACAGAGGCCATAGACAATTAAGTGGTGATTCTGCTTGAATCCGAATCTGACTAAGTGATAAATCTTGAGCCACAAGTATTTATGTGCAGCGAGAGAGCTGCGATGAACTGCGGGAGCAGTGAATATGAGCTGTTGGAACAGATGTTGACTCAAAAAGTGTTTTGAGTCAAGGGTTATAAGAGATTTAATATTAAAGGTGGCAAATTTACCCCTATGTAGAGCGGTGATCTTTTAGGGATTGTATTGGGGTGGGATCCCATACTAATCTAAGGATGACCTGTGAGGTCAATGTTATTTGCAGATGTGGTCATCAATCTGGGTTACAGAAATTGGCCGAATCATGATGTTGACATATGGTTATGGTTTCAATTGGACTATTAATAAATGTTGGCGAGGTACATGACTTTTGAGTTTGAAGTTAGAAATCGGTTCCCTCTCGAGCAGGAGTTGAGAGTGTAAGTGCGTTTTGATTTCTGTCCTAGGTATCAAACTGGGGTAGTTGGCGAGCTTAATTTGTGGTGATAGTTCTTGCAAGAAAATTATTTGGTTTATGAAATATGACTCGATATTTATCGCACGGGTAGTGTAGAAGAATGAACATCTAAGGCTGTTTTCAGACGTCGCCGTTTCTGCCGTCGTCGTTTCTGATGCTCAGTGCAACTAGATAAGGTGTGACTTTTATTGTTGCAGTTGTTCGTTAGAATTTTTATCGATGGGAAAGTAGTGGCACCTGAGAGGTGTACGAGGATTGAAAATATTTTTGCCCTCGAATTGTAAATTGTAGTGAGACTGGGTATTGTTGGGAATAGGAATAACAATGTGTGGTCCGGTTCAGGATAGTTTTAAGGTGAACCGGGAGTGTGGTAACATTTGGTGGTATGTTAAGGCTCTTTAGATGAGAAGGATGTTGATGTTCTCACTAGTTTGTCACATGGATGGCATTTGGTCTGAGACACGAAATTTGATAATTAAAGTGTGATGCAATTATGCGTCACTCAAGGGTTGATGTAGAGGATGATGAGACTCGTGGCGTCTTGTCAAGCGAGTTAGGTGACTCGCTGATTCCCAATGTAAGTTATTTTAATGCCTCAGTGTTATTGGCTTGAATAGGAGAGAAACAAGAAGTATTATTGACTTCTCGAGATTGCATTAGTTTACTGTTGTAAAACATGTCAAATATTGCAAATATATAATAACATAAATTCATTATAATTAAATAAATAATTATAACTAAAAACTCATAATTTAAGCATGATGATGAACACCAATGTTACCAACTCGGATTCAAGAATAGGAGGATGTTGAAGGAAGTCGAGTCATGTATCTCACACACTTTCCTTAAGACAAATTATGTCTTCTCTTCGGTGTAAAGGTTTTATGACACTTGTCTCCCAGGATACAACGACTGCTTGTCCCTTAAAGCTGCACTGCTACTAAGGACACTGAACAAACTTGAAGTACTTTCGTCTATCACCAGAACACAACTTAGAGAGGGAAGCTGTGAACTGATTGATATTTTGGATCAAATATATGATTCGCCTCTATCGTATCTTTTTTAGAACTTTTGCTCCAAGTACATACAAGATCGCAAATAATTGGTTTAACTGATACGTAACTGAAAGTTCAGAGCCTTAAAAGCACAGTACCAGCATAATCTGACAGATATTTCTGGAAATCGAATTAGCTACCTTAAGGATGAACTATGGAGGGATACGAATTCCTCCAACAAACCCAGCTTCGAGTCAATCGCTAGCTTAGAATCTGCCTCAAGAAGAACTATAAACTACGAGAAGAATCTGTAAATCGAGGAATCTAAATATATGTTCTAAGTTGGGGCGGCATTATTACATGGGGGTGGCATTCACCAACAGTTGCTGTTGGGTTGCTTGCTTCCTAATTTAACCATAATGTATTATCATTAGATCATTATAGTGCAAAATCCATGACAGTTGGAAAAATGGTGGGAGTGAAATGAAGAGTTTCAAAAAGGGGGACCGATCATATTGCGTTTGATGATGCATCTTATACACTAGTTCCGGTCCATGCTCTCTATCATCTCAAGCCTAGCAAACATAGCCACACCAGTAAACTAGCCTGATACGTGCCTCAAGATTGCAGATTCCAAAACCCTTATACTTACCATTGGGCTCTTGATCAATTGATACAGAAATATAATAAAGGTAGTTACTATGTTGTTGAGATGATTCACACTCAATAAAACGAAATTTGAATACCTGTAAAGCACTGTAAGCAAATTTCTCTATGTAATTTTCGTTTTACAATTGTAACTACGAACACTATCCACACCCTAACGAACTATCAGGCAGTTTCAAGAATCATAAATACACAATAAATATAACCAGTCATAAAATTCATACATGATTGAATATATTTAAGGAAATTGTGCATATATTTCATCTTGGATTCGAACCATCAGATACAACATTCATTATGCATGTCCTGTCATACACAAAATACCTGACCTGCCCCTTCCACTACATCATACAAAATTGTAATTTCCATCCACACCTACCATCTTCCGGCGCGTGCCCCTCACACGCCCGCCTGTAAAAAGCGTGCAAGCTGAGTAGGGTTGACGATGCCAGCAAACTGAGCCCCATCCGTCTTCAGCAAATCAGCAACCTCCACGTACCTCTCCAGCTTCTCGTACTGCAGCTCGGCTTCGGCTACGCACCGATCCGGGGATTTCACCACCGGTGGCTCTTCTCCGGCGGATCGGGCGGTCGGGTCCCAGACCTTCCCGAGGAGGGTGCCCTTGGTGAGAAACTCGTGGGCCAAATAGCCAGCCAGGAGGTGACCGGAGGCCAGAGCCGGCGACTCGGCTTGATGGGAGAGCTTGAGCGTCTTGGCTGGGTTGTGGGGCGCGTTGAGTGAACTCTCCCGCTCCTTGCGCTTGGGGGCGTTGTTATTTGATGACGCAATGGTCGTCGACATCCGACGTGGCGGCAAACGCATCGTTTTGGTGTTCATGGCTGTTGGGGTGCATACCACGTCGGCAGCAACAGCTCATTAAATTTCAAACACAAACCCAGCCCAGAAGATAAAATTTCGGGTGAGGAAAACTTGTTTGCTAAGTAGAATACAAAACGACAGAATCAAGTGGTAAAAATAATTGACAGTAAAAAGTGAAATTAACAAAAGGGGTTGAGAGAAAACAGGACCCACCAAAACACAACAAAAAATCAAAATTTGAAAAAGAAAAAATTGGCTAGGGTTTGGGCGGAGGCGGATTTGGCCGTGACGGTGGCCGAAACTGGAGAAAGGTAAACGGCGGCGAAAGAGAGATTAGAGAGAGAGGATGATAAAAATGATGGTGTAGAAGGAAATTGGGGTCTTTATATTTATAGAAGAGTGCGTGATAGAATACCCTTGGATATTTGGGAAATCACGGGAATACCGGGGGAAGGAAAAGACGGCTGTATCCCTGTGGGTCTTGGGGTAGGGGATTGGCAGGCCGAAAAGATCAAACAATGATAGCGTAGCCTGTTTAGCCCAATTAATGTAACAATGCAAGATTTGTATTGACAAAAATTACTGTTGTAAACCAAGTTATTACCGTAAAGGATAGGGTTTAGATATCAATAGTGAGGAGAATAACTAACAATCTTTCACTTCATGAACTCAATAAGAAAATCGTGATATCACCAATTCAAGAACTTAACTTCACATCCTAGTTCACAAATCCAAAATCAGAAACAAACCAATTATAAAATCTAATTAATCTAGACCTAGAAATCTAATGGATGCGCATAAAGAACTCATCGGAGATAACGAGGTTGAACTACACGACGAACAATTCTGAAGCATCGGGGACAAGGTCTTGCAATTCGCCGCCGCAGAACCTCTCCTAACCCAATCGAAGACGAACTCAGAGATGAAGTTGAAGAATTCAAGGAATCGTCTCCTCTCAATCGAGGACGAAGGCAAGGTTTTTTTTTCCAGAAGAGAACATCTACTTTGTCCATTTGGGGCAGCTTAATCTTTATAACAAGCTAGGTATTAAGGTTAGCAGGTTAGTGGAGAAGTGAGGTTTGACCGGATCCTGTATGCTAAAGCCTATAGTAGTAATATAGGATCACCAAAACTAATTTATTAGAGATTGACACATAAGTACCAGCTTTCAAGCCTAAAAGTGTAGGCATTTATAAGGCCCGGACCAGCCTGGTTACATAAGGGCCCGGCCCGGCCCGGCTCAAGATCAAAAAAAAGCCTTGCCCAGCCTGTCTCTGGCCGGTCAGGTCCAGGTTTTTTTGTTCCAACGGCTTTATGCCCAGCCCTAATATGAACTTGGCCATTTCTTCAATGTATATATTCACATGTTAGTTAGGATCGACTTCATGTCACATTTGAATCGGTTTTGTAAGCTCCATCTTCATTGCTTAATTGTGTGCCCTTCTAATATATACGAACCTTTATAATAAAGACTAGTTGAGGTTGTTTTTGTTTATGGTTAAAAATACTTATTTTTATCACATTTTGACATCTTATTCTTTCAATTTTTAGATCTACATAAATATATCGCTTTACAATTTTTCAGTTAAATTAGTGATTGTTAAGGTAATAAAATATATTAAATTAATGAACAAACCAAATATATTTATCAAATATGAACTTTTCAAGTTCATAAATGTTAAATCACACTTATAAGTTATAAATGACTTAACAATTTTCAATATGACTGAAATAGAAAGACCAACTAAATAGCCACCCTGTCTTAACGACTTTCAATCAAATAAGTTTTATCTTTTTATCTTGCTCGCTCTATTGTATCAGTCCAGCTAAATAACCACTGTCACACCTGGGGAGGGAGAGCTACAATGACCACAATTTTAAGCCAATAAGAAGCCAACACATCTGATGGACGTGCCGACCACTTATTAACCTAAAGTCGTAGACGATTTAACAGGTAAAGTAAAATTTACAACTTGAGTGGCACTACAAGAATTCCACAAAACATCTATCAGAGTTTTCCAAATTCGCGGAAGATGGACAAATTAAAAGGGTCAATTAAAAACTTTAGCGACAACAATAAAAACATATAACAGGGTTAATAATTTAGGAAGACACCCTTATAATTTTTGTTAAACACTCTGGAAAATGACGTGAAGGGTAGAGCAAGAAAAATGAGTACGGCTTGGACGAAACACCGAGTAGGAAATGAAACCACACACATAGCTCATTCTATCTATTCCGTCACAGTACACAGTACATGTAAACAACCTATTGTAGGGGTGAGCGTCGTCCTCGCTTGCTCACGTATAGGCCCACCAATGCTAGGTTTGAAATCTATAAAACCATATATATATATATATATATATATATATATATTTGAGCTCGAAATAAAACCATTTAGAAAAACCTTGGCACACAAAAATCACTATTTCATATCTTTAGAGGAAAACTATACAATATGCTAAAACATAGGCCAGAGCGCTCAATGTACAAATACAGCCTACAGGTCTTCACGAATCTGGGGGCCAACTACCTATACGCTCGATGACAAATAGTAGCGAAAATGTTCATTTATAGCTAATGTCCAACATATCACTTATAGTAGCATGCCACACTTACGACTCACTTCTCTGTACAAGACGAGCATAATCTAGGTGAAAATATAAACAAGGCATTACCCCTTCGGAGGTTCACGGTCATCGACATCGTCAGATTACTTTAGACTAGGTTCCATCACTCTCAGGCCAAGCACCGGAAATCAGGACAATGATACTACTTTTTGATCCGAATCATCACTTAGAATCATTTGCGTCTAGCCTCGGGTTTTCTAGGCCTAATCATAAATCATTTATCACATAATATATTGAAAAATTTCCAGATGCATCGACCATGAACATACAAAAATAATGCACTTTCATATATAGAGGCAAAACAACTAACAAAGGGGGATTAGCTTTCCTTACCTGGAATTGTCGTTCCATACGTAAGCTCCAAACTTCCAAGTACCACCTCGAAAATCTCAGGTCTACGCGTAAGCTAACTCGTCCAATGAATCACTGCAGAATAGAGTAGCTCAGTAACGAAGTAACAATAACAGTCCAATTGACCTCAGAATTCTTAGTTTGACTAGGATTGACCACATTGACCAACCAATTCCTTTTATGACTCTGTAACCTTTTAACTTGCTTTTTCGATTATCGACTCTTAAGCTCTATTAAACGGAAACGACGCATTTTAAAAGGTGTCAAAGACTACCTCCTCGGCATTCTGCAAGATTCATTGCCTCACCGGGACAGCCACCGGATTCCAGCGACTTGCCGAAATCTCCTACAGAATTTTTGGTCACGTTGCCGGAAATTTGCCATAGCCTCCCCGTAAGTTCCGGATTCAAAGTTATCGACATAGGGACAGAAAAACACGATTCAATTACAGTTTCAACAACAACAACAACAACATAGTAGCAAAACAAACAAGATTTCCTCACCTCCGATCTGCTCCAAAATCAAAAACCTGTGGCTTCTCCATGCCAAGGCTCTGGCTCAACTATACAGAACTCTAGACCTCTAATCCTCTGTCACTATCTCCACCTAAAACAGCACTGCAACACCTCAGTTTCTCACAACCAAATCACCAAACCCCTACCTCATCCTAGTTCGATGGTCGCCGCTCCATAACACACTAAGAGGTCTAATTGGACTGAAGCCACAGACTTCGTAATACCTCAATGAGCTCGCTAGAACTCCAAGAATGCTCGTCGCCGGTGGAGGAACCGAGACCCAGAAACACATAAAAAAGGGTAATCGAATTAGGGTTCGATTTGAAGCGATTAAAGGCATGAAAGGAAGAAGAAGGAAGGAGGAATGAAACCCTACCCCTTGTTGTCTTCGTTGTCGCCTGAGCTCGCCAGGAACCGGTGAACACCGCCGTTTGGTCTCAGCGTCGATCTCCCTCCACGGTGGACGCCAAGATGATTGGGCTAGGTTAAGGAAAAAGAGAGGAAAAGAATGGTGGTGGTGCGCCACCGAGTGGTGGCGGGAATCACCGGCGTCGGGCGGAGGACGCCGGAATAGGAGGAGAGCTCGGGGAGCTCGAGTTGACCCGAAATGGGGTCTTTGACTTCGGTCAAAGGCCTCAAGCATTTTTATAGGCAAATTGACTGCCCAGATTTAATCTGAAAAAGATCCAACGATCCAGATTTAATTAAGGGTAAAAAGTATTTGGTTAAATAGTAAAACTTATTTACCGGAACGGTAATTAAAAATTACCATAAACTTCAGAAATTCTTAGAAAATAGGCGAAAGCTCCGAAAAATATTCCAAAAATACAAAGAGACTCATATCGACACATACTATGACATCGAGCATTTAAATAAGGAATTTGAAAAATTTAGAAAAACTCGATATTGAACGTGGTCGTTAACTTGTCAAGTTATCGAGTGCGACTTAAAACCTCAGTAACTCGTCATAAACTACAGTAAAAATATACGGGGTCTCACAACCACTTTGGCGACCAATTTCATTAAAAAACGAACAACAAGCACCCTATCAGAATTACTAGCTTGAACATTATTTAGCTTCTTAAAAGCATATCAAGGAAAATGCTATGGAGTTGCATACAATAATAAAAGGGGAAGTATTATTTCCCAAGCCTTTCTGTTCTACCTAGGGCTGCAATTCAGTTTGGGACCAGGCGAAAACAAACCGAATATTGTGGATTTAATAAATCGGAACTTGGTAATTGAAATAGAAATAACCGAATTCGAGAAATACCAAAAAAATTGGTTTGATTTTTGGTAAATACCGAACTGTTAGCTATTTAAACACTCATATTTGTAAATAAGATTGTTCACTTTAATCTAAACACAAACATTACCGAAAATATGAATGAGAAGTAATGCTCCGTATAAAAATATTGAAAAGTTTATATCTCAACGATATAGCTCCTCATAGGGAATCATAAGAATAAATAAGGTCTACTGCTTTAATCAAGACCCAAACATTACAACAAATATGTGATTTTTTTACCATAGTTGTATTTCACCATACTAATCACCTATTTCACAATATTTTCAAAAACTTTGATTTCTCTCTGCGATTGGTTCAAAAGATGTATGCTTGCATATAGTTATACCACATTAGTAGACATATTGTGGTTTTAATGATTAGATTTTCAAAAAAAATGCTTTCTTTATTGTTTCTTTATATTATAAAAATATGTTTGCTGAAAAATTTGGCAATACCGAAAATCAAAATATTGAATTTGGTAAAATTTATCTCGTACCGAAAATTTAGCTGATTTTTAGTAGTCAAATTTCATTGCCAAAAATGTTAATTTTAAAATTGATAACTCTTATGACCGATTTGAACTGATCAAATGAGACAGTTAGTTCTACCATGTGTGTACGTGATGGCTTTTCTGTGTAACCTCGTCTCATATCATCACGGAAAAGAAAGGAAAGAGAAAAAAGCCTTTGCTGACAATTGAGATGACGCCTTTCATAAACAAAACATAAGAATTAATGGTCAAAATTAATAATTTGAGTATTATAGAGTTGGCTTAATTGGGCTTAAGTAGACCCGTCGACATTAGAACATGTACTAATATAAATTAGGTTTGACTAATTATATATACGACGAAATACCACAAGGGAGCAACAAGAGTACGTAGGTCTACGTACACAACCATTATTGATTTTCTAGCCTTCAAAGTACGGCAGATCAAATCACTTCTTTGCTAATTAATCATACCAGCAGGCTCGCTCCCTGCAGTAGCCATGCACACAGTAGTAGTCGATGCAAAACATCTACCAAAATCATCTGCTGATCAAGATGGCTGCATTGCTACAAGCAATGCAGTGAACCTTCGATCATTGCTACAAGCAATGCAGCGAACCTTCGATCATTGCTACAAGCAATGCAGCGAACCTTCGATCATTGCTACAAGGGCAGCGAACCTTCGATCATTGCTACAAGCAATGCAGCGAACCTTCGATCATTGCTACAAGCAACTGCAGCGAACCTTCGATCATCGTCATCTAGCTTCCGAACCCGTATACAAATCCTTACGGACTGTCTCAGTCACTGGCTCGCTGCATTCCCTTCTGATTCTAGCCTTGGCAGGGTTCAGTAGTTATGCATATATAATGTATATATGTATACATACAAACTTAAACTATGTTCTATCTGGTTAGAGGGATAGAGCTAGCACTACAAAAAAGAATTGAGTTAGCCACTAAAGTTTACCACGGCTTAATTTTTCCGTCGCCGTTGGTCCAATATTTACGACGACGCAACCACAACAAACATGTCGTCGTTAAATTTTTTCGAGTTTGCGACGGCGACTGATAATCTGTGACAACAAAATGTGAAAATTACGTCGGCAAACAAACCCCGTCGCATTCTTTTCAATTAATAGCCACCGTGGCTAAATGTAAAAACACGGTATATGTTTCCTTCTCATTCTCGCTCTCCCCAAAGTTGCATCCCTCTCTCTCTCACCGAAAATCTGAAACCCTAACTCTCTCTCTCCACAAATTTGTTTCTGCTAATTAATCTACGTCATCTCATGGGTGAGTCCACCCCGGTCATCGGAGATCGGTGATAGAGAGAGCCCTCCAGAATCCTCGTCTATGCTTTTCTTTCTCCTCTGTGAGGACAACAGATGCTTGATCTATGGGTTTTCGGTTTCCATGATCTGATTGAGTGGAGGAAGGTATGTTCCACACCTTATCCTCGTGTATCTAGAGACGTTTAAGTTTCCTTGTCAGATCTGGTCTTTACAGTTAGATCTTCCATTTTGATAACTTGGTCTTCAATCAGTAGACCAGAGAAAATTGGGGAAAATGTCACCACACCTACACCAAGCGGACTGAGTTGATCGATCCGGTTCTTGATGCGTTGAGAGCTTTGACTTGTGTGAATCCGTTCTAACAAAACCCTACTTCCTATTGATTAAAATGGAAATCGAGTTTTATTATATGGATTTTGTATATGAGTACAGCTTTCGAAAAAATTTGATGTATGAAGCTGTGTTTTTCTACTTGTTCCTTGATCGTTATACTTGTAAATGAGTTTGCAATATTGCTGAACATAAATCTTGCTTGTAGCCATAGTAATGGTATTTGAAAAGATGGAAGAGAAGCGATAAAGATGGATGTTGTGTTCTAAGTGTTGTCTAATAATTTTCTTGGCTTCTTTCGCTGATGAAAAGTTCACTCCTTACGAAATGTATTGTGGTTCTTCATAGATTTATATAACAGTTATTTCTTGTCTAATAATATGCTCTTTAGATGCTTGATTATGGATCTGGGGTTGTTTCACTAGGTGTGTCATAAGGTTTATCTAGTTATAGCTGGACATAAAACCCACCTGCTCCCTTTTGAGTGTCCCGGTGTTTAGGAATATGTAGTATGAGGCTATGATGTGGTTATACTGTTATTATAGCTGTCATAAAATGTTCGTTATAAAAGCTCAGCTTTGACGTTTTTATGTGAATATACATGTGAACCTGGCTGATAATCTGAGGGATTCTCATAATGTGTAAGTTGCATATGCAGGCTATTGTTTTATTAAGTATGCAACCTTAGAAGAAGCTGATCGGGCCATTAGAGCTTTGCATAATCAACATACTCTTCCTGGGGTGAGTTTTCCAACTGTTAGAGTTTTAGCATACATCTTCATGGTCATTTTAGAGCTAGAATTTCTTTAAAAGAGATTTTCTAGATTAAGATATGCAATTTCTTGAAAAGAGATTTTTTAGATTAAGAGTCTGCATTAATTTGTTTAATGTATTTGTCTATTTTATTTTGATTCTTATTTGAAAAATTTGCAGGTTGGATAATTTACTGATATAGTAGATATGTACAATGAAGATCTTTGCACCTTGCCTCATAAGAAACTATGTTGTGGTTTTATAACAAGTTCCACCAACTTATCTAATAAAAAGTTATTGTGCCATATCTCTTATTTTGTCTTGATCAATTGATTATACACATTATATAAGTTCCCCTTGTATATAGATATGTCTGTGTATGATGTGCTCTACAATTAGTGAATTTTTTTACGACAAAACAAAACAATTGAAACTTGGGTGAATAGTTAAATTCAGTCTGGACTGACTGAATTTTCTTGATACCTTTTCCATACTAACATAACTAATATATGTACAGTTGTTGTCATAGTCATCTACTCGTTGTCATACCATATACATTGTGCTACTCTAAGAACTTATTCCTCTATCATGACTCAGAGATTCATTGTTAGTATTTCATTAGCTGAAATTCAAAGTTCCTCAATATTCAGTCTGATAGATAATTATAATTGAACTTTCCTTTCAAGTTGGACAAATGAGTCATATGTATTTGAGATAGTCATGATTTTCAAGATGTCCTGATGGAAGCTTTGGTTCTGAAAGCTTTGGCTTAGTTGCTTGCACTTAGATGATTTTATGCTTGTGTCGAGGAACTAATTGGTAGAAATATTTAGAACTTGATGTGCTTGTTTTGATAGAATGATAGTTTCAGATGTAAGATTGACATTTAATTAAGTGTAACAATCCTTCTTCTAATATGTTTAATTTCTTTTTACACAGTTTTTTGTCCAAAAAAAATCTGGCAAGCTAATATATGCTTGTCAGATATTTTTTTTAATTCAAAATACAACTTTGCGACGACCTTTTCAGTGGTTGACTGTTGTCGCCATCATTTGGCGACGGCTCGTTGCCGTAGCCTATAGCGACAGCTCGTTGCCGTAGCCTATAGCAACGGCCACGCCCTCAACGACGACGACAAAAATGTCGTCGCCTAGCCGTCGATGTTGCTCTTTTGTGATGGCAAACTGGCTTTTGGCGACGACATTCGACCATGACTAACTGAATTAAATTTTGTAGTGTAGATTAATTTCATGCATCCAAATTAGACCAATACATACTATGAGCACCCAACAAGTTCATCTTCTATATCCTAGAGTTATTGATACGTTTCTGACCTAGTTAGAGCATATTCAGCGATGCCCTTCCATTATGACAAATGACAACAAATTTGACAATTTGAGGGAGAGAAAGTATGCAATGAAAGAAATAGAAGGCAAAAACTGTCTTGGGTCCCACAAGCGAAGCAACAAATATCAAAGAGGCAAACAAAATCTAATTGTCGTTGTGATTAGCAGCAATTGGCGAGACCCATGCATGTGAGCTTCTGCCAGCACCCTTTTTTTAAACTTGACGCTTGTTTTTCCTCACCAATGGCTACAACAATTTTTTCTCTATAAATACCTAATTTTTTCTATCATCTCAGCATCTTCTTGACTGTGTTGCTGTCTTTTCTTCAACAATTTTGCAAAAGAATCTCATTGTAGTGATGTGGGAATATGGCGAAGTAATTGACGAAAGTGTTTTTGAGGATTTGGAAATGAGTTGTGAAGATTAAGTGAGTATAGAGTGGGTGATGCAGCTTATTTATGGTGAATTTCAAATCATTGAATTTGAAGATCATGTTATGTGTCAAATTGTCATTCGTTGAATATCCTATCAGAAATCCAATGACATTATTTGACAGACAGACTCACACATGTATTTTTTGGTTGGTCAAAATCTTATCAAAAATCGAGTGACAATATTTGGTCGACAAACACACACGCGCCACCTTTTGGTTGATCAGAAATTCTATCGAAAATCTATAACATTATTTCAGTGATAAGAATACCTGAAAATGTCAAGTGTCGTCTAACAATTGATTGATTAACACATAAGAAATCTCAAAAAATAAAACATTTAATCAATGAATAGTAATTGCTAATTTGTCAGAGCTACATCGCTGTATAAAAACTGGTTCATAAAAGCAAGTTACAATGAATAGTAAATGATTGATGCAATTAAATTGGTGGTTTATTAATTTGATGGAGAATCATGGGTGCGCGAATTTATACTGTTGAGTCAGCTATGATTTTCTTAACCGACGGAAACAGTTTTGTCGGCTAGGAGAAAAAGTTCGTCGACTAAGAACCTATTAGCCGACAGAATACGTTCGTCGGAAATTTTCGTCGACTAAGCTCTTCTTAGCCAACGGATCTGTGATCCTGGCTATTTCTGTCGGATAAGAAAGCTCTTAGTCGACGGCAAATCTCTTATTCCGTCAGTTAAGACCTAAAAGCATAGCCGACGAAATCTAAACTATATTCCGTCGACTAAGATCTTTCATAGCCGAGGGAAAAGTTTATATTCCGTCGGCTGAGATTAAAAATAATATTTACTTACAAAATTGTACTACGGATATTTCGGTGTCCGATTGACTATTGTGATACCAATCAATAAACGGAACGGGCGTACAAGTCAAACACATTGCTAATGTCATGATATATGGGCTTTTTTGACCATCCGAGTTCGTTTAAGGCTTTAAAATTTAGTTTTTCTAAACACTTAACACATGAAAACACCTAAATCTGTATATATATGAGGTAGTTTGGTCAAACCTTCAACATAACAAACTCTCACCATGATGCAACGCAACTGCCCATCTATACATTTTGAGACATTTACCCCTCGATGATAGGGCTCCTTATAAGGATAAATAATGGTAAGTAGTAGGCATGTTGTGATTCCGATCATCAAAATTCACAAACAAAAATCCGACCGTCAGATATCATCAATATGTTTAAATATGTTTATGGTAAAAATTTCAACTTGATTCGATAAATTTAAGGGTTTCATCCAGACGATCAATCCTGTGAGTCAAACCCCTAAATTGCATAGACCGCAACTATCGGCACCGATACTTTACCGGAATTACGTGATTTTTCAATTGCAGACGTATTTCACCATTCCGGTCATATCTTATTTCACGACTTTTTTCGTTTGAAGCTTCTACGTATAGTTTGTTTTTGAAATGGAACATTTACTTAAAACTTAGTAAACAAGTTATACAACATTAGTAGACATGCTGTGATTCCGATGATCAAACTTGAGAAACAAAAATCCGGCCATCTAATATGATTATTATATCGAAATATGTCAATAGGAAAAAATTCAACTTGATC
This sequence comes from Comarum palustre, assembly GCA_951800085.1. Lineage (NCBI taxonomy): Eukaryota > Viridiplantae > Streptophyta > Magnoliopsida > Rosales > Rosaceae > Comarum > Comarum palustre. The sequence continues at coordinate 14,299,221 of OX637583.1, forward strand.
CGACAACGTTAAGAGCTCGATCCTTACTGTCAATCCTGTAAGTCAAACCCCTTTATACGAAAACGGACATTTAACTGTCTAAATTATGTATTTTGTCCAGACCTTCAACTAAAAATAGTTTCAAATCGATGAGACGCAACCAGTGGTATAAAAATTTTAAGAAAAATAACCACCGGAGACAGTGCTACCTCTAGAGAGAAAGAATGGAAAATTGTATTGACTACAACTATCGGCACCGAGACTTTACCGGAATTACATGATTTTTCAAACATAGATGTATTTCACTATCCCGGTCATATCTTATTTTACGACTTTTTTCGTTTGAAGCTTCGACGTATAGTTTGTTTTTAAAACGGAACATTTACTAAACAAGTTATATAATATTAGTTGACATGTTGTGATTCCGATAGTCAAAATTCAAAAAAAAAAAATCCGACCATCAAATATCATTTATTATGTTGAAATTTGTGTATGGGATAAAATAATTCTGTCAGAATTAAATAAAAAAACAAAAATTAATTTTTAACCCCTTAGCCGACGGAATTAAATAATTCCGTCTCCTAAGGTATTGCTTGGTCGACGAAATTATTTAATTCCATCGGCTAAGGGCAAAAAAATCAGAACAATTTTCCCGCGCAAAATTTTAGACCAAAGTTTCAGAAAAAATTTCAAACACTTATCCAAAATCTCTCCTCTCCCTGTTCTCTCTTCTCTTGTGTGTGGTGGTGGTGTGTGGTGTGTGGTGGTGTGTGGTTGTGGTTTTTGGTGATAGTGTGGTGGTTTTTGGTGATAGTGTGGTGGTTTTTGGTAGGGCGGCCATTTGGTTTGGTAAATACCAAACCGACCAAATATTTTTGATTTAATAAACCAAAACTTGGTAATCGAAATAACCGAAACCTAAAAATACTGAAAATGTTGGTTTGGTTTTTGGTAAATACAGAATTTACCGAAATGTAAGTTATTTAAACACTTATATTTGCAAATAAGGTTAACCACTTTGATCTGAGCACACACGTTACCCAAAATATGTAATTTTTCTACCTTAGCCGTATTTCATTATACTGATCATATCTTATTTCACATGAGTATCAAAAATTTTGCTTCCTCCATACAATTGGTTCACAAATATCTACACTTGCAAATAACCTACTAAACAAGTTATACCACATTAGTAGGTATGTTATGGTTTCTAACACTAAAATTTATAAAATCAAATCCGTTCGATTTGGTCAGTATACTTAAATACGACTATGAAACAAATTTCATCTATTTTAAACAATGTTTAGAACTTGATCAATGCGCTCAACCTTAATATGATATTACTTATTACACGAAAACGCTGTTATTTAGCCCTTTATGTCTTATTTTGATTGATACTTCCTCTCATAGCCTCTCGTATGAATGAGAAGAAATGCTTCGGTGTAAAAATATTGAGAAATTTACATCCCAATGATATGGCTCCTTATGGGGAATCATAAGAATAAATAATGATGACTGATTTGATCAAGACCCAAATGTTACAGGTAATATGTGATTTTTCTACTATAGTTATTTTTCACCATATTGATCATATCCTATGTAATAATATTTTCAGAAATTTTGCATACTCTATACGGTTGGTTCACAAAGATGTACACTTGTATATAATTAACCTACTAAACAAGTTACACCATATTAGTAGACACGTTATGGTGTCAATAACTATATTTTAAAAAAAATTGTTTCCTCTATTGTTTCGTTTTATTCAGAAAATATATTTGTTGTAAAGTTTGGTAATACCGAAAACCGAAATACCGAATTTGGTAAGATTTATCTCATACCAATAACGTTGGTTGGTTTTTGATTGTCATATTTCATTACCGAAAGCTTTGGTTTTGAAGTTGGTAACACCCATTACCGATTCGAACCAACCGAATGGTCGGCCTAGTTTTTGGAGATGGTGTGTGGTGGTTGGTGGTTTTTGGTTATAATGGTGTGCGGAATCGGAACGGCCAGATCGATAGTCGGCGGTGGATTTTCGGTGATCGATCTCCGTTTTATTTTTTTATTTTTTTAGGTTTACCGACTGAATATAGTTTTTTATTTTTTTATTTTTAAGTTGGGGTCCCCTAACTTGGATGATATTGAACCATAACTTAAGAGAGGGTTGCGTACATAGTTAATCGTACGTAACATTTTTAGAGAATGACCACTTACACAAAAAAAATAAAATTCAAAACCTAAATTAATAAATTAAAAAGTCAAATATTCATTTTAATATAAGGTGCACTTACTAATATCTAAACACACATATCTATATTAAATTTTTAATAAAATAATATTTTTAGACAACTTTACCTTGTTCCTTATTTAGAAAGAAAATATTTTGTTGGAGCCTCACCGGGCACCGAACTTCGGTCACCGGCCCGAAAAATCATCGATCGCCGAAAAATTACAAATCGTCGAACCCTAGTATAATCCAAATCCAAGTCTACTAACCCTAGTATATTTCAAATCCAAATCTAATAACCCTAGTATTTCATCAAATCCAAGTCTACTAACTCCAGTATACTTCATATCCAAGTATACTAATCCTAGTGTACTTCAAATCCAGATATACTAACCCCAGTATACATCAAATCCAAGTCTACTAACTCTATTATACTCCAAATTCAAGTATACTAACCCTAATAAACATGTATAGAATAACATATTGATGAGAATCTAACCAAAACTGGTCCCCAGACACTTCTCAACCGCCACCAACGTCGACGACGCCGATCGTTACCCATCTAGGGGAGCCTGAAATGCAGCTGGTGTTAGATTCACAGTGGCACAAGTCACAATACCATTTTCACATATAAATATCAAACTCAACACACACTGATCACTCTCTCATTTGTCAAATCCCTCACGCCTTCTCTCACCTTCTCCAATCTTCTTCTCAACTCCGGCGACCTCTCCTCATGGCTCTCCGAGCTCTCGCAACCAGAAAATCCCTAGTCAGGTTAGGTTTCCAGAACCTTCTCGGCGCGCGTGGACTGCAGACGTTCTCTCTCCCTGACCTTCCCTACAACTACAACACGCTCGTCCTTGAGTTCCTCACTAGTGACTTGAAGACTGTGATCAGATAGGACAAAAAGGACGATGGATGAGGGATTCGGTGTGGTGAGGTCAAGAGGTGGATGCTGTTCATATCTCAGATTACGAGTTCGTTCAGATCGACGACGTTCTTAATCTCGGAGGAGGAGCGATCTACAAGCTCGGCCTAGGGGAGGTGCGTAGATCGGTTGGTGTTGGTGGTCGTCAGAGAGAGAGGGCGTCGATAGGAGAAGACGACATGGTTCACGCATCAGAAGGCAACATACTTCACGCACCAGAGTAGGTGTAGGTAGCGTCGGCGTCGAGTTTCGATATTGAGTTTAGAGAGAGGAGTGAGAGTTTTTCAAATCTGATCTGATCGAAAATAATGAGAAAAGAGAGTTAGGTTTTATGAAGGATATGGTATTTTTCAACATATTTGTGTAAATTGACGGTGAAAAGCCTTTTTCGTTGACATGGGCAAAAAACTCACAAAATTAGAATATGCATTTATTCTAATACAATTTGATGGCTGAGTGTCAGGTAATGATAAAGCTACGGGTGATCAAAGGGTGTCCTATAATTGCTTTGTATTAAAAATTTAGGTAAAACTATTCTTCTTCTAGCTGAAGCTTTGGTCTATGAGCACGTCTCATTAGTGCTTCTCTTCACGGTATTATGAAAGTCTAGGGTGAGGGTGATTCACTTGATGATTCAATCAATAAATTAAGGCTTCTTTTTTGCCTATTCATTCCCACATTGATGTATGAAGACATGAAGTAGAGCCACCTTCGCTTACAGAAGCCATATTAACCGATAAATGTAGAAATTGATGTAACGGCCTCTTTTTTACTTGTTCTGATCAAACAGGGTTATAACGAGGGTTAATTAATTAAACCTGTTAGGTTGCATGTAATGACTAGTGTATTTGCTTTGCAGAAAATATTTCCTTTGATTAAAAGAAATCATGAAAGCTTTGCCTATCCCATTGGTTCAGGATAAGAGTTTTACTTGAATCACTTTTACCTATATATGTTTGGCAAGAAGCAAATTTGCTTCATAACCTAACAGAAATGGACACAATGAAAGTGCAACGCTTCGAGGTTCAAACGTGCAAGGCTAGTAAAAGTCGATATGAGATGGTTAAAACGAGCAGTGAAATAAAAGCAGAGAAAGAAGACAAAAAAGTGGACAGTTAAAACCGTTACGCGCCAACGTAGCAGGGTGAAATCCCATTCCACGTGGCGAGAAACGAGCTCCTCATCCAAGAGGTTAAAACTAGACAGGTGTCCAGGTAGACCAGCCAAAAGGAATTTCCCAGTTCCCGAAAACCTCAGCCTTTTTCTTTATTCCCCAGACAATCTTCCAGCTTACGCTCCAATTCTGCAGCCATGGCTTTCACCCCAATACGACGTCGTCCCGATTCTTGAAACCCTAAAAAGCCAAAAAGAAAGATTCGGAGGCAATCATCAAAGTGGCTTTGATTGAATTAAAATTGAAGTTGATGGGTGATTGCAGAAACAAAAGGTAATTGCTATGATTGCTTATTAATGCAATTCGTGATTGTTCTTTAGGTTTCTAGGGTTTTGAATTTTCAATTGGTTCTGGTTTTGGGAATTCGCTATCAAGGTTTGTATCTTTCTGTGTTATATGAATTGGGTTTTGCAGAATCATAATTTGGTTAAGGGAATTGAGTGTTGGTTATCAATATATCATAATCTTTGTTTATGCAAAAGGTTGAGCTAACGCTTCATTGCCTGACCCTGTTCTTGATTTGATGATGATGATGTAGTTGACTTGTGTGATGGGCGGTTTTCGATTTTGGGTATAGAGGTTGTTAGTGGTGGTGGTGGAAGATTTTGGAGCACAGTGAAGCATGACAAGGAGTAGAAGGGAGAAGGGGAGCAGGAGCAGAAGCTCGGGGAGCTTCGGAATGATTATGAACTGTTTTTGCTCCGGAGAGGAGTTGAGTAGACCGGATGATTTGATTTTTTCGGATAGTGAATCGCTTGCAACCAGGGATCATAAGTGTGAACTTTCCTCGCGTGTCGCCGCGGTTACCGACAAATCACACACCAATATTTTGGAGGCGGAATCATCTCTGCGGGAGACTGGTGGTTTGAACTACGAGGTTTGCTTCTCTTTGATAAACATGTTTTACTGATTGATTTTGATGATATGTTATGTTGTGTTTTTGTAAAATCCAGCTTCTGTTGCTTTGTACAAATTGTATATGATCTGCAGTCAAGTTGTACACTTGTAAGCATGTCTAGTCTCCATCATGTGTGGAGTGATGAAGTAACTGGATTTTTCTGGAATGGTCAATCTGCATTGACTGAGGCTGTTCGGTTCATAATAGATGTTAACATACTGTTAGGTGGTCCTACCCTTCTAGGAAAAAAACAGCAGTAAGAAATATTGTATGCCATCATAGAACTTGTCTTGGTGAAAACAAGTTACAAGTTGGTAAGACTTGTTTAGTTCATAACTTATCATTCATAAAAAAACTAGTATGAAAACAGATTTCATCGTAGGTACCCCTGTGCTGCAGTGCAGTATCTGTCTTGGTGGGTAATTGAAGTGTTTTTTTCCTGTAATCTAAAGCTGCAAAATCTTTAATTTGCAGGAAGCTAGAGCATTATTAGGAAGATGTGAATATCGTAAAGGAAACATTGAACTTGCTTTACATGTATTTGGAGGAATAGATATTGCTGCAGTGACTCCAAAGATTAAAGCTACCCTTGCTAGAGCTGGCGAGCATCGTAGGAGACGTTCTCAAAGTCATGATACTCCACCTATGTCTATAAATGCTGTCAGTTTACTTCTGGAAGCGATATTTCTTAAAGCAAAATCACTGCAGAGTCTTGGGAGGCTTGAAGGTACTAAAATATGCTGATTTACATACTTTATTCTTCTTTGTAGAGTATTGGATCTTATTATATTGTACATAATTTTAAACCCATTTCTTATGAAAATGTTGACTTTCTGGTCATTTTATTTTTGTGATAAGAAACTAATAGGGTATTAGCTTTGTAAAAATATAACCGGTTTCCAAGAAATTTAGTAAAAATGGCAGTTCCAGATCATGTGAACTGAAGGTAGTGTTTTATATGCCATGATCTTGAGTTGTATTAGATTTGATCGGGAAAAATTTAAGAAAGGGGGGAAACTTTTGAGTTCTCTACATGATAATTAGACACATTCAGATGACTTATCTCCTTCCTTTTTTCTGGCAGAAGCTGCTCAATCCTGCAAAGTTATTCTGGGCACTGTTGAATCTTCGTTACCAGGCGGTTTACCTCAAAGCTTTGGCGCTGATTGTAAATTGCATGATATTGTAAGTCAGAGTGTTGAGTTGCTCCCTGAACTGTGGAAGTTTGCTGATTGTCAACATGAAGCTATCTGCTCATACCGACGGTCTCTACTCAGTCATTGGAACCTTGATACACAAACTATTTCAAAGATTCAGAAAGAGTTTGCTGTCTTTCTGTTGTATTGTGGAGATGAAGCAACTCCCCCAAACCTCCGCTTCCAAATGGATAAGTTTACACCGAAAAACAATTTAGAAGAGGCTATTCTTTTGTTAATGATACTACTTAGAAAAGTTTCTCTCAAAAGAATTGAGTGGGATCCATCAATTTTGGATCATCTTTCTTTTGCACTATCTGTTTCTGGAAATTCCAGGGCTTTAGCTACTCAATTTGAAGAATTGCTACCTGGTTTGATTGATCGGAAAGATCAATTTTACAAACTAGCTCTCTGTTACTATGGAGCAAGTGAAGATTCAGTTGCTTTAGATCTACTGAGGAAGTTGTTGGGTAATGGTATGGATCCAACATGCCTTCCAGCTCTGTTAATTGCGTCAAAGATATGTGGGGATAACCGCAGTCATGCAGAAGAAGGGGTAAAGTTTGCAGTCAGATCCCTTGAAAGTGTTGATGGTAAATGTGATGAATTAAAAAGTACTGCAACTTGTTTATTGGGCATATCGCTTTCAGCACACTCTAAATCAGCGGTTGCTGATAGTGAGAGGGTGACAAGACAGGCCAATGCACTTGAAGCCCTGAAAACTGCAGGGAAAATGACAGCAATGAGTGGCCCTATTATTCTTTACCATCTCAGCTTAGAATATGCTGAGCAGAGAAACTTGGATGCTGCAGTCGACTGTGCAAAGAAAATGCTAAATCTGGAAGGTGGATCTAATGTCAAAGGTTGGTTATTGCTGGCCAGGATATTGTCGGCTCAGAAAAGGTTTGTTGATGCTGAAACAATCATAGATGGTGCTTTGGATCAGACAGGTAAATGGGATCAAGGAGAACTACTACGAACCAAAGCCAAACTTCAACTTGCAGAGGGACAGATTAAACGTGCCATTCAGACATATACTCAGCTTCTTGCTCTCCTTCAAGTTCAGAAGAAAAACATTGGTTACGGGAAGAAGCATCTAAAGGTATGTTATCTTTGTCCGATTACTTTATCCATTTTACCATTTATCTTTCAGGAACAGGTTTATCATTATTATTTAATATCTTGGACAGTTGGGACTTGGGAGTGGATGTTTGGGTAAGAATTTAATGCATGACTTCACTTATACATTGACAGTGAAATGCTGTGTTTGAGAATTATTCTGATTCCGAGGTTGTGTCTATTGAATTTGAATTCCTCTTGATTACAATTCTGTCATTGACAGACATTATATACAGCTACTATTACAAATAGGGAAAGAATCAAGTGTTAATTGCTTAGATGTCAATCCCTGAATAGAGGGAGGAATGATTATGCAATCTATAATCGTTCCTAATCATTCCTGATTTGGTGAAGAGTGATTTGTGGAAGAGATAGAGGGAGTATGCAATCTGTAATCATTCCTAATTATTCCTGATTTGGTAAAGAGTGATTTGTGGAAGAGATAGAGGGAGTATCGTTAACAGTGTCATTACAAGTCAAGAAGTTCTGACAAACATCGAGTAGTAGGAATTTTCTAGCCTGTTGGTATTCAGGACGTGTGACCTATGACAGAAAGGAGAGAGAATGATGCATGTCTTGAAATATCATCTCTGTTACTAAATTTGATGGAGATCTCTGTTTTGATTAAAGAAAAAGGGGATGCAGGGCTTATTGTTTCATGTTCTGTTTGGTCATGAAATTGTATCATTAAAGAATCTTAATAAATATTATAGCCCTATTCACTGAGTTTAGAATGGATAATTTTCTTTCACTCTGTATTAGGTAATTGTGGATGCATTTTCAAATAACAGTTTGTTTTACCCTAGACGTCATTTGTGTGTTCTCTTTGCAAGACTTTCAGATATAATTGTTCCACTGCAATTAAACTTATTTGTATTCTTAATGACAGGGCACCAGACGACATTTTGATAGAAATTTGGAATTGGATATATGGCATGATCTGGCACATGTCTATATAAATCTTTCACAATGGAGTGATGCTGAGATCTGTCTTTTCAAATCGAAAGCCATTAGTACCTACTCTGCAACTAGATGCCATGCCACAGGTAAATTCTCACAATAACAGTTAATTTCAATTTCTGTTCATCCAGTTAGTTTCTTCATGCTCCAAATCACTGAGAAAAGAATATATAAAAGATCGGTGAATATTAGTGAAGTTTGTGGAGACTTTGTTGCTGGTGCATATAATGTATTATGGTAACAGAACTTCATCTATTCTGCAGGTGTACTGTATGAAAAGAAGGGCCTCTACAAGGAGGCTGTGAAAGCTTTTCAAGAGGCCTTGACTATTGATCCCTCCCATATACCGAGCATGGTCTCCAATGCTGTTGTTCTCAATCGACATGGTAACTCAGAAGTTGTTGTCAAAAGCTTTTTGATGAATGCGTTAAATCTTGATAGGATGAACCATTCCGCATGGTATAACCTAGGCCTACTTTACAAATCCCAGGGTACCCCGTCTTCTTTATCTGAAGCTGCTGAATGTTTTGAGGCTGCAGTCTTTCTTGAAGAGTCTGCTCCTGTAGAACCATTCAGATAACCGTATATACAAAGTCACACACACACATGTATGTTAATATGTAAACCTTTCTGTGCTGCCATGCTCAAATTTAATAGTATCTCACCATCACCCACATATCCTCGTAGATGATGACAAAAAAAGTAAACAGTTACCATTCTTTACAAAGCCTTTTCAGGGGTTGTTGTTTTCAAGTGTAACATAACACAACAAGTGTAGTTTTATTTTCGTTTCATGTGATATTTTTTCCCTTTTTTGGTTTTTGATACAAGGCTATAGTGTGGGAACTTTGGGTGCTGCTTGTAAAGCCATCTTCCACGGTAGAGATGTATGTCTTGACATTCAATAAATTGAATTTTATTGATTTGAATAGTATACCTTCAATGTATTACACGAATACTGTATTTATATCACAGATTATTTGTACAATTTGTATGTATATATTCACAGCCTAGCTACCTAGTTTTTATGACATCCATGTACAACTAGCTACCTAGTTTCTATGAATTTTCAAGCACATCGAGGGGAGACGTTTCCTTTGTAGGCCAGATTAACATTGCTGCATCCTGCTCCTTTGTTGAGTTGAACATTTTGCAGCACAATTCCTTGACATGGAATGCTCTTGCTGCAGTCAAATGTTATGGCATCTTCCGAAGCGCTTGTCCCTCTGATGTTTTGGTACAACACATTTCGTATCTTCACTGCCTTGCTCTGCAATATTAACACTATTAGTTAGCGAAACCTGTCATTAGAATTGAGAGCAGCAATAGTTCTGGAAGGACAGTTGATTACCCACCTGTTGATTGCATTTTCCGTCACTGTTGTCGCAATAGTTTTGGTCTATGATTATGGGGTTAGACACATTATTCATTTCTATGTTTTGAAATGCAATGTTGCTTGCCATTCCTGAGCCTCCTTGCCATGTCTTGATCCGGACTCCGTTCATGGTTCCTGAAATCTTAGCTCCGTTCACCGTTACTTTCGAAACGTAGTCTTCAGACCCATCTTTCCCCATGCTACCGATACTGATTCCATGTCCAGGTCCACAGGTAATACTGGAGGCTTGCACATTTTGGGATCCACTTACAATAGAAATGCAATCATCACCTACAAAACACAGAACGGTTTACGTATCAGAACATTTGTAGTTAGTAATTTCTCCAGTAATTTTGATCGAATGAGAATCGTCTAGTGTACCTGTTCCGATGTTGCTGTTCGAGATTGTGATGTTCTTGGTACCAGTAACGTGAATACCGTCAGTGTTGGGACTAGTCTCCGGCGCAGTTACTGTTAGATAGGAAGCTTGAACATTAGTGCACCCTTCGAAACTGAGGTGCATTTGCTGTGCGTCTTGGAACTTCAGATTCTTCACGACCAAGTTATTGCATTTGTAGAATGTCACAGCCTGCAAACAAGTCGTAAACGGCCTTAATTAAAACTTAATGTTCTTGCTAAATTGGAGAAAAAAATGCACATAGGAAAAGCTAGATATATCTACGTACCGTAGGTGCGTAGGTTCCGCAGGGCTGTAAATCAATGTAAAAATTTAAGTGCATCAGTTTAAGACAAGCAAAGATATAAGACATCAGTATCATGAAGATCATCCTTAATGAGAATCCATATACATAGTACATACCTTAGTTTCTTTTCTTTTACAAGAGTTTTTCCACCAGACTTGACCGTTTCCATTGATGGTTCCAGGACCTTGAACTAGAAGATTCTTAACGTTGTCAAACATGATCCAGTGATTGAGATCTTTGCTGTAGACTGACCTGTCACCAGATGCTTCTATGGTTCCATATATCTGCATAATATACATCCAAACAATTCATTGATCCTGAATTACTTCAACTTATATACATAATTTGATGTTTATAAGGAGTATTAATTTTCTAAACAAGATTCTCACTACCTGCATTGTAAGCTGAGAATTGCATGGCCCTAAAAATGTGATTGGCTTAACAAGATAGTTCTTCTTTGGCACCATGAGAACAGGTGCCCCAGTGGAACTGCAAGCAGTCTTCCATGCCTTTAGAAATGCCTGAAACGAATCCATGTAAAGAAAAAATGACACATCAGTTCTCTTACTCACATGTAAAGAAAAATCCTTAATAGTTAATACATGTCTGTACTACAAGATTGTTAGATTGTACCTGTGTGTCATCAGCAACACCATTTCCTTTAGCGCCATAATCATCGACGCTAACCTTTTTAACGGAAGCTGATGTGCTGAAGAGCCGAGTTCGGAGATTGTTCGGTTCCGAGAGCTTGGGATTCTCAAGGATGCTCATGTACGAAGGATGAGCTGGTTTGGAACCGTAAAAACCAGTTGCTTCACGATTGTCATCATCAGCAACGTAACTATGAAGTAATGAGTGGTCTTGGAAGCTGCTGCCATAGCATGAAGAACTCAAAGAGAGGACAAGAAGAACAGATAACAGCAACGAATAGCTCTTTACAGCCATTGTTTCTTTCTCAGGAAGAATGATAGTAATAGTTTTTCGAAAGCTGACGGGGTATTGCTGATTGATGTATGAGTTGGATTGAGATTCAAGTAGTTTGGGATGAGGACAATATGAGGAGGAACTTGAGGTATTTATAGACAACGCCGGAGCTCATGATGAGAGGAGATAAAGAGAGAGTTGTAATGGCGGCGGTTGAGTTGAGTGGCAATACTGTCGTCTGCTATCTGGTTTTTTCAGGTATGGTCTCATAGCACATTGAGAGATTGAGACGAAATGATTTACTATGCGCGCCATGACGACTTTTTGCCCACGCATAGTATGCTTGCTTATATTCAAAAAAACTACATGCTTAGCAAAAAAAACACAATGTAATTGATTATGATGCTTTAAATTTCATCATCTTCTTAATCTTTAGAGCATTATTGATACATTGTTAGATACGTATACACTGTCTTAGAATTTAGTATGCAGATTAAGGCATGCATATATTAATGGAAGTCCAATACATAGCTATTGGATTCAAACACATTCGAGATAATTGATCAGGCATATATATTATATGAAAATCACGGGATGTTAGCTCGACATGTATTAGAAAATAGAAATCAGAAGAAGCTACGGAATGCCCATGCAGATATTTTATATTCTTATTGGGTGCATATATTCGCATGCATATACGTACTTGTCATCTTGCGTATTTCTTGAACTCTAAAATCTGTTAAGAAACTACAATACTGTAATATGCTTCCCGTGTCAAACCAAATATTAAACTACATATTGATCAATACTAATTAATTACTAAAAAACAGATGAACATACATATAGACATGGATGATATGGGGTTAAACTATTACACATATAACATGTACAATATTGTTTATTATGATGACATCAAATAAGAGCTAGCTGGTTCATTGTAGGTGGTGCTGTGGTGCACGTTAAGGATTTCTGCACACCAAGATTTTAGGTTATTATCCATATTTGTATGAGGTCTAAAGAGATTAGGGCAAATCTTCTACGATTGCATGGGCAGCTCTTATTGGAAGCGTGTGGCTCAATTAAACTGTATATATATATAGCTTCTTAGTATACGAAAGATTGAAGAGACATTTTGGATTGGGAAAGATGGGTGTGTGGTGCAATAAAACATATATTTCTCCCACAAATTTGGACTTTACATCCTTTTCATCTATTTGATAGCAGCCTCAAAACCCTCAATTAACATTTGTCTCCCCTTTTCACAATTAGGTTAATTAAAGAACCAAAACCGAACAAGTTAAAACTTTTTGTTGCCTCCTCGCGCGCTTCAAATCAGTCCCTATGATCGAGCAATGCATTTGTTATTTTTTCTTGAGAACCACAGCAATGTCAGGGACCTCTTTCGATGATCCTGCTCAGTAGTTTTGTTCTCTTGATCGAACATTACAATGAATACGAGCATCAACACGTAAGATCGACAAGAGTTGGAATTTCTCTTCTTTCTCCTGATTAGACTAGCATGTTAGTCATCAAAGTGAACAATTTTGGTGCCAAGCCAACCCATAATGCATCTTTGTGACCCTAGAGTCATGATTAACCAAACTTTACCCTTCTGATAGAACAATTGCTTGGGGAACAAAGCATCATGGGTTTCTTGTTTGTACATTTTGGCATGCCATGCCACTTACGATCCCCATGTGTATTTCTATCAGCCAACTATTAAGCATTCGTATTAGACGATTATAATAGAATGGTTGAAAGTTTAATCTCCTTAGCCACACAATATGGTATGGAGCAAATTGAAGAGTTGTTTCTTAGGTATTTAACTGCCTTGTTTCACTTGGCAACTTAATTAGCTAAGATAAGATTTAATTACTTGTCGTTAATGAACACTGCAACTGTGAAAAAAAGGGAAGATGCGTATAAACTTGAGTCAAATCCTGCAAAATGCCTTTCCTGTCCAAATATTGGAGAAGTCTTATACATACAACACCATCCCCAATCATCAAGATACAAAAGTCACAGCCTATTGGGACAATCCTCATGATCAATTAAGCATTGATTATAGAAAGATCAAGACTATCATTTTCAGCTTAAATATAGCATACATAGGCCGACTAGGATTTATCAATGATAGGGATTGAAGCGATATATATATATATATATATATATATATATATATATATATATATATATATATATATATATATATGGTTGATCAGATGTATTTGATTTTTTTTCTTTTCCAATTCTCTTCTACGTATATGCTTGTGATGGCTCTAACCTACTTGCGATTGAGGTGGTGAAATGATGTGCACCATGAATGAGATTGTGACAGATTTTAAGTTCATAACAATATGACACTAGTGTCATGTTGATCAGGTTTTATGATCGGCACGCATATATGCACATGAACTTCACATCGAAAAATCGTTGTTATTGCATGATACTGGTATTGCTAGGTTGATATATATACGTAGCTAAAAGGAGGCAATTTGAAACCACCCCTTTTATACAACACCAATTCCACATTAGCTCCCTTGTTGATAAGTAGGGGCGGATACACTCCTAGGGCTGTATAGGCTCAAGCCTAGACAGTTTTTTTGGGGGAAAATCTCTCAAGTATAGGTATATATGGGAACATATAGTAGCCACGGTACACCAACAATGGACGTTAAAGCAACAATGGATCTTGAAGCACGGATCGAGATCGTTGATCACAATCACAAGACCGTAGCGGAGAGCTCTTTTCAGATATCAAAAACCTTCAGAATGAGTTAGTACGTTCTTCTTAACAACATCCAGAAGATAGACCATGTTTTGGAAAGATTCAAGCAACTCATGGTTGCTGGCAAAACCTATTGGACAGAAAAATACCTCGAGAGGGCTGCTCGTCCGAGAGTAAGAAGTATTCTAGCTTTCATCTCGATGATTTAGCTTACTGAAGCACAAATTTTATGTCTTGTTTAAGTACTAGGTAACAATCCTAAAACTAGCCTATAGAGGTTTCGGCTCCTAGATAACAATATATATACTCCATTATTGAGAAAGTTTGATTGGTTTTCAGCTATAAGGAATCTTTATAGATAAAATCTTGGTATGTGTATAGATGACAAATGAACATCTCCACTTCCACACACAAAAAAGGAAATGAAAGGAAATATATTGGGTTAAATACTCGTGACACCTCAAACTTTACACCTAAACATAGTTTTGTTCTCTGATTTTCAAATTAAACTGGTATACCCTAAACTCTCAAGTCTCGACAATTTTGTCTATTCCATCATTTTATTGTCAAAAAATTCCGTTAACTTACTAAAATGACCTTAAGTTTAAATCAAATTTTCATTTTCTTATATCTCTCTTCTATTTTTTTTCATTTTCTTCATAACGGCATTCTCGGCCTGCTTGGCGTACTTGACCATGGGGAACATGATCCCTAAGAGCCGAGATCTAGGGCTTTCTTGGCCCAGGTGGCGGAGGACTCCGAGAGGCAGAAGATGGCGGCGGTTTAGGTGGCGGCGAGGACGTGGGGGCAGGAGAGGGCTTCGAAGATGCCGCCGGGGCCGTGCTCCATGTTGACGAGGACGAAGTCATAGCCGGAGAGGCTGGCGATCTCGGTGAGGGTGGGGAGAAGCTGAGGAAAATGTCATAGAGAGTGGAACACCATGGTTGTAGGGTACCTCCAAAGAGGCATCTTCAGCTCCTCTTGCAGCTGAACACACACAAACTTGCAGCTGTACACACACGAAGGGTAGTTTGAGAGAGCCAAGGACTTATCTAGGCTGCTTCCAGTTAAGCGAAGTGCGGTGGGTTGGAATGCTATGATGACAGGGTATGCGAGGGGATTTGGTGACTACTAAGGCTTAGGAGAATTTTTTTTAGAACTTGATGCTGGAATGGGATGTGTCTGCGGGTTGAGGTTTTTTTTAATAGATGGCTCCACCACCTCCATCTCTGCCTCCCCCAAACCCTCAAGCCCTGCCTCCAAAATGGTGACACTATCTATGGCCTTTTCCTCCTCAGCTTCTCCCCCACCCTCATCGAGATCGCCGACCTCTCCGGCTATGACTTCGTCGTCATCAACATGGAGCATGGCCCCGGCAGCATCTCCGAAGCCCTCTCCTGCCTCCGCGTCCACGTTGCCACCCAAATTGCCGCCATATTCTGCCTCCCGGAGTCCTTCGCCACCTGGGCCAAGAAAGCCCTCGATCTCGGCCCTAGGAATCATGTTCCCCATGGTCGAGTCCGCCAAGCAGGCCAAGCCGTAATGAAGAAAATGAAAAAAAATAGAAGAGAGATATAAGAAAAATGAAAATTTGATTTAAACTTGAGGACATTTAACTATTATTTAAGTCATTTTAGCAAGTTAATGAAATTTTTTGATGGTAAAGTGACAGAATAGACAAAACTGTCGAGAATTGAGAGTTTAAGGATATACCAGTTTAATTTGAAAATCGGAGAAAAAAAACTGTTTTTAGGTGTAAAGTTTGAGGTGTCACAAATATTTAACCCAAATATATATAAACATCAAGAGGTAATTACTAACTTGCTAATGTGGCTTGTTGCCTTACTTCTTATCAAATTAAAAAAATGGAGAGGTAATTGATGATTTGTGTAAACAAAATTTAGTAGACAATTAATAATGCATCTGCCATCTATTAATTCAAATAGGAATTGTACATATGGAAGAGAAATTTTGGTTATTTATTACATAAAAGGATTCAAATTTTGGTTCTTTATTACATAAAATGATTCAAATTTACCGATCATCAAAATATTGATGTTTAGTCATGATATGACCACTCATTGAACACATGACATGTGAATAGCAACGTTTCTCTAGGTTATTATCAATGTGAAAAATTATTATTTGTATTGAGAGCACCAGGTGAATATGGTTTTCCTATTCCATCTCTCTAGCTATACTTATAGGGAATAAGTATCTAATTCCATCAAAATGCTTTTACTCACTTAATAAGTCTAATACGCTAAGGTCTTCATCTAAATTAATCGTGATTCGTGAACTAGCTAACATGATGAACCCATCTAAGTTATAATGCAAGCCTAGCTTGAACTAAAGAACTGATCGAGCTTACTGTCACGTCCCGTTTTCGGGAGTGTCTACTGTAGGCGATGCTGGTGGGATTGCGCTCCCAGATCACGGAGTGTAGGAGCATATGTGTTGTCCCTTCAGAGTTCAGGCAGGCCGACCCGGTTGAGTTTGGGGAGCTTGTCGCTAGTCGAGGACTTGACGCTGAAGAGGGGATTATGTCATCCCTACACAAACTGGTCGGCGTCTGGAGCCTACCCCCTGATGAGCCCAAGGCAGGGTGAAACCAGTATGTTGCCCCGATGGATAAGGCTGGCTCCTAGGTGGGGGAGCGCCGCATGGACCAAATGTGGTGGCCGAATGGCTAGGTCCGTGACAAGTGGTATCAAAGCCGCCCCGACATCAATGTTCATTGTCGTCGAGCGCTCACACGTGTCGTCATGTCCCCGAGTGGACGGGGGATCCCGAATGAGGGGTCGAGTAGGCAGGGTTCCTCGAAGAGTGAGGACCAGATGGATGTTCGTTGCTGCCGAGCGCTCACACGTGTTGTCGTGTCCTCGAGTGGATGGAGGATCCCGAAGGAAGGGTCGAGTGGGCAGGGTACCTCGAAGGAGAGGATTGGACGAAGTCTAGCGCGGAGCTATGTTGGGCGATCTTTAGGAAACTCCTTTCGTCGTTTGGGCATCGTAGTGGGATGCCGCGACACGTCGCTTGGGCATCGTGGCGGGATGCCGTGTACAAGGACGTATACCATGCTGGGTGGGGGAGTATATCACGTCTCGTTTTCAGGAGTGTCTACTGTAGGCGATGCTGGTGAGATTACGCTCCTAGATCAAGGAGTGTAGGAGCATATGTGTTGTCCCTTCGGAGTTCAGGCAGGCCGACCCGGTTGAGTTTGGGGAGCTTGTCGCTAGTCGAGGACTTGACGCTGAAGAGGGGATTAGGCCATCCCTGCACAAACTGGTCGGGGTCTGGAGCCGATCCCCTGATGAGCCCAAGGCAGGACGAAACCAGTATGTTGGCCCGATGGATAAGACTGGCTCATAGGTGGGGAAGTACCGCATAGACCAAATGTGGTGGCCGAATGGCTAGGTAAGTGACATTACGCAGCACGTAACCTTGGCCTCCAAGATCGATTCTCTGTTCGATTGTCATCCTCCTGATTTCTTCAGGATCTGTTTGCTTCGTACTGCATTTGATTCTGTGAACTTTTTAGGTTTTGATGTTGATTTAATTAAAATTAAATATGAGGAGGGACAATCGCTCCCCTCTCCCTACGCCCTTGAGGGTGGGAAGAGAGGAGATGAAGCAGGCCCATCATCAGAAAAGCTTGGGGAACTGAGTGAAAAGCTAAGTGAGGTCTGTCATGTTGGAGAAGATGAAGAAGAAGAAGAAGAAGAAGAAGAAGAAGAAGAAGGGATGAAAATCACAGGAGTAATGGGGCTGCTGCTGGCTTTGTTCCTGGGCCTTTGGTTTCTCTCAAGGAGCAAATTGAGAAAGACAAGGTTTTCTCTTTTTCTTCAAAGATTATCTCTTTTCATCTTTGTTGAATTTGGGTTTGTTTAGTTTTCCTTGAATGGTGTTGGTATTTGGTTGAATACATGTGATGGATTATTCAGGGTTTTGCTTGAACCTTTGAGTTTTGTCTTTGTTCTGTTAGAATACTTAGGAAAAAGATCAAGATCAGGGCTTTCTTGTTGAACCCAAAACTTTAATTGAAGTCTGAACTGTACCTGATACAAGGGAATTCAAAACCATGTGTTAAGCTGGGAATATCAATGTTTCTATCTCTGTTATGTTCAATGCGGGGATGCTAGTCTTATTGTATTGATCTAATTCTTGTTGTGATCCAAATGCAACTGTTCTGATTGATCCATTTGCCTGGAATAGACAATCACCTGTGTGGCTGTGTTACAGGATGATGACAGCTTAAGGAGGTGCAAGCAGAAGCTGCTGGGTTGCTTGGAAAGCGATTTTGATGGTTCCTATTTGTGAATCTTTTTTACTCCATTGATCCTTGTTTTTTATTCCACTTTTCACACATTGGTTTGTTCTGGTTTTATGAATCCCTATATTTTGTTTTGCTAAGAATGTTTCATGAATCAGGCCAAATGGAACCTGAAGTCAAATTCCACTCCATCAGTATCATCTCCGATGACTTTGGGGAAATAAATACTACATTGCCAGTTGATGAAAATCAGATTGGCCGTGTGCTTTTTACACTCAAAGAAGGATCTGAATATCGGCTTAAGCTCACATTTAGTGTTCTGCACAACATTGTTTCTGGCCTTACCTACTCCAACACAGTGTGGAAGGGAGGACTCCAAGGTGCATATTACACTTTGATTGTTGACTCTAGATGTACAAAGTATGCAGTAGTAATGGTTGAAACTTATTGAAGTTTTGGTTAAACCAACAAATACTAAGATATTGTATTATTGAAAAATGTCGACAACTTGTTATTTGTTAATGTTCCTGGTGAGCCTAATAATATGTAATACTGTTTTTCACATGCCAAAACTCCTGAAATCAGATTGAGACCTCATAAAAATCAGGCCCTTGGGCATAATCTTTTGAAGTTCAAATTTTGTCTATTCATTTTTGGTACCCTAATGGTTAATTTTGTGTTTTGGGTTCCAGTTGATCAAAGCCATGGAATGTTGGGTACATTTGCTCCAAATAGAGAACCCAATGAGCACACCTTGGAAGAGGAGACTCGGCAGAGCTTAAGGTACGTTGCAGTTAAACCAAGTCTATAGGCATTTGTATGCAGCAAGCTTATTTTGATATCAAGGGTGCCAGTATGATATCCCTTTCTTGTGGGTATAAGTGAAAGGTATGCCTCTTATGAGCTTTTAAAACCTTACTAGGGGCTATAGATGCTGTAGTCAACACTAATGCTAGCGTTTTAATAGCTAAATCAGCAGTCTTTTCTCGATGTTTTCAAAGCAGCCATTTCCCAAATATTTTGCCATTTCTGTAGTCATTCTGTACTTGGTAGTATATTGTGAATTTATGTGACATGGTGTTTTTTTCTTTCGTAGTTTGAAGACGATGACAAGAGATGTTATATGGAACTGAAATACTCCTTTGAGATCAAAAAGCGGAGTTAGCCGACTTTTCTGGAAGAACCTGCTTGTTGTTTCCTCACTGCTCTTCTTGTATCCATGAACCATATCACATATCTTCTGTACTCGTAGTTGTATACAAATGTACAATGGAAATCTCTTGACTGTTTTCATGGCTGCTTGTGATTCATATTTGAAATTCGGATTATCATAATTTCAGCTAGGCAGTCATTTACTTTATTTTTATTTTCTTCATTTGAACACTTTAGTGAAGGTAAGTTGCCTGTACTCAAATGTAATAGGCAAACCCAAAGGGCTTTTCAGGTCACTGGACTTATGTCAATCAACCAATCGCGCATTTTCAACTTCAAGATTAGATAACAAGCTTATTTCTTTCGGAGAGGCAAAGAACCATAGCTCTTAATTATGTGAACAAGTGGAGCAAAACAGAAATGTTTAAGCCAAGGTCATCGAGTGGATTCTATGAAGTGCTCGACTGTGGATAGCCAGGATAGGGGCAGCTATTGAGTTTAGAAGTCGGATCATATCATAAGAATGAGCATGATAAGTTTGAGGCCTAGGACATCACAGATACCACTAACACGGTTTCCTAAAACAGTGTAAAGGAAGTTCTCCATCTGGCTGGTTAAAGGGGTTAGCAATCTCATCTGTGATGAATCACTTGTGAACTCAACTGCTTCATCCAGAACAAGGTTTAACAACTGACATCATATTTTTCAGTCCCTGTCACTTGTCTACCACCACACCGAGCTTGACTTGCACACCAAGTCCAACTTGTTTCCTTCCTCCTTGACATCTTGTGTCTTCTTTTCAGTTCCTCTCCAACAGGATGAACAAGTTGTTTGAAACCCATGGTGTCTCAGTGACAATACTGTCGCCGACTGGGAGCCGGAGCTTGAAACATCAAATTTGGAAGTATAAAACATAAATATAGGGTGTAACTTCATTATATTAATTAGCGGACAAAAAAAGGGAACAAATCGTCTTTGCCGCGATCTAATATACAAAATCTGCAGGAATAACATTACTGTAGCAGCTATTCACCAAGTTCAATACACATTATCCTCCTATTGTGTAGTCCGTTCTCTCAGATGGCAGTCACTGCTCGATTCCAAGACAACAAAAATAGTTACACTTTTTCAAATGAATAAGAATTTGATACCAAACCTCATTGTTAACATATTCAAGTACTGTTGTGGTGCGCATGATTCAGCAATTCAGGTGCTTAGAAGAAGCTACCAGAAAAAATATATATACTTACATGGGGAGCTGAGTTGGCCAAAGCAAATCTAGCAGTGGTGACTTCCAGTTGCAAAAATTGCTTGAAGCTGACTGCTAAGTTAGATATCTACTGACGACAAAGTCGTCAAGCAAGATCCAAGACTTGCCGATTGTGCTTGATACAGAAAGTACTCCACTGCTAAACTGTTGCACGATACAAGTGACATGTCTTGAATGCAAGTGGTAATGTGTCCTCTTATTAGCAAATATTGGCAACAGACCTGTTTAGTTTGATGCTAGAACCCGTGAGGTGATGAAACGGAAATAAAATCAAAAGAAAGATCACTAGAGTAAGATATACATTTCTTATTAGTAGAATAACAGCAACGATATTAGAATGTTGAATTTACACAACAATTTGTATCTCAGCATTACAGTTTCCAAAATCACAATGCGTGTGTAACAAATTATAATTCATGCAAATGAGTGAGATGACTAATATAAAACTGCGGTGAGTGCAGTTATTCTAAAAATATTCAAAAAGGCATTTTTAATTTTATTTTTTCAAATGCTTTTGACTTATGAAATGGCAAAGCATGGTCCTAAGAACAGGCAGATAACAAAGCATATATAGTTATTGGTAAATGGGAATCAAGCAACTACAACTGATATTATTCCGAGTCATAGAAATTGTATGCATTCAGATTTAAGCACAAGTGATGGTATCAAACCTTTCAGTCTACAAACAAATGCAAAAGAAGATTTAAGTACTAGTGGTGATATTAAGCTTGAGTAAGGCGATGAAGGATACCATTCAATCACAAGTAATTCGAAAGAAGATCTGCTCTAGAACTCTTCAACCTACAGCTCTGTCCTAAATGAACATCTCCAAAGACATACCTACATGACCAAACATAAATATATTTAAATGAAAAAAAAACAGGTAAGCTTTAGCTTTCTAACAAATATTTAATACTTTTACACAGAACAAACCTACATGACTAAACATAAATATATTAAAATGAAAAAAAACAGGTAAGCTTTAGCTTTCTAACAAATATTTAATACTTTTGAACAGAACAAACCTATATTCACAGTATTCAGCCCATGCACATCGAGCTTTTCCATAATCCCAATAGCAGTCCTCATTCCTCAAAGGTCCGCGTTTGGCTGTTGCAAATTACAGTTAGCTAAGTACTTAAAGGTGGAGGATGGGAAGAAGGATAAGATAATGAATATATATCAGCAATCACCTTTAGTAACAAATTTTGACTTAGCATCGGGATGGATATCATGCCACATTTGAAGCCACAACTCTCTCATTACAACGGGGGATCTAACAATGTTCCTATGATTTGCTACATTAAAATACTATCAGTACCAAATCACCTATTTGATGGATCAGAATATGTATGTGTGTGTGTATTTGAATCGGTAATATATACAAAGTTGCTGATGATAGTGATATTACAGAAGAGCACTTGATGTTTTTGTAACATGAATCTACACACACAGGCACACACATAAAACTACAAGACACAAGTTTTCGTATGATTTGGGTTCTGAAATGATTTGGAAGATTCAAAACCAAAAATAGATTAGAAAATGATGATATCCTTTTATCAATATCAATGCAACTGAGACTTGGAAATGGTAATTTTCATACGTTCTAACTTTTTAAACTCTTTCAAAATCTAGTGAATGTGATACTGCGAAGTATCAAGTGCAGAAAATGTTTGTCACATATGCGTGATCGGAATTTGTATGGGACATCCAGTGGTGCTCAGCTACATCAAATTGTCTTAGTGTAAATGCAAATTAGTCGGTTATACAAAAGTAAGAACCATACACAATACTTATGCCTCATTTGTGAGTATGACCACTGGTAAGATTCAGACCTTTATCTATCTCCCAAACTGCTGTCCTCCTTCCCGGTATGCTTTCAGAATCTTCATAGTAAGTTATGTACTTGACCCTGGGCAACCTTACCATGTTTGGCAAAATATCTTCTTCATGACGATGTTCTACATTTAATTCCTCTTGTACATGGGAACCATCATGCTCAGACTACAATTTCATAAGAATCAAAAATACGAGTCAAACAAGGCCACTTCACTGATAAACAAACATAAACAAAATAACACTGTTTCAAATGTAACAAAGATTTTGACCGGCATCTCCTCACACAAAAGCATAAACGTGTGAGTAGGAAGTGTTTGTTCCATGGATATTCTTCATTTCTTTCTCAGAAGAGATGATTGCACTGGATTATTACAGATAAACATGTTATGTAATCAAATGAAAAGTACCTGTGGAGACCTAGTTATGTTAACTTTTGGTCCTAGCCATTTCTTGCACCACGATAGAGAATGGTATGGTACCTGTGAAGCAATAAGTTATGGAGTGCATGAATGCTGTTTATAATAGGACCACAAAATAGTAATACTGAAGGAAAGAGGTAAACACATTTAATAACGGGAAACATGATTGAATGTTGTACTCACAGTCTCATCTCCACTGGCTGCTCCTGGATTTCCTTCAACAAGATTTCCTGACCTAAGGAGAAATTATACTGTCAGATTTCCAAAAAAAAAAACAATAGCCTGGAAACAAGGTGTACTTGAATACATTAGGTTTATACAGAATTGATGTTACAAACATCAATTGGTGTGAAAAGTCACTACATCATGTTTTTTTTCAGAAAATTTATTTATTCTAAACCCATACATGGAGAACAAGAAACTTACCAAAGCATTTCACTTATGAATAAGTATGCAGTTACTATATTCAAGTGACACAAGCTTATACAAGTGGCACGTGGATGCATGCGCACACCCACTTGTGCATACATTCTGCATACTGGTGTAGTATGTAACTATTAGGAAATTCACCTTGAGAATAAGGAACCTTCAATCTCATATATCACATCAGTAATGATCCAGTTATCGGGGTAGGGTTTTCCGCTTGGTGCAAAATAGTAACCAACCTGTTTTCCATCACCAAGACACCAAAACAATCAGTCATCACAACACCCAACCATCTAAATGTAGAACAGGCACCGATAAATCGCTACTCATAAGAAGAGATATATTAGGATGAATATAAACAAATAGATCTTCTTATTGGAAATCAAATCATAGAGAATCTAACCCAATTGTGAACAAAGAATATACTGAACTTGTATTAGTTGCTTATATGAACAAAAAACCTTGGATGATTCTGAAATTACCCATTATGGTTCTGCTTACAATGATCAAATCGTAACAACCAAGAGGTTCAGACATTTTCGAACTAAGTGCATCAGTTTGTAAGCATTTGAGTAACATTAACTATTATTTCCAAGCAAGAAAAATAATCTGAAAGCAAGCACAAAATTTCAAACAATCTGTGTGATACCAAAACTAAATAAAAAAACCAAGTAGCAGATGATCAACAAGAATGCCAAGCATGATAAGAGGCTTTAGTCATGACAGAAAAATAACAAATCCATTAAGACACTGCAATTGTACCTCAGTTTTTAAGCCTGTTCCATAGATGCAAAATATATTTTTTAAAGGTGGCCTTTCCCATGGTGAGAGTGGATTTAAAACTGGATCATCAAGATATAGCCTGCAAAAGCATTGCAAAAAAAGTCGAGTTCGAACTCTGAACCAGAAATCAACATTACCATGCTTGGCAAAACTTCAAAATGTAGGAAGGACAGAAGTACATCTAATAGCAGAAAGTGTCTGTTACCATTAGCACTAAAGGAGTTTTTCAACCTACGTGACTGAAGCACATACTACAAATAACCTAATAACGTATAATATATACTAGAGAACTGTAAGCAGAGCACACCCTAAACTAGCAGCATGGAAAAAAAAAGAAAATTACTATGATATTCTTCCTAATACTGACAAATTACCTACTTCTTTAATTGGTACAAAATCCTCTTCATATCTGGGTCATAATCCTCTATTGCTTTGAACAATGTCCCATCTGCTATTTCACGGGCAGAGAAAGACAACTGGGTTGGTAATCCACATTCTATGCTAGAAATGCTAGTGGCGGTCATGTCGGCAACAGATGGATAGGCCTCATAGCCTGTAAATACATAATGTGAAAAGAGTATATAAATGTATCAGAGTAAATCAATTTGCAACCAGAAAACTTGCAATCAAAATTTTACCACGGGTTGCAGGAATTTCAATGTTGACAATATTTGTCGGCCATCCAGAGAAGTTTAACTGAAATTCCCGATTCTCACAGTGATAAGTTTGATGAACTCTCTCGACTCCCCCAGAGAAATGGTTCCAGTATTTATTTTCTCCCTTACAATACTGTGAAAATGGCAACATCCATAATGTAGAAGCAAATGAATTGACCATCAATCGAGCTGTCCCCTGATCATCACGAAGAATCATAATGCACTACATCAGTTTGCAACATCAATATTTATTTCTTTAAAGTTTTCTGAGCCTGATGAAGTCAACATTATGTTTCGGAAATTACTAGGTGCATCTAGATACTGAATAAAAATAACTGAGTAAAAATATTGCCTATCCCAAGTTTTATTTCCAGTTTTAATAAATGGAACATATTAGTGAAATAATGAGAAGAATAGCAGATATCTTACATTTTGCAGCACTTCATTGGTTATCATATAATAGAAAACAAAAATATGAAAACTATAGGTCACAACCTCAGAAATAGGAAGGCCGAATGTCAGTCCAGAAAGTGTTCCTTTGACAGTCTCGGTTGCACCAAGAAGTGGAGCTCCTGGAAACAATTCACCAAAGTAAGTCCACATAAATCACATGAAACTATAAAAATCAACTAAACTCTCACAGTAGATAAAATCTGATGCGTATAAAGCTTACCAACGGCAAAATAGGCATGAATGTGGTCATCCAGCCATTTGACATAATGTTTTGGTGCAATCTCCAGCTTGAGCCACTCCAAAAAGTAACGGAACACATGGTTACCGAGCGAATGTGCAAACACTACTGAGGGTCCTCCGCGAAGCTTCAGTGCCGTCTCAAATGTCAATCTATATCATTTTATTTTCGGATTAAGAACACAGTTACTCTAAATCACATCATCACTGTCCACTTAGGTACTAAATCACATCATTTATCTTAAAAGGAGCCACGGACACACAGAAGTAGGTACTAACTTGAGCTTATGAAAGTAAAGATCTCGCTCCTCAAGCATGGAAGGTGAAAGCCTCCAATCATATGGAACAGCAAGGATGGCGTTGGCTTCGATTCCGAATTCAATACACCATTTCACCCACTCCTTCCACACAGAAGAAAGAGGACCTTCCAAGGAAACTCACAATAAACGAAAACCGAATGCGAAAAACGGAAGGAGGCAGAAATGCAGAAACGTGTACCGGTTATATAACCAGGATCGAGCTCGGTGATGGCGGAGAGGCCGCTATCGGGGCGGGACTTGCAGTCCGGATGGTCCGTTTGGTTGTGCGGGTCAAGCAGCATGCACTTGAGCCAGCAGTTCACGGCGGAGAGAAGCTGCGGCGCAGAATCACCGTCACAGAAATAAGGAAGAGAATTCAAAAGCGAAGAGAAGATAGGAGGAGGCGTACTTTGGTGGTGTCGAGCCAGACCAAATCGAGAGGGTTGAAATCGAGAGGAGAGTAAGGGCAATCGAGGATGGACCAGGCGCGGAGCTGAGTGGAGGCCAAGCCGGGGATGATGATGCCGGAGAGCTTGGAGTAGTCGCCGCTCCAGTCGTCGCCTCCGACGAGTCGGAGGAGAAGGAAGGCCCTCAGCAGGTGGAGCTTCCACGTTGCTCGCATTGCTCTTGAATTATTGGTTTCGTGTCGCTTTTCGCCCACGACGTCGTTTCGCATCTTTCCTTTAAAATTAGGCACAAAAAATGAAAAATCTAGTCAAGTGATCAAGTCATGTTATTATTTGTGTTGGTTTCTGCTATTAGAACTATTAGCATCTGGTGTCAGCATTATGATAAGAACTTGGAGTTCTTGTCCTCAGAAAGTCAACTAATATATGATATTTAAACGACTATATACTTCCCAAAAATTGGAGTTTTGAACTTTGTCTGCCAGTTCTTTTCAAAATACATTCTTAACATGCTGATTGCACTATTTATCTTACAATTTTTTCTTCATATGCCACAAGAATAGCTCCCTTGTAATATTTCCTATGCTGTTAATGTGTAGGCATATTTTGAAGCAGAAACAGAGGAAATGAAGTTAGAATCTTGCACCTACCCCCTCTTTGTAACCCGTGAGTTGTTGGAACGAGAAAAGAATCACATAGAGGGCTTTGCTCCTGAGGTTAGAAACTTAGAAAGCATGATAGTGTAACGCTGCACCAAGGGTGTTCGATGATTCGGTATGTAACCTACATTATATTATGCCATTTTCATGCTTTTATTTTCATAAGTAGGTTGCTTGGGGTCGCATATTTTCATGCCATTTTCATGCTGTTAATGCGCATATTTTGAAGCAGAAACAGAGGAAATGAAGTTAGAGTGTTTCTTCAGTTAACATGCCATTTTTTCGATTATTGCTCAGTGTAATAATCCCGGTTTCTGCTATTGTGGATGGTTCTCTAAGGAAACTACTTTATGTTCATCTGGCATGGGTTTCAGGTGGGCTTTGTTCGGCGGGGCAATTCAGAAAAAGTGGACATTCCTCTGAACAATGATTTGGTTGAGCGAGTAAAGAACACAATGGATCAAATTGAGAAAAAAAACATGTTTGATGTAGCAGGAGAAAACGTCCAAGTTGCAAGGACATGAGACGAGTTTATGGAAGCTCTAAACCAAAAGAAAATGATCTTGGCTCCTTGGTGTGATGAAATGGTATGTATCATTGTCACAACTGTCATCAATTTCTGCCTTAGGATGTAATTTACATCTGACCGGTTATTAATCAATCCGGTTTCTTTCTTGGTTTTGTATTTTAAGGCTGTGGAAGAGTAAGTGAAAAAACGAACAAGGGGTGAAGGTGAAATGGGAGCTGCTAAGTCTCTCTGCACCCCATTTGAGCAGCCTGAACTTCCTGAAGGTACATCTATCATTATTTTTTTGTCTTTATATTTTTTTGGATACAAGGGGGTCTTTATATTGTGTAGCTTATATGTATGTGTATGTGGTGCAGGTACAGTTTGTTTTGCCTCCGGAAAGCCTGCAAGGAAGTGGACCTATTGGGGCAGGACTTACTAGAAGTACTTCAGAACAATGGTGTGAGTGTGTGATTGATAAGTAGATAACTAGATATATAGTGAGGATCTATCTACTGATTTTGTTATGGTTTAAGGATAGGTTATAAGCTGTTGTGTTGCTGTGCATTATTATTTTTTAGATTCATACAAAGCGTATGCGAAAGGTAGAGTAGTATTATGAATGTATACTCTTTTGACAATGGAAGAGACGGACTTACATACATATAAAGTTTGTCGATATTTGTTATGCATCAATGTCTATTACATCTTAAATGACTCATTAGATACACATATCTTACCACTTGAAGACGAATATTTACCAGTCGGATGCCATTAATAACGGTCTCAAAAGTGAAATGTTACCTCTCCGGCGGGAAAGCCTCAAAAACCAACAGGAAAAAGGGCGCTCAAAAGTTCCCCCCACCCCGCTCTTTCCCACGCGAACGAGGTTTGGCTCAGTTGGTAAGGACGGGTTTGTGGTGGAAAGACCTCATCTGAGTTCGATCCCGGCTACCAACAGTTCTCGTTTGATTCGCGATCTGTAAATTCCTGTAAAAATCCATACCTGGAGGCTGGTGTGACAGGCACGTGTCCACTGTCAGTCCTTTAAGGTTGAGGTTACAGATATGTCCTGACGATGATAATATAACGTAAACAAGCTCTCACTCCGCTCTTTCCCACGCCACCTGTCCCTCCCCACCTCTATTATAAATCCCCCACACCACACCACCACTTCACACTTCTCTCCGTACATATCCCAATGGCCGACTCCGCCAAGCACTCTTCAGATCCCGTTACCCGCCACGACGGCGTCGTTTCGTCTCCGAAAACGAACCCCCTCACCTTTCAACTCGAGAAGCTCCGCCTCGAGGTCACCTGCCCTCTCTGGTTCGTAATCCCCTTCCCTCTCTCTGTCTTCGATTTTCGGAGTCTGATTATGTGATTTCCGGTGTTGAATTGCAGCCTAGGGTTATTCAATCGGCCGACATTGCTGCCGTGCAATCACATCTTCTGCAAGTGCGTCTCTTTCTTACTTTACCTAACTTGATTGATCTGATTCTCCAAGTTCTGATCTTCCTGTTTGGATTTACTTGCAGCGCCTGTGTGCTGAATCCGAACAATTTCGGAGCAGAGTGTCCTCTGTGTAATATCCAAATTCCCAGCGAAGGTATGTGTGTTGTTGCCCCTGATTAAGGGTTTTGTGGTTGGAAATGGTAACTTTTCCTTAAAAGTGATTTGATTTGGGTTTGGAGTAGTTATCATCTGAGCATAGTATGAAGGGAATCTTGGAAATGAAGTACCTTGAATACAGCTCAGGGAGTAGCATTCAAATGACATTTGATTCACATATATTAGCCAAAGCCTTGTTTGATTTCAATATATAATGGAATTGAATGATTGATTGCTTTTGGGTGTAACAATGAATACAAAAGTAGTAAAGATTATTTAGTTAGTTTAGGTGATATTGTAGGAATGTGTTTTCAGGAGTTATCTAGGACACCTCTTTATATGAGTGAACAAAATGGGGAAGTCTAATTCTTTTTTTGATGCAAATGCGAAATCCTGTTTTCAAAATAAAGTTTTTACTTTCAGTGTGCCTGGACTGTAGCTCTTGGGTTTGTGGGTCTGAAAGCTTTAGGCTTATACTGTAAACACGAAATGTTGTATGAGACTCTAAAGAAGCTTTAAGTGGTTATTATATGTTTGGGTAGGGTTTGTGATCAAACAATGATAGCCGTTAGGTCTTGTTTAATGATACTCAACGGAAACCCACGTATTTTAGGAAACCACCCAATGACCGAAATTCGTATTAGATACCAACAACTGAAAAACGTGTTTGGTGGAAACATAAATGATCTCTTTTATATAAAGGGAAAAAGAATATATAATTCCTTTCTGATGTAATGATTTTTTTGGGATGATAGATCTGAGGCATGCGCCTTTCATGGAAAGCATAGTAGCAATCTACAAAAACTTGAATGCCGCATACTTTACCAGCGCCTCCCAGCCTATGACTTCAGGTTCATCATCTCAAAATAAACACACTTTGGAGCTCCACCCTCCCCTTCTAATGTTTGTACTTCATCAGGGGCTATTCATTGAAGTTTTGAATATATATTATTGCAGATGATAGAACAGATTTGGTTCGCCCGGTTTCACAGGATATCAGTTTTACTGGGAGAACGACGACTAGAGAACTGTTTGTCAATTTCCAAGAGGGTAAATCAGAAAGTACCCAGACCATTTTCTCATCAAGGGGTAATAAGCCAGTTTGGGTTCCATGTAGTCAGAAAGATTCTGTGGCAGATGGAATTGGCAAGAATGAGAAAGTAGGTACCTGTAGCATTCCAATAGATTGTAACCTTGAAGAGTTTGACTTGGGTACAGGACTTAAATCTAATGGCGGGGTAATTCACAAGTCACCTTTACCAAGTTCTCAAATAAGATCTGTGTCAATGGATGAGTGTATGACTATAAGAGACATGAATCCAGTAGTGCATTCGTTGCTGGATAGTCCTTCGTTTGGTGATCCCAGAGGTTCGGATAATGATAATAGTTTTGACCAGCGCTGTGAGCAAGTAAGATTGTCTAGCTTCTGTATTTCCTTTGCATAAGTCAGTACAAATCAGCATTAATCCTTTGTATTATATATAGAAGTAATGTTATTGTCCAAATGCTATAAAAGTATAAAATTTTCATCTTGACAGATTCTTGAAAAATTTATGTTGGAATTCCAATTTGTGAGTTTGTGGATAAAGATGAACTTTACTTTTGTATTTCATTTGACTAGTTTTGCTGAGATAGTACTTATTTCTACTTTGCCTTGAAATCATACTGTTTATATCCTTTTCATGGTCTGATGTTTTCCTTTCAGATTTCAGACTGTTCTTTGATCAGGGGGTCAATTAGGAAAATTGATGATAGAACAGGCGAGATGAGGCCAGATAGTTCAGCATCTGATACTGATTGTCATTTGAGGGAACTCAAAAGACAAAAGAAACTGGACCATGAGCCAGTCTCTGGGACTAAGTCTGAGGTGAAACTTGGAACACCTTCTAATGAGTCTTTCACAAATAACACCATTTGTGCCTTTTGCCATTCTTCCACAATCTCAGAGGTTAGTTTCTCTCATATATATATATATATATATATATATATATATATATATAATACACACTAATCTCAGCATCTTTTCGTATACATGTCAAAAAGCTTAACTCACCATGATGAGTGAAACCATTCAGGTCACTGGGCCAATGTTGCACTATTCCAAGGGGAAATTGGTGGATGGAGATGCAGCAATTGTTTCAGATGTCATAAATGTTCACAGGATATGCATTGTCTGGTATGTTCAAGCAGTAATTGTGACTGTGTTTGTCTACATTAGTTATGAATAGGGATTTTGTTCAATTTAATAGTTTGATAAGGTAAAGCTGTATTTTATATAAATAACCTAATATGCTTCTTCAGTAAGGGTTATAAATTAAAATCGTATTATCATTTTGATCTTATCCATATTGTTAGTTTTTCAATTACTTTGTCATGTTGCATTATTTCAATTCAATATCAAATATGACATCTGCTTCAGTGTTTTTTTCCTAAATGTAAAATCAATCTTTTTAAACTACGTCAATTATTTGGCTCTGCATCCTTTTGACCTTGGAAGTCTATATCCTATGTTTCATTGCTTTATTTGAAAGGGAAAAGATGGATCAATATGTCCAAATCTGGTTTGAGAATCAATGGTTCAGGGTCAATAATTCAGTACTTAAGAAAGATTGATATTTCTCGCTTATCTGATTGCTTTTAAAATTGTAAGCTACTAGATAAAGTATCATTGATTTTGAACTGTAGGGCACCACAAGCGTACTTTAAAGATGATACCATAAAAAATTTGAAGGCGGAAGTGACAAGGGGTGCAAAACTAAAATGCACTAAATGTGGGATAAAGGGAGCAGCATTGGGATGCTATGTGAAATCCTGCCAGAGAAGCTACCATGTTACCTGTGCACTTGAAATTCCTAAGTGCCGTTGGGATTATGTACGTTACATGATTTATATGCTTTAGTATGTCGGTTTGCTAGTCTTAAGTTACTATGAGACTGATCCCTTTAAGTAATTTTTGTGTTTTTTGTTTGTTACAGGAAAACTTTCTGCTGCTGTGTCCAGCACATTCTTCAGGTAGATTTCCCAATGAGAAGTTGAAATGTAACAAGCACAAGTATGATATTGTTCTCTCAGCAATGTTTACTGTTTAATTTAACAGATAATTTGCTGTCTGGGGGCACAAAATGTTATTTTTGGTTTAAGGATTTTGACTGGTAGCTCTTCAAGCTAATCTATTTACATACAACATTAGGTCAACAAAAGGAAGAGGCTATGAATGTTTCTTTGCATGCAGTTACATTGCAGCCAGATGACAGTAGCTTGTCGATGGTTTATCTAATTCCCTTTCTTCCAAATCTGCTCACAGGAAATGTCAGCTCTCTGACGGTACAGTGGCTTCAAATGGAGGGAACAACTGGGTTTTATGCCCTTCTGGTCCGTCTTCTGAAGACAAGGTTAGTGCAAAAGAGAATTTCTCTGTTTCTAAATCACTTGGTTCTGTGTTGTTAGTAGAAATCATGGGAACGACTGAGATATTCTTAATGTTTGGTTTAGCTTCTTTGCTTAAATATGGACCTTTTCTTTTCATTCGCTTATGAGGACCCTGTTGTGGTACAAGTACTATATAATTTTCAGTGTCTACAATTATGCATGACCGAAACCTGTATATAATGATATTATGAGGGTCTTAATTGGTTGTGCTTCACTTAAAGGCTTTGCTTATACTTGTAGACTGTTAAACTCCTTGATTTCATGCCTATAATTGCTCAATCTGCCAGTCTAATTTGCATATTGTTTTTTCAATGCCATGTTTTAGCTTTGGTCTAAATTATATAAGTTTACTGAATGATGCAGATTCTTCTGATCAAATTTGCTGAGATGAAAGGTGCAACTTTGTCAAAGAGCTGGACTCCTGATGTTACCCATGTGATCGCTGCCCTTGATGGGGATGGTGCATATGTCAGGACGTTTAAGATTTTCATGGCCATTTTGGCAGGAAAATGGATTGTGACAATTGACTGTAAGGGATACATAGATATTTGACCTTGTTGCTTCAGTAAACTTTCTGTGGACTATTGTTTGACTAACATTACTCATGCATTTATTTGAGCTGGATTCAGAGTGGATTTATTGTAATTCTATGCTCCTTAGTTTAGTATAGAGGCTTTATATGTTGGGAAACCTTTCTAATGGTTATTCTGATTAAGGTATATTACCCTTAGATCTTGTCTTTGAATATGCATCTTGAATTAGTATGTGGATTAAGAGTGACTGTATTCTAGCCTTTTCTGACTCATTTGTTGGAGAAATGTATGTATGGTACTACTATTCAGAGCTAAATTGTGCATATTGGTGTACAGTCCTCAAGATTATGAAACAAATACACTTATGCAGTAAAATTTTGCATTAGGAAGTAAATTTTCCTTAATGTGCAGAATCTTTGTCATGCATTTCTTCTACGGCAATTTTAGCAAGTAACCTGGCTTCTTTTTATACTTGGTGATTAATTACACTGAAAATGGGTGCAGGGGTAAAAGCATGCATGGAATCCAAGCATCATGTGGATGAAGAACCTTATGAAGTTAATCTTGATAACTATGGGTGTCGCAGTGGCGCGAAAGCTGGCAGGATTAGGGCATTAAGCAATGTAAGTACCCCTAATGAATACCTTGTTCTCCAGCGAGTAGGTACTCGTATAACTTGGGCATTCCCTCTAACTGGATCATTTTCCTTTGCAGGATCTGAAGCTCTTCAGTGGTTTGAATTTCTATTTTGCTGGTGATTTTATACTGG
Source organism: Comarum palustre (assembly GCA_951800085.1). Lineage (NCBI taxonomy): Eukaryota > Viridiplantae > Streptophyta > Magnoliopsida > Rosales > Rosaceae > Comarum > Comarum palustre. The sequence continues at coordinate 14,333,165 of OX637583.1, forward strand.
AAAGACTGGAAGACTACAAAGAATTGGTCATAGCTGCAGGAGGTACTGTTTTTAACAGTAAGGATGAACTGCTGGAAGCAAGTTGTCATGAAACGGGTGCTTCAAGGACACTAGTTGTGTACAACCTTGACCCCCCACCAGGGTGCATGTTGGGGGAAGAAGTTTCGATACTTTGGGAAGGGTCTAATGAGGCACAAGATATAGCTTGCAAAATTGGAGGTGAGTACGTCTTTCACACATGGTTGTTGGAATCAATTGCGAGATATGAGTTGCAGCCAAATGTCTGTTGACAAAATGTGAGGCAGTCACTTTTGTCTGTTTGCTGAAGTACAGAACAACCATCCAGTAAAGATAGGTCGAAGATTGGTAATCTGTATCCTTTTGTATGCCTTCATTAGATCCATGCAACCTGTAATGTCATATGTTGTATCATCACTTGTTTTGTTGTAATTCTAGTTGATAAATCTCAATTCTATTGAGCATCTTTTTTGGCAGTTCTATATCGTTCATAGTTCCTCTTTCTCTGAAATTCACTTCCAAGGTCTCAAATTCAGACAATGGAAAATATTACTGATAGATAATCAACGCAATACATTGATTAGACTGAGTGAAACCTTTACATTCTTAATTCCGTAGCATCTCAGTATCTTTGGAGCTTAAAGCAGCATACAGAGGAAGCAGTTATCAGCCTATACGTGAAGTTTTAGAGTCTAAATGCTCTCCGGAGCTGAAGTACTTTTGTTTGGCCAAGTTTCCACAGCAGTCTTTCTCGGACACCCTCAAGTCTGCATTGTAAACATAGTACTTGGAGGTTTTTAGGTTATCCAAAATCCAACCGTTGTGTGTATGTTTCTGTTTGGGTTAAAATTATATCTTTCGGCGAATGTTTTGCAAGAGAGTCCATTGGTCCGATTTTTACGGTCTACGTTATTATTAATGTTTTTCTTTTCTGTTTGAGGTCATGCTCGGCAAGGATTTGCGGTTACTTAAGGAATCCTCCAATGATCTGAATAAGATTTGATATGTCTTGGTCCGCAAGTAAGAACAAACCCTAGTGTTTACTATTTAAAGGGGTCAGGGTACAAGAAGAAGGGACATCTCCAATTAATCAAACACAGCTTTTGCACATTGCAAAACAAGCTTCCCCCGGAGCACCTCTACCAGAAAGATTCTTCGAGTCTTTTTGTTCACCAAAGCCCTATCTGTAGGCATTCCCCGTTGCTACTCATCAAAGCCCTATCCGTAGGCAGTTCTTGTCACACCCCGATCCTAGAATTATTTTACGGTTGGTTACTTTGGTCTTTTACCATTTAAAGTGACCGTTTAACCGTACAATGATCGTGAAGTTGACTTTTCGTTAAGTCAAGAATTTGGGAAAACTTCCTTCTTGAAAGTTGTAGAGGGCGTCGTTACGAGTTCATGGACACGTAGCACGCTCAAATCGGAGTTCGTATGAGAAAGTTATGAACAAAAGTATAAAGTTACTATGCGGTAAAACGGCTATATATAGGAGTTACCGGGGTGAAAAATCAGATTTTCACCCGGCTCTCTCTCCTCTCCCCCGACGGAAAACTGCGCCGAGCTTCCGGCCGCCACAGCGCCGCCGTCCGGCCACCTCAGGCCACCACACCGGTCCCAAAAGTTCGGCCTCCGAGTCTACTTCAATCCTAGGTAAGCTTTCCGACCTAACTCGCCGTAAATCGGAAGAAATTCCGATTTGTTCTTGGTGTGTACAGTAGATTTTCGGGATTGAATTTCTCCCTCCCTAGATCACCAATTGTTGAGTTCTTTATATGTTTAGGATGGGTTTTAGGTGTACTACAATCCCCTAGAATTTGGTAGCTTGATTTGAAGTGTGTAGGGAGAATTGAGGATTTGAAGTTTGGTAGTGTAATTTTTCGGGGTCTACTGTTCATCGAGTTTTTGACCTAGTTAGAGGCCGAATTGGCCTTCGAGTTGAACTAGAAAGTTGTTCCAATTGATGAGACGAAGCTACTAGGAGGTCGCCTGAATTTTAGCCGGAATTTCTGCCGGCGGCCGCCGTCGGCGGCGGAGCTGGCGGCGGTGCCGCCACTTTTTGGGCAGTTTTTCATGCCCATTAATTAGTACATATTGTGAGGAGTCTATGGTTAAAATTTGGTAATTTTTGGAGGAGTTTTGGTTAGGTTTTGGAATTGTTCTAGTTTAGTATTATTAGCGGATAATTAAATATTATTCCGACCATCGATTATTGCCGGTTAAGGTTTAAGGATTTATTTTAAGGACTCCTAAGGTATTGGTGAAGTGGTTGAATGGGTGTCCATAGTAATTCAACGAATTAATACGTGACACCCTAACGTCAAGTTAAAGTAATAAAGGGAAGTTCGGAAGCTGAGTCGGACTTCCGGTAAATTGAGTTAAGAGTCGATAACCGGGAAAGAAAGTCAAAAAGGTTAAAATGTCATAAAAAGGAACTCGGTCAACTTGTGGTCAAATAGGATTTCCTGGTCAAACTAGGAAAAGACCAAGTCAACTGTGGTATGACTAATTTGATGATTTGTTGTACAGTCTCTGGTCGGACGTGAGACGGGCTCGACTACGCGGGTAGTTCGAGAGTTTCGCTCGAGGAGCTTTCCGAGCGGGAAGAAGGTCGAAATAGTACTGTGAGTGGACAGATTATTTTATTTAAATGAATGCATGCCCTAATTGTTGATATAATTGCATGGTTTTTATGATTGTTTCGCGTATGACATGTTCCTCGGGTGCTCGGATTTTATATTTGGATTTATGCTTATATGTCGAGGAATAGATTTATTTATTTGTTTGGGAAGAGTATTCCAGTAAAGTATTGTTAGGAATTTCCTTTATGGGTTGTCCTATGATTATGCTAGCTAGAGTAGCGTGAGGGCGCTACTAGAGCTCTTAGCTCCGACCCTAGCCTGAGAGGTCAGGCAAATTACGTAGTGCACTATGAGGGTTGTCCATCACCATTTACCTAGAGCTCTTAGCTCCGACCCTGGTCTGAGAGGACAGACACGCCTGAGATGTCAGGTGGATATTCTAAGGGTTGTCCATCACCACTTACCTAGAGCTCTTAGCTCCGACCCTGGTCTGAGAGGACAGACACGCCTGAGATGTCAGGTGGATATTCTAAGGGTTGTCCATCACCACTTACCTAGAGCTCTTAGCTCCGACCCTGGTCTGAGAGGACAGACACGCCTGAGATGTCATGTGGATATATTAAGGGTTGTCCATTACCGTTTTATACAGCTAGCATAACGTGAAGGCGCAACCAGAGCTCTTAGCTCCGACCCTAGTCTGAGAGGCCAGACTTATTGTGCTTGTGAATATTACTCTTCCCATAATCCTTATTGGTTTATATTATCATGCATTTGTGGAAATTTAGAAATTTTGGGCATGCATAAATGTTATTTAAATCATTAAATCTTTGGGAGAGCATTAAAGGAAATAGAGTTTTATATTTGATTTTCGTCCACTCACTCTAACAGTTTTTTCAATGTTTCTCCCCTGGGCCTTTCGTTTTTAAATGCCCAGTGTTGCAGGGTTCTTGAGAGGAGGTCGAGCGCGTACGAGAGTCGAGGCATAGTCGATCATTCCGTTGCTGCTCGAAAATTCTTTGGGGTAATCATATCTGTAGACTGCTCTGACTAACCCGGTTTAGTTAGTTTGTAGGAAGGGTTGGCCATTTCAAGGGGGTTTCGGTAAGAAGTTCCCTTGAGGTGGTCCCCGCAGGATTTACTTCGGGTTAAAGGGGTTTAACCCGGGGTGGGTCCTGTCAATGGTATCAGAGCATTAGGTTATCGTTTCCTGTTACTACCTCATATTCTTGGTATCACTTAGTGTCTATAGAGTGATGGTCCGACCGCGGCGGATCCATCGGCATTTTATGCTTGGACGCTTAGTGTTTATTGAGGATATGAGTTAGTACTTCCTGATTGAGATATGGACCGAGTGGTCCTATAAACGATCGAATCTTCAAGACTATGCCTCAGTACGCCGACCTCACTATGAACTCATGTAAGGAACAAGGTAAGCTCGTTACGTATATATGTTTATGTGTTCCCCATTGATTTATTGAGATTTGAGTTGGGGATCGAGCGGAAACTCACGTTGTTTAACGTTTGAGCTTTATGTGTGAGTACTCGGTGGTGAAACGGTTAATTCACACCTGGAAGGCTGCCATGGTTGTTTGGCAGGGAGGTTGTAGAAACCTGAGGCGAGGCCTTAGCGTTCGAGTTATGAGACTCCTAGAAGAGGAGTCGTAAGAGTTAATGATAGATGTTGCATCCTGCCAAAAAAAAAAAAAAGAGCTGAAGTCGCCTAGCGCGATTATTCAGTGAGGAGATGAATATTAAGATTTGACGATTGCCACGATTTTGTTGAGGTTCGTCATTAGTGTGGTTTCAGAGAAACCAACGGACATATGAAAGTGGAATGACTCAAGGAAAGTTGAGTGGGGTTATTTTGTGATCAATGGACTTTTTCTAGTGACGAGTCCATGATGTGACACTACTGGAAAATGTTAAGGAACTAAAGGCTGTTTTGGTCACTTGATGTTTGTGGGACAACCACTGAAACTGATGGTTTGGGTCACCTTTGGTGCTGACATTGTTGTCGTCAGCTACGACTAGAATCTCTTCGCTCCAGCCACCCACGATTGGGGTATTAGAAAGATTTGATTTGTTAGTGAGTCCAATCGTGATTTGAATTGTTGGTGACAATGGTCATTGGGCCATTTATCATGGAGGCAGAAATTATATCGTGTCACCAGATCTTGGGACTCATGTCAACCATAAGGTGGGTTATCCACCTGTGATCAAAGTATTTTAATTGGTACACCTGTGGAGGAGTCTCCAGGTTGGCTGTGTTAGAGTCCGATTTACAGATCGAGCGAGTGTTATCAGTTGTAGCTAAGCGTAATTGGTTTCAGGATTTAAAGGAACATGTTGGAAGTGGCAATAAGCCACCGGGTCGTGGACCAAGAGTGCTTGGGGTACCGGAGATAGGGATGCGAGCCTTGATTGACTTTGTATTATTGTGGTGTAGGAACCGGTCATTGTGCAAACGTTATTGTTTCGACGGCCGAAGTTGTACATGGGAATACCCCACAGGAGCACGTGTATCCTCCTGTGTAGGGAAGTGGTAAAGCTGAAATTTGGGTAGCACATACATGTAAGGCATAATTATCGTGTGCAGCTGTGTGTGGTCAAAATGACACCAGGTAAGTGACTAAGGCTGATGATGACTTCATTTTAAGAAGGTGTCATGAGAGTTTCATTCATTGAGAACGGAGATTAAAGACGTTTGGTTAGAAGTTTCTGTGTAAAACGTCAATTAAATGGTTTAATGTCGTTAGTAGGTGGAAGGATGTTTTCTGAGATAAATGCACGGAAAAGGTGAAGGGACAGCAGTGAGGCAAGGTTTACTGAATCGTTGAATAGGAGTGAGAATGTTGTAGATAGTCAAGCTTCAACCTGCAACCAAAGTCGTCCGTTATGACACTTGGTTTTCTCGAGGGCAATTAACTGAGCTTGATGGCATGGAAATTTGTGCACCCACTGGCTGTGGTCTAATCAAGTATTGTAACCGAAGGTGTGCTTAGACGTGTTGGGAATCATAAGTTATATCCCCTGTAGTGACAGGAAATATCCTCAATTCGATCTGTGAAATGAGGATTAAGATCTGGGAGATCAATTATTGAGGTTAATTTAAGGAAATCCTAAGAGGATTAAAGTTTTGTTGGCGTTGCTATGGTCATTGGTCATTTGAGTAGTGACCCTACTTGTTAGGAATTTTTGACCTAGCGGCAGTTCTTGGCGCCACGAGTGGAGAGTGGTAGCAAGAAAGGTCATTGGAGGTGACTTGCGAAATTGTCAACATTTCGGCGAGTGTGAAAGCGGTGAAACTGAGGAAAGAGTTTCTTTGATGACTCAAAGGTGTTACGAGTCAAGGTTTTGGAAACCAAATTGTTACAAGGGTAGTAAAGTATGTTGCTAAGTTGTGCAACACTCCATCGGAAACCGTGGAGTGATTAAGCTACGTTCAGAGTAAGTTATGATCTGAGAGGATGTTAACGTGTGGCAGTGGATCTTGTGATTTAGGATCTAGAGTGGTAAGCGATTGAGAATTTTGAATCTTACCGAATAGAGGTTGCGGTGGATGGTAAACCCGCAGCGCCTGGGGGACAGTTTTGTTAGAAACTGTCTAGTTGTACGAGTTGACTCTGTGATGTATACGTGCCCAGTGCGGTAATGGTATTTGTTATCTTGTGCCTCGTTAACTGGATGCTCGGTGATCAACATGGTTGTGTCTGGTGAAATTAATTCCCGATGCTTTGATCAGATGTTCCTTTGGGCGTGCACCAGTGGCACTAAATTTCATGTAGATGTCTGATCTGGTTAAATGTCCAAGTTGCTGGTTATTACCGGACGATGTGGTAATGGAGGCATCTGGGAATGGAATATACTTGTTGAGCGGGTAAGGCTCTGGAATCCTTTTAATGGTAAATCTATCCCAGATTGTGATGCGGATAACGTTTATTAGACGCATGGTTGGTTGAAGTGCAAGCTCTGCACTATGCGTCATTCCAGGTTAAGGTAAGAGTTAGGGAGGTCAGTGGCACCTCACCTATGAGTAGTACGGGTATGTGTTACCAGTTGCAAAGTATGCGGTAACCCCACAAGTGATATTTGAGCTAGCGACTCTAATGTTTGACTTGTGGGTAAAAGTCAAGATTTATCCGGTCAGAATAGCTTGGTAGGCAGTGTGAAGCCTGACAATATTGTTTTCATGCGAGGAGTCAGTATTGTTGGATCTCGATGTCAGGAGCTTTTGGATCTCCCCGATTTAAAGGCTATGGTTTTGGATTTACGCTAATATTCACGGCAGTTCATGTCCTGTGTGTACAAGTGGTTTGAGTAATGATAGAGTCAGGGAAGACAATTACTCTACAACATGACAGAATAGTTTCTAGAAAGCGTAAACCAGATCAGGGAGGCTGGTTCAAATGAGGTGATGGTTCGTGTAACACGAGTCGCCATGGTTTTCTCGTGGACTTGTTGTCAGTAGATTTGGCTCCACGTGGTATTGTGTTACCAGAGGATTTAAATCCATTAGTGACATCGAACCCTACTCCTCAGGCGTGATAATCATTACCTGCATAGGGAATGTGTGAGCTGATATTTAAGGTTCCACGAAAGTATACGAGTATTCTTGAAGAATTTATACTCACGACAAGCGAGTGGTTATTGGAATCAGAATGATTGATAGCGGTATTGTGACGACGTCACATGCGGTTGGTAAGGACGATTATTGGATTTTCAAGGATATGGTTATAATCCGGTTAGGCAACAGGGGATTGTTGTCAAATGATGTTTTCAGCGTGTGACAGAATTTATCATCTTTTGGTGAAAAAAAAACAATAGTGATTCTCGCGAGGATTACAGATGGTGGATCAGCATAGGCGGTGTCGTATTCCACCTCATAAATGAGATGAAGTACAGTAAGAATTCGGTGATTCAGTTAATCAATGATTCAAGAGAAAATCATTGTGATCCACGGTAAGACCTTATGCTTTAGTTTTGACCTAAGAAGAGTGGTCGGGTGTCGGAAAATGGGGAAGTAGCGGAGGTTATCATCCACGTAGGAAGGAGTGCTACGTTGGCTAGATGTGACACGTGACAAGGTTACATGAGTTTGAGGAATATGTTGGGTATCCTTAGAGTTAATGGATACCTAGTGTCACGTATGTCCATGTTACGTAAATAAGTTTACTACCTTACATCCTATGTCAATAGACTTCTGGTTGGTACTGGAAATTGGCTTTCAAGGAGGAACAGTAAGGATGTTGATCGTAAAGAGCAGGTGTTTAGGTTTTGACAATGCTTTTCGTGAGGCGTCTCAGAAGAGTTCTCAGAAGGAAGTGGATATTGGAGAACAATGTTATTATTTTTAAGGGTACTATCCCCCTCTGTGTTGGACTTTGAGTATAGAAATTTCGAGGACGAAATTTTTATAAGGTGGGGAGAATTGTCACACCCCGATCCTAGAATTATTTTACGGTTGGTTACTTTGGTCTTTTACCATTTAAAGTGACCGTTTAACCGTACAATGATCGTGAAGTTGACTTTTCGTTAAGTCAAGAATTTGGGAAAACTTCCTTCTTGAAAGTTGTAGAGGGCGTCGTTACGAGTTCATGGACACGTAGCACGCTCAAATCGGAGTTCGTATGAGAAAGTTATGAACAAAAGTATAAAGTTACTATGCGGTAAAACGGCTATATATAGGAGTTACCGGGGTGAAAAATCAGATTTTCACCCGGCTCTCTCTCCTCTCCCCCGACGGAAAACTGCGCCGAGCTTCCGGCCGCCACAGCGCCGCCGTCCGGCCACCTCAGGCCACCACACCGGTCCCAAAAGTTCGGCCTCCGAGTCTACTTCAATCCTAGGTAAGCTTTCCGACCTAACTCGCCGTAAATCGGAAGAAATTCCGATTTGTTCTTGGTGTGTACAGTAGATTTTCGGGATTGAATTTCTCCCTCCCTAGATCACCAATTGTTGAGTTCTTTATATGTTTAGGATGGGTTTTAGGTGTACTACAATCCCCTAGAATTTGGTAGCTTGATTTGAAGTGTGTAGGGAGAATTGAGGATTTGAAGTTTGGTAGTGTAATTTTTCGGGGTCTACTGTTCATCGAGTTTTTGACCTAGTTAGAGGCCGAATTGGCCTTCGAGTTGAACTAGAAAGTTGTTCCAATTGATGAGACGAAGCTACTAGGAGGTCGCCTGAATTTTAGCCGGAATTTCTGCCGGCGGCCGCCGTCGGCGGCGGAGCTGGCGGCGGTGCCGCCACTTTTTGGGCAGTTTTTCATGCCCATTAATTAGTACATATTGTGAGGAGTCTATGGTTAAAATTTGGTAATTTTTGGAGGAGTTTTGGTTAGGTTTTGGAATTGTTCTAGTTTAGTATTATTAGCGGATAATTAAATATTATTCCGACCATCGATTATTGCCGGTTAAGGTTTAAGGATTTATTTTAAGGACTCCTAAGGTATTGGTGAAGTGGTTGAATGGGTGTCCATAGTAATTCAACGAATTAATACGTGACACCCTAACGTCAAGTTAAAGTAATAAAGGGAAGTTCGGAAGCTGAGTCGGACTTCCGGTAAATTGAGTTAAGAGTCGATAACCGGGAAAGAAAGTCAAAAAGGTTAAAATGTCATAAAAAGGAACTCGGTCAACTTGTGGTCAAATAGGATTTCCTGGTCAAACTAGGAAAAGACCAAGTCAACTGTGGTATGACTAATTTGATGATTTGTTGTACAGTCTCTGGTCGGACGTGAGACGGGCTCGACTACGCGGGTAGTTCGAGAGTTTCGCTCGAGGAGCTTTCCGAGCGGGAAGAAGGTCGAAATAGTACTGTGAGTGGACAGATTATTTTATTTAAATGAATGCATGCCCTAATTGTTGATATAATTGCATGGTTTTTATGATTGTTTCGCGTATGACATGTTCCTCGGGTGCTCGGATTTTATATTTGGATTTATGCTTATATGTCGAGGAATAGATTTATTTATTTGTTTGGGAAGAGTATTCCAGTAAAGTATTGTTAGGAATTTCCTTTATGGGTTGTCCTATGATTATGCTAGCTAGAGTAGCGTGAGGGCGCTACTAGAGCTCTTAGCTCCGACCCTAGCCTGAGAGGTCAGGCAAATTACGTAGTGCACTATGAGGGTTGTCCATCACCATTTACCTAGAGCTCTTAGCTCCGACCCTGGTCTGAGAGGACAGACACGCCTGAGATGTCAGGTGGATATTCTAAGGGTTGTCCATCACCACTTACCTAGAGCTCTTAGCTCCGACCCTGGTCTGAGAGGACAGACACGCCTGAGATGTCAGGTGGATATTCTAAGGGTTGTCCATCACCACTTACCTAGAGCTCTTAGCTCCGACCCTGGTCTGAGAGGACAGACACGCCTGAGATGTCATGTGGATATATTAAGGGTTGTCCATTACCGTTTTATACAGCTAGCATAACGTGAAGGCGCAACCAGAGCTCTTAGCTCCGACCCTAGTCTGAGAGGCCAGACTTATTGTGCTTGTGAATATTACTCTTCCCATAATCCTTATTGGTTTATATTATCATGCATTTGTGGAAATTTAGAAATTTTGGGCATGCATAAATGTTATTTAAATCATTAAATCTTTGGGAGAGCATTAAAGGAAATAGAGTTTTATATTTGATTTTCGTCCACTCACTCTAACAGTTTTTTCAATGTTTCTCCCCTGGGCCTTTCGTTTTTAAATGCCCAGTGTTGCAGGGTTCTTGAGAGGAGGTCGAGCGCGTACGAGAGTCGAGGCATAGTCGATCATTCCGTTGCTGCTCGAAAATTCTTTGGGGTAATCATATCTGTAGACTGCTCTGACTAACCCGGTTTAGTTAGTTTGTAGGAAGGGTTGGCCATTTCAAGGGGGTTTCGGTAAGAAGTTCCCTTGAGGTGGTCCCCGCAGGATTTACTTCGGGTTAAAGGGGTTTAACCCGGGGTGGGTCCTGTCAGTTCTCGCTTCTACTCACCAAGTCTCATCCGTGAGCGAACAGTCCACCCCCGCTTCATAAAGACTGATCCGTCAGCGAATATCCGTAAAACCATTGTTATGGTGAATAACCTTAACAAATATCTCTGGTTTGTCAGAGAATCCTTTGGCGAACGACTTATAATCCTTAATTATAGCTCTGCTCAACCACTTCGGTCCGAGTAAGAAACGTCTGTTTCACGAGGAGAGTAGAAAAATCCTAGTTGCTCTTCAGCTAGGTCTATAGAACCTAAGTGCAGGTTTGACCAGCACCTGTATACAGTCGTTTGAAAAGAAGTCAGAAGGCGAACATGCATCGAAGATCAAGGTTGTACCTGACCCATATGTACTGCCACACCTCAAGCCAGAAAATCCATTTTTACAACGAACATTTGGCACGCCCAGTGAGACCAGACGTGTTAAGAATTACGAGTGTCAACAAGTACTCGAAGTTGTACCAATCGTGCAATAAACCACAACATTCGGGGATTAATCCACACAAATTCAGCGAACTGTAGAGGTTTATTAGTTGAAGAAACGATCTTACGTTTCGGTTTATTATCAGGAAAACCAACAGAGTGCATCAGTTGTGAAAGAGTTATCATGGACGAAGAATCAATGTGACTCATAACAGATCTTGTTGCCAAGATAGCAATGGAGCGAGTTGAGACAACCATACAATAGTTTGAGCGGACTCAGACGCAACATGACCTTGAGATTAAGGCAACAAGCCAGAGTGTCGAAAGGTTACAGAATTCTACTACCCAGGACGACGTTGAGACTGATGATAAGATTGACAGGCAGTTCGAACGCCTTCGAGAGGTGGAGAAGGTCTTGGGAATAGAAAGACGTCGTGAGACTCAGCGAACTGCTAGAGCAAAAGGAAAGCTCAAAGAAGAGCTGGAGCCGTATAGTTTTGAAGAAGTGACAAACCCATCGTCATCTGCCAAGACTATGACCATTAAGGCTATTGGACACATCGTCACATTGGTTTGAACAGACGCAAGAGAGTCAGTAGCCGGGACACCTGCCAGACAAGATATATTTACTAATTCATTTCTTTCATATATACGAATTTCATATGTGATTCAACATTTGAGGAAATCATGACTCAAAATAAGAGATATATGGAAGGTTTCATTTTGCATTTATCATTCATGAAAAACATTTTTGAACCCTAGGGTTTCATACAGTCATATGCATTTTTACACCACGAAAATCTTGATCATCGAGCGACTAAAGTTGTAGCTAAGTAGGCAGGCATATATATCAGCTATCAAATTAATCTATTGTGGTGAGAAATCTCAGCGGTGAGCAAACTCAGCTGTGAGAATAATCAGCTATCAAATTAATCTATTAAATGTTTGGTGATAATATTTCGTAAGTGTTGTAGTTAAGAAAAAGCTGAAAATTGGTGTTTGGTATTGTGAGTTTCAAAACGCAATAATCTTAGAAAATGACCAAAATAGACAATATTTTCAATATGAATATTCAAAACCGTTACAACAACATTTTAGTTCTCTATCTTCACAAGTTCACATATTTATATACCGACAAACAAAAATATATTAACAAAAGATGGAAAACGTAATTGGCATATCAGCTGCACATCATTATAACAAAAACACCTAAACAAATGACCACCATTGAAGACAAGAAGATAGTCTAATCCACATAAATAGTAAAATCAAGTGCTCACATGCACCTTTAAATTATTCAAAATAGGGAATGATAATTCAAATAGGTATACTGTAAGTCTGCAACTAAAGATATTAAAAATAATATGGGAAACTAAACAAACAATGCATATTCACATGTAGCATTTTCTACTCATGTTCAAATAGGTGCCCCCATTAAACTTGAAGCGATACTATTTCTCAAGGCCTCCATTTCTCTTGAAACATGACCATTGTGATCTTCTACTTCAGGCTCTCTTCTCATCTGTTCAATATCATACATAGTTTCACTTTCATCGAAAACACAATCATGTTGGGAATACCTTCTTATGTAGTTGTGTAGTGCCATTGTTGTTATAACAATTTTCACTTGTTTGTCAAATAGATAGGCAGGCATGTCTCGTAGAATACTCCATCTTTTTTCCATGCTCCAAAAGTTCGTTCAATAACACTTCTGAAGGAGGAATGTGCATGATTGAAAACCTCTTTGTAACCTGTTGGTTGGGCACCTCTGTGAAAATCTGGAAGATGATATCTTTGGCATTTATACGGTCCCAAATACCCTTTAGTTTGGCTCTAATACAATCCTAGAACAATTATACAAATAAATCGAATGCGTTTGTAAAAAAGAAAGAAAGATAACTAAAAAGAAGTACAGAGATGCAAAACATACCTTGAAATGAGGCTTGTATCTAGAATATCCCAATATTTTTGTTGGAGTGTTCTTGAACTCATGATCAAGAGGTTTTATGAGTTCTGTTGCCATAACACAAATCACATCCAGCAATTCACTAAAATATCTGCTGACAGTCCGCAAAATGTTGGAACCGCTCTTGTACATTCCTATTTCAAGCACCTTCTCCTAAAGTATATAAAAACATTCCCAACTTCTCGGCAACACAAATTCTCCGAGAACCTTTCAGCTCATAAAATTTATCCAAATCATAGCACAATCCCATAAACACATCTTTATTCATGCGAAACATGTTATGACAACGAGTCTCATTCCCTTCCAACAATTCCATCAACCAAACATTGCCATTGTAGGAAGAATCGAAACATGAAATTTTATGAATACATTTTTCATAGTATATTTCAATAATAGAAACACAAAGACATATAATTTGGTTAATTTTCTCCTCCTTTGCCAAAATGTCCATAATCATAACCTGCAATGTTTTAAATAATAGATCAAGTATCATCCAGTTATATATGCAGATAAATAAGGCTTATAAAAACAAAAAGTAGTAATGATCAAAGACGTAATACTTATTAAAATTCAAAAGTATAAGGTGTCAAGATAAAAAATTCAAACAAAATGAAAACCATAATGCAAACTAATAAGAACACAATACACTGAAGAAGATGATGCATGACATAATTGATAACTATGCAACAGCCATCAGGGTACGTATATCTACTAATTGTGTTCCCTTTCTTGATTACAAAGAATGAATTGAAGCTTCATCTCAGTGTCTTTCATCACAGAAAACATTTCCCTCTTTTCTCGTGAGCAAAATAGCTCAGCTGCAAACCACCACAGTGGACTACCAATTTCCATTCCTGACAAAACCTTCAGCTACCTTCATCACATCAGACACTACTACATTATGCACCATTAATCAACGATGAGGATGTAGTACTCCTTGTCTCAACTACTTCAACAAGACTATTAATTTGTAGAGATAATTTTGCAGCACCTCATATTTTTCCTTTTTTCCCTTTCAATGCTTGTGTGTCAGGCTGCTCATTTGTTCTCCTTTTACCAATCTCTTTAAAAAAAATTGAGTTACCTCTGTGACTTCATTAGAATTGGACTCATGTGAGTCACCACTAACTACTAGTGGAATAGCATCATCATGAACACTCCTATTTTGTGGGGGTGGTAGACCAGATGAAGGTGTCCATGCATATTTTCCAGTAGCTACAACACCATTGAAAATCATATCTAACTTTGCCTGCATTACAGGATTAATGCCTCGTCTAACCCTCAGTTTTGCATACTGAGGATTTATCTATATTTTATAGAAATTGTACATGTCAGTACATAAACATAATAATAAAATAAATATGAAAGTAATGAATGTATCATAATATACCTGTATTTTATTTTTCCACCATTCATCAGATGCATCAACAGTGTTCTTAGTAGAATTCCAACCTAGGCCAGTGTCCTTCCCAATTAGATCTTTCCATATCTTCCATTCTTTTTTCAGCAAATCCCACTTATTCTTCAATTGTGATTTGTCATAATTGTTTCCAGTCTCTGCATGAAAGTTTGCAACCAAACTTGACCATCCTTCTGTGCTAAAGTGAATGTCGGGGCGTTGTCCTTTTCCCACCTTGATACACAAGTCACAAAAAATTGCTACACTTTGAGGCTTCCAAGTTGCTGTTTTGGATACACCTTGCCCATTTTCAATGTTGATCATCTCAGTAGTGTTGTCATTAGTGACCTTTTTCCTTCCCATCTTTGCCAAAAAAGAACAGAACTTATACTGGTGGACATTCTAAATTACAGACTTATGCTAGTAAGAATAACAGATGCCAAAGAATATTGAAATCAATGACAAATAAGATGCATCTGATCTAAGGAAAAAGAAACTGGGAGGGCAAGAGAACATTGCATCTTGATCATGATGTTTATGAAGCTACAAGCAACACATTTCGATAACAAACAACAAAACAGTCATTGACTGGTGACCCTTTTGTATATTTAAAGTAAGAAGAATCCAACAAATAGAAAAGAAAAAAAAGTATATCATGGTAGGATTAGCATGTCTGTAAATCCATATGGATCTGAACTAGTTTCATAGCAATCATTACTCGATACAAGTTAGCATCTAAACAAATCCACGGAAACTAAAAATTATCAATAAAAAACCATTCAATTATAATTTTTGGATCGATACAACCAAATTTGGGAGATATGTTCTAAAAGCGGGAAGAAGAGTAGAAGACAATTTAAATAGATGCACCAAACTCAACTATATATGTATATGCATCATACCAAAAGCTTGTTTAATTATAAAGGCCTCAAATGCAACTCAAAACAGAACAAAGGTTTCTCAAACGATCCAACTACTCAGATTGATAAAAATCAACAAAAGAAAAACAGAAACATAACTAAAGTAATAGAGTGTCTAACCTGTTAGTACATAATCAATCAACTACTCGATCAACGTAGGAGTTGTCAACCCTGTCTGCACCCTTCAACAAAAAATCAAATGAATCAATATACACATATATAAAGCCCAAATATAAATTGAAACAACAAAAAAGAATAACCTCAATGAATAGGGAAAAGAAAAAAATTGTATGAACAAATAAACCTTAGCAGAATCAATATATAAGAGAGAAACCCAAAAACAAGACGTGCAAAATATATTAGAATTCAATGTAATCGAGCCCAAATCAGTGATCAAGGCGACGAATGAAGCGCGAATCATAATTGGATTTGGCGACATCAATCTTGAATTTCATGATAGGTTTTTTTCGGATTTCACAAAACTGTATTATCAATTCTGACTTTTAAGAAAATAACATCCTCGTACCTGCTATTAGAATTTGCAGTTCTCTGCCGCGATTTTAGAGAGAACGCAGGTTTGGACATTTAACCAAACAAAATAAATACGCATGACGGTAATAAAAAAGCAAAAATAAGGCTGAAAACGCGTTCCCAAACGGAACCTAAGGTTATCATTTTCAGGCATATTGAATCAAAACTGGGACCTTTCTACAAGTTACGTACAAAATTATAGCTACTACAACATCTAGAATTTTCATTGAATCAAATCTGGGACTTTTCTACAAATGTAACATAGAGCACATATTAACAAGTCGCATACCAAAACTATAGCTACCACATCAACAATCTGAACCTAAGGCAACCAAATGCACTGCACGACACTTGATGACCTGAAATATTAAGTTCAAGCAACATATACTATATATAAACTTTGCATCCACAGAATATAGAGAATCATTCATGCGCAGATGGTGCAAATCCAGATCAGGTCCGTTAGCTATGCCCCTGTGACTAAGCACAATATATCCACACATCACAGTTGCTTGAAAGTATAAAGCATATACTCCTAGCATTAATCCAGATGGCACACCAAATTGCTACCACACTGCAACTATCTATTACCAACGATGATGTATACATTCAAGCATGAAGAACCCAGACAGTAGCATCAAACTTTTAGAGCAGTAATGACATTAATGCAGCACCAACAATAAACTATCATCATTATCCACAATGATAACTTGAATAGAAATATCTAGTGAAAACAGCAGGGGGAGAGAGAGAAGGTAGAATGAGGATGAGGGTAGCTCCAAAATTAGCAAGCACACAGTCTAAGCAAGCTAATATTAAATTCTACAATATTCAAGAAATTTTACTACAAATAATACTAGAATGTAATGGTGGTGAATTCTAGCAGAACAACTTCTGCCAACTACCATCAAGAATCGAGCAATCCAACCAGCCCAAGGATTAAGTGTCAACTCTTGTCACGCATAAGTTTAGACTGCGGAAAAGATCGTATGTGTAAGGATTCCTGTGAAAGAAATTCTAAGTCTGTTGGAGCTCTGCTGTTATGTCTGCCTGGACTGAGAACTACCGTAATAACCACTGGCTTGTGAAGGGTCCGCTCTCCATGATGCATTAGAGTATCCTGCATTTCCATTTGTGTCGCCATATGCACTTCCCATGTATCCACCTCGTGCTCCTTGTTGCTCTCCACCTCCACTGTTGCCAGTTGGGGTGGTTCCACCACGCCCCCCAGAAGCCCCATACACACCAGGATAAGAACCGTAACTTCCTCCATAATTGCCATACCCATAACCTTGATTTCCATAACCAGAAACCGCACTAGGCGATTGGCCTCTGGGAGCAGGAGCACTTCCACCTGGAGCAGCCCAGGAAGCTGCAGCCCCATAGCCGCCTGAAGCACCATAGCCAGAGGGGCTTTGGTTGCTCCACGCATTTTTCAATGCACCAGGTGCCCCACTAACAAAACCAGCAGGGGCATTTGGAATTCCATAAGATCCTGCAGGACCACCAAAACCAGAATTGGCACTTCCATAACCACCAACACCATAACTTCCATAACCTCCATAACCAGCACCACTATTTCCACCGTAACCATAACCTGCACCACCATAACCAGAATACGGGGGGAAACCACCTCCTGTAGACTGAGGCTGCATATATCTATTGCCATCCATTCGGCCAACAAATGCATTCGAACTGGCTCCAGAGGCACTATAACCTTGATAGCCCCCACCACGACCTCCACCGCCAGGATTTGCATCTTTGGGAAGTGCTCGTTTTACTTCTACAAGTTTACCATTCAACTCATGGAAGTTTTTTTGTAGTAGTCTATCAACTGCGTCTTCAGTGTCAAATGTTATGAAACCAAAACCTCGAGGCCGTCGAGTGTTCTGGTCATACATTATTACTACATCAGTAACACTGCCATACTCTTCAAAAAACTGACGAAATTCATCTTCTGTCAGTGTGGAAGGCAATCCTCCAACAAATATTTTCTTAGTCTTAAAATTTCCTCCACCTCCGGAGCTCCTAGTGGCATTAAAATTTCCAGTTCTATTTGATGTTTGCTGTTCTTCTCTTGACAAAGCCTTCTTTGCTTCCACCTGCATAGTCAAAGTGTGACCTTTAAACAGTTGAAGGGACAACCGATGCCTATTCAGGACAAAGCAGAGATATATGAAAATAACATATGTTCATTTTTACAGAGAAATAACCCTAAAAAAAGAATATCAATTGATATATGTCAGATGACAAACAACTGTTTCATACATAAATCAACTCATCAAACAATATAGAACCTTGCAAAACTACTTTCTCCAACAAGCTAGAAAGAAATCCTCACACAGAAACTGAATGCTCAAATGTTGAACTAGGAAAGTCTTATATCTATAACGTGCATATTAAAAGATATTCAAGAAAGTTGTAAACTGTTCATGAAATACACTAACAGACACATTGGATTGAAATCTCAAGCTTTTGTCTATCCAAGAGCTGATTGCGCAATTACCCTGAAGCAACCTATGTGTATAACTTCCCATCAACATATCAAGAATCTAAAATAAATCTTACACGAAAGCAATTCAATGAAATCAGCATTCCTTCATTCTATCCCTAAAACAACTTGAATTGCAAATCGGAATCAACACCGAAGCTACGAAGATAAATTAACCACATTCCAGGCCAAAAATCAATACTTTCTCTAACTCTACAGTTCCTCAGTCATCAGATGTGACAAATGCAAGAACACTCAAACCAAAGCTTCCACATCAAAATCAGCATCTACAGTAGCCAAGCACACAGCTCAGAACACTAACAGAAGCTCTCTAAATCGAAATCAAAAGCACTAAGAACTAAGCGACGAGGCAATGCAGGCGAAATAGAGAAGGAGAGAGAAGAAAGAGGACTCACCGCACGGCCGTCGATGGTGTGCTTGTCGGTGAGGACCCGGTCGACGACGGCGGGATCAAAGAAGACGACGAAGCCAAAGCCGCGGGGGCGGCTGGTGGTCTTGTCGCGCATGATGACGGCCTGGCTGACGTCACCGTACTGGTTGAAGTACTCGGTGAGCTTCTCCTCGGTGGTGTCCCAGGCCAGTCCGCCAATGAAGAGCTTGCTCTCGTCGGAGTCCATGGCGGCTCTCTCTGAAACTGAGATAGAGTGAGGAAGAGAGAGTAGAAGAGGAGAGGAGGGAAAGGGCTAGTGCCCTAGGGTTTGTTTGAAAACGACACCGGATAACTTTGTGGATTCCCTAAATTGTTCTTTGGATAAGTAAGGGGTTGTGGCGCAGTTGGCTAGCCGCGCAGG
The DNA here is from genome assembly GCA_951800085.1 of Comarum palustre. Classification (NCBI taxonomy): domain Eukaryota; kingdom Viridiplantae; phylum Streptophyta; class Magnoliopsida; order Rosales; family Rosaceae; genus Comarum; species Comarum palustre. Next base: position 14,352,273 of record OX637583.1, read on the forward strand.
TCTCATAGCTTAAAAATTTATGTGAGTAATCCTGAGGTCGAGAGTTCAAGCCTCTCTCGCCTCAAATCTGTGTTAGGTGCCTCAACTCGTCTAAAAGTACGTGTTACTGTGCTCCAACTCGTTCACATGTGCTATTGCCTCTAACTTGCCTAAAGGTGTTACTGCCCTCCAACTCGGTCACATGTGCTACTGCCTAATGGTGCTACTGTATTGAATGCCATCATGTTTTGCCGTTGTTTGTCAAGTTTGATCTGCTACTATACATTTCTAAATTCTGCTGTTGTCGACGATTCGATCTGCTACTATCGACGACTTAATCTGCTACTATCAACTTGACCAGAAATGTGTTATTGTCCATACAAAAAGTGCTACTACCGAAGTTATTTTCCCGACAATTCTTATGCTAGTGTTGCCACTATCCGCCTTTGAGGAGTCGAGCGCGCTGCTATTGTTGTCTCTGACTCAGCCCACTGCTACTTCTGTCTCTAAGCCCAACGCGTTGCTGCTGCTACTACGTACTAAGAAATTGAGAAATGACAGAAAATGAGAAATTAAGAAACTGTCAGTTATGAGAAATTGATAAGTGACAAAATATAAGAAAATGAGAAACTATCAATTATGAGAAATTGAGAAATGACAAGATATGAGAAAATTAAAAAGCGTTTGTTATGAGAAATTGAGAAATGACAAGATATGAGAAATTGAGAAACTATTAGTTATGAGAAATTGAGAAATGACAAGATATGAGAAATTGAGAAACTGTCAGTTATGATAAATTGTCAGTTTTAAGAAATCGAGAAATGAAAAGATATGAGAAATTTTCAGTTATAAGAAATTGTGAAATGAAAAGATATGAGAAATTGAGAAACTGTCAGTTATGAGAAATTGTCAGTTTTGAGAAATCGAGAAATGAAAATATATGAGAAAATGATAAATTGTCAGTTATGAGAAATTATGAAATAACAAGATATGAAACATTTAGAATCTGTCAATTATAAGAGTTAGAGATGTGTCTACCTTGACTTAGGAGAGATTTGTACTACTCTTTCGGGAGAAGTACTTCCTCATACAATGAGGGAGCAACTATATATAGCTCGAGTTCATAGCTCTAGAGCATGGCAAGATGAGTGTCTGGGAGTACTAGGTACGATTTTCACAATTGTACCGCTTCGCTAGGGAGATGGATGTCGTGGCCTTGTCACAAAATTTCATACGAGGCTTGAGACATGGGTTGAGGACTGTTATGACCGCTCTATGATTGACTACACTAGCAGAAGCAGTTGAGAGTGTAATGACTGTTGAGCAGGAGGTTGCCTTATAAGGGAAGGGAAGGGAAGGCATTGCGAGGAGTAGCAGCTCAAAGGGTCGCCATGGAGAGCATGCGAAGAGGCAATAAACTGATCAGCAGACTCTAGCTATAGTGACAGTTCCACCTATAAGGCCGACGACACCTCAGACATGCAACCATTAGTGAGATGGACCATATTTCGAGGGAGTGCACTAGGACTCAAGCTGGTGGGCAACGTAATTAACAATGACAGTTACCTTCACTCCGGTAGCAAGACCGATCGTGGCAAGACGAGCCAAAGCCTCAAATTCTTAGGGCCCTTAATATATAAAATTTGTTGTTAATAAAAATCATCAATAACTTGCTTTGATGGTAAGTATTTGTGATTACTAATTGGAAATCAGGGTTTGAGTCTCTAAATTGTCAATTTTATTATTTTTTTCTTTGTTTTGTCTTTTTTTATTTGATTATTTATTATGAGGGTTTCAAATAAAATTTCGTCTTGAACATAAATTATTATTTTTTTCTTTGGTTTATTTAATTATTTATTATGAGGGCCTGGAAGAAAATTTAGTGTGGAACCTCCAAGCACATAGAGCCGCACCTGCCCAATAGTATACAGTTTCGTTCACCGTCCCTCTTTTGTATCAATGCAATTCCATCTTTCCAAAAAAAATCTCTTAAGTAATTACAGGCTGTGATCACGCACTCATGAATCCTAACGGTCACTTCCTCTTCCTGGGATTAAAAAACCCTAGAGCCTCTCACAGGTAGGGCCCCCGGCCCCAAGTCAAGCCCCCAGCCTTCAAATTTTCATGACCGTTTTGTCCCTTTCCCTCAAAATTTCTATATTCTTTCTCACCAAAACCCAACGGCCAGCGCTCTCTTTGTCTTCTTCTCTCACTCGCAGAGATCAACGATGCATTGGTTGCTCTGAAAACCCAGAACCCAAATCGCATAAAGACCCAATCTTTGAGAAAGAAGCAGAGAGATCTGTTATGGGTTGCTTTCTTGCTTGTTTTGGTTCTTCCAAAGATAAGAACCGCCGGAATCTACAACAGAGGTACAAGGTTCACCACCGGGAACAAGTAAGCCCTCATTTCCAAAGCTTTGTTAATTGTGTAGGGTTTTGTGTTTGCTTAGAATCAAGTATAGTGTTAAATCTTGGCTAGTCTTTCTTTTTTGGGTTTGGTTGGGCTGAATTTGGTGTTGTTTTTTTCTTTTGAGTTGTTCTGAAGTTCAAGAATCTTTAGAGCTTGAATTGCTGTTGTTCTTTGACTAATAGCTATGTGTGATTGCTTTTTCCTCAGAGGCATACAAGTTTTGAGCCTGTTCAATCTGCTGTGCCGGTTTGGGAGAAACCCATCAGTCCTGAGTTGAAATGTGAGGAACCCATCAGCCTGGAATTGAAGGATGAAGAACCCAGTAGTCCAGAATTGGAAGTTGTAATCAGTCCAGAAGTTCAGTGAGTGACTAAAACTTCATGGTTTTGATTTCACTGTCTATATATGTATGTGTTTGCTTTGGTGTTTTTGATATTGAATTTTATGAGTTTTGTCTGTAGGGATAAGCCAGTGGAACTACTGAGCTGCATTGCTAGAAAGGTGACTTTTGATTCTAATGTGCAAACCTATGAGCATGTTGCAATCAACGAATCCACGGATGTTTTACTTGATAGTAAAGAGTTCCAGAAGGGAGAGGGGAAAATTTTGAAAGAATCAAGCCAGTCCAAGACTTCGTCTGAAGATGGTTCCACCACTTCTAGCTCAGGGTCGTTTCCTCCTAATCATAGGTACCAAAATTGCAGGGACAGTGATGATGAAGATGAACCATTAGACTATGATGAGGACAACGATCTTGATGATGATGATGATCTTGAGGAAGACACTGATGGTGATGAGGAACTAGAGTATGAAGATGAAATTGTAGACTCGAAGAGAGGGACACAAGTAGTAACTGAGGATGCTGATAGTCCAATGCTGGAAAAGCCAACTGCGCTAAACTACAGTGCTCGTGATAGGAGTGGTTATGTTCATGCTGTGCTTAATCCAGTTGAAAATCTCACACAATGGAAAGCCGTCAAAGCCAGAAAGACAACATTATTGAAGCCTCAGAAGGAGAATTTTACCCTGGATGATGAACCCCGGATTTCATTCAGTTCAGAGCCAAGTATGAAGGAAGTATCGTCGAGTTTCAAATCATTTAAGAGGCAATCTGGTCAGGCAAGGAATTCTAACCATGAAATGGCAGTTGAGGCTAGCCTATCAAATTGGTTGGGCTCATCAGAAGCTACACCTGTTAAAAAGACTAGCACAGTATCTTTGGGCTCTTCTACGCCTGAGAAAAGCATGTCCTATGGATCACCACACTCAGCAACAAGCCATGAAGATAGACCAATTTTAGGTGCATTAACAGTTGAAGAGCTGAGACAGTTTTCAGCTTCATCTTCACCGCGGAAATCACCCAGCAGAAGCCCTGATGAGATGGCCATAATTGGGACTGTTGGGAGCTACTGGAATGATCAGACCGTTCCTGCCAAGGGTTCTGGTGCATCCTCTTACAAAGGAATACCAAACACAACCAGCAAGTACAGAGAGGTATGTGTGAAGTAAGATTTGTGAGAGACACTCACTCTTCCAGATTATTGCTTTGTTCTGATAAAAGTTTTGTGGATTTGCAGGATAGAAGAGTCAACTGGCACTCTACCCCCTTCGAGACACGATTGGAAAGAGCTTTGAATAGAGGTGCTGCAGATGCTTACTCATCTACTCGTACGCCTCATGGTTTGTGAGATTGTTGTTGTCTGTTCATCCTGTCCAGTTTTTATTATTTTTTTTGTGTCCCCTAGAATCTGCTATGAGTTGCTGTGAGATAGTTGCTTGGGTATTGTAATATTTATATGAAATACTTGTATCATGAACCTGGATCAGTAGGAGTCCCTGAAAACATTTTATACGATATCAGAAGAAGAAAATTGAAATGGCATTATTATTCATCTTTAGTTTGCCCCAATTACTTTGCCTACGGAGATGAAATTTTTCTAGAATTTTACAATGAAGTAGAAATTCTGCGCTGTTTATGAAGAGGCAATATTCCAAAATAAAATAAGATTCTGCTTATACAAAACCTACAGCAAGTTATAGCGAGACGCCCCCTAATAAAGCTAAAATGCCGGAATCTTAATCAAAACGTTGAAACCACATTTTAATGCCACAGGACATGACTAACTTATAAATTTCTACTATCTGTTTTAGATGAAACCCGACCTAATACTCACTAGGCAACACATTCACAGATGAGTTAATTTTCCTCATGATTTTCACAACTGTGGCACTGAAACCCTCATCTCCCTTCAGCAGTGGAACAGTGCTGTGAGCCTATACCCATGTATAGTACGAAATGAAACCAAGTGGCTAGAACTCTGCTGCTGTTCTTACACAATGACTACTGAGATTGTTATTGAAGCGTATAATTTAATAGTCAGAATTAGACAAAATGTCTAGTCCCTTTGGCAAACGGTGTGCATGTTCTAACGTCCGACCATGCGTGCATGTTTTAACGTCCGACCATGCGTGCATGTTTGCGACTAGGTTACATATCGATCTAAACTCTAGCTCGCTTTCACGGTTACACTTTCACCATCAAAATGACAGACAGCTCCGGCCGCCATTTACGACCTTAAATCCAGCTTCATATGGCCAGGTCAAAGTTCAGCTTCGACTAGGTTACATATCGATCTAAACTCTAGCTCGCTTTCACGGTTACACTTTCACCACCAGCTTCATATGGCCAGGTCAAAGTTCAGCTTCGACTAGGTTACATATCGATCTAAACTCTAGCTCGCTTTCACGGTTACACTTTCACCATCAAAATGACAGACAGCTCCGGCCGCCATTTACGACCTTAAATCCAGCTTCATATGGCCAGGTCAAAGTTCAGCTTCAATCTTTCCTTCAAACCATGTATATCGATATTGTTTTACGAATACGTACAACAGAACAATCATTCTCGTCTTACATATGTTTATTGGCATTGTTTGTTAACTTTGTTTCAATCTGACACTCAATTTTGTTGGCCATCCTATTCTCGCAGCAGCAACAACTTCAATTTCTACCATCCTTTATCTGAGGGATTTGAGTGTTACCCTACACCATATGCATGTTTTGCTTAGTCAAGGTGTTTGGGAGTGCACCAATATTCAGTCTCATTCTTTGTAATGCTTTATTTGAAGGAATAAAATCATTTTTCCTCTTTAAAAAAATTATCATTTCTCGATTTATCGATTATTATGAAATCTTTAATCAGAAAATTTATCATTATATCTAGCTAAACTAAGGATCTCATGATCGATGATTTGAGAGCTTTCTTTGAAGGAATAAAATCATTTTTCCTCTTTAAAAAAATTATGATTTCTCGATCCATCGATTATGAAATCTTTAATCATAAAATTTATCATTATATCTAGCTAAACTAAGGATCTCATGATCGATGATTTGAGAAATGATAATTTTGTAATTCGCACTTCCATTTCATCATATGGATTAGTACATGTTAGTGTGTTGCAAATGTTTGGCTAAACTAAGGATCTCATGATCGATGATTTGAGAAATGATAATTTTGTAATTCGCACTTCCATTTCATCATATGGATTAGTACATGTTAGTGTGTTGCAAATGTTTGGCTAAACTAAGGATCTCATGATCGATGATTTGAGAAATGATAATTTTGTAATTCGCACTTCCATTTCATCATATGGATTAGTACATGTTAGTGTGTTGCAAATGTTTGTGGGCACTAAACAAACGTTTACTAATGCATGATAATATGATACTTCCATTTATAAAGGTGCTCCTCATCCCACGCTCGAAAGCAGATGAGTGCTCACTTATGCATTAGGCGAAATTAATCTTTTTTAGTTAAAATACTCAAGTGCCCCAAAATTTCTAATCCTCAAAATGAGTCCCCAGATCATTCGAAGCAAGATTATATTGTATCTTCACTGATGATCGAGGCCGGCAAAACCTAGCCAATTCCATCTTTTTGATGATGATGACTCTATTTTATATAAACTGATTTGTAAAGACTAGAAAATAATTTTTAAAATGTAGTAAATCAGATTGATCAATCAAATAACTGTCGTTTGCTTAAACTTTGATCAAGTAGAGTTGTATAGTTAAAGGGTCGTAGTGGATGAGAAAGTATCGAGGAGCAATGCAATACATGCGTTCATACGAGTAATTTAGTAGTTTATAACATGACTCGTACGTAGTCGTCTTTCACACAACACAACACACGCTATTTCAATTCGACAAATAAAAACAATTCTTAATTATTTTAGTAAAAATCAATCATAATATATAACATATATTTGATGATTTTCAGAGAGGAACACAAGGTCACTTTGGTCAATATTTCAATGAAACTAGGAGAACTGGAGAAGAGAAAGTATAATAAAAACCAGACTGACAGGGGAGGGGGTGCATGTCATGGTTAGTAGCTTCCGGATATTACAGAATACAGCTAAAACCGTGTGAAAAGAATATGCAACGTAGAGTTACAAAACATATATATATATATATATATATATATATATATATATATATATATAGCGTACATCAAATGGGAGTCGTCCGATCATTATTTTAAATCTGATTGGACGGTTCACAGACTTAAGATATATACCATACATACATATATATAAAAGAAAAACGCTGTCCAATTACACAACATGCAGTGAAAGCTAAAAGAATGGAAGACCACCCCAGTTTTGTTGTTGCCTTGCTGGGTGTGGATATTCAACATTTACTAGCACAAAGAATCTTCACAGAAACTGTTGGGCATATAAATCCACAGCATTAGCATGCCTCTCTTAAACTTTCCCTAAAAGTCAATTGACCAAACTCTTTCTTAAAAAATCTTAATCATCACAAGTTGCAATTCAGCTAATCTAGGGCCCCTTGATGTAGTTGACAATAAATTAGAACCAAAAATGGACCCAGTGCTGCAGCCTCTATATAGATTTGATCCTAACATGACATCAAAACTGGTCAACTTTGCAAACCATGGGAGGTTCTTCAAGGCCTCATCCTCTTCTCCCTTTGCTTCACATTTTCTTGCTCTCCTGGCTTCCATTGAATGCAACCTCATCCCCCACAACACAAGCAGAGGCTTTGGCAAGCTGGAAGAGCAGCTTTGATTCTCCCCCACCTTCTCTCAGTTCATGGTCCCTCACATACATCAACAGCCTTTGCAACTGGACCTCCATTGTCTGTGACCCCAAAACCAAAACAGTTTCCCAGATTGACCTCTCAAACTTGAACCTCACTGCAACACTGACAGGACTGGACTTCACCCAGTTCCTCAATCTCACCCATTTCAACCTCAATGGCAACAATTTCACAGGGCCAATTCCATCTGCCATTGGCAACCTCACCAAGCTCATAACTTTGGATTTGGGCAACAATCTTTTTGCAAATCAAGTGCCTTTGGAAATGGGGAAGCTAACCCAGGTTGAGTATTTCAGTGTCTACAACAACAGTCTCACTGGTGCCATTCCATATCAGCTTGACAATCTCAAAAAGGTACAATATTTGCTTCTTGGAAGCAACTACTTAGTGCCTGCTGATTGGTCTAAATTTTCAGGCTTTCCAGCGTTGACATTTCTTGATATGTCTCTCAACAGTTTAGATTCAGAATTCCCAGAATTTGTATCTGAATGTAGGAACTTGACCTTCATGGATTTGTCTCAAAATGCTTTGACTGGTCAAATACCAGAAGTGGTACTTACCAATCTAGTCAAGCTTGAATATCTCAATCTCACCAATAACCATTTCCAATCCCCATTGCCATATAAGTTTCCCAACCTTAAACACCTTTATTTGGGATTGAACAACTTTAGTGGTCCAATTCCTGAAGGTATAGGTTTGATATCTGGTCTTGAAATTATTGAACTGATTACCAATTTCCTTGAGGGAGAAATCCCATCCTCTATAGGCCAACTCAAGGAGCTTCAGCACCTTGATCTTTCAGGGAATTCTCTAAACTCTTCAATCCCTTCTGAGCTTGGTTCTTGTACCAACCTCACTTTATTGGCATTGGCTTTGAATAAATTGAGTGGGGAATTGCCTCTGTCCTTGTCAAAATTGACCAACTTGGAGCATCTGGGTTTATCTGATAATCAATTAACTGGGCCAATCTTGCCTTCTCTGCTCTCCAATTGGACTCAAATGATCTCTATTCAATTCCAAAACAATAGATTCGGGGGGAACATTCCAGCAGAAATTGGTCTGTTGACAAATCTTGATCTCCTCTTTCTGTACAAAAATAATTTCACAGGCCCAATTCCCCCAGAGATAGGAAACATGCAAGCTATGACAAATTTGGATCTTTCTGGAAACCAGCTATTCGGGCCGATTCCTAAGTCATTCTGGAATCTCACTAATCTTCAGAGTGTACAGCTTTTTGCCAATAACCTCAGTGGCACAATTCCCCCGGAGATTAGGAACTTGACTTCATTGTCTGTCTTTGATGTCAATACAAACCAACTTGAGGGGGAGTTGCCAGAGACCATTTCTCTCCTAACTAACCTCCAAAGCTTTTCTGTCTTCACAAATAAGTTGTCCGGAACTATTCCTAGTGACTTTGGGAAGTATAGTCCTAGCTTGGGGTACCTTAGCTTTTCGAACAACAGCTTCTCTGGAGAATTGCCACCAGAGTTGTGCAGTGGATTTTCTTTGCAACAGTTCACAGTGAATATCAACAACCTCACAGGGCCATTACCCAAGTGCTTGAGAAATTGTACTGCATTAACTAGAGTCCGGCTTGATGAGAACCAATTCACAGGAAACATTACCAATGCATTTGGTGTCCATCCTAGTCTTGAGGAAATTTATCTTAGTCACAACAGGTTTGTTGGTGAATTCTCAGCACAATGGGGAGAGTGCATAAACATCACTGATATGCGTATGGATGGAAACAGAATTTCTGGTCAAATTCCACCTGAGGTTCTGAAGTTGGCAAATTTGCAGTATCTAACACTAGGTTCTAATGAATTCAGTGGGGAGTTTCCAGTTGGTATTGGGAATCTAAGCTTGTTGTTCACTCTCAATCTCAGCAGGAACCACTTCACAGGAACCATCCCGCAGATCCATCAGTTGACTAAGCTCCAGACTCTTGATTTGTCTGATAACAATTTCACAGGGGTATTACCGGTTGAATCTGGCACATTTGAGAGCTTAACAAGCTTAAACTTGAGCCACAACAAGTTATCAGGTGAAATACCGGAAGAGATTGGTAACTCGGAAATGAGGTACTTGTTGGATCTTAGCAGCAATTTGTTCTCAGGAGACATACCTTCAAACTTGGGTAAGCTCACACAGTTGGTGATTCTCAATGTCTCACACAACAATCTTTCAGGAGAAATCCCATCAGCATTTGCCGACATGCTTAGTCTAGACAGCTATGATTTTTCTTACAACAAGTTGTCTGGCCCAATCCCAACTGGTGGAATTTTTCTAACAGCACCGGCAAATGCTTTTGTTGGAAACCTTGGTTTATGTGGAGGTGCAGGACTAACTACATGCAATACCTCTAGTGGGAAGTCCAAAAATAACAACAAGAAAGTTCTTATTGGAGTCCTAGTTCCTATTTTTGGTTCAATACTGATTGTAACTGTTATTGCTCTGATTCTTATTCTCCGTAAGAAACCTGAGCTGCATGACGTGGAAACCAAAAGCTCTAAGAAGTCAGAGAGTTTTGAGTCGAACATATGGGAAAGAGAAGTGAAGTTTACATTCGGGGAAATTGTGAAGGCCACGGAGGACTTTGATGAGAGGTACTGCGTTGGAAAAGGAGGGTTTGGAAGGGTTTACAAAGCTGAGCTTTTTTCAGGTCAAATTGTTGCAGTCAAGAAGCTTAACATGTCCGACTCTAGTGATATTCCAACAATAAATCGGCAAAGTTTTGAGAATGAAATTCGAACTTTGACACATGTCAGGCACCGGAACATCATCAAGTTATTTGGATTCTGTTCAAGGAGAGGTTCAATGTTCTTGGTTTATGAATATTTAGAGAGAGGCAGTCTCGGAAAAGCATTGTATGGGGTTGAAGGGAATGCAGAACTTGACTGGGCAACAAGGGTCAGAATTGTGCAAGGACTAGCTCATGCTCTTTCGTACCTGCACAATGACTGCTCTCCACCAGTTGTACACCGGGATGTTTCAATCAACAACGTGCTGCTGGAGTGGGATTTTGAGCCCCGGCTATCAGATTTCGGAACAGCAAGACTGTTGAGCCCGGATTCATCCAACTGGACCAGAGTTGCTGGTTCTTATGGCTACATGGCACCTGGTAATGTAACACAAGTTTGTTTATTATTGGTTTATCTTTCTGTGACTTGGATATTAATGTGGCTAAATGTCTTTTTTCTTTATGCACAGAGCTCGCATACACTATGAAGGTGACGGATAAGTGTGATGTATATAGTTTTGGAGTGCTAGCACTAGAAGTGCTGATGGGAAAGCACCCAAGGGAAATGCTAGAAGCTCTACAAGAGTCATCAAAATCATTGCAGAACAACACAGAAATGCTTTTAAAAGATGTGATAGACCAAAGGCTGGAGCCTCCAACCGGTGAATTGGCAGAGGCAGTAGTGTTTGCGGTGAGCATAGGCTTGGCCTGCACACGTTCTCGTCCAGAGTTACGACCCACAATGCGGTTTGTGGCCCAAGAATTATCAGCTCACACACAGCCTTACATATCTGAACCATTTGGTACGTTAACCATCAACAAACTAACTGGACTTCAAAAATAAAAGGGTACGATACTAGTAGCTGTATTTTCGTCAATCTAAACTTTGTGGAACTGTATTATAGATGCCTTGAGAAAATAATCTTTGGGGGTTTAGCCCAGGTTTAGTATTATACTTGTATTGTATAGTGTATAACGTCAGCTTAGAGACACTAGTTTCATATACAAGTTGCTTCTATATGTCACCTGCTAAACTTCAAGTCCCTACATTTAAGCAAAAATCCTATTTCCTAATGATTTCTGACTTTCTGATGAAGAATTAGCTATCAAACAGCTTTCTCCCACTGTTCCTCATACAATATTTTCTAAGAAATGGTTAGATAGCTAAGGAATCACCTCATACCTGTCTTTTTTGTTTTGACTAACTAAATACTTTGCAGTTTGCGCCTAGTCAAACCTTTTGCTATTGTTCAAAGTGAACTTTTAGTGGCATTCTTCCATATTTTAGGCTGGTTTCAGTGCTTGTAAATTTCTAGATGCCATGCTTCTGATAAAAATAATACATCATCAAAGAAAAAAATGAGGAACACTGATTTGGAAGTCCCTCTGAACATTAATGAATGTATGGACTATGGATAGTGTAATATACACATCACCACCTTAGAACATTTAAAAATACAAGAAAAATTTGCATTACTTCAGAGACAATCAATGAAGATGGTAAACAAAAGACAGCAACAGCATTCTCATGACTCAGCAATCCACCCCACATTGCTTAAGAATTGGTCCAGTTTGCTTAGCCAAGAAGGGATCAATTCTTACCCAAACCAATGAGAAAATGGAAGCAAGTAGAACTGACCAAAGTACCACAATGGTGGGAGTCCTGTTTTGCCTTCCCATCAAACCTTTGAGGAAAGGATAGAGATGAACAATGACCCAGAAGGCAAAGAAGAGCTTTCCAAACAACGGACCCCATGAGCCGTAGCCATTGTTAATGGCATCAGAAACTCCAGCCACAACTCCCACCATGTTCAGGATGATTAGGGTTGTTGGTGGTATAAGAAGTGTAGTCCATTTGAACAGGTAGAGTTCCCCAAACTCAGCATCTTCTGCTGCTTTGGATGTGACTGTAAAGTTGGTGTCAACTCCAGCAAGGACTTTGAGGAGGCCTTGGAAGACAGCAAAGAGATGTGCAGAAACACCACCAATCACCCAAAACTGCTCATTACGCCACAAATCTTCGATGCTAACACCGCTCCATCTGAGCTCTAACACACTGGTTGCAATGATGGAGATGAAAAGAGCCAAGAACCATACACTGGCAAAGTTGTTTAGCTGCGAAGAATGAAATTTTATTTAGGAAAAAAAATATATGTATAATGAGATTTAGTTTGGATTTTCAGTTGGCTTCTTAAAAATGATGTTTAAAAGTACTTACTGTGGGGATGATGAATTTTCCAGTCAAAAGACAAACAGCTGGAATAGTACAGTAGGCAAGTAAGGGAATGGAAGTGAAAGGGTAGACTATGGTGTTGGTGTAAGCAAGTCTCTCCAGCAGTTTCAGTTTTCCTCCCCATGCATACCATAAGGGACAGTGACGACTGAGGAAGATTTCGACAGAACCAAGCGCCCATCTCAGAACTTGGTGCAAACGATCTGACAAATTGATAGGAGCAGAACCCTTGAAAGCTGGTCTCTTTGGCACACAGTAGACTGACTTCCATCCTCTACAATGCATTTTGAAGCCGGTCAAAATATCTTCTGTAACCGAACCATAAATCCACCCAATCTGCAAAGAGAAACCAACAAAGTTAAACATGTTAGTTTCTGTAGTCTCCAAATGGAATATTTTGAATGTGTAAATATAGAGAAAAGTTCATCATAATGCTAGTCACCTCTCTTCCCCATTCAGTTTTTTCTTCATAGCCACAACTTATAACATGAATGGCCTCCTTAACAAGTGCTGTGCTGTTAATCCCTTCAGGAAGGCCACCGTTTTCCATGAGAGTGGAAGCAATGAAAACCGGGGATTGTCCAAATCGTTTCTCAAAGTTTTTCTGTGACATGAGAGATGATTTCTCCAACTCATCATAACCTTCAAATCCTTCTTCAATCTCTTCAAGATCAAACATTGGTCCCCTCCCTTTTCTCACATAGTTCTTCCCCATCATTTTCTTCTTCTTTGAGTAAAGTCCCCCAAGAAGACTTCTCATTCCACCCTTCTTAGACTTAGACTTCTTCGAGTCTCCACCACAGCAGCCACAGCAGCACCATGAAGGCCAGCAGTCACATGTCATCTTAGGTCGCTTTTCTGACACTGGTGGATCATAACCATACAATGCCTGCCTATTGAAGACACATCCCGTACCAACATATACCGGTCCTTGGATCCCATCTAGACCTTTCATGTTGATCTATCACCAAAACACAGTCAAAGCATTGAGCAAAGTTTTTACAAGCAGAGAATTCTGTATTCTACTAAAGGATATTAATTTTAAATTAAAAATCTAGAGTTACTTACATCGAAGAACACAATATTCCGATTAGCATATCTGTCATGATGATCAATACCATCAAACCTTTGAGGGAATTGTACATAGCAGAGCTTCTTTCCAAGCTGTGGATCCATTAGGAAGCACATAGCTTCTCTTATAGCCTTGCTGTTGTTGATGTAGTGGTCACAATCCAGATTCAACATGAAAGGTGCATTAGAAAGCACTGCAGAGACTCGAACCTGTTGATCATTTCAAAATTATAAACATTGCTCTATGCACCACCACTAGCCTCACCTCAATAAAACTATGAAAATTAAATCTACACCAACTCACCATAGCGTTCATGGCACCAGCTTTCTTGTGATGTTGATATCCAGGACGTTTCTCACGGGATACATACACAAGACGTGGCAGTTCCTTACCATCTACATCCAATGCTCCCTCACTTCCCAGATAAACCTGCAACGCAAGCAAAATGCTGTCAGTGACTCAACTAGTGAAAGCAAGCCTTTTTGTATGCATTTTTTTCTACTGATAAAGCTAAAGGCCAGCTAAAAGACTTCATTGGACAACAAGGATATGCTGGGAAAAAAGAGAATAGGGTTTAACATTTTTATACCTGAATCATTCCGGGATGATCACGAGTGTTATTACCAGGCCATGGAGTACCATCCTGCATCACCCATCCTTCTTCAGGTTTCTTCAGAGCATTTGCTACCAATGCATTAATTCTCACTTTGAATTCTTCATACTCTCTCTGCAACAACACACACGATAAAAGATTTTTATATGTTTGCTGTCAAAATTATGCAACAATATAGTAAACGACTAAAGTAGTTTCTTCAATCGTTGTTTTTGCTCACCTTCATGGCTCTGCGCTCCTTGACAAAGTTCGGATGAACCTTGTCCTTCAAGTAATCAATCTTCTGAGAAAAATAGAACTCAGGAGCCCTTGGCTCAATGGTATGTTTTTTGCAAAATGGCACCCATCTTCTTGCAAACTCAGCAGTCTCAGATAGCGCATCAAAAAGAAGCATTGAAGCGCCATCATCGGAGACATAACAGCACACCTTGTCAACCGGATAGTCAACGGCTAAGATGGATAGAACTGTGTTTGCAGTAATGATTGGAGGCTCCTTGAGAGGGTCCACTGAACTCACATAGACATCAACTGGAGCTAGAGTGTTAGGCTCACCCTCACGCTCAAACCTCAAGGACAGGCGGTCCAAGTATGTTTCTCGGTTGATAGGTTGCCATTTAGGGAACTGGTCAAGTATCCAAGAGAGTGCAAACCATATCTCACAAATCACAGATATGAGCCACAGGGGAAAAGCATCATAGGCTGGGGTCAAGATACGGAAATGGAAGAAGAAGGCCAGAATCACAAGCCGCATGACAATGACTATGCGGTAAGGGCTGATTTTGCTCGAGGGGATGGGGACTTTTCGCCATAGTGGTTGCCGTGCTTCAGCCATTCTGCAGAAAAGTTACACTTGAACATATGAAAACTACTGCTAGCTATATCACTTGATCAACAAAATTTGGTAAAGAATTCTGAAGCATAGCTAAAGATTACAAAATAAGCTTACAGGAAGTCATCTTCTAGGTCTTGATCATCATCATTTCCATCATCTTTGTTCACCAAGCCTCTCTTTTCTTGCCTCACTTTCCATTTCTCCACTCTGTCTTTCCATTCTGCACTACCCAAAGCTTCTTTGTCGCCTTCAAAATCCTTAACTACAGAATCCGAAAAATACACAGATTTAAAAATGCAATTTTCTCAAAGAAATGACGTCCCTTTTGATCATCGTAACATAAGTTTCTATATCCTCACCACTTCCTTGAACAGAGAAAGGTTGATTATTGGTTTGCCATTTCTGTTGGTTATGGTCTCCATTCTCCTGCAAAAGTCACCAAATGATCACTTTGGCACCTTATGATCACTTCTACTGCTCAAAATGAACTATGATATCTTTGAAAAAAACTAAGACTAGAATAATTACCGAAGGAAAATCAATGGCGTGATTTTTCTCAGATGAGTCATGATCATTGTGATTCTTGACAATCTGAAACTCCTCATCAAAATCATCTGCATCAAAGTCTTCGTCGTCTCCAGCAACTCTAGGACAACCTACATGTTACATGATTGAAGTCCAAGGCAACAAGTCATTAGATAAAATCATAGGAAAATCAAATAGAGGTTATTTACTCATGAGATCTTTCTGTACACCAAGTACCTTTGTGACGCTTGTATCGAGTATTGCACTGGGGGCAACACTGAGTGCCTTCACTCCTCTCATAATCATAACAAGGCCTACAAACTGGGAAGCCACACACATGACATGCCACAAACAACTCCCCATCTTCTTTGAATCCTATATCATCTCCACAAACTCTGCATACTTTCGACACTGACTGCCGCGCTGGAGGCAGGTTCTGCATCAAAAGCAACAAGTTAACATCGACAGACATAAATGATGATATCAAGGAGGCTCATAGGCTATAGTAGTTGTACCTCTTCAGTGGCACGCAACACATGGAGTTCATCTTCACCCTGGTTGTGAGAACCAGTATACATGCCTGCCATGTTTGAGGCCATGGCAAGCAATGCAACAAAAACTAAGGAGATACTGCTGATCCAAATATGGATGGTGAGAGAGGAGGAAAGGGAAGGAGGGCATTATATTGATATGCTTGGGGCTAGTAAAAGAAACACATTGATATGTGAGCGTGTTGTCTCAACCTACTGTGAGTTGGGAAGTCATTGGTTTGAGTCCAAGAGACGTTATTCAAGAAACTACAGGTGAGAGAGTTTTGGGTTTGCTTGGTATGTTAAAGATCTCCATGGCTAGTTAGCTTAGAATCCACGGTGTCCCTGAAGTAGACACCAAACTTTATTTTCACGAAGTAGACACCAAACTTTGTTTATTTTCCCTTAAGTAGACACCAAATGATTGAAGTGATGAATCAACAATAGAACGCTATTAGCCATGAGGTTCAACTGCATTAGGATCAAAATTCTAACTGATTAACTTAAAACCATCACCAAGACAGAACAGACTGCATAGGCTTATTCAATGCGGATAAGAATATTATATTATTAAGATCAGAAGACGAAAAAAGAAAAGAAACCAGGAAAGCTCATTTTCTTAGGCAAACCTTCTATAATCAAGAAGGATTGGTCAGTCTAATACTGGTTTAACAGATGTAACTGCTATTCTTTGAGTTTTGGACGCTTAGGAGGTTGGGAACTGGACATACAAATATCTGGCTCAGAATCTTTGGGTGCTTCAGGTTCAGGTGACTTTTGGTTTCCTATAGGCTCCTCAGCACATTCTGCTGATGTGACTATAGATTTGGCAGGATCATCATGTTCAGTCTTGCCATGCTCCACCTTGGAGGTCTCCAATTCACATTTATCAGGACAAACTTGCATTGCCTCAGAAGGCTGAGCAGAAGGATTTTCCACACTGGATGATGACACATTCATAGTGTCATTACCCGACTTGCATTGCTTTTCAAACATCATTTGAAGGTACTTCCCCTGTTCTTCAATTCGTAACTGTAGACTTCTCTGAATCTGCAGAGGGGAAAGTCACAAAAATCACACTGAAAATTGCCAGGAAAGCTCAATAATACAAAATAAGACAAACGAATACCAAGAAGTGGAAGTTTCATTGCTATGTGCAAGCCAGAAATTAAGGATCAAATAAGTTGACATGAAAATCCTTTATTCTTTTGTTTGAATGAGCAAATTCATACCTCAAGCTGTTCATGCAGCCGCTTCTGAACTTCCATCTGCAGTCGCAGAGCTTCAGTGATCTGTATACCCCTATTACCAAAATAAGAAATAATGAATAAGTATGGGAAAAAAGATGAAGTGTCACAATTGAACCTCTACTCACAGTCACTAATAGCCCAAGGTTTTATCATATGTAACATTCTGAATTCTGTTAGACCCTATCTTAATTGCATTCATATTGCTCGTTAAACTTGAGCAATTGAAGCAAATGTCAGGCATCTTTTTGGATCTACTCCCATCCCCCACCCCACCAACTGCTCTTAGTGAGTGAACAGCCACTTAAAGGAAACCTTTAATGCAGAGCCCTAAAGCTTTGAAAAAAAATGATGATACACTAGTATACACAGTAAATGGGGAAAAACCTCTGGTTATGCATAATTAGGATTTCAATAACGTATGTAATCTAACAAACAACCTACACCCCAAGCTAATAACAAGAACTAGGTAAACAATAGGGGTTCATCAGCTGTTGCAATGAATTCAGTTAAAAGTGTTCTTCAGATGCTTACGTTTTCAAGTCTAAAGATGTCATTTCTTCGAGAGGAGTCAATTTTTTCTCCAATGATCCTGCAGAAAGACATTGAGAACACAATACAATGTTAAATAAGGTCATATACAAATGCCACTTTATTCGAGTATAGCATGAAACTCCAGGAAACAAAAACAAGCATTTCAGCATAAATATGGTATTGGTGGATGGACTACCGAAATAGCACTAAGATAAAACAGAGACACAATGAGAAAATTCTAGGATACATAACTTCGCTTAGAAATGATGGGAGAATTTCATAGTATAGTGTTGTCCATAAAAAGTGAGAATAAAATGTAGTCCATAAAGTACAACAAAAAAAGTCGGAGAACTTTGTAATTAACAAGAAACATAGAAGAATTTGTTATTAACATGAACAGATATTTGTCATTTTAAATTCACACTACAAATATTATATTATATATATGGTTCATTGACATAACTTCACCTATATGATTGAACAAAAACCAGTGTCCAAAACGGTTCAAACTTACAGGTTCAATTATGATGAGAGAAAAACAAAGCACCATGAGAAACAGACCACAATCATCCTAAGTAAATACTCGCTAAGCAAATATCTTTTAAAGCATAATACATCCAAAACAGAACTGAGAAATAAATTCATGCATGTATGTTAAAAAGTCAATTACAATATTCCTTCTAATGAGAGAAACAATTCAAACTTAAAAAGGTTGATGCGAGACAGAAGCATAATGAGAAACAGAGCACACTCATGCCTAAGTAATCACATGTTAAGAAAATATCTTACTATGTAAAATATATACAAAACATCAAACAGAATTTAGATATAAACTCATGCATGTAAATTACACAGAATTACTGGCTATATACCTTCTGATGAGTCTGGTCTGTATCTAGCGGTCCTATATTTCTGAATAAATAACTCCAATTAGAACAAAGTTCCTCTTAAAAATGCATAATCAAGAAAAAAAATTCAGCAAGAAACACTGGAAAAGGAGCTTGTTTACCTGCAAGTGACTTTTCACATGATAGATAGTCAAGCCTTCCACTTTCATCAGCTTCAGCACACCCTTAGGAGTTGCTCCTGTAAGAAATGAAAAGTTTAACTCGGGCAGAATATTTTATCTTGGGCTAATAATTAGTGAAGCCAGAAAAAGTACTCACTTTCACTGCCACCAAGTTGGTTAACAGCTTCAACAAAAGCCTCATGAAGTTCTGGTGTCCAACGCATACGAGGCTTTGCTGCAGCACTGTTAGCCAAGGAAGGAGTACTAACAGAGATTATATCCTTAGATTGACCAGGAAGGATTTCTCCAGATGGAGCAGGAATGATCTCTCTAGATGAAGAAGGATGTTGCTGAGAAACTTGGGACTGCTGAGCTGAAAAATTCAAAGATGGTTTGACAACCTGGTATGTCATCTGAAATAACAAAATCAGATCCAAATTGGCTTTTCGACCATGCATTATTCATTTCAAAAACATATAATGAAAAACCACATGAGACAGTATTAACCTTTGGTTCCAGATCTGTAACATTGTTGTCAACGAGAAGGTCACTCCAGTTAGAAGTCAAAGCATCATCATCAGTAACTAGGTGGCTTGCCCACTCCGGCCACTCATTTTGCTCACTTATATCTGTAGCAGCCACAATGCCACTACAAGTACCGCTCTCTATTTGACTATTCTGAACACGGGTATTGACACGAAAATCATAGAACCCAGGCAGAGAATCTGTGCGCCAGGAATGACTGTTTTCTTTTGAATAGGCACAAGACGCGGTAGATTGAAAAGCTTCTGAAGGAGAAGAATTTGGTAATGGCATAGACGCAGAGCTAGAGGACTGTGAAATGAAAGGACTATTTCTTGACTGCTTTTCACGAGGTGAAATAGACGAGTAGTGAAGATCTGTTGAGAATCTTGATGGTGATGAAAATATGTGACCAACTAAACCACTATTAGATGT